>JAZFAV010000022.1:26047500-26765000 GCA_037954035.1 Rosalia funebris
TGTGTGTGTGTGTGTGTGTGTGTGTGTGTGTGTGTGTGTGTGTGTCGTTATCGTTGTCGTCGGCATTAACAGAATTTCTTGTTAGCACGATAACTCAACTAAATCGTGTCGGATCGATCGGCCTTTGATTGATTCTGATCGGGGACGTCTCCCAGACGACACCTATTGATTTTGAGGTGGATGGAACACACTCTGCCATGTTCATGGATCATGAGAGAGCACAATGGTGGACTATTTAAGAAATTTTTTGTTAGCACGATCACTCAATGAAATCGTGTTGGATCGATCGGGTTTCGACTACTTCTGATTAGGGACATCTACCAGACGACATCTATTCACTTTAAGGTAGATGCGACAGACCCCACCCTGTTCATGGGTCATGAGAAAGCACGACGGTGGACTAATGGGTTAAGAGAAAGCACGATGGACTATTTGAGAATTTTTTTTATTAGCACGATAACCCAACTAAGTCGTGTCGGATCGATCGGGTTTTGACTGATTCTGATCGGGGATGTCTCCCAGACGACACCTATTGATTTTGAGGTGGATAGAACATACTCTATCATGTTCATGGGCCATGAGAAAGCACAATGGTGGCCTATTTGAGAAATTGTTTTTGTTAGCACGATCACTCAATTAAGTCGTGTCGGATCAATCGGGTTTCGACTGATTCTTATTAGGGACGTCTACCAGACGACATATATTGATTTTGAGGTGGATAGGACACACCCCACCCTGTCCATGGGTCATAAGAAAGAAAGATGGTGGACTATTTGAGAAAAATTTAAAAAAGTAAAACTGTCGCATAAAATACATATTCTGTATTTATGTGTTGATTTATTTTTTCCCGGCCACTCAATTTCGAGATAGAGATGCTCTACGTGCGAAAATGTCCATTTTATGGTTTTAAAACTGTTTATTTTAATTTTACTTAGAAGTAATGTGACATTATCTGTACCTCTCGGTTTTTGATCGAACTTTGAACAAGGGAATGAAATCATAGAATAACATACATATTTTATTTTATGTGCTAGCATTTAGCTCTAAAGGGTGAAAACGGTGTTCGAAATTCCCCCCAAAACTACATTATCGGCTATAAATTGGAAACCCCTTAAGATACCAATATAAATTAAAAACAATAAAATTCTTTCAACCAAAAAGTTGGAACCTTCCAACGAATATGCAACCTGCCTATGCTTATATATAAGAGACTAACGATTTTTTTAATTTACCATGTCAGGCTCACTTACTGGCATACTTGTACACTAATTATTATTAACGAATTAAAATAACAACTAAATTATATCAGTTTAAATTTTCATGTAAATTGACATCCAAATTTCATCCCTTAACAATGCATTTTATAATTTTTTTATATAATAAAATAGGTGATATTTTTATCATTTAGTTAAAATAACTAATACTTGCTAGTCGTGAATAGCCGCAGATATTTTCTACGAATGAATTTTGTTCTAGAATTTTCTCTTCCTCTTCAAAAATTTACAACATTTTTGATTTATTACAGGATTTATTCATATGACTTAGGTACCAGGGTTACCAAATATAATGCTATAACTACCATATTCTAATTTAGAATGAACTAACGCAGAATATAGACATTTTGAGATAGCAGTGTTATTAAACAATATCGTGTTTCTAGTCATGAAACTAAGGGTTTTATATGCATTAGGAACCACGTGGTTGACATACCCAGAGAAAGATAGTTTATCATCAAAATACACAGCAAGATCCTTAATATTTTCGGAAAATGTTAAAGCTGTACCACCAAGAAAATAGTTATATATTAGCAGTTGCTTCTTTAAAGTACTTACAAACTTTATATTCATCTATATTTGTTGATAGCTTATTCTCCCAACACCACGACACAATAAGGTAGATGAGTTTTTGCAATCTCAAATGGTCGTCTAATCATGTTATATTTTCATGTAATAATTTTAAGTCATCGGCAAAAAGAAGACGATGCGACATAAACATTAGAGACGAATCATTAATAAATAAGATATAAAACAATGGTCCCAACTTTGAACCTTGAGGTACTCCAGAGAACGTAAGGAAGATTCCGAATTTAATGTCATTATATGAAGCAAATAATATACGTTTGAATAAATGTAATTTAATTGAGCAAAAAGTATTACTACTGACAATGAATAATATAATTCTATTTTTTAAATTATTAGATTATGATTCACCTTGTCAAAAGCCTTGAAAAAATCAGTGTACACCACATCTACTGAACACTTATTATTTAATGTCCTCCGAATAAGAAACAATCTGATAACGAGATTACTTGAATATATTTTTTAACATTACATACTGACTGTAAATTTTATTTATTTTTTTTTAATTACGTAATTGTTACAAGAAATCATAAACAAAAACTTAAAAGTTTAATTTAACACTTTTATAAACATAGATGGTCTTTACGTCGATATTTTATTTTAAATGTTATTATCAACTCTTCAAATACTTTTGTTTGTAGTTTTTAATAAAATATTTAAATTTTTATGATGTTTTTATAAATAAATTATAACTGCATAAGTGCAATATCAGTTTTTCCACAAAAGTATAATGAAATAGTTTATACAATTACTAGTGTTAAGCTTTACTAAAAAAAAAATAGTGTGGTAGTATGCCTATACATATGACATGGTACCTAACTTTATTCTTAACACGCAACCGCAGAAAAATAACCCAAAACAGGCAACTTTTATTTTTTGTATAGTATACGTATAAAACTGGTACTCTAAGTGAAGACCTGATATCAAAAGGGTAAAACAATTTGGAAAAAATGATCTCGTCCACCCAACTGAAGAGCGACTGGGTGGGCGAAAATATTTGCATCGCCTTCAATTTTAAGCCTTGGAATATAATTTTTTGTTCAAATTCATGTTGGTACCTCAAGTCATTTCCGAGATATACCTGAAAATATCGCTATTTTCTCCCCCTTATACCAAATACCAAGGCAAAAACAATATGTACATTTTTATGGTTTTCCCTGTGCTGAGAGGAACAGTTTCGTCACTTTACTTGTTAGTGGTATAGAATTCAGATTTCGCTGATCAAATGAAGATATTTATGCATATTTAAAGGTTTTTAGACACCTTATAATGTAATATTAAATTAATGAAGCATGTTTCGGCGCAAAATTTCAAATATGTGAAGATTATTCTAACGATGACCAAATCTGATGTTGTATTTAGAAGACTATAACTGCACAGATGTGAAGAATCTTCAAAATAAATAACCCCACTACTAGGATGCCACCTTCATGATATTAGTCATATATATATATATATATATATATATATATATATATATATATATATATATATATATATATATATATATATATATATATATATATATATATATATATATATGTATATGTGATACGGAAATTTATTATTATTATTCATATTATACACAATATAACCTCCAACAATGGGTCAATGAGCTCAGTGATAATACGTTGTTGAACATTTCAAATATTAATGAATTAAGATTTTTACATCGTTGTTATAACTTATTACTTGTTCACTTACTCTTAAATATAAGTTAATACAATGTATTCGCTAGTTTGTTTTTTTATCTTTGTATATACACACTATATACATACACACAACTTTGTATACTGTTACAAAGATGTGTGAAATAGCGTTATTAGATAAGTAATATGTATAGTTAGAAACAAAAAGAAAATAAGAAATTGAACAGGGAAAACAATTTTGCTCTGCCTCATCTGTGAAAAACATCATTCTTGCATAAAAATGGAATTTTCCTAGTATAGTTGGTATTATATTTAAAGTGGTTGAATTTTATTTTACAAGTAAAATCTGACACCTTTAAGTTTTGTTTTTCTATAGTCCATATACCGTGAGCACGGAAAAGTTGGAACAAATTCGACAAAATCATTACAGGGTAAGTAGAAAAACACACATTATTTGATATTATCACTATTGGCAGTACCTCACATCATCGATATATATTTCTTAATAGCAACACCCTTATCTGATGGTGTCACTTAGAAAATCACATTTTTACACATCACTACTTTTTAAGAATGTTTTAAATAGTAAAAATCTCATATGTCCTTACTACGCGACTCAACGTTTTGAATTGCATCTAATGTTACTTATAATTAAGCCCCGGATGTGACTGCCGACATGACGTAAACAACAGAGGTGGACTTACAATAAAGAGCAGAAGATTACATATAAAAATTATTCACATATTAGTTTACCTTTCATTGTGTGGTTGTTTACGAACAAATGAAGACTTGTAATTGTGTTCCTAAAAATGTTTTATTGTATAATTTGTTATAAGATTGTGAAATTTTTTACGGTGTTTCTATTTTTAATAGATCTTCAAAGTCCGAATCTGAAATATTCGCAGTCAAGTCCGGGGTTTACTTATAATATACAATGATTTAATTTCAAACTTGTATCTATACATTAGTGGGAAAAATAGCCACGTCATTAAGACGCGCCCTGTACTCTTCATTTCATCGCTATTTGTCAACTAAAACCCTCTCTTATCTTGCCGATAAACGGAACTGTCTAGCTGAGCCTAGCCATAAAAATAAGCCACGGTATGTTTTGAGATTTTTTATTTGGCAAATATCGATGAAATAAACTGTATATAGTCACGAGTCCCTATCGGATACATAGAAAATAATTTTGCAAGTTTCGTTATCTTTTACATTTACGTAGTATAAAGTGACAAAAAAAAATAAAGCAGGTAAAGTGTTTATAGGAAAAAGTATAACATAAATTTAATAAATATGCTCTAATGCTTTTTAATGAACTGCAAAACGGGAAGTTCATAATTTAGTTGTCTAACAGATATTGACATTAGCATTTATAAAAAAGCGATATTTTATACGCAAAGATGCAATGGCAATTGGAGGATTAAAATGTAAGTTTCTACTATATTAAGCATTTGCCTTTGAAATTCTGTTATAGACAATAGTCCTCCTAAGATAAAAAGTACGTATTTAAAAATAAAAAGCACCATTCTCTGAAGTAAAACTGAATTGAAGTGAATCGTAGCAAAAACAATTTGTAGATTAATTTACTAATAATTCAGGTGAAGTCCTGCCTTCCTTAACTTCACGCAAACCGACGGTGAAAGTGACCAGTTACTCGCCGCAACAAAAAGTGTGTGTATTTATTGTGCAAATTATATACTTACTCTGTGTAGACACCATTTGCAAACAGAAAAGTATGAATAGAAATCTGGAATGAATGAAGATCTCATTCAAGTCTATTTCTTTACGCTACGCGAATACATAGTATAGATCACCTACTTAGTAAAAAAAAAGTGTAGTTATATCTTCTCTTTCAGTTTTATAAATTCCCCATTCATTAATTTAAAAGATGACAAAGAAATCAATTGATATATGTAGTCCTAATATATTAACCATGGTATATGTATCTGCATTAATATAATACATAATATTTTAGTTATAACGATACATATAAATTTACCAAACTTCGATAGATTATAGATAATATAAATAAGTTAACAAATTAGTCCACAATCTACAAGCGAATTCCTTAAAATGTATGTATATGTAGTACGTACAATGTAGTCATACAAGAAATGAATACCCACTTTGAATTTCACAATGTCTGGTACAAATGTTTTTTTTGCGGTTTTTTTTTTTTGAGGGATTTTGCCTTATTTAATAATTTCACATGAGCCCTGCAAATTTTAAAGGCCGTTTTTAGCAACATATTTCCGATAGAAGTAATCTTCAAGTATTGCTAGTTTGCCATTTATTTTGTAACAAAATATGTCCCTAACCGTTTCAATAACTACAGTAGGTTCGAGTGCCATTCCATAATCTATTAGCGAAAATGTTTACAGATATCACAGCTATTAGACCGACTGCTATACTGACGGTGAACTTTACTTCGTAAAAACATAAAGTAAAACGCTATAATAAAGTAAACTTTTTCAGAGTTCTATTTTTTTATTTTTTGTGACGGATATACAAGGATTGTGCAAAGTAAAATTCTCAGGATGATATTTTTTATGTACCTAGGTGTTCAGTTATGATATTATTAGGTTTTCCACTATTGTCAATTTATGCATGTATCTCTCTAGAATGCAAGAAGTAAGGTATAGAGTTTGAATCTCATTGGATAAGTTGTCCTAATAATAATTGATTGAAAATATGCATTACTGAATTTAGATACTAATTTATTAAGAAGACTTTTGATGTAGGAGGTAAGTATTATTAATAAGCATACCAATTATTATTCTTTGTTTTTAAATATTAAAATTATTACATTGAAAATATCTATATTTTGTTTTGAGAATAATTAAATAGCCGTTCAAAGATAATGCGACGTTATTATTTTATGACTAGTGCAACAAAAATTAAGAACAAATCTATCATTTATTTCGTGAATTAATTTTATTTTATTAATAAACATCTTATGCGCTTCGAATTATGTCATGTACTCAAGTATATTTTGCTGAAGCTAATTGTAGGAAAAATTATAGTAGCACATTTAGTGAAAGGAAAATTATAATTAAATTAACACTTGAATTATTTTAAAACAATACCATGTTACATTGAAATACTTAAACATTATTTTAATATGAAATGTTTCCTCCCCTAAATAAAAATACCTACGTTTTAATGTTTTCCCACCATCCGGTATTAGGGAAGTGAGTAGTAACACAATAGATATTTCGTCATCCACTCACATAAAAATAAGTAATAAATTAATAGCATTATTATAGTGCCATTAGTTTAAACATGTTTTTAAATCCTAATTAGGTATGTAGGACTTTGAGGTAACTATTCATATCCTAGAACACATGCATACTCACTACTATCTATACCATATATTTTAAATCGAGTAAATCAGTATAAGTATATTGTATTTTTCAAACATGATGTACGTACTCCAGATATAAATAAAAATATATATAAAAGTATCACCGATAGAAAAAAATCTCACGACACTTATCACGAAAATCACAAGAAATTTTAAAAAACACTCACCCAGGGCCGTAGTTTAAAACAAAACAAAACAAAAACTTAAAACAATATTGCCAACACACGATAGAGCAACGTCTATACCCACTACCTAAAAGCAACTGGTCTCTCTTTCGCTTCACGATCGCGCCACCTGAGTTTTAATCAACAGCAACCAATGGAGGAAAGTGGGTTTATCATGTATAGGCTTCCCAGCCAATAAAGGTAAAGAGGCGTGAACAAATACGTTGATTAAAATAATGGAAACGGTTGATTATGAAAATACTATTATGGTAGCTAATTATTTGTAAACATTCTTTAATTGCCTTAGAATTATTGAGCATTTGGAATTTTTATGATTATGTATTTTACAGCTGTCTTCCATGATTGTTACGTTCATTTTTCATAAATTAATGTTCGTTAGGACTTTTATATCATTGTTAAGGATGGCATTATCTATATGAGTAAGTTTAATATGTTAAATAACTACCAGCCGAAAATCAACTTTCCAAAGTTACTTGGCCAGCCTTAATAGATTTTAGGTAGACATACCAACGTATAGTTTGATTACTATTAGGTAGGATAATAAAAATGTTATCAAAATCATATTAAAATACTTAGAATAGCTATGGTATAATAAATTATTTTGTTAAGTATATTAGAAACATGCCTGTTTTGAGGAATTAGTACTATGTAGGTATTATTAAGGTTACTATATAATAAAAATTAATTAGATATATAGAGGTATGTCTCCAGATGCTTCTTAGATGGACAATCTAAATTTTAATAAACATTTAATATTAATAATTTAATAACATTATATAACGTGGGCGCTCATCATAGATTAATTAATTCATCGAGGTATTAATTCTGAAATATGAATTTATAATAAGCTCTGTATAAATAAACTTACAGTGTTTCATATTCTAATGGCATGCTTTTATAAAAACAGTATTTATTTATGGGGCGATTCTAATCGAACTTGTTTTTAAATTAATGTTTTTCTTGTTTAAAAAAAAAGAATAACTATCCTGTAATATCCTACCTATGGATACACATGGATACCAAATCCCAAAAAATGATGATTAATGATTGTTTTGTTGAAAATTTGAAGACCAGTATTACTGTCAAGAATACCCAATCCTTTCGTACATATGTATGTACCATGCAAATACATATTCACTCTTTTATTTTTCTAAACAGTAGGTATGTAAGTATGCACATTAGGTATATCACTTTTTATTTAATTAACTTTTCAAAAACTATTTTTACTTCATTTTACGATTTCTATATTTATTTATATCAAAAAAAAGGAACCTCTTTTTATTATACTTGAAGACGTATTCGATGATTACTTGAAAATTACTGAGATTACTTAAGGGTAGGTACACTTAACAGTCTTTCCGAAATTACTCAATACTGATTCGAAGACTATTGAATGTTTATCTGAAGATTTCTGTATTTAAAACCTTTCTGTTGCTGAGGCGGCAGAAAGGTTCCAAGAAGTGGTTTTCTCTAAAGTTGTACATAAATGTGATAAATAAGACCATGTAATTTTATAATAAGGAACGACAGCAGGATTTAATTACACAATAAGCGCAATATAATAATATAGTAAGTGTAGTAATAATATAGTAAATATATTCTTTCTTAGACACAACATCCTGTATATGAATGGCCTGAATTATAATATTATACAGTATGATATTATACTAAGTCTAATATAACAATAGGATATGATTTTATATAACATGTATTAATTAAGTATACAAATAAAGGAAAACATATAAAATGATTAGTGAAATAAATATCGCTTGATAGGTATTATTAGGAGTGGATGAGGTCCGCCATCACTTTATCATAACTGCCCACAACTGATATATATGGTGCGGTACCATTAAATTGATTTATGATTAATATAACGTCATTGTCATGAATTTCATACATGATTGTGTATTCCTATTTACTATCAGCAAAATATTATTTTAAGAATCCTTACTGATAATACACAAGTCATCATTATATCTATAGTTTATACAGAGTGTCCGCAAATTTCACCGACAACGTTTGACTGTATATCCAAGACGATAAATATATACGATCTACGAAAAAAATTTTAATAAAAATTCTTAGTTTCCTAGTTACAGACTTTCGAATACGACACATACCTAACACATTTAATAACGTTCGATTTCATATTTTGCGTAAAATCAATTTTTGTATCCGATGCACTGGGGAAATACTTTGAAAGGCAGTTGAAATTAGCAGGTTTTAGTTCTAAACAACCAGTTTCTTTGTACAGTTTAGTAGTTAGTAGTTATTTGTGTAGTTTATTCTATTTCTTGTGTTAATTGCTTTGAGTTATTGTTTTATGCATTGTTTAAAATACCATAATTCGTGTTGTGTACCTATACGTTTCATTTTGTACGATTTTCGCTTGACATTTTTTTTAGAAAATGAAAATGAAATGGCCTTTTCACTGTTGCCTATCTGTTTAAAAAAATACGACTACGGTGAAATTTCTGACTACTAAAATAGGGAGGTACGCCGAGAAAACTATTTCTCAGTATATCGGTGTGAATAATATTTTGAGAAATAGGCCTTACTGGTCCAATTATTGTTGCACATTTCAACCGGATCGGCAAAGGGGTTATGGAGTCATTAATAAAATATCTTCTTCTGGGCAACTCTGAAAGCCTAGAACTCGGAAACTAAAAATCTTTATTGAACTTTTTTTTTCGTAGATCATATTTATTTATCAGCATGAATATATAGTCAATCGTTGTCGGTGAAATTTGTGGACACCCTGTATGGTTTTTCCAGCGGTGGTAGTAAAGTGGACAATAACGATTATTGAAAATCGTCGATTCTTTAATTGGGTTAATTATTTAATGGCTTATAAACACAACTGAAGTATTTTATTTATATTTTTAAAGACAAATATTGCAACATGTTCTACGCTATTTAAAGAAAAATTGCACCTTGGTAATCTAGTCGCTTTTAATAATAACTTATTCTGTCATTAAACGTTCAAATTTGTTGACAACAAAATGTTAGGACAAACACAAATATTTTGTGTATTCTAAAATATCTTAATATAGGAGGCTTTACAGCAAATGTTATACATATTTATCTGTTGACACATTTTAAATAACATATCAACAGTAGGTAGTAAATTTGTTAAGATATTTAAATTTTTTTGTGATTTAATTGGCATAATAGGAAGTCACGAAGTCACCAAACAGATATTATATGAAATTATCATTCAGCAACACAACGCACGCAAGTCAATGAGTACGCCTTGTCGTAACGAATTAACTATACCCAAGACTAAATAGTCTGTAATATAGTCAAAAAGCACGGCGATTCTGCAAATCTTAATGTAATGTGATAAAAGTTCAGGGAGAACAAAAATTGATTTTAAAAGAAATTTAAAAAATTTAATTACAACTGCCAAGTCAAAAGAAACCTTTCGAGAAATAACTGATCACGTCCTGTTCAATGTAGCAGGACAACTGGATTAAATATTTCTAGAGAATTTTATCGCAAATACAGTCATAAATGTGGCCTGGGACTTAAAGTAAGTTTAGTTTTGCATAGTTCATTCACTGCCTAAGAATTGGTACAAATTATTATTTAGATCAAAGAAAAGCCTTATTTTGATGGTATTGTCTGAAGACAATATCATCAAAATAAGATTATTATATCAAAATAATAACTGATATAATTAATCTAATCTAAACCTTTGTGTACATAAAATTGCTTAAATAAAACAATATTCAATGATGAAAACAAATTTTATATATGCATCGGAAACCAACCCAATGACGGTTATTACAAATATATAATAAAACAGAAGATTTCCATAGAGACTATTTAAAAAGGGCTGTAATATGTCCAAGGACAAGGTATTATGGATTAAGTAGTTGCATGGCGAATGATTTAGACACCAAGAATATCCAAAAATTCTTGAGAAATGTTTCACCCGCTGGACAGAAATTGTTTTCGAATGGGGATTTTATATTTTAACAGAATGGAGTTTCATGTCATATAGTAAAATCTACCAAGAAATATAAAGGCTTTATCTCACTTATCCGGTAGTTCAGATCTGAATAATAAATCATCTAATAATACGCAATTATCTGTATGACATATGTAAGATAATTTCATAAATAATATTTATGAAATTATCACCGACGCGCTCCTAAATTAAGGACAAAACTGCAAGAGATCTGGGACAATTTTTCTTCTGAATTGTGTCAGTTACTGGTTAATACTACACATATGCCTGGTAGAGTTCGAGAAGTTATTAGGGCGAAAGATAGTATGACGCTGTATTAAATTTAAATTTATTCTCGTATGGCCCAACATGTCAGGAAATTTCAGAACGTCCAATGACAGAATAAATTATTATTATCCTCATCAATACATATAAATAAAATTGAAGCGTATTGTCTATGATTTCAAAATATCTGCTTTTATATAAGTTTATATGGTTATTTGCATTGTACTAAAACTCAAAAAAACGTTTATAAAACTTTTGTGTGTCTGTCTGTTTGTCATGGATAATCTTCGAAATGACTGGACCGATTTTGACGGGCTTTCACAGGCAGGTAGTGGACATTGTAAAGAGTGCTATAGGCTACTTTTCATCCCGGAAGTATTTAGATTTTCTCCGAATAAAAACTTCGAACCGCATAACTTTAATCGTAGATCTGTAGTTTTAGTTTTTGTCAATTTTAAAACTTCACATAATTTCGATATTGTTTACTTATTATTTTATTTTATTAGTGGTAGGATTAAATTAAGATTGATTATTTAAACCTAAGCCCAATAGGCATTACAGTAAATTAATAATAAGCTTATTTCTTTGCATTTAGATTCTTTAAATTATTTGTACTATTTTCATGGATACATAGACAGCACTTTATTTCAGGAAAAGAAAATTCTGCTAACATTTTTTTTTTCAAATTCCATGTGGACGAAATCGCTGATATCAGCTAGTGTAAAATAAGAAATGTCAATTACACATGAAATACACAGAACGTGAGCTAATGTGTAGAATCATCCCGCCAACACTTTTTCGTTGTCAATAGTTTTGTAATGTCTGCTCTCTACCACTTACATACTTCAAAGGGATTTATTATTGTATACAATGTGTATTTATAATTAGTTACTTAAGGTAGTTTCTCCGGTACCGTCCGGTCCAAAAATAAATGTATGGGTAAACGTAAAATATTTGGAATATCAGTAGTCTACTGTTCATTATTTTTGTTCAGAAACTGTACTCTATACTCAGACACTGTATGTAGGTATACGTATACACACAACTACATGTTTATTAGTTGAAACTATAGACATGACAACATTGCGTTGTGTCGTATTTTAATCAGTTGTGATTGTGTATGTCTTATTTACAGTCAGGTTAAGTACCTCACTGTAAATTTCTTCGGATCGTGAAAAAAAACTTATAGAAAAATTAAAAATAAATTTTTGTCATGATTAGTTAGGGGGGTTACAGTTGTTATATTACAAAAATGAATCTTGCTAGAAGTAAACAGAGTAACTAACCTAGGCATTGAAGAAGACGTATTGTTGAATTGAGCGAGCTTGGCAAAAGTTTAAGAGGTTGTGAATGTAAAAACCTTTTTCCACATGACAAAATAAAAAAGGAAAGTTGTGTAGGACTAAATTCAATTTTAGATATTGTTTGTAACGAATATGCAGTAATAACATATGTAATTGGCGACTGGTAAAATGCATGCCGCTGCGTTGCCAGACGGTAATTGACAAATTCACGACTTACCGAGCAAAGCTTAAACTGGCATATTTTAAAAATATTTATCTTTTTAACAACCATTTTTTCTTTAATTCAAAACTTTCGTAATAAACTAATGTATAGATGAGGTATCTTTTGAAAAAATGTATAGAAAAGTTTTCAAGTAAAATGTGTCACTTTTAGTCGATTGGTACATTCAATTCATGCAATAATTTCCAACATTGACGGTGAATATCTCCTTTATTGCACGGGGAAAAATTTTTCATTTAAGAAATTTCCTTCGGGAAGTTTATTCTTTGTGTACCCGAAATTTGACGAAGTTCTATAGTAAAGTGGGTTTTCGGAGAGACTACTTTAACTAATTAGTCTAATTTGTTACCAAACCGAACGTTTGACCGACCCACGTCAAGAAATAAATTACACTAAACTTGTAAGTTTTATACAACATTCATTGTTGTAGAGAGGCCTTGAATTTTCATGGAGCTTTCAGTTTTATATCTTATATTCATCATCTTCTTCTATACATCGTTTATTTGTAGTCATATATATTATTTACATATATACAAACTTCGCCTAAGTGTGTGTTGCAAAAGCTAGCGTCCAGTGAAAAATCTCAAAAAAGAAATCAAATTTCGTCTTTGACGTAAATAAAGTGTGATTCTTATAATAAAATAACCTAGTGTATTTTATTCCTACAGAAAGAAATTATACATATATGTAACCATCTTGAAACGTCAAACCTTTATACCAAAATGCGTATATAAAAAGAACCGCTGCTTTAAATGTAGATTTTAAAATTTAAATTTATCCAAAAGCCAGTTCTATACCATAAACACCCACACACTGGTCCGGACTAAAAGATATACTAACAAACAACAAAGATAGTTCAAAACTTAATAATCCTACTAAAAGGGAGTTTGGGCATTGCAAATAAGGAATTATTTGTCTATTGACACACATGTAGACGACGCAGGTGTTCTTCAATCATAGTTCGTGATCATGATTAAAACAGAGTTTTAATCATCTCCAGTTTTAATAATCCAGAGAGTTTTAATCATCTCCAGATAATACCAACTTTGTTGGCGACACGCGCGTCAAGTGTAGTGTATACTGTTTTGAAATTTTGTGGAAAACTAAGTCAGTGTTATCTTCACACCAAAGAATTCCGACCCACACCAGAATTATAAACGCCACAAAAAATCAGTTCATTCTAATAATTATGCACTGGCAATTAATAACCCAGTACATACTACTTTTGAAATTTCTACTGAAGTAGATTCTACACCATTAACATTTCAGACTGATTTAAAAAATTAGATTCAAATCATATGAGGTTTGAAAAACCATTAAATTATTGAAACGAACAATGCTTATGGAATGTTGTGAACAATTAATGGAGAAGGTGAATGAAAATGAACATTTTCTACGGAATATTCTTTTCACCGATTAATCAACTTTTTCATTTATCACATAATTCAACTCGTGTATGGATGGTATTGGTCACAAAAAATGAATTGAAGTTTTATGAATACCTACCACATTCAGTATCCTCTAAAACGCTTGAGCATGTATACTAGGTCAACAATTCATTGGATCATTTTTAGTTGATGGTAATTTAATTGGCCAAGAAAGAAAGTTAGATCCACTTCAACAAGAAATTGTGACTAGCATTCAGGAACTAGCAGGTACTGAATTAAAGGAAATCTGGTTCCACCAAGATACTTGCCCGGCTCACAATAATATAATTGTACAACAATATTTGAAACGCATATTTCAGAACTGACTTATTTCTGGACTGATATTCTGTGTTCAGTCAGGTCTCCAGATCTTGTATCGTACGATTTTTTTCTTGTAGTTCTACTTAAATTTAAAATGTTATGGTTTTAAATCGTCTATTAAGAAAATCTAACATTTGTAAGAACATCGATTGCATATTGAAAAATGATATGGAACTATTACCCCTTTTATGTTAAGAAATATTCGCCAAGAATTTTATGACCACATAACTCAACAAACAGGTTTATTTAAGCATGTATTACATTAAAACTTATTTTTAGTGTAGGAAGTGTTTACTTTAAAATCATGTAGGTACTCCTTTAATTTCAGAATTGATACTTGTTTTAAAAATATATTTTGTCGTTGAGTATTACTTTTTTAAAGTAGTTTTTCATAAAATAACCATTGCGTCAATAAGAATTATTTATTATTATTTTTATTATGTATTATATTATTGATATCTATTCGACTTGGCAGAGAAACGTGAGAACCCGCCCACTGATTGTTCCGTTTACGACAATACTGAAATAGTTTACTAAAAGAAACTAGCTTAACCTGTTCCTAAAGCAATATTGCCAGCTTTATTTAATTTTTCATGTAAAAATGTTATTTTTACAAATCAAATTCTTACTTACGTTGGTTCGTTCTTTAATGATAAAAATGTAAATTAACCCAAAATGGAGTGTTATTTTTTAATTAAATATTTTACCAAAATAATTTTATCTGTAAAACGTTATGTTGAATCAATATTTGTGAACTGTGTCAGTTAGTTAAATTGAGGTTTAGTTTATAAATTGTTGTATTAAAATGAATATTAATACTCAATTATTAAATTCTGCTAATGCAGAAATGAAATTTGATCTGTCAACGGTCGGTGTCAACACGGGATATTCATCATATAGAATATGTAACTGCTCGACTTTCCTATGATAGAACTGTATTGTCGGTAAAGAAAACCCAAAAACAGTTTCTAGATGTTTTTGGGTTTCACATACATAATCCAAGCCTCACTTACATATTTCCTAATAATTTCGTGAAAAAATAGATAAAATCAATAAATAAAAAAATAGTTTGTTGATAAAATTGCAAATATAAATATATGTAACGGATGCTTATACAGGAGACTATGAAAATAATATACCACTATTTAATGAAATTAACTTTGGATATGGTATAAGAATTTTAAATTTAAATATTTGAAGTTTAACTAATATAGAGGATAAGGCAGCGTACTCCGCTCATTGTCGGACCTGCGCTATTCGAAGTCAAGCAACGAAGTGCTCGGTTGTGACTTGGCTGACTGACATATGATCTCATTCTCATGCCGCGGTGGTGTTGACTTTAGTATTTGGTAACAGGGTGGCAACTGGGCCAAATACTGGGCACATTGTCTGCGTGAGTTCGATTCTCATCAGAGGGAACTTGGTAGTTCCCTCAGAGTTGGATGTTTGTCCGCGTCTATATGTATAACCTTCCCCTATTCAAGCCTGCCTGTAGGCGATGCAATTTCTAGGGAAGGAAGTCAACTTTCTGTGTGTCCAAACTTTTTTAAACTTTTTAACTAAAATTTTTAATGAATTCTGCATATTTCTGTCAATTTTCAGTAAGCTTTAAGATGATTTTACTGACAAAAACGTTTCATATAGATGATTTGTATAGATGTTTATGTTACTGGATATAATATTTTGTGTAACAATGACAATGTTAATAAAAATGGTGTAACTGACTTTATAAAAATATGTATAGATTATAATTATGATATAATAGTATTGGAGATGTAATGGCTCTATAGATTGAAATGTTATGCGGATAAAATAATAAAAACAATGTCTAATTATGGTGATCTACAAGTGAAATTAATTTAATATTCTTAGTGAGTATTTACTTGTGGTTACATATCCTATAGAAATACACTCACTTTCTCACTATCTGATAAAGAATGTGTTCAATAACTACGAAGGTATAAAATCATTTGTATTTACATATTACATGAGTAATCATATTTCTATAGCAATTACATTTAGTATAGTTGCATTTTAATGTAAATGATGCATAAAAAATAGTCAATAAAAAAATATGAATTACTATGAACCCAAAATAGACCTACAGGGTGAACAGTGGGAAACAAATCATCAATATTATGACGTATATTATTGAAAACTCTATGTCTTTATATCTATATGTTATAGATATAAAGATTTCTAGAAGAAGATGAAAAGTGGAATTCTTGGGTGACCCGCTAATGGGTTCAATGAGAGCACCCTTTCAATGGTGCTCTCATTGAACCCATAAATAAAAACAGTCAAATGTACAAAACGCAACAATCTAATCCTAACAACAAAGGTATGGAATTAACATAAACGAAATATAACAATATAAGAAAAATTCTAATAGCTAAAGCAAAACAATACTATTTTAAAAAGAATATAGATGATAATAAAAATTCATCGAAGTTCTTGTGGGAGTGTATAATAATCGCTGAATGGATAGACCATATGTTGGGAAACAGACAGACAACTCACTGCTAATAAAGGCAAGACTACCATCGAGCAGGGTCGACTCGGGCTGTCCACAGGGAGGAGTATTATCCCCCCTTCTGTGGTGCCCGGTAGTGGATGAGTTGCTTGAAAGGTTAAAGGATTACCAAGTAATTGGCTATGCCGATGACTTAGTAATAATAACGAAGGGTCCTTTCCTGGAGCCGATTCTCGATATAATGCAGATAGCATTAAACAATCTCGATCAATCCCTCTAAGACTGAGGTGATGGTGTTCACTAAAAAATATAAGTGGAACAGAACATGTCCGCTGAAACTTGGTGGCCAAGAACTAAGCTAGAATAGCGAAGTGAAATACTTAGGAGTAATCCTAGATGGGAAACTATCATGGTAAAAACATCTAAGTCACGTATGTTCCAAGATCACAACAATACATTGACAACTGAGAAAGGCCATTGGTACCTAATAGCTGGGGCTTGAAACCGGAGACCATGAAATGGATGTATGAGGCAATTCTCTGACTGACGTATGCATCACTGGTCTGGTAGGAGAGAGCCTGTTTAAAGTCAGAAGCCAACCAACTAAGAGGATTGATTCTAAGAAGTATAACCGGAGCCCATAAGATCTTAAGATAAGATTTATAAGATCAGCATCGATCGAGGCGGTAAGGATACTGACGGGGATACCACCTCTTGATGTCACCTTAAAAGCGGAAGCCGTAAAGGCAATGTACAGAGTAGGAAACATGAATAGCAAGGGAAGGGACCTGAATAGACTCTCAAGAGAGCTAGCTGAGGAGGAACACCTATGAATGCCCTCTGATAGTACGGGTGTTCACTTCTTGCTTAACGAGAAATATAAGATCACCCTCACCAGTAAGACCGACTGGATGGAGGGTCGAGCTGGTACCGCTCAATGGAGACATCTGGTACACGGAGGGAGCCAAGAGTGGAAACAGAGCGGGTGCATGGGTGTATAGGCGACGCGATGGGATATGTAAAACCTTTCCCCTGGGCAAATACACTACCGCACTCCAGGCCGAGCTAGTTACAATTACATGCGGTGTTCTGGGGGCCGACCAAAATAGGACCCAGGAGAAGATATGTATCTGCTCGGATAGCAGGACGGCGTTGGCAGCCCTGAATTCAGCAACGACAAAGTCGAAGCTGGTTTATAATTACTATGAAGCATTTAACCACTTGGCAGGGAAGGAACCGGTGAAATTCATATGGATACCTGGGCATAATGGCATTAAGGGAAATCTAATTACGGAGGACCTTGCCAGACTAGGGACCAGAAAAAACCTCTATGGGCCAGAACCTGCAGTGAGAATAAGTCGGAATCTGATCAGAGATTCTGGGCAAGAGACCAGCACAATAAAGGATGGAGAGGGGTAACGGGTTGTCGAATAACCAAACTCTTCATCGAATACTCAGAGATTGAGAAATGGGCCCAAGAATTAATTAAATTGAACAGGCACAAAGCCAGAACCCTGGTGGGAATCATAACGGGCCACCATAGTAGTCTGAATGTACATAAGCACAAACTGAGGCTGACTGACAGCCCGGCCTACAGATACTGCAAAGAAGACGAGGAAACCTCAATTCATCTTGTTTACACCTGCTCCGTACTGGAGGAGAGAAGGTACCTTATATTAGGAACTCCTGTTATCCTATAGGATGTGAGGCTTAAAGCGGGGCACGTGCTTAAATTTCTCCTTTTATGGGATAGCATTTTTGAATAATGACCTGGATAAGAGGAGATCGCCAAGGGACTACCCATGCGATCAGTGGCTGATAAGGCCCATACCCATATAACATAATGTAATGTAATGTAATGTGGGAGTGTGTAAATAAAATATATAGTAAATCAAAAATAGAAATAAAAATTGATAAAGAAGTTACAATGATGAAATAATAACACATAAATAGGAAGTATCAAATATGTTTAATACTCATTAGAAGGAAATTACGCAAAAAAAATAAAAAAAGTGAAAAGCGATTTAATAAAATAAATACTCTAAAATATCATTTATGTACATATATGCAACAAATATAAAGGAAGTAGAATCTGTAATAAAACGACTAAAATGAAAGAAAAACCTCAGACCTGTGCTTTAAAGCATAGACTCTAAAAGAAATAATAAAAGAAACTATTCATCCACTAACTTTCATAATATATAAATGCTTTGATTCAGTTAATTTTCCAATTGCGTTAAAAATGCATATTATTAAACCTTTCTCTATAAAGGTAGTTGTAAAATAGAGGCTCAATCATAGACCTATATCTTTAATATAAAATTTAGAAAACAATATAGAAAAGTAATATAAAAAACAAGATAATGGAGTTTTTAGAAAAATATAAATAGTTTTCAGGACAACGCGGCGGCGACAGTATGGTTTTAGAGAAGGGAAATCAACTTCAATTTATGAATTAACAACGTACATGTACAGTGCCCTTGATACAAATACATCTTTATGATGCATCTCCGACCTTTCTAATAATTAGATAAAATTCAAATTTACAAGTTAATATAGAATAACTATATAGAAAACAGCAAAAAAGAACAGGTGAAGCATTAAGACGCTTGTTAGAATATTATTAATTGTTACCTATGTTTGGGTGTTCCAGATGGGTATGCTACAAGGAACAGTTGGATGCCCTATTTTGTTCACGATATATATTAACGACTTGTTAACACTCAAAACTACTACTAATAAGATTTGATGTTTTGCAGACGATATTGCTATCTTCTACTAATGCAGAGTGTAAGATGGAATTTGCAAATTAAAGATACTGTTAAAAAAGAGTTAGAAGTGTATTATCACACTTAAATAATTAAAATTATTTGTAGATATAAATCATCTTGGAACGTTTTACTATGCTTTAGTACAATCACAACTAAATTATAGTTTATTTCATCTCTATTTGCCAAAAATCCCAAAGAATGACCTTGGTTTATATTTATGGCTAGGCTCAGGTGGACTCTTCCGTTTAAGATAAGAGAGATTTTTATTTGGCAAATAGCGATGAAATTAATTACACAGAATTATAGAATGAGAAATTCCTGACAGTCACCTGCAATGTTTAAATATCATCCAAAAGTTGTCAATAAATCTTTCTACCGATTCTTTATTTGAAAAAAGTTATTTTCTTAATATCAGACGGTTATGTTTAGTCATTCCAACTAACATATTTAAGGGCAAAACTAACTTAACTGATTTATTAGTATATTAATGTTACATTATAAATAAACATATATTATATTAGATATATGGTAAAGAATTTGGAGTGGAAGATGGTGGATGGAGAAGAGTTGGAATCTGGAGTTCCGTTCATTGAATCCTTGAACTTATCACTTTTTATATCTAGAAAATTAGCCTTTTACATGAGCTAAATTAAGATGACTTGGAACGTCGCTCACAGTATTACGAGCTCCTGTCTGACCGTATTTGAAAAAAACCCAAATTTAGTTGATAAAATATTACAGAATATATTTCTTCAAAAGTTTGTTTAGTGGGAGCTGTTGATAAACACAACTTTGTGTATTAGCAGTATCAGGTTTTATCAGCATTCGGTTCATTGCTCTGCTAAAACGTCTCATCTTTATTAAGAAAATCGTACGCAAAAATCGGAACGTAGTAGGTACCTGAACAAGCATTCTGAAAGATCAAATTATTGGCGCTCTTTCATTCTCGTAAATTTAAATGGAAAAATTTATACTAATTTATATCGCGGATCCCATGATCGCCCAAGTATTAATAGATGATGACAATCTGCATGAAAATTATATGAAGTACTATTCTTCCAACGCGATGGGCCTCTTCCACATTCTGATGTACAGGCGAGTAAATTTTTTAACCAGAGATTTCCTAAGTAAAATCAGACACAAAGGTATAATGCTGTAGCCGGAATTATGAACAACCAGTATAATTTCTTGGGTATATACACCATTTAAGAGAGCTTCTTAATTCAATTATCCTTTTATAAAACATATTTTCTAGTATATGATAGTATAATTAAGGAATTTAACACTTCAGAGTCGTTTATTCTATATTTAGAGTAGTCTCTAAATCTAGTAGTCTCTAAACTCTCCAGATCTTAATGAACTTGATTATCAACTTCAAGATATCAAGGCCTATGCAAGAAGAACTGGGAGCAACACAACATTGAGGACATTAAGTGTTATAGACAAGGCATAAAATCAAATAAATTTCATCGTAGTAAATGTACGAGAATATTATCATCAATTACTATTTTCCTAGAGAAATATACAGCGTATATTGGGTAACTTTAACGACATTTTATGTTACAGTTTTACTTAAGAGATAAAAAAATATATAGTGCAGTCCACTCTAAATGAGTTTTGAATCGATCGATATAGAATTAATTAACGTCGACCGTAAAAATAAAATAGGGATGCATTCTTCCAAATCAAGATAATATTACCAGGACAATGTAACAGGTGAAAACTAAAAATTTCAGAAAAACATAAAAAGTTTTTAAGGACATCATATATATATATATATATATATATATATATATATATATATATATATATATATATATATATATATATATACAGGTTGTAACATAAAGGTTGGGAATAAATTGAACGGTGGATTTTTCAGCAAAAGAAATTTTTTTCATATGAAGTTATGTTCTAGGGGTTTTCGTTTCCATGTTACAGGGCGATAAAGAATTTGAAAAAAATTTAGTTTTTCTATAATAACTTTCGAACATTAGAAGATAATGGAACGAAATTTTAGCCGTAGCTTAACTTGATAATGTCCTAATTACAGAAAAAAGATTGATTTCGTAAGTTACTCAGTGACGTTCGCACGCATTGTAAGGTTTCCCGAAGAGAATTGTGATACGGCACTGGTAAAAACATTGTTTTAATATTTATTTAAGATCCACTTTTTGTTTTAAACAAAATTACCTTCTTGCATTTTATTTGTATCTCTTGTCATTTTCCCGTAATTAAAACTTTTGTAAACATCACTTTTCCCACTGCTAACATAGGAAAATGAAAGTAACAAAAACATTATCAAGTATATGTTTTCTTGTTACTAGGGCATTATCAAATTAAGCTACGGTTAAAATTTCGTTTCATTATCTTCTAATGATCGAAAGTTATTAGAGAAAAACTAATTTTTTTCAAATTTTATAGCACCCTGTAACTTGGAAACGAAAACCCGTAGAGCATAACTTCATATGAAAAAAATCTATTTTTTTTATTGAAAAATCTATCATTTAATTTATTCCCAATCTTTATGTTACACCCTGTATATATATACAGGGTTTCTTACGGTAGCCGTTCGTTAGAAGTTTTCGTGGTTACAAGAAACTTTGAATTCTGAACTTTCGGACTCTAGGATTATTGAAGACTCTCTTTTATTTTGAAATATTTTCCAGGTCATACCACTTCCGGTTATCCCGGAAGTCGCCAGTAACTTCCTTATTTTAAATAGAACAACCGGTATATTATTTCATTTTTAGATTCCTCATAAAGTTTCATGTTGAGCTCCATCAGATTTCCCTACACCTATTTTCAATTGTTTCTTAGATATCTTGATTATTTTGAAAATTTTTAAAGATGTAGCTTTATTTTCAACACTGTGCCTTTTACCCATTTTCGACAGGTGTTAAGCGTTTCTGGGGTAGACGGAAGCACAAGAATGGTACTTTCGAGATCCACATTAACAATTAATTTATCGCAAACAGGGTGTCCAAAATTTGATCATCAATTACATCATCTTCAAAGTTGAAAAAGTTCGTTATTTCAAATATGCAGAATTTGATTCTGCTACGAGTCGCTATAACTTTCCCTATACCTATTTCCAACGGTTTTCCTGTTAATCCATATTTTCTATTTTAATGTGATTTTTGACAGAAATCGAAACATCGTTTGTTTTTCGAAGCAAAATGAACATGACTGAAACGGCAGAAATTCACTTTAATTAGAACATGAAAACAAAACTGGAACATAACAAAATTTAGAACGTAATAACACATGAAAAACATAAAATAAATTGGAACATAATCACAAGAAATAATAAATGAATGTAAAATTACAATAATTGTTCTATGTGAACACTGGATAACTCATATACACCTCGCAAAACAGACCCCCGAAGTTCCTCAGGACTTAGAATAGTAAACGCATCATGAACAAGGTTCAATAATTCCTGTCTAGTTTGTACAGGCCTAGAGTACACTAGTCCTTTTATACGACCCCAGAGATAAAAAACCAAGGGCGTCAAATCGGGTGATCTAGGTGGCCAGTTCCAGGATCCCTGTGGGTCAATCCACCGATCCTCAAACATCAAGGTCAACTGCTGGTGCACAGCTATAGTGGAATGTGCTGGAGCACCTTCCAGCTGATACCAATAGTTTGTTCTTCACGTGGAGGTAGAGCATTTATGAAATCACTAACAAACCCTCTGAGTATCTCCAGATATCTAGCCCCATTCAAATTTTCATCATATACTTGATATGCCACTCTATTGTCCATAATTAAACAAAAAACATTAAACTAAAGTGGTCCTGCTGATTATGTTCCCTTATGACGTGTGGATTATCTTGTGCCCAGTAGTGATTATTTCGGAGATTTATAATTCCTTGCCTGCTGAATTTTGATTCATCAGTCCACATAATCTTTTGAAGAAATCTCTGATCTTCGGTAATTCTTATACACATGAACTCGCAAAAATCCACTCGTCTTGCCTCATTGCCAAGACGTAATCCGTGTACAATTATCTCAGAAAAAGGATGCATTTTATGTTTTCTTAATATTTCGTGGATTGATGCTTTGGAAATACCAAAATCTAGTGCTGGTGCTGGAGTTGAACACCGTGGATAAGCTTGAAAATAAGCCAACACATTCACCTCGTTATCTTCATTATCTATAACGGGCTTTCGGTGATTTTGTGTTGCCCTTATACTCCCACTTGCCATACACAGCTTCGGTTCTTGCGAATTTTCCGGGAGTCATTGTTGGTAGGTCCGGATATCGTTCGTTAAAAAGTCTGCATATTCGCCTGACAATTCGTCTACATTCACCATGCGTATAAAACAAATTTAACAAACCATTATTGCAATATAATTCAATATTCTCCATTATAAATTATACTTGATAAAACTAACAAAATCACTAGAATTGTAAGTAGGATACCTCACGAATTTGTGAGCTGATACTGCTTTGACATAAAATCAACATTGTTTCAATTCCTGTCAAAATCAATATATATATATATATATATATATATATATATATATATATATATATATATATATATATATATATATATATATATATATATATATATATATTATATAAGTTATATAGTGTATTTGTTGAAAGTGAGAAGTTTCAGTCTTCACGTCTAAAACCCGACGGAACCCACCAACCGGTCTATGAATATTAAATTAAACTAATCATGCGTGATACGAGTAACCGAAATTCATTTCCCTGAACACCAATTTTATGCATATTTATGATGATAATAGTGTACGTTTTTCTGTGCCGTACTTCTCGCGTTTTCATGTCCCGTACCTCTTAAAACAGAAATATCCGTTAACCCAAACAATTAATAAAGTCTCGCTAAACTAATCGAAAAACGCTTCCTTTGTCTATTCGAGTTATTTATCTTATTACGTGAGGATACGTTACATCAGCACTTACACTACCATCTATATCAATTTCAATTTATCTACAATAATAAGTGAAAAATTATGTAAATACAAGCACTAATAATTTTTTTTGATCGTGTATGTTATGATCCCGTTTGGAAGATAAATCTATCTTGGAATCCTTACAAGCTCCTTTTAAAACAAGATAATTACTTTCTAAAACAGTTTAAATTTAATTTCACGCATAATGAGATTTGAAAATAAATAACCTATCAGTTATTATCTTCTGTAAACAGGTACTAATAGTTGAAGCTAGTTAGGCTGAAACGAACGGTAGCAGTCCAGCGGACTTGGTACTATGGGTCTCCCGCTGGCATTTCAAATCACAGATGGAAATGCCTGTGATCAAATGGAGTCGATGCGATCGAAATTCTGGGCGCCACGCCAACAATGGAAGCTCTATCTTATTACTGGCAATAATCGAACCTGCATCACTTAGACAACATGTCTACCATGAAATTACTGCTTTATTGTTTTATTTTGCCCGTATATACACAATTCATTTTAGATAATGATGTCGAAGAGGTTTTTTCATAATACTATACAGCTATTTCTAATGTAAGTTGCTTGTCTGGTGCTGAATTTTACCTGAATTTATTTTCTTTCCTTAATCCATTATTTGTCGTAAATTTTGTTTTCCTTTAATTTATCATTTATCGTATAATGATTATCTATGTATGTCTATAGCTAGAGCTGTCAACTTGAGTCACGAGATACCTCATGACTAGAGCCGCTCGTTTCATCAGCGAACCAGGGACATCACCTTCATGGTCTTGTAATAATTCCAATAAGATAAAATAAGTAATGCTAAGCAATAAACAAATAATAAGCACCTGGTTATTGGTGGTGAAAAAATGGTATTATATGAAGAGAATGACTATGTATTTTATGACTATGAAGAGTCATGAAGATGAATTATTATAAAGAGAATGACTAGTAAAAGATTTGATTGTTTTGTAGAGGATATTACTCCATTTACGCCTGAATAATATCTTCTAATTTCTTCAGCCACAAGAGTAACGCACGAAATGTACATGTAATATGTAAGTTACTACACTTTACTTACACAACCCAGACTGACGTATGCAGCACTGGTCTCGTGGGAGAGAGCCTGTTTAAAGTCGAAAGCCAACCAACTTAACAAGTTAAGAGGATTGATTCTTAGAAGTATAATCGGAGCCCCAAGATCAACACCGATCGAAGCGATGGGGATACTGACGGGGATACCACCTCTTGATGTCATCCTGAAAGCGGAAGCCGCAAAGGCAATGCACAGGGTGGGAAACATGAATAGGAAGGTAAGAGACCTGGATAGACTCTCAAGAGAGCTAGCTGAGGAGGGACTCCTATGGGTGCCCTCTGACAGTACGGGTGTCCACTTCCTGTTTGACAAGACATATAAGATCACCCTCACCAGTAAGACCGACTGGATGGAGGGTGGATTGCCCTGGATTGCCGCTCAATGGAGACATCTGGTATACGGATGGAGCCAAGAGTGGAAACAGAGCGGGTGCGGGGGTATATAGGCGACGCGACGGGATAGGTAAAACCTTCCCCTTGGCAAATACACTACCGCACTCCAGGCCGAGCTAGTTGGAATTACATACGGTGTTCTGGAGACCGACCAAAATCGGACCCAGGAGAAGGTATATATCTGCTCGGATAGCAGGGCGGCATTGACAGACCTGAATTCAACAACGACAAAGTCGAAGCTGGTCTATAATTGCTATGAAGCATTAAACCACTTGGCAGGGAAGGCTAGGGACCAGGGAAAACCTCTATGGACTAGAACCTGCAGTGGGAATAAGTCGGAATCTTATCAGAGACCGCATCAATGGCTGGGCAAGACACCAGCACAATAAAAGATGGAGAGGAGTAATGAGTTGTCGAATAACCAAACTCTTCATCGAATACTCAGAGATTGAGAAATGGGCCCAATGATTCATTAAATTGAACAGGCACAAAGCCAGAACTCTGGTGGGAATCATAATGGGCCATCATAGTAGACTGAATGCATATAAGCACAAGCTGAGGCTGACTGATAGCCCGGCCTGCAGATTATGTAAAGAAGACGAGGAAACCTCGATTCATCTTCTTTACACCTGCCCCACACTGGAGGAGAAGAGGTATCTTATATTAGGGACCCCTGTTATCCTAGAGGAGGCGAGGCTTAAGGCGGGGGACGTGTCTAAATTGCTCCTTTTATGGAATAGCATTTTTGGATAATGACCCGGATAAGAGGGAATCACCAAGGGACTACCCATGCGATCAGTGGCTGATGAGGCCCAAACCTATAATAATAATAATAATAATAATAATAATAATAATACACTTTTGTTTAATATAACGATCTAGAGAATTCGACATCATCAGTTACAAACATGACACTTGGTTTCTTCAAAATTCAAATTTTTCTAATGAATACCATCTTGGTAATTGCTTCGCAAGCATATTTTTGAAATCGTTTACTAACCAGTAAGAATAAACGTGATGATTTAAGAGGTTCCAGAGATTTTTTCCTATCCGTTGTTTCGTATAAACATAACCACAATTATTTACTGTATACCGTTTTCGATTTGTTCATACACAGAAAATATATGGTCCTTATAATTTAATATTTTCCGGCCTGGTAACTTCAGGGTAGGCTTACATTTATCCTAGAAATGCCAAAATGCTTATTGATTCAATCAACTGATAGAATTGAGTATCTCTATTCATCACTCTCGTCAGTTGTATAATGTGTAAGCAACTACGTATAAATTATAATAATTTACATAATATATAATCCTCAGTTAATATAAAAAATTTGGATTGGTTCAGCAATACATCTTCAGAGCCTTTAGAATTATCTTGTTTCACTTCATACAAATTAGCTACGAAGATTCTGAAATCTTATTTCTCAAGTAAAGGAGGACAAAATAATAAACAATCGTCAAACAATGATATTTAGAGGAAACCTAATTTTATAGAGAAAAGGGGTCCTATCATTCTGCTGTATGTATTGAAGAAGGTTGTTAATAGTACCATGATATTAATTTAGTCTTGAATTTGTAAATAATAGCACATATATTAACAGATTGGCTGAAAGGTCCGGATGTTACTAAAATCAATGAAACTGTCTAATTAGTCAATTATTATTTATTTTATTTTATATTTATTTTAAATATATATCGTGAAAACTGCTTACTGTCAGTTATTCAACTGTTGCATACTATTTGTGACCATTACTTTAAATAAAGTTATGCTTTTTATAAAACAGTACTTACTTGTTATAAACCAGGGCTACTTAATGAAGCCTATTAGAGTGAATAATAAACATTTCATTCTGATTTATGGATATGAATACCTTTACACGTATATTTGTCTGGAACAATTAAACGTAGTTTAACTGTCGTAGTTTAAATGCAGTTTAATTGTCCTGCACAAACACATACATAAATTGTATAAAAAATTTCCAATTTTTCTCCATGAATTTTTAAATATACAACGTTATTAGTTTCTCAATTTTGCACCAGCGTTTCTAATATTACCTCAGCGATAATACGTTTAAATTAAGGAAGAACTGAAAGAAAATATCAATTCTTTCAACCCTGATTTTCACATGATATCGAATATTTTACCACGTGCTGTCAAAGGAATTTAATCTTATTCAAATTCTCGACGTTCAACTACTTTAAAAGCATTACACAATTAGTATTATTTGGAAATAGGCTGTTTGGAACTCTACATCACTTCTTATATTTTGTATGTGCATATTTAATAGAAGGGATAGACACATAGAAGTGAATAACAATAACAGTAATAATAATAATGCATTTATTGTCCAATAGGATTAATTTCTGTTGCAGGTCATAATAAATAGAAATTAAACAATATATACACATAAATAGTATACTACAAACCTAGATTTACAATAGAACAGTAATGTAGATGAATTTACGTTGTTACAAAATGGCTTAAATAAGAAGGTTATACATCCTTCTGTATGTATAATCAAAAACCCTTATTAGATAGATGTGATCTACATGAAATGCTAAAAATTTAAGGAAACGACGCTGTTTATTCTCAAGTTAATTAATATGCATTTGATACTAATAATACCAGGCAGTGACACAATATTCTAGTTTCGGACGCACTGATGAAAAATACTAGCTTTTTAAAGGAACATTAGACAATAATATTTTATAGCTAATAAAGCCTCAAACTTTATACCCATTCATAGTTATTTGATGAGTATGGTCAGAGATGGAATTTTATTATCAAAAATAACACCTAAAACTCTAACGTTCTTACAGAGTTGTAAGACTGTATTATTAAGAGAATATTCATATAATATTGGTTGTTTTTTTACAGTAAATAAACAATTGCTTAATAATTTTTATTGAAAGTTTACTATCTACACACCAAATAGACACAACACCGGTAAGTTCTTGCAAAATTGAACAGTTATCATTAAATCATCAGCAAAAAAGATCGTAGAGTTGCAGATAAGTCATTAATGAATATAATGAATAATGGTAGTCTCAAATTCGAGCCTTAGGGCACACCAAAATCATAATATAATAAGAATATAATCACAATACTAATATAAGTTTGCTAATTATTAGGTGTAGGTTTGCTAATTAAATGAACCGAATTGTCGATAGAATATACACCGGAAAATGATTTGTAAAACCGTTTACAATTTTTTACAGCACGTAAAATTTCTCCTCGTCTTTCTCTTCGTGAAACCCAACAAAGAATTTCTCATAATTACTGCAAATTTTACAGTTAATATTTGCAAATTATTGTATAGTAATTTCATAAGAAAAGAAAATATTTGCATTGACAATGATATTGCTAAATATATAATTTTATTTCGGAAGTGTACAATGAAAACAACGAGTGTGATTGATAAAATAAAACCTAGACCTATATCAGACAAGATTGTTTTAGTGTCATCAGCGCTTATGAGAAAATCCTATTTCTTAGTATTTTGCATGTTAATTATGCTTTGCGATTTTATATACGAGTAGAGGTAAAACCAGTTAAAGCTTTGCCAAAAACGACACTAGTCATTAGTAATTCATTCTAATAGAAAGATTTTAATTGAATGTCGTTACTCCAGCAGGTAAAGATAATTTTGATTAGTTTATTTGTATATGTAATATCAATAACATAATTTTATTTCTGACAATAGAGCCCTAATGACGTTAATATTAAGGTTATTACGTTATGTTGTAACACGCCGACCATTTTTTGTGGTTTAGTTGAGGACTAGCCGCTGATCTTATCTTGGAACCTCCAGCACGAAAAATGCTCGTTTAGACTCTGGTTACTACCGTGTAGTGTGTAGTCCATTAGGAGTAAAGAAATAACTAAACAGTAACAGACATTTATTATCATCATTTTATAATTACATAACATAATGTATTGTTATACCTACCGTTCCTCTATGTTTATGTGATCGTTATGATTCAGCATGTACACAATATATGAAAATTATTATTAATGATAAATATTCATGTAACAGATTCACTTAACCAATTTATTAGAATATTTATTTAGTTGGCAATTTAATGGTTTAAGCTTACTATTTCAACAAGTTGCGCTAATTAGATTTCAGACGGCAGGGGGCGATGACTTTTCAAAAATAAAAATTAATATTATACATGAATATAGTAAAAACCTAAATAAAAAATAATCTATGGTTACTATTCATTTCATCGCTATTAGTCAAATAAAAAACTATCTTATCTTGCCGATAAAAGAAACAGTCTACCTGAACCTAGCCATAAAAGCAAACCACGGTATATTTTCAGATTTATTTGACAAATAGCGATGAAGTAAACTATACATTTGCATAAAATTATGTAAAATACTGTTTAGTCATCTGAAATTATCACGTTACATTCTGAATCATTTTATGCAAATGTAATCATAGATTCTCTTTTATTTAGGTTTTTACTATATTTATGGAAACTAGTTGAAAAAATATTTCTGAGAAGGCTGAGACCCATCATTGAAGAAGGAACTTAATTCCTAATCATCAGTTTGGCTTTAGAAAAGGCCACTCAACCACAGACTAGGTTCATAGAATTACTGACACCATCGAAAAATCTCTACAAGACAAAGAAGTCTGCTTAGCCATCTTCCTAGATATTGCGCAGACTTCTGATAAAGTATTGTATGATGGATGAAAATATAAACTGAATATGCTACTTCCACAGCAATATTCAGAACTACTGGAATCTACTGGAATATACATATCTGAAAGATTCTTTAAAGTCAAACAAGAGGAAGCATACTCCGAATTGAAAGAAATTTAAGTAGGAGTGCCCACAGGGAAGTGTTATAGGACCCATCTTGTCTTTGATTTACACAATTGTTTTAGCACAGCTAGAACAAGATACCTTAGCTACCTTTGTAGATGGTACTGCCATTCTAGCGTAGGTAAAAACCATGAAGAAGCTGCATATAAACTAGAAACATCAGTTAATCAAATAAATAATAGGACCAACGTATTAAACTGAACGAAACCAAATCAGCCCACATAAACTTCACAAATAAAACCGAGCAATAAATTCCAATCAGCGTAAATAATGACCGAATCCCTTATGCCAACTCGGTAAAATATCTGAGTATTACACTAGAAGCAAGACTTCGCTGGACGGTCCCTGTTAAAAAGAAAGAGGACGACCTGAGATTCAAGAAAATGTACTGGTTACTTGGTAGCCACTCAAGCCTATCAACATACAACAAAATACTCCTGTATGAACAAGTCCTCAAACCAGTATGGACTTATGGCATACAAGTATGGAGTTGTGTCAACAAGAGTAACATCTTAATAATTCAGAGGCTCCAGAATAAAGTTCTGAGGAACATCGTCAATGCGCCTTGGTATGGCAAAAACAGTGACCTTCATCGTGACTTGCAGAGAAATACTATAGGCCAAACAATTTGCAAGAAATCATGACCAGCGACTCCACCAACACAGGAACATCGTGGCTATCCAGCTCCTCGATAACCCCAATATCATTATCCGTATATGTGTTCTATTAAATATTTAATTTTTTTTCCAACCATGTTATTTATTTATTTATATTGTTTATTAATTAATTATTCACTTATTCATTTTTTATGAACTTCAACATTATTTTATTTAGTACAATGTATTAATTCGAGACAGTTTATTATTGATATCCCGCTAATATATATTTTTTCGGTTATATGTATTGCATAGTTTACATCACGTTTCAATCTGAAGATTAAACTAAAAAACTGACGATTTATATATTCTATTAGTCTAATCTAATGGTTCGTTAAGCATCAGATTGATAATATTACTTGTGTATAAGCAGATAGACACTATTTCCGTATCAATATATCAATAGATAGCTTTATACTGTTATGTAACAAAATTATGAATATTGATAAATGAGTTGGAATTATTTTACTAGAATTATATAATAATAGAAGGATACAGTTCTAATGATATATTCATGATACCCATTGATATCAAGTCGATATCAAAGAGATTTGATAGACAGAGATTTGAAATAAAATACTAGGGTGAAATACGTTTACTCTTTTACGTGAAACTACGGTAGCATAATGGCTAAAGCATATATATTTGTATAACAACGACATTGCCACCGCGTGTTACATATATAAAATAAACCTATAAAAATGGTTTTGGTGTCGATTTTTCGCTTTCGCAAGCACAAAGCAATAAAAAAGGAGTATTTATTTGCTATCAAAGTATTAATATTTATGATGTAATAATGTAATATACTTCCTGGGGCATCAAATAATTCTTGGTTATAGTACGACCTGTAATCTGAATTTTAATATTAATTTAATTTTAATAAAATTAAACAATATTGACGTCAGACTACACAATACCAATAAAATGGAACATTTTGATTACGAATTCTTACAAATGGAGGGAGGTTTTGAGAAAATCAGAAATAATTAAACTCTTAATAGGGCTTAAGTCCAATGAAATGACAGTTTTCAGTGAACATTTACATATGAAACATGTGGGGTAAAATATATTACATCTTTTGTTTGCAGTAAATATATTTTGTCATTAGTAAAGCAGCAATTCATAGCTATTATTAATTAGTAATTTTTTATTTGATAATAAAATATTTACTAGAAATATTATGAAATACTAAGTAATAATATAATAGTCGATATTTTCGTTGCCTTTTACTAAACTTCTATAATATTTTTACTTTTCCGCACTTCACTATACGCGGAAAAGTAACGTGTAAAGATTTTCCTCTAGCGTTTACTTTTCGTTTTTCTGCCTAAAAACCAAATACAAATAGTTTTTAAACCATTGTGTGTGTGTGTCGTTCTCGTTGTCGTTGTCGTCGTTGTGGTTGTCGTTGTCGTCGGCATTAATAAAATTTCTTGTTAGCACGATAACTCAACTAAATCGTGTCGGATCGATCGGGTTTTGACTGATTCTGATCAGGGACGTCTCCCAGACGACACCTATTGATTTTGAAGTGGATGGAACACACTCTACCGTGTTCATGGGTCACGATAAAGCACAATGGTGGACTATTTGAGAAATATTTTTGTTAGCACGACCACTCAATTAAATCGTGTCGGATAGATTGGGTTTCGACTGATCCATCCTATCCATGGGTCATGAGAAAGAACGATAGTGGACTATTTGAGAAAAGTAAAATTGTCGCATAAAATACATATTCTGCATTTATGTGTTTATTTTTTATGGGTTTATTTTTTTCTCGGCCACTCAATTTCGAGATAGAGATGTTCTACGTGCGGAAAAGTCCATTTTGAAGTTTTAAAACTGTTTATTTATTATGTATTTAATACAGTAATGCATTTTTAATGGACAATATTTTTTTATAATTAATTATCTTATTAATACATTTCTTAATTAATAAATTTTATTTTACTGTAATAATAACAAATAATAAAAGTGTAGTTATTATTAACAGCTCTCGATAATGCTCAGATAATTTTTGGAAATACATTTACAAGCATATCAAAAAATTTACTTATGTGACTAATTATGATTGCATGAGTGGATAAATAGATCAGTTACAGTAAATTCAACTCAATCAATTAATTAAATTATAGGAAACCAGTCTTCCAGGAACACCGAAAAATTACACGTTTTCCGAAACGAGCTTCGTCGATCAAGTTAGCATCATCGACAGATAATTAGAACTTCTAGAAGTTTTAATCATCTCCCGGTAATGCTAACTTGTTTAGCGAAATTCATATCGAGAAACGTATAATCTTTCTGTGATCGTGGAAAACTGGTCTCCTATTTTTGTTGCTGCATCGAAGGTTCGAGCCTCTTTTCGGGATTATTTAAATTACATTCAACCTGCCTAATTGAATAAACACTTAGCTATTACTTATTTTACAAAACTGCGAGTTAAAAAAGGCGATGTGATACTTTTTCTTGAATCAAGACAAATGGTTGAGTCTTACATGTACTCTTAAGAAATAAAGTAATGAGATGGTTTCTATATATGAATAAGTATTCGTTTAACATATCAGCATTCATTAATTAATTTTAGAATTAATTATGCTTTTAGTTAACACAGGACGCGACCATTTTAGACCACAAGATCGATTAACTCAATATTCGCAACATGAACTCAGTATTACCTACATTTCAAGAAAACATTTCAAAAATGTCTCATATTATTCTGAACGTTACATAATAATATATCAAACATAAAGATTATGATGATTATTATACTGAATTTATTTATTTTTTCTTAGCCACGGTAATTAAATTATTAGTTGGCTGTCTTTCTGCTGATTATATTGTATACCGAATTTTCCGACAACAATGATTATATTAAACAACAAATCAACAGTAACCTCGATCTATTGTTGCCAACAAAAGCACACACAATTCCCTCAAACATTATTTTATTGTCTCTAAACAATGCAACCATGATATAAAGTATTATGTAGCAATAAGGGAGCTAATAGCATTAGCATGACTTTAAGTTTTTTCTATTCTCTAGCCAAGATTCTATAAAAGGCCATGAAAAAATGTATTCTTGCGCCAATTTAACACGGACGTGTGTTGTTTACAAGAATATAAATTTGGGTAGGTATGAGCTCAATTTATCAATTTAGTTTTTTATGTTACTATGTGTGTTTAGAAATATGTATTAACTTTTTAGTATACAAAACCTTTCACTTAATTTGATACCTAACGAGATTGTTAATGTATATTTTGATATACCTATTAAGAAATATAATATAATCATGTCAAGAAAATTATCGCTCAGTCCATATGGATTTGCAAAGTCACTATAAAATTAGTTATTAAAATTAACAAACTAAATTAGCAGCTTACAAAAAAATGCTGCTCATAGTTATTACCTTAATCAGCATAATTTATTTAAATTTGTAATATTACTGCAATAACTCAAATGTATATCAGTTGCGTATTTATAACACTGGATTTGTAAACCTTTAAATAATTTGCATCAATTATAAATCTTAAAAAGTATGCAACAAAACTGCAACACGCGACTGTTGCAGTTTAATTTAAAATACTACGTGAGATCATCTTCGAAGACTAATGTAAGTTTTATATCTAGAACGTCAAAAATCACATCATTTTAATTTTACAGAACTGTGTCAAATAAAAACTGTAGAATGTTTTAAGATAATATTATCACAATATTAGTATTTGATAATACACAAAATATACAAAACAATAAGTTTATTGTTATCACTCAAGCACAATCCTAAAAAAATTAAATGTGCATTAAGAATAGACTACTACAGTAATTGTAGTATTGCCATAAAAGCAATAAAATAGAATTCGGATTTAATATATCCAGTAGAAGATGTTGAGATATAAATAATAGTAATATACAGTGCAGTAGTACACAATGCAGTGCAAAAATCATGTTTCAATTAATGTATAGTGACAATCATCAGAGATAGCGTTGCGGTCTCATTTTGAAAATAATTTTTCAATGGCAAAAGTATGCAAGTAAACGATTACATTTAATATTGACATGAAACTGTTGAAGCAATGCCTTCTTGTAAAATCTAAATGACAGGTTTTTTTCTGAGAGAAGTCATATAAAAAGTTACTTAGGCGTTTTTACATCTCCAAATTTTATTTTGTGTTTACATTGAAATTAAATTTCCCTTTAAATTGATAGGAAACAATAAATTTAATTCATAAATAAAATAGTAAAAATAAAAAGTGGAACCAGATATCTTTAAAGAATTTTGAAATAGATGACCAAAATGTGCAAAGGGAGTTAGTTATATGTGGAAACCGAGCAAGCCACCATTACCCCATTATATTTGTTATACTTCGGCGTTCAGTCCACCTAGTGAGATACTATCCATTGAAATAGTAAATTATGACTGTACCATAAAATGTAGTGTGAAACAGCACCATCCCGTTAAAGACTTTCCAAATCTCGAAATGCATCAGAAAATGCATCAGGAAATGCATCAGGTTTCTTCTAGAACCAAAATAAACGGTTCTATAGCATTATGCAACATGTTATTGAACTGTTAAATTTCGATTTAAAGACACAGACCCAACTATGTGATTAACCAAAATCCCTTGCCCACACATTAACTTTTTCTGAAAATTGTGTATGGCTATGGAACTGAAATTTTTGTTCATTTAAAACCCTTTGGATGTTTTTTGTAGACACTCCACAAACAGCTGCCGTTCGAGATGTGGATTGTGTGGGATTCACGCTTAGCTTTTACATGGAGACACTGCCTAAACAGTTTGCCAATGTTAAATTTAATCGATTTTTTCAAGAATCAAATTATAAATGTCAAAATAAAAACAACGTTTAAATAAATATTTGCAGCAGCTTCCAAATTAGGTATTACTCGCACACTATTGCCAATTAAAAATAATTTTCAAAATGGTGCTGCAACGTCATCTTTGACGATTATCACTATGTATTCACTAAAACACTATTTTTACACTCTAATATTTGTATGCCAATTCGTTCGTTTGTATGTATTCGTTCTTTTAGGTTAGGTTCTCAGTTTCAAAGCTAAAGGGGAGGGTTATGAGCAACGCTCGGAAAATTAGATCCTCGGTTTTAAATATACAAGATGATTCATGTAAGCGCAATACAACTAAAATGCTCTTTTTAAATAATTTTATGTAACGGTTTTCTCCTTGACTTTAATGAGCTGATTTCAGCGAGCTATAACACTTGTGATCTAACTGATTGATTAGTTCGTTACAGGCATTAAGCTGTGAGACTACTGAAAGGCTTTATTTGAACGTTATTGTTTAACTTAGTCTAAAATAAATCTCCAGTCTAACTTTCTCTAAAATTTGATGTGAAATATTTATTATCTCGGTTTGTATTCATTCTCTTACCACTTCGCACTTCTTTCTCCAATTAATTGGGTACTAGGAAACGTTTAGGTATTCTTTTATAATTACAGCATAAATAGGAGTGGTCTTCTGTTTAATGAGACCAAATATTTTCATTTTGTAGGGTCAGATCTAGTGAATTTGGAAAGGATATAATATGGCAGAACAGGAACAACTCAATCTCTGATGCCATTTAAATATGTTTCAGCTATCAAATTGGTGTATGTTAGTTCCTAGGCAAATGTCATTTTATAGAGATGGGGTTTTTCTTTATATAGAGTGTATAGTTTGAACTATAGGATTTAAATTGCCATTTGTGTTCTGTCAAAGAGAGAGGGTCAATATTTAACGATTGCCATCTACAAACCATATGACGTCAACATGCCGCAGATAACAGTTCATCAACAATAGTGGGTGTAAAATTGTTTTAAGAAAGTGATCGATTATTTACAGTTATATTAAGAGAAATTTGCACAAAATTAGGACAACATGAAACGCCTACAGAGTTAACTTAACAGTTACAAAGTTCGTAACTTGATCAATAAATTTAAAGAGGCAGATTCTGTTATTGGTAAGACAAGACCAATACGTCCTCATCGTGGTCGGTCAGATGAAAATATTGTTGCAGTGAGTGAAAGTGTACAGAGAAATCCACATATATCAATTCGACGTCGCGCGCAACAACTAAATCTGTTTTGAATTGAAGAGCCACCACGCATTGGATTTTAAAGAAAGATTTGCATCTGTTGGCATAGAAAATTCAGTTGACACAATAATTAAAAGTTACGGACCATTTACAACATCGTACATTTCTTGATTGAGTGTTAAAAAAAAAGAAGATGGTGCTGATTTTTGCAACAAAATTTTGTTCAACGATGAAACATATTTTCATCTTGACGGATACGTCAGCAAACAAAATTGTTGAATTTGGGGTGCTGAAAACCCACATGTCGTTCACGAAAAGAAATTCATCCAGAGGTCCAAGGTTTGGTGCGCATTTTGGAGTGGTGGAGTAATTAGACCATACTTTGAAAACGAAGCTGGTAACGCTATCACAGTAAGTGTGGGACGTTATCGTGATATGTTAAACAATTTATTTTCCCACCAAACTGATGATTTAGATTTTGAACAAGATGTGGTTTCAGGAAGACGGTGCAACGTATCGTAGATCACGTGCAAACATAACTCTATTGCATACCAAATTTCCTGATCGTGTTATCTCGCGAAACGCTGACGTCAATTGGCAAAATCATGTGATTGAACACCACTGGACTTTTTTCTTTGGGGTTATATCAAAGGAAAAGTGTACGCCACGTAACAAGCAACGATCAATGATCTCAAAGCAAACATTCAAACCGCCAAGCGGTTATCAAAGTAGTTCCCGAATAGCAAAGCTATTACATAATCGCTCTAGGAAACAACTACTCCTCAGGCTAAAGCCCCGCCAGGCATTGAATTATACCCAGAAGCGATTCTCGACCCCTTTCTCGTGTTTCTGCACGATCAGATAAGGTTTCAAAAAATAAAAGTGATTATGTAATAGCTTTGCTATTCGGGAAGTACTTTGATAACCGCTTGGCGGTTTGGTGGTTCCTTTCTCGATTACCGACTTATATGTTACTGACAGAGATCGTATCGATGAAGATGTATACGCCATAAAGTTCATTCGGCATTTGTCCTGAATCGGCGTACCGTGTACGGCACTGATGAGAACTAATAAGTTCGAAACAGCTGTATGTCGTTCGGTTCCGATCCGGGACAAATGTCGAATCCTACCTGTGGCGGGTTTTGTTTATTATCTTAACAAAAAAATCAACTTGGTTGTAAAAATCGTCACTTTACCTACTTTATCGTTTTACATAACGGTTTCCATTTATTTATTCATTAAAGCTGTAAGTGTTACAAATAGCTGAAATTAACACAATCAATTCAATAATATAAAAATTTACCCGCTATTCCAAAAAAAAATCTCTCTTGTACTGCGTTTACATGAATCACCCTATATGTTTAAAATTTCATTTCAAAAATATACTAACGTTAGATTAAAAATCGACTTGTCCAAACATTTCTCATAACTCATAATCTCATAAATGTCTAAAGCGTCGCCAAGAATAAATGTATTCCATAAGTGATTTCCACCCTGTATAATTCCTGTGCAACTATTATCGACTAATACCATTTACTTTTTTATATTTTATAAAACTCTAATGCTAATGGTAATGGTTCATTACCATTCCATGGTTCATTCAAATCCTCTAGAACCACAACCACATTATTTACATGCATATGTTTTGTCATTATATTTTATAAGATCTAATTCAGGGAACGAGAAAGTAAGTTTACTTAGTTTGTATCAAAATATTCAATGTTTTATACATAACGCCAACATTAATTAATTTGCAATTTGAAAGCAATAATTATAGAACGATGTTTTATGTGTTTAGGTTTTGCAACCGTTTCACTAGAATCCAGTGACACAAAATTACATTAAGATTTACCGCGGTTTTTTAAATAAAAATTCCTTTAGAGAAAGGAAGTTCATTTTTATAGATTCATGCATATCAGTTATCTTACAAGGTGAAATTTAAATATATGCCTACAGTGAGTCAACTTATCCCATGATTTGTAGTCACTTTGACTTAAAAATTATAATTTAGTAATTTACACAAGTTAAATTCAGGCTCTATTAGGTTTATTTTACAGTTGCAACATAGACCCCGCGAAATATCAATTTCTGTATTGTTTAGTTTTCAGAGACTTTAAATTCTTGCAAAAAAATTGTTGTAGAAAACCACTGAACAATTTAAGTTAAATTTCATACTGAAAAAACTTGATCTATTAAACTGAAACAACTGGATCTATCTATAATATAATTAGACATTACTATATTTATGCTAATTTATAATATTAATTTTTATAACAAATATTTAATGGATCTTATTAAAACGAGTTTTATGGTTATTTGCTCATGGACATGAGAATTATTACGTTAATGATTATATAAGGAACTTTACTGCCATTATTCACGTTTCATTGGTGCAGACAATATTAGTACAAGTATGTTTCTTTACTGCTGTCCTCACATTTTAACACATAATTAATTTTTGTTATTAATTATTCAACCCGATAAATATATTATTCATTTTATTTAAATTAATTAAGGAATTAATGTAGTCGAATAAAAGAACATATACCTTTTTACGGTTCGTTACTGGAGAATCAATCAGGATCCAGATGGAGCCATATCTGCGTAACAGCACTTCTACGGTTGCTGATGATATCCTTGGCGTCAATTACTAGTAATAATTTCATATTACTTGTATTGTTGAATTATTCTAAGACACTTAATAGAATTAACCATCCAATGCGTTTGGCAGTGTTGCATTATATTGGTTTTGATCGAAATTCAGTATCTTTATTGCAAAATTATTTATTTATTTCATTTATGTTAGGTTGCAAAGGATTAGGCTTAGAGTTAAATTATCTGATTTTCACTGATTGATAAATGCTGCACGATTTTTGACATATATCATAGCACTATAACTTAATTAATTTTTACTGACTAAAAAATTATTTTTAGAATTTAGATTTAGAAGTTATATATAAAACGTATAAATATATATTATAGAAATCTTTGATCATTATTTCTATTTTTGAATTATTTTTAAAACTAAATAGCGAAGAAATAAACACTGCTTTATTTTTGGCACTAAAACCATTCGTCAATTTGGTAAATATATGCAATAAATTATTTTAATCAACATAGGGACATGTGGACAAAGCCCTATATTGAAATAAGTTCTTCAAAGAATATCCAAAGACTAATATTGCTGTCTTCTGTTCCTTATTATATACCCTCCTTGTGGTTCTGCTTTGCCTCCGTGGTAGTGTAATGTGGTTGTAGTCGTGTTCGATTGACCATAAATATCTGCTTCACTTCTTCTTAGTTATCTAATAAGATGACATCCAATTTAATCTTCTTAATTTCTAGTAATTCCCTAATGATAGTAAGAACGTCTATCCAATATTATATCCAACACTATCATAATATATTCTGTAGTTCTGAGACTTATGTACATATCTTATTCCGACTTACTTGTGTATGCCTTGTGTCCCTTTAATGTTCCATAATTCTACATCGGATATTCCTGCTCGTTTGACCAATATTACCCTTTCCACAGAAACACATCAGTTGTTGTTTGTGGAAAGAAGTGTTCATTGTATGTTCTAAACTCTTCGGAAATTTATACCTATATATTTCTTGTATGACTTGCTTTAGTCTGTTGGTAGACGTAACTGATTCGTTGTTCTAGATCTTCAGTTCTGATGTTGTCGTTGTTGGTGGATTTTTATATATGCATTACTATATATTCCTTTTTGAAGCTTTTTTGAGTTTCATTATTTCCTCAGATCTACTTGAGGAATCACGTATTGTACTGGCTATGTGGACTGACGTTCTCATTAAAGTTTCATCTGTTTGAGACGATGATGATAAATAACGTATGGATGTATGTTTATTTCATCTCTATTTGCCAAATAAAAAATCCCAAACGGCTCTTATCTCATACCGTAGCTTGTTTGTATGGCTAGGCTCAAGTAGACTGTTCCGTTTAACGGCAAGATGAGAGAATTTTTTATTTGACAAATAGCAATGAAATGAATAGTAATGCTCTGTGTGTGTCTTCTTTCAGTACATTTCATAAGTCAGCGGGACTTTCTTGACTGGGCCCCATAAAGAACGTGACATTTGAATGACGGTTTTTCAGACACGGTCAATGAAGGTAATTGGATATGATTATCAATGCGATCAGATAATGTACAAGATGAATCAAAACCATAATATAAAATGAAGAGCTGAAGGCAGCAATATAAGTCTTTGGACTTCTTTCGATGGCGACCACGGCATAACTTGGAAGAATTTACTTCGACAAGAACCACGAAAGGCTTCACTGAAAATTTATGTTAATGGTTTTTTTATATCAGGTAATTATTTAATGTTCAGTTAATACCTCACGATAAGAATGGAGTCCAGTTCTGAGAAACCTATGCCTATTATGACCAACTTATTATATTAATTTATAATAAACATTTGATTCTAAATTAAAAAACGAAAATTGATTGGTATTTTTGAGGGATAAGGATATTTACATCTAAAAAAGTTGTAGAATTAAGTTATTTCTTGATGGCTTGAGTGTTTGTAATTATAAATAATTATATAGATATGCTTTGAAATAATAACAGACGTACTCAACACATACGCATACATTTGATAACGAAATAGTACGAAATAGTATGTAGATACCTAGAGTGCTTTCGTAAACTAATTAAAGAATTCGTAAGAAAATCAAGAACTATCTTTGGGAAAACTTTCGGATCAGTCAAATTTTACTGTTAATTGCCCATTTTTTTAAATATAATTAATATATACAAGATTATTCATGTAGGACGTATGACATCATCGATATTTTTAATAGCATCCCTTTTTTACTAAGAGTACGTACCCTTATTTACGGTGAAAGAGCACATTTTTTTATATACGATACGGTAATAATTACATTAGCGTGAGTATGGGGTAGAGAAAGAACATTAAGAAAAATGATTAAGGGTTCAATTTAAAAATACTAAATTTAATGGCAATGATAAAAAATCAACGAGAGTAAGTTCAAATGGTGCACTGTTGCCTTACAGTAGCTTTAGTGATAGATAATATTTTTTTTTATATATTTTTATTTATGGCGGCATCGACATCTTAGGTCATTAGCCGCATTCATGTGTCGTTTACACTCTACGAGTATGTCTGGTATGCTTTACTGAAATCATTCAGGAGATTTCTATGATTTATCAGATTTCTAAGAGGTATCACAGATTATGAAAGAAACCATATTTTTTGAATATTCCACTCTGTTTAAGAAAGTCTAGTAGTTTCCTTATAGCTATTGTGTTGTTTGTTAAAATTGTATTTAGATCTTGTTTCAGTTTAGTAGATTGTCGGTATTGGTCATACATGGGATATGGTTACAAGTAGATGTCCAATTGTATTCTAACATTGCAGCTAGGACACCTGGGAGGTATAGCTCCTCTTAACAAATGTAGAGATGTAAGGTGAGCGTGTGACATTCTTATTCTGGTAAGTACTGTTTGTTCTTTTCTAGTAAATTTCAGAGAATTTTCCCATGTATTAACACTCGGGTGTATTCTTTTGTACGCCGTATCAATGGCATCCCACCCGGTTTGCCATTTGTTTTGGGATACTACTCTTTTGGCTTCTACCATAACATCTTACTGGAATTATCTCTTACTTGTCAATATAGGTAAACATCACGTGTGTGCTTCATTTCCCACTACAAAGGCACAGTCTGCGCTGTTTTCTGTTCTGGATTCATCGGTGTATATGGCCCCTGTCTCCGGATATCGGTGTAATAGATCAAAGAAGGTAGCTGTTAGAAGGATATGCTTATATCATGCTTTCGAAGTTATGCACATTCTAGGTGACATCTTGGAGATGTCATTTGCCATGGAGGATCTCTGTGAAATATTTCTGGAACTATTTCTGATAATATAATTTCAGGATCCAAACTACATACTATAATTTGGGTGATTCGGCTGTGCGCTTATATTAGTTATGTAATTTACCATGAGTCGTTCTTTCTCCAGCGTCAGTGGAGGAATACTAGCTTCTACCTCTAGTGCCGCCGTTGGACTTGTCCTGAAGGCTCCAGTAGCTAGTCTCAAACTATGGTTTTGAATTATATCTAGAGGTTTTAGCGGTGATACAAGTGCTGACGAGTAGACGATGGATCCGTAATCTAATTTGGACAAAATTAGGGTCTTGTATAAGGTCAGTACGACTTCTCGTTCAGTTCTCTATTTGATGCTCAATAGACACCTTAATATGTTTAGGGACTTTTTACATCTAATTCTTAAATGTTTAATGTGTATTTCACATGTAAGTTTTCGGTCAAAAGTTAATCCCAGAAATTGTAGAGAATGCATATTTTCAATTACTGTATTATTTAACATGAGTTAAGGTTCGTTATGCTCAGACCTGAGTCTACAGAAATGGATTGCTTTAGTTTTTGCTTCCCAGAAACGAAATCCAGTTTGTTGGGCTTTACTGTAAACGGCGTCAATGGCTGCCTGAAGAGTAATTTGCATTTCGTTCACAGAAGATAATATATAATTCAATAGTAAATAAGTAGGTCATTAACATATAAGCATCTTTGGACTGTAATATTGTTTATTGCTATCAGATAAAAGCTTACTGCCAGATAAATTTTCTTCGAGACGACCTTATTAGATCACTAAGAACTTTATATCCGCATGCAGAGGAACCTGATCTTCCGAGAAATGACTTTGTCTTTCAGTAAGTTGATGCGCCTCCCCATTATGGAGAACTTGTCCGCGTTTATTTAAATGAAATGTTCCCGAATCGATGGATAGGTAGAAGGGGCTTGATTGAATAGCCAGCCAGATATAACACCCCTAGATTACTTTTTGTGGAGATACTTAAGATGCAAAGTAGACATTACTAGGCCGCAGAATTTAGAGGATTTAAAAGCAAGAATTGGTGGCGAAATACAACGTATATGGCCTGAAGTTATTGACAATGTTCAAAAAGAATTTATTATTCGTCTTGACTACAGTCATAGTATTTTGAAATTGCAAAATAGTTTGTCTTAATTTTTATCTAATCTATGCTCACACTAATGTAATTATTACTGTAGCGTATGTAAAAAGTATTCTTTTACATTCCGTAATAAAAAACAAAATTGCCATTAAAAAATATCGATAACGTCACACCTTATATACGAATCACCCTGTATATATTAATATGATTTTAAAAAATGTGCAACTAAAAATAAAATTTGACGGGCCCGAGAATTTTCCCTAAAGTTATTCTTTAAATTTTTGACGAATTTATTCATTACTGCATATACAATATAAACAATTTAAAAAATAAGTACATTGTTATCATGAACTCCTCCCTGTCTAGTTCATCTTTTGGGCGTTTCATGAATAGACAACCATATCAAACATCATAGTCTGATCGCCCAGGAACAATAACAAAAACTGCATTATGTAAAATAATAGGTAGGTGGGTACATACCTACCTAGGTGGTACCAAGACATAAAAACTTGTTGATACTGTTTATAGACATAATGGAATAGAATTTCTTTTAATCTCGAAAAATTTCGATTCCTGAGTATATTAATAGTAGCTTTTGAATGTTCATTCATCCCGTAATCCATGACTAATCCCGATATAATTCTGTTTATAAAACCGATTTTTAATGTGAAATGAAGCCTGTCGTACGTGCCAGGAACATCCGCCTTCTGACATAAGAAACCTATTTAATTTAACTAACAAAAAGATTAAATATTAACCGTTTGAAACAATAAAAAGTAAATTGAGTGCATTGTAGTTATATCTAAAATCAATATAAAATTTAGGTATAAGAAACTAATTTAACACCGGTATTTAACAAAATAACGACTTCATAGATTATCCCTTTTTCCTCGCATTTTTAAATAAATTTTGTGTGCATCATAACGTGTTGTTATGATAGTAATAAAATGATTCTATAATATTTTGTCCATAAAGAAAATTTTAATTTTGCACATTAAAGTTACATTAATCAAACAAAAAGGAACGTTTAAGAATGGTATATTATTCTATGCTGAAAAACATGATTAGTTTTGTTCTATAAACGACATAATTTAAATAGTTTATGAAATCTCTTAAAAAAGGCAACAAAAATTAATGTAATTTTTATAGTCTTCTTCGCAATTATATTTTCATACTTCTGTTGATTACATGTACATTACGTACAAATGTTCATTGAAAGCAATTTAATGTTTTGCTCCACAATCACAAAAAGGAGTTACATTTTAATGAATTTTTATTTTAGCTGGAGAGACGAAGAAAGTTATTTGAGTGATTGGGTATTTAGGTGATTATTGTCTTTTACAATATTTTGAATGAATCAAGAGGGCTCTTATAAATAACTGTTAGTGAAATTACACATATTACCATCTTACATATATATATATATATATATATATATATATATATATATATATATATATATATATATATATATATATATATATATATATATATATATATATTGAATAACTTTCTATTTTTTTATGAATCAACAGAATGTGGCATAAAATAAATTTAGGTTTATGAATTATTTGTCGGTTTCAAGATATACAACAGAATTCATTATTATGAATTTTGTATGTATTATGTTGATTAATATGAATACCTGAGAATAATAGAATAAAATAATAAAAACAATGTTGTTGGGTAACAAATATTCTATAATAGTTTATTTTGTTAAATTTATACAATTTGAAATTTTCAAAATTAAATTAATGAGTTCTTCACTCATCGATAAATTAAATTAATGTGAGAACAATGCTCACTCGTAATGAGTCCCCAAACTAATTAAACTTATACATAAATAATCCCAACATTCCTTAGATTTAATCCGACTACATTTCACCATTTAAATGACTTTCTGTTTTCTTTCAGAATGTTACTAGAAAAAGTGGCGTAACTATCGGTGTTCTACGAAACACAGACCAAATAAATCATAGAGCCCAAGCCAAACTTTTCTTTGATACCCCTATTTAACGCCGATCTACTTCCACAGCCTATCATCGATGCCACAAACCGAACTACCACCAATCTGGCCGAACCCTCATACTTGTAATGCGGTGCGAATCTTACTTACCTATAATAGATAAAAGATCAATGGTTTTACGGTATCACATCCTATTCAAAGGATGGTATGTCTTTTACACAAACCTCGCCTAAGTTTATATAGCATCTGCGAGTCTACTGATATAAGCCGCTAGAAGTTATAAGTAAGCCAACGGATGATCACCCGTCCTGGTGGTACCGCGCCGACCACTTCTTGACTAATATCCATATGTGGAAACATTTTGTTTTTAGTTTAAACACAAGCAAAATAAAATTAAATTCAGTTCTATTTAAACCCTTTTTAAGTGTACTATTTAGAAAAATTATAGTTCAGTGCTTTATTAGCCGATGATGTTATACTTATGTTGTGTACTTTGCCCCCATCAATATTAAATTTAGAGCTTTATAGGTGCGTGATATTTTTGTTTTGCATCTAATAATTAAAACAGAAGATAAACTTTGGAGATATTTATTATAATTTTTAAACATTCAATATTTTAAAGACAACATATTTTTCAAAAAATCGCCCAGACCCATCGATTTTATTTTTTATTTCATGACTTTCTAAGGTACGTTTAGAAGGTTTTATTACAGGATAGCCTGCATACAGTCTACATAGTCTACATACATAGTCTACAAAAACTAGGCGTATATGAAATTCATTGGTTAAAATGCAGCCTCTCTAAATATCGATATTTTGAAGTTTCTGTAAAATTCTAGGTATAAGTATTTTATGTAATATAGCCTGAGTTAATTTTTCAATTTAACTTTTTTCGAGTTATTGTAAAAAAATAATAAAAATATAAAATTAACCACATTATAACATCAAAACAATTAAACATTAAAAAAGTTTCTATTTCAATAGAATATTTTTTGTTTTCTATTATAATGCTGTTATAATTCTCGATTTTATTACCAACTACAATTGTGCGATTTCCCACTTACAGTTTGACCAGAAACCGTTATTTTCATATTTCTAATAGTTCTTTCATTTAAGCTTTTGTTCTTTATTTTCATAACTTTTTGTTCTTTTTTATTCATACATTGTAAATATATTAGAATTATTGTAAATATTGTAAATATTGTAAATATTGTAAATATTGTAAATATTGTAAATATTGTAAATATTGTAAATATTGTAAATATTGTAAATATTGTAAATATTGTAAATATTGTAAATGTTGTAAATATTGTAAATATATTAAAATTATTCAATATTTTGTCTACAAACTACTCCCGTTCTCTGTATTCTAATAAAATTTTATACATAACATTAAAAACGAAGGGTCGTTTCATTATGAATACAAATATTATTATAAAAAAATATAAGCGTATTGAATTTTCGATTAGAACATAAGCCCGGATTGAATTAGGGACATTTTCCCATGATTGCAATGGTACGCCACTGTAAGGAATGAATTTCAATTTGGTTTTAAAAAATCCTTAATTTGCTACAAATCCCTTTATTAAAAATTTTAGTATAAATCAAAATATCAGAATCTAAATTTAATATTCAAGTTACGAAAGCTAACGAAAGCTAGTATTGAATCAGACATATCTCAAATTTTCATGGGAACTGCTGACCTTACTTGTTTCTTGTTTAAAACATAGGTATTATAGACTACTTGTAAATATTTTCCATAATCAAATAGTCATATTATGTTTAATACAATTGCCAAGGTCCTTCCTTAACAAATTCATTAAGTTCGTGGAATTGAATTTCATTAAATTTAAAATAATGTTAATAGGAAATACAACATTACTGTGAAATTTGTTTTGTTTACAAGCAATTTATATTTAATTTTATAAAAATACAAAGAAACCACATATCAGTATGTACATATATGTATCAAAATAAATAAAACAACTTACTTGAATATACAGGCAGACATAGTAGTAGAATTACGAGAATTGTTATTAATTATGGTGACATATACACACAGAATTGATATACAATATATTCTATAATATGACTTTAATCAATTCAAAAATGTAATGCAAACTCTTATGATTAGTCCAGTTATAAAATGTTTAAGCAATATTCAATAAACACCTCTTCAACAGTTTTATTTCATTTGGTTATCACGTATATTATTATAATAAATATTTTATATGTATTATAGAACAACATGTGATGAAGTACGATTTTATCGAATGTTATAAAAGTAGTTTGGAATATTAGCAATTAATAAAAAAAATGTAAATACATTATTTCGATATAATTTTATAAATATTGAGTTTTATTTGCCTTTCCTGAAAATTAGGAAAAGGAATAAGTCAAATAAAAGATAAATTACATTCTAACTAATTTGAACTCTTTCATTTTTTCCTCAAATGTTTGGAATATTATGTCTTCATTAATTGAAATCTAATTTTAATTATAAATCTGTTGACATGTAAATTTCATATATGAAGATGCGGATGCTATTTTTTTTCTTTTGAAAGCACGGTTAAAGGTATTCACCACTGTAACCAATATTTGCATTTTTTTTAATTCAAATTTGATCACAAAATGCTTTTCGTATTATAATTTCTTTTTATGGAAAAATATTTAAATAAATTAAAAAAATACGAACAATAAGTTCTCTTCATTTTAATACACAATAGCTCATTTTATATATTTCATATAGTAATAAATCTTACTAAATTGTATAATTTCCTAATTAAAATTTATATAAATCTACAATGAATGTAGAATACAAGTAGGAATATCATTTATTTAAATTAAGAATGAAGTAAACTAACTAATAATGATCTATTTCAATGTTGGCGTTAGATAAACAGACCAAGAATTAAAATTAGAGTGGAGTAAATATTTTGTAAAGTTTAGAAAAAAATTGCCATAATATAAAAATATATGTATATCATACTTCGATGAGTAACCCTAATACGTAACCATTAATATACATTGTAAATATGAATCTTCAGATACTATTGTATAAACTAAGAATAAGATACATATTATCAGTCTATTTATGAATTTTTAAACTCATATTTATATTGAGTATTCCTATGGAATATGCAAAATAAGCGCAAATAGAGCAGGTTTAGTTTTCACCTTTCGGAGTTGATAACTCTAAAATAAAATATGTGGTAAGGTAATGATGAAGATAATCTGGGTTTATTTTCTATTTCATGCAAGCTTAGATCTTCAAATTAATTTACAAAGTGTTAATCTAGTGAAACAACATGAAAATGACCGTATTTTCATTATACCTGACTAATATTCCAGATATTATTTGGACAAATAATAATAACAATGACAATTTGTATACAGTATTAAATTCAGGCTACTTCCTACTATGAATGCCTTTTTGATTGGAACAAGTATCTGAAATTTAATGGTGTGCGCAACAATAACGGAAAGCTTCTGGAATTAGGTTTTAGGTTCTTGGCACAAACCCTTTAGTATCCAAGGATATAGATCCTAAATCATTAGAAATATGCATTAAAATTGATGCAAATACTCTCAGTCTTAAGTATAAAAAAATATATTTTATAAATTAAATTTCTTTGAAGTGCATTATAATGCCGATATTGACGAAATTAATTGGCATGAGATTCTTGGTCTCAATATTGCAGACTTGCAGTTGACCAGTTTTCTTATAATATTATTAATAACATAATTGTGACATTTATATTGTACAATATAAAAAATAATAATAATTATCTTATTCGGTTTTCAAACTATACTGTAAGATTAATAAAAGTCTGAATTATTCTGTTGGAAAAAGTTCAAAAATGAGTTAGGTTATGATGAGTTATCAAATATCCGCCACAAGTCAAATTATCTATAAGAAATGATTATAAAAATTATATTTCTAATAATATATCGAGAATAAGGTAGATAATAATATTATCTAATTTATATAAGATATTAGTATAGATAATTTGTAGCTGGTAAAAATTTTTCTAGAGTTATTCCAAAGTTTATACAATATCAATATGAAATATGGTTTGTATAATGATTCTTGCATGCATCACAGGCTACAATCGTATGAATCAATCAGTTGACATTTTTGAAACAGTGTCGTGCCGGAAAACACATTTTAGGATAACAGTTAGTACAATACAAATCCGTCAACCTCTGACAGAATAATGAGAAGGTTCTCCACAAAAACATTCAATGGAAGTAATATTTCCATCAAAATAAATGAAACAAATTCAATAAAAAACAAAATAAATGAAACAAGAATTAAATAAATTTTACAGAAATATTGAGACGCCAATGAATCAAATTATATAATAAAACTAAAACGTGACTTCATACTTGCATTTTGTTCGGCAACTTACTAACTGTCTATGCCGTACGTAGTTGACTGAAACATATGTCGCTAGGCATACGTACTGGTAGTTGCGGCATATTAGTAACAGTTGCGAGTAGTGTAGCATGTGATCCGTGCGTCGTCACTAAATTGATATACGCGCAAAGATCCATTCTACAAATTGTAGCATCCACTGATAATGATATTTGTGGAAATTCTTCTAATTACTTCTCATCTCATGTTTATGTTTGAACCTTTAGATACTTTTCCGGTACTAAATTACGTTCAGCCAATGAACACGATTACTCTAGGCATTAAGTATACCATCGACTAAGTTAAAAATAAGATTGATAATGTAAATAGAAATAAGGGAGCAGTGATTGGTATCTTACTGTGTATATCAATTTTTCAAAAGCTTCATAATACTCTTGCATCAAAATACTGTTTTAATCAAGTTGGAAAATATAGTTATTCGCAACGATTTACGATAGGAGTGTCATCTAAATATTTTGACGTATTTTCAGCGATTTCAGCGACTTTCTATTTAACTCATTATCGCTCTATGGAAATCAGCAGAAATTTAACCTTCATCATGAGGCCATTAGTCCTAAGACTGGTTGGACGCTAACCTCCAGCTTCTCTTATCTTGTGCTAACCTACGCATTTCGCTAATTGTGCTACAACCTACATCCCTTACTATTTGCGAGCAGTAGTCTAATCTAGGCCTACCTCTGCCTTTCTTCACTCCTATTTCTGCCTCCAAAATATCGCGGACTATTCCCCCATGTCTCAGCAAGTGGCCTACCATTCTATCTCTTTTCTTCTTTATGTTTTTCCACATACTTCTTTTCTCGCCAACTTTCTCCAATACTTCTTCGTTTCTAACCCTATCAGTCCATGGTATTTTCATCATTCTTCGGTAACATCCTTCTTCAATTTCTTCCTACTTGCTTCCCCTACCGTCCAGGTTTCGCAACCGTATAGTGCCGTGCTCCATACATATGTTTTCAAAAATCTCTTCCTTGTTTCTAAGTTTATTACCCCCGAGCATAAAAGTGATTTCTTTTTGTTAAAAGCTATTCGACCCTGCGCTATTCTTTGTTTTATATCTTTATCGCTCCTTCTATCCCAATTTATTTTACTTCCTAAATAAGTGAAGTCTTTAACTTCCTCCAATCTTTCATTATTAATTTGTACTTTCGTTTTTGCTCTGCTCTCGCGCCCTCTGCACACTAACACTTTAGTTTTGCTTTTATTCACCCTCATTCCGTATTCCTCTGTCAACACTGCCTCTATTTCGTTCAATCTAATTCCTCTTTACTCTCGCTGATTCTAATTCTTCTTTACTAGACGCTAATACTGCTATATCATCCGTGAATCTCAGCATTTTTAGTTTCTGTCCCTGTACTTTAATCCCGAAATCCACTCTATCTTTTACCACATTAATCGCCTCTTCGATGTACAGATTAAAAATTAGTGATGATACTTGTCCTACATCCTTGTCTTACTCCTTTCCTAATACCTACTTCCCTTTTTCCCCTTCTACTTCTATAACAGCAGTTTGCTCTTTGCATAGATTATGTACTACTCTCCTATCTCTATACTTCATTCCCGCGTTCTTTAGTATCTCGAACATTTTTTCCCATCTTACGTTATCAAAAGCTTTTTCTAAATCTACAAATCCTATATACTAATTTAACCTTAACATTTTCAAATATGAGAGTCACTTTCCACGAGGAATTTCTCCGATATCGATGCATGAGAAGAAATACCATAAGAAGGATTTTATAGTGCAAAAGTTTGAACTTACTATTTGCTCAAAATGGCACCTCCGTTTGATACCAAGCATTTTAGCACTCTTTTAGTCATAGAGTCATAGAGATTAGCTTAAATTTTCATATAAAAATACCGCAAAACCCATAAATCAGATTTTTTATCACAGTGAGTTTCTAAGATTTTGTGTAAAATCGACTTACGCTGATTACAGTTTTATTTATTTGAAGCTAAACGTAAAAAAATACGATTAATACGATGCTGATAAAACACTTTTTATAGATATCATTTTTTTATTCTCCTCGAAGTTATGGCACCTTCGAAGAAATCATCAATAATTGTACAACAACTTAATAACACCAAACAAAAGTCAATTATTTATTTTACTATCACCTCCAGTTGCTTCATCACATACATCAAAATTTATCTTATACGTTCTCTTAAAATTGCCCAAAACATTATACTCAGTAAACAAAAACACACATTTTATGAATTTGCTTCGACCAGTCTCATCGATTATGTTCCACTAGAGCACAAAATATGATACATAAATCTTTGTTAAAATCCTCTTTTGACTATATCGTTAATATTATATCGATGAAAAACGAATTTAAATATAATCAAAAATAATGAATTGTCATGGTGTGTATGAAACAAAAATGGTGTTACTTTTTTAATATTACTAGTCTCTCTGCATAAAACTGAATATATTATTCATAATATGATATAAAGTGGAAGACCAACCATAAGACATAGACACACTTTCTGTAAACGGAAAAGTTTTCTTTCGCCACTAGTAGTTACCAATCATCTGCGGACTCTTGGCGTAGTTTCATACATTATATTCTTAAGTATTTTCCCGAACCTGTATAAAAGTTTTCGTCCAATAGTAAAATTGCAAATAACCAGTATTATGCTAAATCCAGATATAAGTACATATAAATAATTTTACATACATATATTTAATGTCACTTTATTCTCATAGAAAAAAATAAGTGACTTCAGTCACTGGTCTTCAGTCACTCCAGTGACTGGTGAGCAGTGTAGACTATATAAATCCACATTACTATTCTTGATTCTAATTGAATGAATCTATTCTTGATTGAAATGTCTAACTATTCGGTTCTACCTTTTAAATGTATACATTTTTATTTTATAATTTATTGTTAATACCTTATATTTTTTATGCGTGTGAAGATAATTCATAATAAAAGTTTTATCAGTGTAGTTCTATAAACTAGGTTTTTGCTATAAATTTTAATTACAGAATGTTACTAAGGAGAAAATATTTAAAAACTATGTATAATCATGAATGGAGCTTTATGTCCTGAGTATAGGCGGACACTATGTTGTTTTTCGGCACCAGAGGACACAGACTACTAAAATTTACAAAAAGTGTACGACCACCGTTGAAACCCGTAGACCATAACGCGTCACTAAATAATTTATTATTAACCTCTGGTAAAAAAGTAAATTTCAAATTTCATGCATTAATTTCAACAAAACTAATTTATGCACGTCATATAGAGCATAACTGTGCTTCGAATTTAAACACCCATAGAAAATTATATTTTTATAAGAAATGTGATTTGTCGTGCAATCTTGAAATCAACTAAATAATTTCATATAATTATTAAAATAATTTAAATTAAAAAGAAACACAAAATTAAATCCTCACGTGGTAGAACATCTCCTTAATTATCTTAAAATAATTTTTTAATCTGAGCAATTACACAAGAACAAAGAAATATGTCGAACGTTGCCCCACGCAATTAAAATGACATAAAATTCATTTTAATGTTTCAGAGAATTATCTTAATTAATTTTTCGTGGTTGGAATACCGTGATGTTTAAAATTACTGTTTACACGTTTATTCTGGTTCTCACAAACTAGTAGTAGATTAGGATAATAAATTGTATTCTTTGTGCAGAGTATAAACTTGTAAAAATCGATAAAGTTAAAATTTTATTTTACGCATTCGTACATTCATTGACTCATTAATTTATTTTTGTATTTATTTATTTTCCCTTCAATCCATTCCACGGGATATTACCTAACATGAAATAAAGAGGCACAAAAAGATGTTATGGCAAATATATTTACAATATATATATATATATATATATATATATATATATATATATATATATATATATATATATATATATATATATATATATATATATATATATATATATATAGCACTTTGGCTATGTTTGCCTGAAATAACAGTACGCGCGATACCTTTTCTGAAATAGTTTTTAATTCTATATTCTACAATTTGACATTTTTTGAATATTGAATATTGTTTATAAAAAAATTAGCTCAAAATTTTAAAATATAATTGTAGAAAGTGAAATATGTTTTGAAGCCAAGGAAACTTCAACTTCTTTTGCCAATTTATCAAAAAAATATCTGTTAAAATCAGACTGGTCTAGTAAATTTAATATATTTAGTTAAACATGCAATATAAAAACAGCGGTATTTGTGCTATTCCAAAAAATATTTTAGTTTACGGAATCTGTGTGAACTTATAGGTGTAGTTATTTATCGTTACGAAAATATAAGGGGTTGAGTTTTTAATATTAGATATATACTACATATATCTAATATTAAAAATACAATCCCTTATATTTTCGAAACGATAAAAACAAGATCCAGCCGTCGCATTTCTCAGTACATGGGCAGTAAAATAGAAACAAAAATGCGATCATTTAGCAATTGAAAACTATGAAACATAAAATCCATTTTAAATGATAAAAAGATATGAGATATGTTGGTAGATATTGAAGAAAACTGAAAATTATAAGCAAAATTCTGCTTAAATAATTCATTTTATAGTCATTTAGAATCAAAATCTTTTCAGGATTTTACTTAAATGGAACAGGTAATTACATAAGAAGCTAATGTTTTACTTTATCTATGAACCAGTGTATAACAAGTATTATAGAAACTGTAATGGAAATCAGTATACAAACTGTAATATGGCATATATAGAAATATATATATATATATATATATATATATATATATATATATATATATATGAACATAAATATAAATAAAGATCTATTTATATAAGCATAGTGCACATATGCATGTGAAGATTATACCTTATATGCTGATATATGATATATGCAATCTAAATATATACAAAAACGCCAAATAAAACCTATATCGATAAGGTAAATCATCCGTTTCACATTCAAACATTCTTAATGGTAATACAATAAATATGAACATAACATAATGATAAGTATACTGACATTCACCGCCATTCATTTTTTATTACCCTCCGTTCCTTTACGAGAATACAATGCAAATTCAGATCGGTTGTCCGACGTGGAGCTAACAAAAGTGCAGCACTTTGTTCCGAGACCACACCATGGAACGACCTATTGTATTCTCCCACAGAGGTGCCAATATCAATTGGCTGGCGTAATGGCCTCGATGGGTTCGTAGGCGAGCCGAGCGAGATCACCGCTCCCTCCACAGAGGTGGCTGCGACAATGTAATTTGTAGTGTAGGGGCGGACTGAGGCCAGCATTGGCCTGTACATATACTTGGGTTTGCGTCCCAACTGAGGGAATTTGGCTTTTACTCAGCAGCCTGAGGATTTTGGAAGACGGAAAATCTTATGTATGTCCAAATTTTAATTTCAAACTTTAGAAACTTTTCTCGAAAATTTATTTTTGTGGTCATCAACATTTTGTAAAAATGTTATAGCGAAGTTTGAAATTATATCGTTAATCATATAACACAGAATGTGTCAAGTATTAAACCTTGAAGAACTCTTGAAACTTATTTACTGGTATACTCATTTTACCCAAAATTTTCACTTCATACCCAAAGGCAATCATTATAAAAATGTAAATTCTCTTTTACCTTTCCGCACTCAACTATACTAGCGAAAAAGTAATGTAGTCGTGTAAAGAAAAAAGGAAAAAATTCCTTTTTTCGTTTATTTTTCGTTTTTCGGTTTAAAAACCAAAAAAAAAAAAGGTTTTTAAAAATTTTTGTTTATGTGTGTCGTCGTTGTCGTCGTTGTCGTTGTCGTCGTTGTCGTCGTCGTCGACATTAAAATTTCTTGTTAGCACGATAACTCAACTAAATCATGTCGGATCGATCGAGTTTTGACTGATTCTGATCGGGGACGTCTCCCAGATGACATCTATTGATTTTGAAGTGGACAGAACACACCCCACCCTATCCATGGATCTATTTGAGAAATTTTTTTGTTAGCACGATAACTCAACTAAATCGTATGGGATCGATCAGGTTTTGACTAATTTTTATCGGAGACGTCTCCCAGAGGCACCTATTGATTTTGAGGTAGATAGGACACACCCCACTCTGTCCATGGGTCATGAGAAAGCACGATAGTGGACTATTTGAGATTTTTTTTTGTTAATACGATAACTCAACTAAATCGTGTCGGATCGACTGGGTTTTGATTGATTCTGATCGGGAATATCTCCCAGACGACACCTATTGATTTTGAGGTAGATAGGATACATGCCACCCTCTCCATGAGTCATGAGAAACCACGACGGCGGACTATTTGAGAAATTTTTTTGTTAACACGTTAACTCGTGTCGGATTGATTGGGTTTTGACTGATTCTAATCGGGGACGTTTGGATAGAACACACTCTACCATGTTTATGAGTCACTGTAAAGCACAATGGTGGACTATTTGAGAATTTCTTTTGTTAGCACGATCACTCAATTAAATCGTGTTGGATCAATCAGGTTTCGACTGATTCTGATTAGGGACGTCTACCAGACGACAGCTATTGATTTTGAGGTGGATAGGATACACGCCACCCTGTTCATTGGTCATAAGAAAGCACGATGATGAACTATTTGAAAAAAGGAACACTGTCGCATAAAACACATATTCTGCATTTATGTGTTGGTTTATTTTGTCTCTGCCACTCAATTTCCAGATGGAGATGTTCTACGTGCGCAAAAGTCCGTTTTAATGTTTTAAAACTGTTTATTTTCTGTATAGCCTCTTTTTTATGTTCTTGTAGTATTTTTAACAGATAATTTATTTTTGTAATATAATAAAATTTTATATATTTTTTTATTTTTTCAGACAATCCTGCAATAGTCTTAAAGAATATACAGATCACCTGTCTAACGCCTACTCTTTACACTAACTCTATGAATATCAAATAACCGTTTTTACATAATTTCGTTAAACATTAATTATTATTATATAGATTTCACGGCTGTTGTCAATTTATATTTTACGATACCGAAATTACATACAATCTGCGATAATACGAATATTCGCACTACTACCCACATTATAGTAACATGACGCGTACATAAAAAGTAGATCACCTTTATACATGCGTATATTTGAATGAGGTAACCCATTGCCTCTATTTATTTTACTCAACAGAAAGAACTATAGAAATATAATATTTAAATTTCCGGAACTTGCCTTTATTATACAAATATGTGTGTATTTTTAATTTATAGCAGGCATATGGAACACGCGAGCCACCAATACATAGGTTTTGCCGAGACTTTTTAAAAATTTCTTGAAAAAAAAATGTGTTATTTTAAAGTAAATTTTATTTTTATTTGTATGCAGTTTAGTTTAATGCAGTTGCATTAAAGTATGCAGTTTAAATTTTTACAATTTCATCTTGTTAGTTCTCCTCTATCTATCGATATTGAAATTGTTGATGCAAATTTACAAATGGAATTAATTGAAATCCAATGTGATTCTTTGCTGAAGCAAATATGTATCGAAATTGGAATTCCAGATTTTTATAGATATGTATCTGTTGATCGGTTTCCTAAAATGTTATCGTTTGTTACGCGTATACTCGCTATGTTCGAAAGCACTTACTTATGCGATTAACTATTTTCTTTAATGACAAATATTAAGAATTCAGAAAGGTCAATATTAACCGATCAACATTTATCATCAATTTTAAAAATTACATCAGCTCAAAATATTCAACCAAATTTTGATGAAATTGCTTGTTTTGTGAAAATTAATGTCAAATACATATCTTCTAAAAAGTAATATTAAACTGTGATATTGTTTATTTCTTATTATAACTTTTATTTTTGATTTTTATAGAAAATATAAAATATATATAGTTTAAGTTTAAAAAATAACATCAAATATAAAATGTCTATGTATGTATGTATATTGTATGATACAGTAAAATGTAAAATATTTTTTGTTTAAAAAATGACATGAAATATGAAACGACCATGTATGTATAATACTTATACAATACATTGAGCTTGACATTAAGTCTAATAAATACATAATACACAATATAATCATTCTAAAAATCGTATTGTATTAATTTTTTTAACATTGAAGACATGCGGCCAAACATGCAAAACATTTTGCATGAATTCAAAATGAGTAGGCAAATAGCAATAATATTGGGCCGCCCGATCGTTCATATCGAAGTCGGAGGCTTCGGATCAAAAAACAAAAGTTACCACGTTGTTGCAAGGGTCGATTTACTATATTGATTTTGTCAAAATGCCGAAATTCGAACGAAAAGTATTTCGTACATCGACCTAAAAGTTTCGTGACACACGCGAAAACAGCCGTTTAATAAATATAGATACAGATATACAAAATAAATCATGTGGCATCATAATATATATGAGATTGACATGCCTGATTTATAGAGGCAATGCATTTTTTATATTTATTTTAATAAATACTTATATTTTCACACATGTATTAGTCATTTTACATATATTCCATAGTTCATATTTTTATTTAAAATATTACCGCTGACTTTAATACACTCATTTATGTGACATTTAAAAATCCGCAAATATATCATGGAATGCCCACTAAAAGTAAGAATTTCTCGATTTTACTTTTTTTAATTAACTGGTTATATAACCGATCCGATAGGACTTGCACTTTGACGAAGTTCTAGTGAAAACTAGAACGGGTGGGTCGGCTTGCGCGTTTTAATGATTTAAGCAGCCGTACTATAGGTTTAACCATAGTGGGGGATTCTTATTGAAAAACCAGACTAAGACAAGTCCCTGAAGGAGAGCAGCAGCTCTTTCAGTAGTCATAGTGGCAGAAACCGTGGGGGTTGGTATGGTGCTATGACACATACGACTGCGATGTGGAAGGCAAGAGGAAACCACCACATTATAATCCACAGAACAGCTAACAAAAGGCTTATCCCAAATAATGATGGCGTCTCCTGGGGCAAAAAATAGTCCACCAGAGGTAAAATAGTCCTCCGTTCGGATCTCCGGGTGAGGACTGTTCCGGGAGACGTGATCGAGTGCAATAGTAGGGTTAGTAAGAAGTGTAGCATTTCACAAGTCGGAACGTGGAATGTCAGAAGCATGAGACAGGCAGGGAAGCTAGAGAGTCTGAAGATAGAAATGGATAGGTTAGTATTAGATATAGTAGGTATAAGTGAGATGCGCTGGCCGGAAGTAGGAGATTTTTGGAGCGGTGACTATAGGATAATACACACAGGATCGGTAAATGGAAACGCGGGAGTAGGAATCGTTATGCGGAAGAACGCAGGACAGTGTGTAGATAACTACCTACAATACAGAGAGAGTAATGATGGTCAAGTTAGATTCGAAGCCAGTGCAAACAGTAATGGTGCAAGTATACATGCCTACTTCTAGCCATAGTGAGGAAGAGATAAAAGCCGTTTATTCGGACATAGAGCAGGTAATAGGATGTGTGAAGGGGCATGAAAATTTAATAATAGTGGGAGATTTTAATGCAGTCGTAGGAGAGGGGAAAGAAGGAGAATTTGTAGGCCCTTATGGATTAGGAAACAGAAACAAGAGAGGTAGCAGACTGATAGAATTCTGTGAGAATCACAAGATGGTAGTCGCGAACACATTGTTCAAGAATCACATTAGGAGGTGGTACATCTGGAAAATGCCAAGAGGGATAGACAGGTATCAGATAGATTAGATTCTGGTTAGGAAGAGATTTAGAAATCAAGTAAAAGACTGTAAGAGTTATCCAGGAGCAGATGTAGACAGCGACCACAACTTGGTAGTCATGAGATCTAAATTAAAGTTCAAAAATCTGAAAACCCGGAAGGATAAGAAACGTATAAATGTAGACATATTGTGGGATCAGAATATGAAAGATAAGTTCCAGGAGAAAACAGATCAATTAATAAATAAAGCGAGTAATGACGCAATCAATAACGCAGAAACTAAGTGGGAGGGTATCAAAAATAATCTCGATTCCGCGGCTACGGACGTTTTAGGACACGAGATAAGGGAAGCTAAGAATCTCTGGATAATGGACGAAATCTTAAACTTAGTATAAAAGAGACGAGACTACAAATACAGACGAGACGAGGAAGGACTGAAAACTTATAAGTCAATAAAGTGGGAAATCATTGGATACTGTAGAAAAGCGAAAGAACAATGGATAGAGGATAAATGCAAAGAAGTAAAAGATAAGCTCCAAGTAGGTAAGACCGATGAGGCTTACAAAATAATTAAGAGGAACTTCAGGGATATAGGACCAATAAGTTGAAACGTTAGGAGTCAATCGGGGGACATACTGATCGGAAGAGAGGAGAAAGCAGATAGATGGAAGCAGTACTTAGAAAATTTATATGAGGGTCAGAAATTAGGAGAGATATTAGAAGAAGAATATAGCATCGATAGGGAAGATCTAGGAAAACCTATATTGAGAGAGGAATTTGAAATAGTACTAAGGGGGTTAAAGAACAATATAGCGCCGGGTGTAGATAAAATACAGGCGGAAATTTTGAAATGTGCGGGACAGAAATTAGTAAATAGGATGTTTGAACTGGTGAAATGCATATACGAGACGGGCGAGATACCGAAGGATTATAAGAGGAACATTATCGTTACTATACCAAAAAAGAGAGGAGCCGATAAATGCGAGAACTTTAGAACGATTAGCCTAACTTCCCATGCGTCAAAAATCTTAACCAGAATAGAGCAGAAGAAGATGGAAAATAGAGCGGAGGAAATACTAGGAGAAGACCAATTCGGGTTTAGGCGAAATAGGGGAACTCGCGAAGCTATTCTGGCGCTAAGAGTAATGTTAGAGAAAACAATAGAAAAAGGAAAGAACGCTTATATAGGATTTGTAGATTTAGAAAAAGCTTTTGGTAATGTAAGATGGGAAAAAATGTTCGAGATACTAAAGAGCGCGGGAATGAAGTATAGAGATATGAGAGTAGTACATAATCTATACAAAGAGCAAACTGCTGTTATAGAAGTAGAAGGGGAAAGAAGGGAAGTAGGTATTAGGAAAGGAGTATGACAAGGATGTACGCTATCACCACTAATTTTTAATCTGTACATCGAAGAGGCGATTAATGTGGTAAAAGATAGAGTGTATTTCGGGATTAAAGTACAGGGGCAGAAACTAAAAATGCTGAGATTCGCGGATGATATAGCAGTATTAGCATCTAGTAAGGACGAATTAGAATCAGCGTTGAACGAAATGGAGGCAGTGTTGACAGAGGAATACGGAATGAGGGTGAATAAAAACAAAACTAAAGTGTTAGTGTGCAGAGGGCGCGAGAGCAGAGCAAAAACGAAAGTACAAATTAATACTGAAAGATTGGAGGAAGTTAAAGACTTCACTTATTTAGGAAGTAAAATAAATTGGGGTGGAAGAAGCGATAAAGATATAAAACAAAGAATAGCGCAGGCTCCAGTAGCTTTTAACAAAAAGAAATCACTTTTATGCTCGAGGGTAATAAACTTAGAAACAAGGAAGAGATTTTTGAAAACGTATGTATGAAAAACATAAAGAAGAGAAGAGATAGAACGGTAGACCACTTGCTGAGATATGGGGGAATAGTCTGCGATATTTTGGAGGCAGAAATAGAAGTGAAGAAAGGCAGAGGTAGGCCTAGATTAGACTACTGCTCGCAAATAGTAAGGGATGTAAGTTGTAGCACAATTAGCGAAATGTGTAGGTTAGCACAAGATAGCAGAAGCTGGAGGTTAGCGTCCAACCAGTCTTAGGACTGATGACCTCATGATGATGGTTATATAAACATTAATTTTATGCACACTATTTTATTAAATCGTATAAATATTAAAAATTCGTTACAGAATATACAAAAATATCCTAGGAGGAAGTTGGATCCTTCGAGACACCAACAGAAAACAGGAGATTAGTCGATACCGAAGAACAAGCCGAATAATCTCTCCTATTAGATCAACTTATATTTTTTTATATATAAAAATTTATTCGGTCTATTATTAAAAATAATATTCAATAATGAAAAAATAGAATAGCAGAAAATTTGTTTATTGTTTTTAAATATAGATCGCAAGTAGTTACCAAATATTACAACTAAATCACGTATACAAACACCTATGTCATACAAAAATGGCCGTATAATTCATTAAACTGTTTTTAAATAGCTTTTTGTATTAACGAGTAAATGAAAAATTAAAATTACTTAAATGATATATACTTACTGTTATATAAATTAAATTAAACTGTAAAATAATCTCATGAATGGTGCATTCTGATTGAAATCATTCATTTAAAAAACATTATATAATAAAAAACTAATTTTCGTAAATAACATCAGGCTTTCAAAATACCTTCGTACATAAGGTGCACCACCTAAATTAATTGAAACTGGAGTAAATTATATGCAATAGAATTAATTTTTCTAGGAATATTTTAACCTAAATCCTAAAACCCGCCAGTATTTCTACCTGAACACATTTTTCTAAAAGCATATCATGTTTAACTCAATGAGTTCTTTTGATAAATCGCATTAATCCTCCCATCTTAATTGCCATAACTTCTTCATTCATTATTTTCATTTATCTTGTCTGCAAGCTCATCTATTTATGCCTATTTGCATAAATAAATTTTCCAATGTTAATAATTTAAATTTCATTAGGAAAAAATAATTATAATATATTGCATATGCGGCGCCAGGTATAAACCCTACAACTCCAAATTATGTTAATATATTCAAGAGTCGTTATAAACTATCATTTGTTTTAAGAGGAAAATTATTTTCTGACGTTATTTAGGTCTTTCGATTCATTATTTTTAACGATAATATTTTAAAATAATAAACTCAAATAAATGGAATTAAAAAATGACTTTTACGATTCATAAAATTTTTAAATAGAGAATTTATTGGGACCTTAAAAAAACTAAATCGATAAAAGTCTAAACACATAAATAAATTATGAAACCCCTCCGACCGTATTCTGCATTTTATGAACTTATACCAACCCAACTAACATAAAACTAAAAAAGTGTAGTCACAATAAATATTTGATGTTAAATATTACGTATACTTAATTGAAATATATTTGTAAATTATGTGTTTTTATAATATTTCAAAAAGTATAAAATAGCTCCTCTCAAGAAATTTAACAAATCAAAGGTTCTTCTAACATAATCATTTTCCAAAGTTTGTGATGTTTTTCACTTTTCATGTCATAAAATTCGATGTAATATGTTACCTTTACAGATATCATTTACAGCAAAGTTTAATATCTTCAAAAATACCACCGAATGTGGTTTTCCATAGGTTTCTTTTTTTAAAAATTTGGTTTACAGTAAACTGGCTTGACCATTACGAGGAAAATCTTTATACAGGGTGTACTTGAAACAGCGCTATTTTCTTTAGCAGGGATGTTGTAGAAAATAATTTTATGATATTGTAAATACACGTAAAATATCTCTAATATTGCTTAAAGTATAAGTTTCTTGTAATTAAATTATAAAAAATCATAACTTGAATAATAATGAAGCTAACGGTGGATATAACATGCTGTTATTATATGTATGTGGTGTGACAACTACCTTATTCAGCACAAGTTATTTGAAAAATGTATATTTTTATTTATTTTGGCAAAGCATTAAATAAATAATCTGTAGGTGGTGTTGTAAATATATAATTTACAAGTATGGATGGATTATTAATGAATGTTTTTTATATCTTCTACATCATATAAATTTGGGATAATTCGGTCGTGAAAGACATCCACTGACTCGAATATGAGTTAGGATTAGGTTAGTCCAAATGAACTTCCAAGTTAGTCCAAATCCTAGCTTTCGATTTTCAATATCGTCGTTTTTTAGAACGTATTCCATTTCAAAATGTCACCAGTAATTTACGTAGAGTAGCCAACCATTAGTTGTATTATACAGTAAGCACGTAATGGAACCAGTTCTATAAAATCATTACCAGGCAAGTGGAAAAGAATGATCGAATAGATATATTTTGTTCTTTGAGTTATGACGTCATCGACAGTTTTTTTAAGTATAGTGGGTCAAATTTTATGGTAGCTTATACAACAATTATTTATTAATTTAATTTGTAATAACATGTGTCTTCATTCTTCCGTTCTGATACTGATCATAGTTACTTTTTTGAAAAATCTACTTTTTATTATTTATACGTTAAAATATTCTCAAGAGACCTCACATCAAGATTTTTGAGAATGTTTTACTCTTTCTGAGAGTTTGTATTATTTTTACGTTACTTAGTTACTTTCTTTTGTTAGTAAACACAACAATTTTAAGTAAAACATACCGAAATGAAATTTTAATGATGATTGGCCATGGAGACAACACCCATACATACGCGAAGATATGTGAGTTATTTAATAAATACCCTGAACGACCTATTATACGCAAAACTACATATAAGTAAAGTAGAAAATTTAAAAATTTTAGTACTGTCAAATACAAAAAGAATCGTACTATCATTCCGGAAAATGTTGGGTATGTACTAGCTGTACAGCTCATCAATAATAGGAAAACGTGATTATCTAGGTTGCATAGAAGAAAGAATGAGGCAGAATTCGGAGGGAAAAGGATGCACTTTACGCGCGGCCTAACACTACACTTAATCCACCTCTTTCACTAACTCTACACTCGATATTCACTCTGCAAAAGTCTCAATATGACTAAGTAAAGACCAGGTTATTTAATGCGCACCTCATAGGTGGTCCGATATCGCAGTTTTAAGACTTGTTCCTATTCTTGATAACCTCTACAAACGAATCCTCATCAACGAACTTGCGAAATCGCATTGGAGCTTAAGTGCAATAAGTTCATGGCCTTAATATAATAATAATATTAACAATGAAGTGATGTAATAATCCTCAATTTCCAAGATAGGTTTATGTCTCTAATGAGGCCACTTTTTGTGTAAATAAGTGAATATTTGAAGTATTGGGACCTCGAATATCTTCATTGGATGATATAAAGACACACAGAGTTTCCAGCGTGTCCTCACGTGCGGCATTGCATCCAAATAATGGACATATCCAAATACCAGATCAGTACAGATCATCAATAATAGGAACAAGTCTCAAAACTGCTATATCGGACCACCCATAAGGTGGGCAGTAAATAGCCTGGGCTTTACTCCAGTCCTTTGCAGTGTGAATATCGATGAATCTATATTGAATGTGGATGTACAGAGTTCGATCTAGCCGCACGTAAAGTGCATACTCTTCCCTCCAAATGCAGCCTCGCTCTTTCTTCTAGAGAAAGCATATCTAGAGAATCTCACATTTTTGTCTATTCTTAATTAGCAGTAAATATGAGACCAATATGATGGAACACTACCACATTATTATTCATGCATTGTATGATTATCTAAACACCACCTGCCCCACTAAGTGTATTGGTAAAAAAGGAGCTATTGAGTGGCCAGTTAGATCTCCGGATCTAACTCCTGTGGGCTATCTTTTTTTGTAGAATTATCTTAAATCCAGTATATATGTATCTTGAATGACCTAATACTATTGAAACATTAAAGGAAAGAATTTGGAACGATGTGAAACTAATTCCCGATGAAACGCTAAGTAAATTTTAATTTCTATTTCGACTTGAACATTATCAGGATGGCAAACAATTTGAACATTTAATTTAATTGTTTTTGTTAGTTATTATTTTGATAACATTGATCTGATTAATTTACTGTTTCTCAAAACAATTGTTATATGTATAACCTACTACACAAGTTGGAGCATCATAAACGTAAAATAATTTGCTCTCTTAAATGACATCTAGTCATACTAATAATTAAGAGTGTTGCAATTTAAAAAACAGTCGATGACGTAATGAATCCCACATTGATGACGTGAAAAAGTATACTTAAAAAATGCGCATATGAAAAGCAAAGTATGCCTGTAAAATTTACTAAATTCTGCATTCAAACACACTCCTTATGCTGAACTGAAATTTATCAGTTTTTCTATCAAAGCAAATATTTTCAATTAAGTTTAATCATTGGTCTTTAAATGACACACATTTTAAAATGTCAATAGCATTGACATATTTATTAATATATGTAACAGGTGCAGGTAAAAAATAAATTAAATTAACACATTCCTCCTTGGCAGATATTCGAGATGAAATTAATACAGACAAAAAGAGCGTGCAGTTCCATAACACAAACAAAATCTCTATATTTTTTCTAATAACATCAATGTCGCTTCCCGTGTTTCTCACGACAAAGACAAAGAAATTGCTTCAGGTCTATACTTAAGCGACGATCAACGATCCTGACTTGATGTGTGATTCGAAATGCCGGATGTAACAATAAAGAATGTCATTAGAAATATCAAAGGACTCCGCAAAAACTGAGCGGCGCCCCAAACTAATGGCAGACCACCCTCAAGTCGTTGAAAGATAGTCTTAATTGACCAGTTCCCCTCGCCATTATTTTACGCTCATACAATCTCTCCAGCAGTACATCCTTGATTAATCACTTTTTATAAATAAGGTAGTCAGCAGATGATCAGTGACCAATTGAGGTATACTGTAATAATTGATGATAAATAATGATTGATTATTATATTTGTTAATACCTTGTTCTTGACAGGTGAAAAATTAGCGTAATAAGCAGAATACAAGGAGTTAATGCCGCAATGAGTTTGCCGTTACCAACTAATTACATTAATGAATTTTAAATGTTCTTATATGTCAGTGAACCTAAAAGCATTTAATACACCACCCACCTACGTAAAAACACGCATTAGACCTGTTGAAAATTAATTGCCAGCGATTCGGTAATTAGAAGTTCAGTATAACCAATAACAAAATTCGAAAATAACAAGACAAACAACTTGAAAATCCTTTCTTTTTTTATTTAATAACCTACACGGAATGAACCATCGGCATCTAAGTAATTATGTAGTAGTAAATTATAATTTAATTATAAAGTCTTCGACAATTATGTATGTAATTATTTGTGCTAGGTGATTCATGACAAGTTATCAAACTCCGGCTATAGATAAAGATGTTGGGTGAGTCAGAAATGGCCCAAAAGAATGTTTCTAAAATGTTGTTTCTTGATACACAGTGACACAGAGAGTGATTTCTTAATTCGGGTATTCGGACTAAGTACGTAGTAGTAATTTAATCAAGTTAGTTGTGTGGTACACTTGAAGAATTGCGTGAACATTAACTTGGCATGTTCACGTTAATGTTTACGCAAGTTTCACGTTACCGCACTTCCAAATTAGGAATGATATGACTTGAAGTTGTTTGTGAACATGTATATTTGAGGTTGACTTATTTTGTAATATGTGAACGAATTATTAATTCGTCTAAAAAGGTAATGTATCAATACATGTGAAAAGCTATGCTTCGTCTAGCGGCCATGCTAAAGACGACACTACATTTTTTTTGTGACCTCACGGTAGGTTCTCTGGCAAGTTATATTCCCATACATAAACTGAAGCGGCCTTCTTCTACGCCAGTTTCGAGAAAAATATATGGACAAAGAAATACTTAATCCAACTACACTAAGAAACAGACATGTTGATGAGATGTACGAGGACGTATTGCAAAACATTTGCAACGATGTCGGAGAAATTTTTGTGTATTTCATTATAAATGAAACAACTGACCCATGTGAACCTCCTGTGGAAACATTTTTAATTGGTGAGTTGAAACCTAATAGTTCTAAACAACCACCACAAAATAATTGTAGTAGATTTTATATTTTGTCAATAAGTGATTTCACTGTGTGTGGCCAGATCAAGACGATTCTCAGAAAATATTAGTAATGCTAACAGGTGCCAAATATAAAAAGTAGAAGATCTGTTAACAGAAACTTTTTCAAATATGACACACTTTAGATGGCAGCTCATGCACTTGCCGAGTACCAGAATAAAATATCTTTAGTTAATGAGGAAATAGCGAAAGTGATTTTTTTTTTACTTAAATGTACCTAATCGGAGGTATACGTTTACTCTGCCAGGCATATCTTTGCCTCCTGAACTAGTTGTCGTATGCGGAATACTCAGTTAGAAGCTGTGGCTTATTATGATAAGCATTTTAAGAGACTAAAACGTCTGCGAGATGATGTACGTTACATTAATAGTAAGTATTACATCTTAATTATCGCAATAAAGAAACTGACAACATATGGCTTATCGTTACAAAAACAGTTTATGGTACCGTAAACCGGGGTTACATTGACTTTGCGGGTAACTTTGACAGTTTTTGGGGTTACATTAACACAGAATATTTTTGTGTGTTTGACATTCGATTTCGCGCGAGACAAGAACCCAGGCAAAGCGGAAGGAACGGTAGCCTCTCACTTTGTGCCCAAAGTAATAAAGGTTGCACTATCTAATAACATTTATTTCACAACTCTTGCACCAAATTCAACTCATATGCTACGGCCTCTAGATGTCAGGGTATTCGCTCCCATGAAGAAACAATGACGTAAAGTTCTTGATAAATGGAGGCAAGAATCTAGAAGAAAGGAGTCGATACTAAAAGAGCAGTTTCCATTTTTATTGAACATTGTTATTGGTACATGCTATTACTCCCAAATTAAAGAACAATTTGTAAAGCTTCTTCAGATCCTGCGGACTTTGTCAATTTGATCCCCAAGCTGTGCTGCGAAATATTCTGTCGAAACAAACACAAGAATCAGGAAGTGTTCTCGACAATAGCTTACTCGAATTCCTCAAAGAAATAAGAGGCTACAGTTCAGAGAGATTGCGCCACATAAAAGGTAAAGAATCCTCCACAGACCAGGAACTCAGTTGATTAATGTTGAAGTACAGTCTTTTGAGCCATCATAAGCTGACGACTATTGGGCAAGATCAAGAGGGAGCAGTTTATGAGCAAAACGAGGAGGAATCTATTTCGGTGCAAAACGAAGAGGAGGCTATTATTGAGCAAAATAAAGAGAATATTCCAACGACTGCATCAACTTCTGGACTTTCCCAAGGACCTGCTGGGTCAAAGAAGACAATAAAATACAAGGTGAAAAAACTTTGTGACAGTTCTAGTTCATCTAAAGATGAAAACATCCCACTTAGTGAGATAAAAAAATAGAGACGAAACTAATCTGTTCACAATTTGTAAATGTGATTACAGTCACTATAATTCAACAAAAGACTGGATCTGCTGCGTCACCTGTCTCCAGTACCCACTGGAGACAGGTGACATGGCATTTGTAACAGCAGGTCTAAAAAATTGACTTTTAAAAGATTAAATATTTCTAAGAGATTGTTAATAATAAGAATAAGACTGTTAATTATTTGTAATGACTGATTTTGACAAAAAACTGATTATAAGGTTGTAACCAAAGTCCTATGAGTAAGAAATTGTTTAAATAAATATCTGATTTTTCTTATTCAAAGACTTTTCTATTATGTTTTGTCCTTTAAATAATTATAAAAACGTCAAATCATATATGTTTTTTGTTTAAAAGGTGTCGAACAAACCCGTACTATTTTTAACTTTGAGTTTTATTTAAAAATAATGCTATATCAAAGTAACCCCACTCTAGAGGTTATTTTGACACCTTTTTAAATAAAACAAAAATTTGGAGGCCCAAGGGACGTCATTTCACACAGATTTTAAAGCCACAGGTTCTATTGGATCGATAAGCTATAGTCAGCTCGAACTAACGTCTTAACTTTTTGTAAAACCAAGAAAAACCTCTCAAACTATATCTACGTAGCCTATATCCTGGATACAGCGTTTGAAACACATGTGATCATTTCTAAAGGGTACACTTCAACTCTGTCTGGCTCCATGCGAGTCAGAAACCGAAACCGACTAACATATATGTTGGTAATTTTTTTTTTATTTATTCATTTATTTTCCGGATTTTCTGCATATTCGAGTATTCATTAATATTCATTATTATATTGTAATATATGTTCTATGAGCTATCGCTGTGTAATAATAATAACCTATATTCGACTCTGTTGCGGTTCATTGAAATAGATGCTTTAGTCACTACATAACCCAACCAAAAATTAAAAATCCAAGACCAGATCAAACGATTTACATTATTTTTTGCACATTCAAAAGGTTCACTCTGTAAACACATTGTTGAAATTTAGATACAGGTATTAAGAAATGAAAAGATAAACAGTTAAAATTTTTTGTGGCACTAAAGAATCCAAAATTTGAAAATTATTTTTGACATAATGTAAACATTATTTTATCTCCCATTACAATTAATACGGTAGATTAAACTGATGGTACATGTTATTAAAAATTTTAATAATTTTGCACAAGACTAGTTAATAATTTAAATATTCCAACACGGGATGGGATAGGACTTACAATCAGATGTTATGGGTAAGTTATTTGTCGAAATTTCAATAGAAACATTTTTTACTAATAATTTTAGACAATAATAAAAGTTCTTACTTGATTTTCATTATTTGGGTTAAAAAGCAAAACTATTGACTAACAATAAATTACGAAAAGACAACTACATTTTAGACCATATCTTAGATTATATCTCTTGAATTTATTCTACAAATGATAACCAATCATTGCGACATTCTAGTAGGTAGGCTTTGTTTAGAAATTTGAAAAAGATAAAAGTTTATTGTTACCTAAAACTATCAATTTAAAAAAAAATCTATTCTGTAGAAAGTTGCGCTAAAATGCTACCCTAAAACCTGATTTACATAATCTAAATTATTAACTGGGGCTATTCGATATTATTAAAATTGTAATTCTCTATTATATTACATTTAGTTAAATCACTGTGTTAATTGCAATGAAAACTACATGTAAATAATATTTAATATATTATGTAAAATTTTTGGCAATTACTTTCTACATTTACACAAGTGTGACAAAAATATTACTTGCTCAGTTTATTCTTCTACTTTTGAATTCCTATCTCGACATTTAAAAAGTGTGTTTACAGGGCGAAATTTTTAACTTTGACAATTTTATTGGCCATTCCTAAGTCACCGAGTGAGACTCCATCTACAGCCTAAGTTTGTACAACTCATCATGAATAGCCCAATAATTTCTTAACAAATCAAAAACTTCATTAACCAAGAAGCCTTACTTCTGTACCGTTATTAAAAATAAATTTTTGTAAGTTTTGTATCACTGACTAACACAGATAGTATTTAGATTTGGATAAATATCACATATCGTCAGTATCTTATTGCATAAATTCAAAAAAGGTAATTTTACAGTAGGCCAAAAAGACTAAATACAAATCGTGTTACTAAATAAAAATTTTGTTTTACAGATTGTATGTAGATTTAGGCACTAAATATGAAATAGCAGTAAAAAAATATGTAAATGAATATTTAAAAACGACCAAAATCATATTTAAAATCGCCAATTTCTTATCTTTCTGCAGGTAGTAATGAGGTTAAACTTGTAACAAATACATGGACTACTCATCACTGGATATCTACACATTTGAAGAATATGCTTGAACAGTTTTTTTTTTCATTTGAAAAGAAATAGTTGTCAATATATATACCACTATTTTGCATCATTACTTTACAAGTATGTAAGTGCTTCACAAGTAAGATAAAAAAGTAATGTTGAATAATCATTTATCTATTCATTAAAATTTCATTCTCCGTTACTGAATAAGATAATAATGGTGATAATTCAGAAAATCATATATACTATTCATTTCATCGCTATTTTCCAATTAAAAGACTATTTTATCTTGCCGATAAATGGAACAGTCTACCTGAGCCTAGCCATATAAACAAGTCACGGTATGAGATAGGAGCCATTTGGGATTTTTTATTTGGCAAATAGCGATGAAATAAACTATATTTGTTTAACTTAAATGAAATAAGTTTATAATATTTTGAAATATCAAATTAAGAAACAAGACATGCAATCGGTTTGTATTTTTTATTTTGGGCTGAAACTAAACCAACTAAGTAGGCAAGGGAAAAAATATTCTCTCATATTCAAGTTTAGACTATATACATTATTACAGCCATCCACTAAAAAAGTTTTTTGGAAATATCAAATATTACTTTTTGTTTCATGGTGGCATTACATTTTTTTATATTTGTCTAAAACAAAAACCAAACATTTATGAAAATTTGTGAGAACACTTGTGAGAATGTTAATGTACAGTTGATTAAACTAAGTTGATTTTATATACATTTTTAAAGTGATAATCGTGCAAGTATTGCCCTTCATAACATCTTTTCTAGCAGTTTGCCGGACGCACATTCATTACTCTTCCTGCAATATTTAATTTGATGATTACACATATTTTTGTATAATTCTTTTCAATTGTCAAATTTAAAAGGGTATTTTGAATTTTGGGAAAAATGGTGTTCTATGTACCACAACCATCGTTTTAAAGAATAACAACGTTTTATTTTCTAGATCGACATTTTTTACCAAAAAAATACAAATAATAAAAGCAAAGCAGTGAGATGTTTAGTCACCCTTGCTCTTATACCAACGAAAATAATACTCAATATTGCAATACAGGTAGAAAATTGAGAAATTATGAATAGTCAATGTTAAGTCTTATCCCCAATTAAATTCAGAGACGTTAAACTAGGAACAGATATAATGCGCGGAAATATACAAATTTCTCCCTGTCGTTTACACAATTCGAATTACTATCGTAATTATTTATTACAGCCACTATTAGTGATTCTCAGAAAAAACAGTCAAGTATCAAGACCGTTGGCATCTACTAGCAAATCAATAATTTTTCAAGTCACCAAATATATTCATCATGGCTTTAAAACCAAAAATACTCACGTACCAACATATTCAAACATCATATATTCAAGTGTACTAAATTGTAAGTACATTTTTAAATTGTACTTGCACAGTTTTACTATTGTAAATAATTGACCCTCAAACAAAAAATGGTTTGTAAGTGAATAAACCGATAAATGTATGTAACATTATGGTAATTAAGAATATTAGATTTGCAACCCAATATGATAATTGAGGTATAAAATTAAGACCAAAGTTAGTTTCACGCAGAGTTTTAAAGTAATTACAATATTTGTAAGAAGCTTTGTAATTCCAAAACTAATTATTCCATATACTGAAAGTATCTCATTACATTATTTCTCAATGATACATACATTAGTTCGACATCTGTAAAACCAGTAAATGAATATCTAACGACTGTAAGTATTTTAAAAGTAAATGGAAGATAATATTCATGTGAATTCACCGAATTGCTGAACCAACTGAGTGAATTCACAAGAATCTTGGCTCTGACGTATGATGTCTCTCCAAAAACTATAAAAAAACTATTGCTTGCAGTTCATTATAAAAAATATTATAATATATAAGGCGAATATTATAATATGATAATATTAATATAAGGCAATGGTAAATAATAATTTAAATAATAAGATATACAATATTTAATAAAAGCGAGAAGTTTGAAATAAAGGTAATTTGTATGTTGTTGATACTTATTTGTTAAAGGCTAATTTTCTCAATTTAATTGAATAATGCAGAATGGATATCATTATCATGTTTTTATGCATATGTCTTTATTATGCCATCATTTTGGAAAGCATGCATTTGCTCTCAATTATTATTTAATTATTTACAATATTTTTGTATTATTTTATTAAGACCTCGAATTATACATACAACATAATTATTGCAAATCCAAGTTATGTAAATATCCATGCAGTTTTGTGGCACTTCCACGTACAATAACAATAAATTACGATTACAATAATGCAATCTCCCCTAAATTTCCAAAAGCATTAAATATATTGGGTAAAATAAAGAGAAATCATGTCGTATTTATAACTAAAGTATAATAATACTATTTCATCTAAACTTTTTCAAAAATACATCTACAAATGCTCGACATAATTGAAAGTAACCAGAAAATATTGGGAATATGGAAAACGCATACTCGTATAAGTAGACTAGATCGAAATTACCTATGATGAGTTTTTTCTTAAATTCTCAAAGAGAAATATCATCAAATTAAATTAAAATTAATGTATAGATTATGTAAATGCGCAGATTTTTTAGGAAAGCAGATGTGGGAGGGTGCTATTTAAGCTTTTACTGAATAAGCCAGAATTTTTAAAAAACATTTTTCGCTTCATTTAGCACTATAATTGCCTTTGTGTGAATCATTCTATTTTACTAGTGATAATGATAAGTTATTAAAAACTACACTAGGCACAAAAATGAAGGGATGTAAAAATCCTAAATTTTTAGGTAATTTTCAAAGGACTATAACTTGGAGAAAAATAGTCGCAGAGTAATTTAAAAAAAAGCAAATTGAAAAAAGTTTTCAGATCTTAAAAGAAAGCCAAACTGAGTTTTTTGCAAAAAAATCGAAAAACTATCAAAAAAAGCTTTATGATGAAATCACTAAAAAATTATGTATTGAAGTCCGTAGACCCTTTGAAAGGCAAGTAAGTTTGGAAAAAATTTACCGACGGTTATCCTATGATTATTCAAAAACTGCTGATGGTAAATAATTTTGAACTGAAACCTAGAAACTTGGAGCTTCAATTTGTTTTTTTTTTAATTGCTCTGCGACTATTTTTCTCCAAGTAACAGCCCTTTGAAAATCACATAAACATTTAGGATTTCCTTTACACCCCTTAATGTTGTGCCTATGTATTTAAAATATCTACCTGAATATTTAGAATAGTCTCAACTTATTTAATTCTTAAATCAGAATCTAAGTTGCGATATTATGAATACTGCCACTTAGATGAAGTATAATAATAGCACAATGAGAATTCCTAAGCAAGGGGTTAGTTAACTTTTATTTAATTTTTTTTAATTGTCCTGTTCCCTGTTGCAATTTTAAAAACTACATAAATTTCTAGTTATGCAAAGCAAAATCTTAATGATAATGATGCCATCTCTCAACCAAATTTTTCTATTTCAGTAGTTGATTGAGGTAAGGAGAACCTTTGATATTATCTCATTTAAGTTTACATATTTTTCCTTAAAATTATTCCATCGATTAGAAACTGATAACCAAATTATCTTTATATATTGATTGGCTACTTTTTATTACAATATTAGTGCATTTTAATTTAAATTGCGTAATATCCATCATATAATTGTAAAACCCTCTTAATTATGTATCTAGCTTCTATATAATACAAGTATATAGAAGGTAGATAGAGAAAAGTAGATAATTGATTCATCTTACATATTATGCAAGATGAATCAATTATCTTGATAAACAATGCTCCGTATATCTCCAGTTATTCGAATTTAAGACAGTGACTATTTATTATAGTATTTCCGAAAAATATTCCCTGATTGTCTTCACAAAACTTCTTAATTAATAATAAATGTATTAAAGCGTCTGTATGTAATAATATAATAATAAGTAATAACTGTTGAGTGCTTCCGAATGAAAGTATTCACCGGTAATTTAATAATTTCAGTTGTACTATTACGTAATGCGACAAATAGATGGAATTTTATTTTATTATCAATCGACATCCTATAAAAATACCATCTCTGTTCTATTGTGGATCTTATCCACGAAAATAAATATACATGCATGTATGGTACGACACTATTTCTCAATGTCTATTATTATAGGTTTGGAATATCATCTGCAATTAAAGTTGAAACATCCTGAAATATTATTCATACTGCTATTGATGTTATACTGTATATTGTAGGAGTTACCAATCGCTTCCATAGTGAAGAAATATATTATCGATGGTACTGCATAGACGATTTGTTATTTAATAAACGTGTAACAAAAATTCTACCTTTAAAATAGGACATCATTACTAGCGTTGTTGTTAATAAAGGGTCAAGATTATTGTTTTCGATACTGCAAAGTGCTACTATCCAACTCGATAGACCCCCGAGGATCTATTGCTATCAATTTCGATTTTATTGCCTATTTCGGGCGATCAAAAATAAATAACTTCCCTAACCAAAATACTACGTTTGATTCTATTCTATTATAATATACCCGTGGCTATGAAAGTTTATTATAACCTTAGCCCATTTATACGTTTTTTATAGCACTTAAACGATTTATAGTAACAACAAAGTCGATTACAATATATCAGACTAGACTGAAACTGGATGGATTGATCATAGAATAATTTACATGTACATAAATTATATTTTTTATGTTTTTTTATATTTATCCACAAATTTTTATATAAACATAACAAATACGTCATTGAGTCGTTTAATAACGTTTCAGAATAAGACATACATGAAACTTCAAATCATACACTTCATTGTTATAGACGTCACTACTATATGCTCTATTTTCTTTTTTCATATTCAAATACTAACCAAGTGACAAAAAGTATATGAATGACTACAGCTGTAGCAGTTTATCTATGTAATTCTTTATTATTTATTCTGTTAACCTACCTATTAAAGAAAAAAGGCTTACCTTGTACGAAAAACGGTGTCCAACTCGTTCGGAACCTACCTGCAAAGAAACATATATTTTTACTTAATTAAATATTATTCTTCTGTATGTAATTACTTCATAGACAATACAATACCACCAATACAATTTACTGTTTTAAGTGTTGACTTTCTTATTCACATATTAATATTATATTTAACTAAATAAAGATTTTCCTTTTACTTACAACAACGTGCCTTCCAAGATGACTTCTTATTAACAAAGAAGGTCATTATATTTATTCTCCATGAAATTTTATCCCCAATATATGTATAGATACATGTACCTATTGTTCCCAATTTAAAAAGGAATGATCCCGTTCGACTAATATTTTTTTCTTTAAAAACTATTTTATCTTTTAACTAAAGCACCTAAATATTTAACTTACCTAATTAACTCCTTCCCTAATGCCAGTCGTCTGGACCAGTTTCCATCACACACAAATCACAAAATATATCCACAAAATTGTTTATGCACTTCCACATATATTTACACTGCACATATTTAAACATAACATCGATTTAATTAAAACACTAAAACACAACTTCGAAATCGAATCGAATTGAACAAAGAAAAATCACCACCGCACTTCAGTTTCATCTTCACTAAACCTCGTCTTTTAACGACTATTCAATAAAGCGCCCGGCAAATCTTATCGTTCAGATTTTTTGCGCATATAAAATACCATGAGGTGATATCTTTTTCATACCTTATATAAAAAAGGGATGGTATAAGATCTTGATAAACTGTTATCGGTTGCCGTGAGCAACCTATTTAGTTTTTTTTAAACTGCGACATAAATCGTATACATAATATGTATGACGAAAAAAAATGAACAACTAATATCTGCGGGGTAATACAGAAAACAGCGAAAATTATTCTATAATAAACTTTCACAGCTACATATATATTATAATAGAATAAGATCAAACGTAGTATCTTGGTTAGGGAAGTTATTTATTATTGATCGCCCAGAATAAACAATAGCAACGAAGGTGGTAGCAATAGAGTCCCAGGGGTCTATCACGTTGGATAGTAGCACTTCTTAGTCTCTAAAACAATAATCTTGAATCTTTAGTAACAACAATAGTAGTTATGTTCTATTTTAAAGGTAGAATTGTATTCAAACATTATTAAATAATGAGAAGTCTATGAACTACCACAGAAAATATATTACTTCACTATGGAACCGATTGTCAACCACTACAATATACGGCAGTATGATATTAATAGCAGTATAAATAATATTCCAGGACATTTAACTTCAATTGTAGATAATATTCCAAACGCCTATAATCATAGAGATGGAGAAATAGTGTGTCGTACACACATGCATGTATATTTATTTCCGTGAATACTATCCACAAGACAACAGAGATGGATAGCATATTTCAACATTCTTATGTGTGTAATATGCTATGGATAATAAAATAAAATTCGATATATGTGTCGCATTATGTAATAATACAAATTATTTATAAAAGTACCATAGGATACTATCATTTGGGACTCCTCAACAGTAATTATGTTATTACATATAAATACTTTAATATATTTATTCTGAACTATGATAATTGGTAAAGCTCCCTCAAAGCAACGAAATATGAACACCGCCTGTGATGATAACATACGAGGTCTGATAAAAGATACGGTGAATAATTTTATTATGAACAAAGTAATACTTACTTAATGAAGCTTACTTCAAATTTCAACTAATTTCCTTCAAAGTATTGTCTTTGGCTAGTTTCCCAACGTTGTTTCCATAATTAGAAGCATTCTGGAAGGATTCTTTAGGAAGGGCCTGCAGCTGCTCCGTCGTTGCCCCCTCAATATGGGAAATGGTGTCACAATGTTTTCCTTTTAGCATGGCTTTGATTTTTGGAAAGAGACAGAATCGCATGGTGCTAAATCCGGAGAGTAATATAAAATAAACTCCTAAATCACATTTCAATGTTATGTACACGTATGTAACCAAGTGCTTCTAAACTATAATTTTATCTGTACACAAATGTGATCTAGAGGTTTCAAGGTATATAAATTTGCGATATCCTAAATTTAGTTTTCCTTTTTCTGAAAGGAGCCTCCAAATATGATATACGAGAAAAACATCGTCCTCTTAGTGATAGTAAGATTGACCAGGCTATAGAACGGTGTCTGCAGGATTTAGAGAATGGAGATATCTCGGATGTATCTGAAAATGAATATGATAGTGAAAAACGATGAAAATGAATATGAAGTGATGGGTTTGAGCATATCCCTATACAACTGCATACAAGTGAAATTGAACATAATGAAGAATCCGAAACTGAGGCAAGAAATGATTTTGAGAATGAAAATCAAGACATCAAAATGATGTAACAGAACTTGAAAATCATAATACTAAAAATAAAAAGACGAACAGGAAACAGAAAATAAGGGAACAGGAAAAGTGGGGGGTAAAAAGTTTTACAACAATAAGAGAACCATTCGAAGATGATTATCTTCAATGTAAATGAACCTATGAGAGCTCCTTATGAGTACTTTATTCAATATATCCCAGAAGATCTATTTGAAACAATTGCATAGGAGACTAATTTGTATTCGGTCAGACAAACTAATAAAAATATAAATACAAATAAAAATGAAATAAAAGATCTTTTTGCAATTCACATGATCATGAACATACTGAAATTTCCTAGAGTAAGGCAGTACTGGAACCCAATCACTCAAATTGCAACAATAACCGATGTAATGACTAGAAATAGATTTAAAAATTTGAGGAACAAGCTTCATGTTGTCAGTGACAAGCCAGACAACAACGACAGATTATGGAAAGTAAGGCCGATTGTTGACTCTTTAAAAAATCGTTGTCAAAATTTGGAAATTGAAGAAAACAACTGTGTTGACGAGCAAATAATCCCCTTCAAGGGTACCCTGAACATAAAGCAGTATATAAAGAACAAACCCAGTCCATGGGGCATCAAATGTTACCTTTTATGTGGCGCCAGCCTTGTATTGACCACTGGCCACTTATGGATCAAAACCCCCAAAGATGCAAAATGGAAGACTGTACATCAAGATCAAGGGTGCTTATAAGAACGAACTTAATTTATATTGTATATTTTTTTTTATTTAACTGTTACTACTGGTGCCTAATGGCTACATATGTGTACATGCTTTATATCAAAATAAATACATATTTAGCAAAATCAAATACATTTACTGGCTTGATTTAAGTCATCTTAACTCAAAAAATATTTTTTTCATACGTATAAAAAAGACGGGTTCGAAAGAGTTAAATATATGACAAGTCATTTTTGATGTTTTCAAGGAAGTATCTCTTCATTCGCATGAAAAGTAGGACTATACGAGTATAGACAGAATAAAAGATTTCTATTTATTTAATTTTACAATACAAATATATTTTTAATAAAATTTGCCCAAACAAAAAATACACATTAACTACAATTTAGTAAATTTATGTTAAACAAATTAAAATCAAATAAACACGTAGACTTATAAAAAATAAACTGTTTCTTGGTGTATCTTTTTCCTTGCAATAGTCCTAGCTATAATATTAACTAAGACATTCTAAGTAATATATTGAAAATGCAGAAGGTTGTATATTTTACAATTAAATATATATAAATAGTTGATGGTGGCAGATAATGACCCAACCAGATTCCTGACCAGTCGCCAACCAAACAATATGAATGTGTAATTTGGCTAATTGCGAAAATGACACAGGTCGATAGTTAGTGGTTTTTTCAATAAAACCGCATTGTGCACGCGTTACCAAGAATATTTTCTTCTTATTACGGATATATTGATTGAACACGAGAAAATTACATCGGGCAGTGTTTATTTTTATGCTCGTTTGGGTTTTTGTAGCGCCAGACAATATCCTGTGCTTGCGGTAAAACGGCTTCTCCCAAGATAAAAACGAATTTTATATGCGATCTTTATGTTTCTGAATAATCTCACTTACCTGTGCTCACATTGTGATCCGAATTTTATTATTATTGTTATTGCATCTCAGAGCTACTGTACCTCCCACTTGGTTAAAGTAAAAGGGAAATACTTCGGATGAATTATCGCTGGAAATACACTTGCTTAGTTTATATAAAAGGAAGTAATAATCCACACCATAAATTTTTATTGTTATGTGAATGCGTTACGCAACAATTGTTATTGAGCTGACAGATTCCATCGTTCGTAGGAGGTTCTTGTTTTGCCTAAACACCCCACTAAATAGATAACTCAAGTGTTTACAATAAAATAAAAATATTAAAATTATGCAGAAGTATAATTTCACAACGTTACTATAAATATTCATCTGAAAGGTCATTTATTTCATTAATCATTTATTATCTACGTTTCCATTATTTATTTCAAAATATGAATTTCTAAGACCACATTTAAGACAACCAATAGAGAGGAGTCAGAAATAAGACGATAAACATTTTATATTTCATTCGCTATAATATAAAATGATGAATATTTGTCCTAGTGAATAATTTTGTAAAATATAGAAAATATTTGAATACTTTTGTAAAATATGGAAGCACTAAATGGTAACATTTTTTTAAATATATAATAATATAACCTCACAAGACTTAGCAATTTGATTACAAGTATAAAGAAATTAGTCGACAGATATACCTTCTCTTCCTTTGCATATTATAAGTTTTTAATTTGAAAGAAAATCAATAATCGTTAATTGTTGTTGACTTAAAACCTTTAGATTGAATTCACTTTTCACTTTTAGAATTCACTTTCATCGCAAATGAATAGTCCTATATTGTTAATTTTTTTTAATAGTAACTGTAGTTTATTCAATTTGATATAATTAAATCATTTCTGTCAAATTTCTGGACTTACATCGTCAAATATATTATCTTTTTCACCATCTCTTCAGAGTCTCTTTCCTAATCCTTATAATATTCCTATTACTGAATTTTCCTGAATTAAAAGAGTTTCTAAAAATTATTTTTCTCTAACTTTATACAAGCCATCATAAAAATAATTTAATTATAACTAGAGTTAATGATAAAGCACGAACGGATATTAACAATAATAATAACTAAGATCATTTAAATGTCCTTACTTAATATAACATGTTACATAACAGCAGAGTATTCACGATTTATATAATATGAAATAATTCTATGTACGAAATGGTAATAGGGTAAAACTTCATAGGAATTAACTATTAAACAATAAATACATCCAATGCATTGTACTCCTGTATGTACGTGCATATTTCGATAGTAATAATATGTTTATTATTGATAATGGTTTATCATTATTGGGGTATATTGTTTCTTATTTGAATACTAACTCGATATTGGGCTCGACCTCTTAGTAACTTCTAGCATAATTATGTCTAAAACACTGAAAAATTTGGTATCGAACCAAGCAACCATTATTATAATATGTATGGAAATCTTTACTAAAGAAAATTTTTTATGTATGTTCCCATGATATTGATGTGATTGAATAATGATCATTTCAAAGTCGTTACTAAAAAAAACTTATTTCACTCAAATAATACATAATTTTTATAATTGTATTTCTTAACACATAATTTAAAATATGAGAAAATATTAAGAGAGATTAAAATAATATCATTTACTGGACATGATATACTGTACATACCATATATATTTATATGGTTTACATAATGATTCTTTGCGTGTGCGTCACAGGTAACAATAGTATGAATCAATCAACTGACATTTTTGAACAGTGTCGTGCCGAAAACACATTTTAGGACAACAGTTAGTACAATATAAATCCGTCAACCTATGACAGAATAATGAAAAGGTTCTCCACAAAGACATTCAATATAAGTGATATTTCCATCAAAATAAATGAAATATATTCAACAAAAATCAAAATAAATGAAACAAAAATGAAATGCATTTTACAGAAATATTGAGACGCCAATAAATCAAATTATACAATAAAGCTAAGACGTGACTTCATAATTGCATTATGTTCGGCAAATTATTAACTGTCTATGCCGTACGTAGTTGATTGAAACATATGTCGCTAGACATACGTGCTGGTAATTGTGTCATAATATTAGTAACAATTGCGAGTGGTGTAGCATGTGATCCGTACGTCATCACTAAATTGATACACACGCAAAGATCCATTATACAAATTGTAATTCAAATATAATATTAAGCGTAATTTACAAATTATAAGATAGTTGGAAAAATACAAATACATTAAATTTATCGGTTATATATGTCCTTCTTCAAAACGAAATTATTTTCTCATAATTTATGCGATCGTGAAAAGAGAAATGAAAAGATTAAAATAAGCCATCTCATATAAAGAAATTAATATTTTTAATATCTACTATATAATATAAACATATCTAGTAAGTAGTATATAAATGAAAAATATATATCTCAACTACCCTTTTTATTTTGTATGTTTTGTATGCCACGTTTCTATTAAACAAATATTTATTTAAGAAAAACTTTAAACATCCTCCAAAAATTTTGAAAAATTTAAAACATTGCAATCATCTTTTACAGAATTAAAATGTTGTTGGAAAAAATAATAATATATTATAGTAGAACAAGAGAACGAGAAACATCGCTATGTTCCTTCCTCACGTCAAAATCGAAATGGAAATACTTTATTTAACGAAATTAATCCCTGGTTAATCTCTAACAAATTCTTGATTAATTTTAACAAATATTACTTACAATTCGAATATAATACGTTTAAGTAGTAGAAATTGCACACCTATATATGCCTAAATGTCAACCAATAAGAACACGATTTTATTCGTGGATAATGAATAAAAGAATGACACAAAATGAGCACGTCTGAAGAAGGTATATAATATATATCCAACGGAGAACGACAACATACGTAAACACGACTCTGCTGCTATGAGGTATCATTAAGTACAGCTGGTATCACATAAGAAAGGTGAAATAAGACCAATAAAACAGCAAGTGACTGAACGTGAATCCAAATTGAAATGTCACACATAAACTTTATGAAATATAAACGTTAAATTTACGGAATTTCTGTGTTCTGATTATATTATGAGTTTATCCACCATTATGCACCAAATGAGCTTATTATAGCATGACTCAGCGTATACAATAGTCCATTATTAGCTCTTTGTACATGACGTATTCAATCAGTGCGATCTAAGAAGAGGAACAAAAAACAAACGGGATAAAAAATCGTTGACGCAATTTTTAAAGGCTATACATTCCTCAGGGGCAGATACCTCAGAATTGCCTCAAAATATTTATATTTTTCTTTAAGTTTTATGAACTAACTAAGATAATATTACGATTGAAAAGATTCTGCGGTCATCACATATGTGTTTATTTTAATTTAATTACTGAACCCTAACTTTGTATAGTAGACTTTTATTTGTTCTACTGAAAATTACCTCAGTCTAAATCAGGGTGTAAAAATGTTTTAATTTCGATATAAATGCTATTTTCAAAGAATATAATTTAAAATGTTAATGTTTGTTTACGAGAAAATTTGATAGTATTGAGATTCCTTTACAATAATTATAAGTGACCAATCGACTATCTAAAAACTGTATTTTTAAAGATAGGACAAATTTTAGCTTGTTTCCAAGCTTTTGAAGGAATATCTGTCTTCATGAGAAGATTAAATATATAATAACATATAAAGACAACCTTTTATATAACATATAAGACAAGTATATAATAACATGTAAGAGCAATCCTTTACGAGAAAAAAGAATATTCAATAGGGCCCAGATGTTGGTCTTTTTGAGTCTTTTAGTAGTAGTTATAATTTCAATTTCTGATATTTTATACTGGGCCACTAAAAATCCTCGAATAATTCTCGAAGCTATCTATATTCAGTTAATGTAACTATTTGGTGTGAAATGGCTTCTACTAGAGTGATTGGGGACTTCTGAGGATAATTAAGGCAATATAATGGAGGTCAATGAGGAGCGTTACCAAATAATAGTTAGAGAATTTTTTGTCAGATTTATAAAATCCCAAGAACTTATGGTTTCAGTAAGATGCTGCCATATGCCACATTACTAAGGATATTGCCATTTTAAAAACTGTAGTTCCTAACAATAATTTTTCGAAATTGCAACAAATTTTGGGCAATATCAAAAGAAGAAGGACGCGATCACCTGTGAGACGATATATTTCACAAATAAATTTTCAAGGCATATACTTTTTGTTATCGTTTGAAATAATGTTATACTGAAATACAGTACTTAAAAAATAAATGAGAACTCCTTTTGGCGCACTATATATATTTTTTTCTGGTTTCATTTTGGTCCATATTGCATATAATATTTTATATGCAATATGGATTATGGGTAGAACATTTCCTCAGATAATGGATCTGCATTTTAACAGATCGATTTAGCTCTAACTATTATAGTGTCGTATATTTCTAGAGATGAACGAAAGAAAGATTAAAATATCGTCAGCTTTTTTTGTCTAAGGAAAGATTTACTTAATATGTGATATTTTTATTATGAAGTATTTTATAAATGCACAAAAATGGCGAACCCTTCTCGCTGAGTGAACAAGATGCAATCTCCTACTCAGATAACAGAATAGTTATTTGTATTCATTTCGTGATAGCCAGCTGATTTAGGCAAATGTCCAACCTATCCATTTTCTCTAAATTGTTAAAAACAATTTAGAGAAAATGGTTAGCATTTAATTAATTTAAAGCATTAATGAAGGGAGAGCTACCCCTTAAGAGAGGATTAAATTTTGTATATGCTATTATGTAAACAAATTTATATATGCTATTATTTTATAATAGCATATATAAATTAATAAAGGGGTAGCTCTCCCTTTATTAATTCTTTAAAATAAGAGAGATTACATTAAAGGTTACTAACGGCTGTAACTAACAGAAATATCGATTGTTTATCGTACACTATAATATGATAGTATGTCACTACCGATGTTGATTTTACTGTGACTTGTTGAGTTTTACCTCGCAATATCATACGTATTGGGTTACAGAACGTAGAGTATCCTTACTCCATGTATTACTATAGAATTAGATTGTAATTAAGCAGCTCTCAAATGTTTATGTTATTAACCAAATTCATGCCCTCCATGTATTTCCAACTTTTATTAAGATATTATTTCGATTCTCTCCAATAATATGTGTGTACAATTCCATTAGCAATATATTCCAAGCTAACAAACACCCTGTATTTGTGTATTGACATAAAACATTGAACAGAGGAAGTAAGTTGAGCAAAATTCATAGTCGTCAAAAAAGAAAATTTCATAGTAGTGAAGAAAAACTCTAAACTTCATAGATACCTCAAATATCCTATTCTTAGGATTAATTTTATTTATTATGCAAGTAATGGAATAATAACTAATGGAGTACTAAATTATCGGATAAAACACAACTACATCACATTGTAATCATTCAAAAAAGTTAATTGACTTTTTATAATGATATAATATATCTATTGCCCAACAGATTACAATCCAATTACAGAACAAATTAATTAAAATATTATATTAACCTGGTATATCTAATACAAATTTTAACTAGGGATGCTGCTAAAAATTGATAATGTAATGTATATTAAAAAAAATTCTAAATTACAGAGAATTATTCAAAATATTCAGTTCAAAAAAAGTATACAACAGATATTGTAATTATAATATATATATATATATATATATATATATATATATATATATATATATATATAGATGTTTAAAAAACACATAATTATCTTAAACTTGGCTCTTAGTAATTGAAAGTGTCCTATTGTCTAGAAGAAGACTATGGCATTCGAAAATTCAGCTGACCAAGAAGATACTTGTAAGTACAATATAATAAGATAACAATTTCATTGTGTATTAACTTATGAGAGGCATGTAGAAAAACCACTAGAGTTAACAATGAACGGAAGATAAAAGAAGATCATATTGTGTATAAATTACCACTTAAATATCACAAATAAAAAAGGTAATAGACCAAATATATAATAATCGATAATCAATAAACTATTTATTTTTATTTCCTCACATAAGTATTTGTACTATAAGACTTAAGTAGTAAGAATAGTTTCTTATAAGACATGTGTTTTCCTATTAAGTTACATTTTTCTAAATAAAAAGGTGAATTAATTAGTAGATAAGCAAAGTTACAATTGGTCTGACATTTTAGGTTGTCCCATTCAGAGGACTCAGATTAACTCACCTGCAACTTCTAGGGAATTGTTGAATTTGAACAAACTTAGATAAATCTGTATAGAAGATGCGTATCCCTATTAATTTATAGGATTTAAATCTTATCACTCAGACAAAATATAAAGCAGAGGTTTTCATTCATAATTCACCATATTATCATCATATATCATTTGATATATATTATTCCATATATAAAGCAAATGAGAGACCATCGCCCTGTAACAAGAGGAGGGGTTTGTCCTTATTTTTGCCACAGAATATCTTTGAATATAAAAGTAAAAATCGTAATATCAAAATCTTATGTGGTACTGTGAGACTTATCCAAATAAGACTCATTAGAAAAATTTTATATTTACCATAGCAACATTCCGCGTCCATACCGATTATCAATACTGAAATAATGTCTCTTAATCAAGATTTTGATGTTAGCGAGCAATACAAAACCTTCTTTTTTGATCTTTTTACGTGTCGCGTGCTTCGACTAAATTAAGAAGTTCTGCTTTGATAAAGGTAAATTTATGAGTCCTTAATGTAAATTTGAATTTGAACAAATTAACTCGTAAACCTAATCTATTAATTAGATTTTCTACATTTCTTACTATCTTTAACGTAACTAAAGCCCAAGCATACACGAAGCGATGAATTTAATCACGAACTGAGTTACAAGAAAGTCAGTCATATTATCTACCTACATATGTATATAGTCGTTGTATTCAGCTTATATGGTTGAAATTATTTATCATATAGACATTTGAGATATGAGTAAAAAAAAATTGTCCAGAATACAAAACAGTGATGGTTTATATTTTGGAAAGATTTAGGAAAAAATTTTTTGGAAAAAGATATAGGGACGTCCCTATATCTTTTAAATTATGTCATTCTCAAAACTGCTTATTCAAAGTTTTAAACTTGAGGTGTAAAAAGAAAAATCTTGTTTTCATGAATATTTACGTATACATAACTGACGAAAGATCTGTTTGGAAAAACATAAACTGTGTAATAAATACCCTATATTGATATTCTTCATTAAATTCATTTATTGTAATTTTTTACGAAAGTAGAGTGATCAAGAATGTAAATCAAGAAGTAAAAAATTATATTGAGATATATTCCCTATTTTTAACCAGTGAACTTCATTTATTATCACTGTAATATGATATGAGTCTGTTCTGTTAAGTGCCTTTTTTTATTTTTTGCACCCTGTAGAGCGTACATTTATCGAATCACGAAATATAACATATATTACAATAATTTATTACAGGTATAACAAAAACTTTGCATAACTTCTTACGCATTTTATAGTTTGATGTGTATATTACTATACAATAATTTCTTGTTGAGTAACATTTTTTAATAAGCTTACTACGTGATGTAAAAATTTACAAGAATTATCTTCAAAAATTAAAACTAGATTTTTTTAACTGTACTAACTTTATTTAAACCTACATTGCCAGCAGATGAATGTGTGTTCCCCTTTAGCAGTTTATCTAACATTATTCGAAGAAACAAACATAACAGAACATTTGTTACCATTCAATTTTAAATTGTTATTATTAGTATATTCTAATATGGTACTTAGATTCTCGTTTACTTCTATTGTAGCTTTCTGGTGTCTTTTGGAATGAAAAAAAAAATATAAAACTTATATATTATCTGCGTATGCATGCATTTTTTAAAATTTACAGAACTAAATAAATCTCTTATATATGTTATAGAGAACTAAATAAATCTGTAAATGAGTCTATGATATATAATAGAAAACGTACTGGTCCTAAAGCAGATCCATGAGGTACACCAGATATAATAGAAGCAGGGGCGTAGCGTGAGAAAAGAATCTAGGGATGTGATAAAAATTGTATAAGGGGAAGAGGTATAGTCAGATATATGGTAGGCCATATGAAAATGGCAAAAATAAAAAAGACACTAACCTAAAATGATTATGCCGAGGTATATATCCTAATTTTTAATTTGAAGATCAATTCTTCGGTTTTTGTCTGTCCAGCGAAAACGTCTATCACTGTTTCTTCAAATGTTGTAGACGATCTGATATCTTCTAATAAGGCACTTTCAATATTTATTAATGTTAAAGCTACAGTCTTTCTTACTTTTGAGAATTTCACAGATAAGTCTTTATTCCCTTTAAACTTGAAAATGATCATTCCGTGGAAATACTTGTGGCAGGAATAGTCAAAATTAAACGACGCAATTTTGATGATTCCGGGAAAACAGAAGATAATTGAAGGGACATAATATATTGGTGAAGCTCAAACACAGTGCTCTCTTTCATATCGAGATCACGATAAATCACTGAAAGTTCACTTTTTAAACGATTTGCGCCAAAGAATGTTACATATGTATCTACTAAAGAAGGAAAAAGTTCATCAGGAAAACGTTTCACGAATGAAGTAAATTGTGTAGAATCTAGATTTAAGAATTTCAGTTTAAAAATTTCACTAAACCGTTCACTAATGTTCAAAGTAATAACGTCCAAAATTTCATAAAACAATCGTGCGTAGGTGCTTCTCTTATCTTCTTCAGGAAGATATGGTCCCAAATGTCAACTAAACTGATTTCTCTTTTTGAACATGTGTTGCTACGTTGGTACGTTTTACTGTGGTGGAATGTAGCAACGTCTACTAGATGTGAGCTTTATCTGTCGAAGGTATACTCGTTTACACTGCACTGACGAGACCCAAGATAGAAAGGTCGAAACCGGTCTGCAATTAACGATATCCTGAGATAGGTGACACTTTGCATCTTTCTTGGTGGTTTTGGAATAATCACTGTTTTTTTTAATGCTAACTCTGTTAGACAAAAATACGACAAATTTTGTCATGTAATTCAGCGCTCGGCGTTTGGCATATAGCCAGGAGAATAGCTGTTTTGACCTAATTTGTTTAGTCCTTACTATATAAGGCATTTACAGATGGATTGGAGTATAAACTCCTTATTTCTGTAATATAATTAATTATTTGCATACTCCCTCACCCCCACACTAAAACAACATTATTTTTTTATTTTTAGTAAAAACTAAATCCCCTCATTATGGAAAAAATTATTAGTAGATATGCAAAGGCTACTGAATATGAACAGAGCACATTTATTGTTACCTCCTAATTCAGAAGCGCATTTACATTAGAATGATAGAATCGGAATATTTAAGTAGAAAGATTGATAAAGAAACCCAAGTAGTACTTACTTTAAATGACATTTAGAAATTTTACTGCGTTGTTCATGAATATGTAAAAGTTTCCGAAACAATATGGATAGTAAAGATGTAAAAATCGAATGAAAGTTTACCCCAAGGGGTGATAAAATTTACACTAGAAGTTGTGCCTATTTTTATCCACTACTGGTATGAAAAGTTACACTAACCGGTGATAATATTCTGCCAAAGCCTTCCGGTGTTCATTTCAAACCAAAGTGGTGTGTACTTATATATATATATATATATATATATATATATATATATATATATATATATATATATATATATATATATATATATATATATATATATATATATATATATACACACACACACTATTCAACAGCCAAGGCCCATTATAGAAAGAGAAATACTCAACACAAGTCCCAAATAATAGAAAAATTTAAAATAAACCTATTTTTTAAATACTAAACAGTAAATATTACGCAATATAGCATTATGTATGTCTATACGATTAAAGTTGTAAATGTCTACCCTATTTTGTATTGTTTGAAAATCTGTACAAATTTTATATATTGGTGAAAATAAAAGCACATTCGTTTTAGGAGTTGTATAATAAAAAACGTTTATATTGCATACAGAAAATTTCGGAAAGTGAAGGTTAATTTGTGATAACAATTTGTGGGCAGTCAATAAATGCAATTATTTAATAATTTATACAAAAATATTACACCTAAATATTTTCTTCGAGTTTCTAAGAGTTAAATTAGATGTATTCAATAAAATTTCATGTGAAATACCTTGAACTGGATAAACTCGATCACAACGAAAACTCACGTATTTTAAAAATTGTCTTTGAACTCTTTCTAGGTTATCTATATGAACATTATAACCTATATTTCATACTACAGATTCATACTCCAAGTTACATAGATCTAACAAAAACGTGAAATAGTTGTTCTAACGTGTTAGGCATTGTAAACCATTTAGAATTTCGTATCATAAACCTAATCATTTTGTAACTTTAAATAATTTAAATTTACATTATTTACATGATTAATAAATCATTCTGCAATCAATAATCACTCCATTCCATGTTAGTTGTAGAAGTTCTTCTTGACAAACATATGTAGTTATTTGCAGCCACCAATTCGGCTTAATAAAAAGTGAATATTCGTCACTATAAATATCGTACTTATATGAATATTGTAAAATAAGTTATTGTTTGTGGTTTGTTTTAATTATATATACATATGTGATATTTTGAAAAGAACCCTACCCTGATATTTCGGTTCTAGGTTTTTTTAAGAACTATTTCTGAAACAGATAAAGTTTTATAGAGTTATAAACAATTTAAAAGTTTTAAATTTTTAGTATGTTTTTTAGATTTTTTTAAAGGACCTTCTTCGAATCGAGGATGCAGCGAAAGCAAAACGACAATAAAATTCCCCATAACAAAGTCTGTATATTGACTAACTCTGTGTAAATTAATATTATAATCAAAAGTAATAGGAGACTTTTAGGAGTAAAAGATATTAAATTAAACTTACTGATATTAAGAGGTAACAGATTAGTCTCACGCTATGTATTTAAGTTGTTAATATCATTTTGAAACAAAATCAGATATACATACGTCATACGACACAAAATCTGTAATTTGTTGACATGCATTTGACAAGTTATTTGACGTAATAGTTTACAGTCGTCCACAATAAAATGTTCGCCTCTATGTCCTGGAAGATATAATTTAAAAATGCAATAAATAGAAGGGCCGCAAAATAAACCCTTGTGGAACATTTGATTTTGCAAGTATTTCGGCAAAACTAAAACCTATATGTACCATCTCTGTACCCCTTTTGGTGTAAATTTGATGTACAATTTTACGCCATGTTTCAAACAGTGTATATAATAAATAAGTGTATCGTCTTTACAATCAATCTACATTAAGATCAGTTTCATATATTTGAATGAAAAATAGACTTTCGATATTGTTCTATATACACCCTCATTTCCCTCTAATGTCTCAAGCTTTGAAGCAAGTCAATTTGACAATTACGTTTGATAGTTTGGTCGAATAATATATATTATTTACAAAACACGTAGTAAAAAAACTGTTGAATGTTAATTCTATCAAATTCGCCTGATTTTATAAGACATTGTTCCAGAATGTATTTGCAATACCTACAATTTGACGTTCGTGTTTTTCAAATTGCTTAAAGTTAATGATATTGACTCCTAACGTATGGTTATCATACCGTGCTAAGAAATATATAAACCCCCATTTAAGTTTTTATTGGATGCACTAAAGATGCTATAAAGCAGGTCTGAGGTCTGTAAGAACAATCACGCGTTTCAATGTATATCTGAGCGTAGAATTATACTTCGCCAGTTATATATACAATCCTACCCATATCAAATTATATACCTCACACTTTAAGGCTGCATAAAGTATTATCGACAAACAGGGTTGTACTAAGTTTATTCCTGAACAAAAAAATATATTATAAATAACGTATCTGTTAAAATAAAGGAAAATGCATCTTAGTTATTTATGTATGTACTCTAAATTAGTGTACTCTATTATAATTTCTCTTATCCGTAATCATTGATAGATATCTATAAATAAAAACTTACTTAAAACTAATATCAAAACTAATATCAATATTTAAAAATAAATCGAAACTACCAAGCTTGATATATTAAGGCAAGACATTAATAGTATTTTCATCAAAAGTATTTTCAGTGAATACTAAATCCCTTTTAATAAGAAGAATTATTAACAGTTATTAAAAGTTGTTAAGATCGGAGACAATGATATTTGAATAATAAACTTCTTCCAGAATAGTTGATCTAGCATATTTGAGGCCTAGTTAACCATTAAGAGTCCTCACTAAGTTTATTAAATCCGATGAATTATAGACGTCTAAAAAATGTGTTCAATTATAGTACAGTGGCTGAAGGATTTAGTTGGATAGGCAATATTTTATAACTTCCATTCTTATTGTCTACTTATTGCTAACATATTAATTCCATCAAAAGTGGACTCAATTATTATATAATTAATTATGTGAATATACCTTTACCGCCTGTTAATGACGTGCATGTTATAATAAAATAAAAGATATCTGAATGCTTGTAATACCTAATGAAAATAGCAATCAACAAGTAAATAACGTTGTCGTAGTTATTGTACAATATCTTGCCAAAGTATTCGCTTTAAATTAAACTTTATAATAATTTATCTTATCCGGAATTATTGATAGCAACCTGTAAATAAAAACTTAATTGTTATTTCTATATGTATATGTGGCATTAGTAGATCAAAACTAAAATCAATATTTAATAAACAGTTTTAAAACCTTAAAGCGGACTTTTCAGCACATAGAACATCTCGATCTCGAAATTGAGTGGCCGAGAAAAAATAACAACACATAAATGCAGAATATGTGTTTTATGCTACAGTTTTCCTTTTTTCAATTTTTCTCAAATAGTCCACCATCGTGCTTTCTCATGACCCATGGACAGGGTGGGATGTGTCATATCCACCTCAAAATCAATAGATGACGTCTGGTAGACGTCGCCGATCAGTATTAGTTGATACTAGGTCGATCCGACACGATTTAATTGAGTGATCGTGCTAAGAAGATTTTTGAATGCCGACGATAACGACGCACACACAGCAAAAATTTTTAAAACCATTTTTTTAAGCCGAAAAATGAAAACTAACCCAAAAAAAATTTTTTTCAGTTTTTCTTTACACGATTACATTACTTTTCCGGAATGCTCAAAACTAAAAATAAATAGAAACCACCAAGCCTAATACATTAAAGCAGGACGTTGATGGTATTTTCATAAATTTCATTTTATAAATACCATGTATAAATTTAATTTTATAAATATACATTGCAAGTTTTCAAATTGTATTATAAAGAAAAACTCCTGCTTTTTGAAAAATTCTTTGTACAAATGAAAAATTCTGTACAATGTGTCCAATTTCAGCTTCATACTGTTTTTCTCGTATTTTTAGTTTATTAACATAAAGATGCAACACAACAACGAATATTGAAAATGTAAAAAATTAAACGAAAGACTTAATCAATTAAACTTCACTTGAACGCAAAATTTAATAATCATATAAAAAAGGTTACTTAGAATATAATTAGAAGTAGTCCATACAATTTTACGTAATACAAGTAGTACAAACCATATTTACAAAATCAAATGAAATATGTGTTCTTAATATCTATTATCCAAAGAACCAACTGTTCTTTTAAAAAATTGATGTTATAAATGATATTATCATATTTAATGTCAAATGTTTCCAAATTGCCTCACCTTAAAATTCTACTTAACGATTCCAGTTCAAATATAGTCAAACGGTGGGCCAGGAATTTATAACAGAACAGTACAATAGCAGAATATATAGTTAAAACTATTTAATCAGAACAAATAACGAAAATAGAAAGAAAATGAAGTAAAACATATTTCCTTATTTTCCTTAAATACTTTCCATCCATTTTTAAATGAGTTAGTTAATATTAAACTGGAAAATATGACATACTTGCGATAAAATCCTCATGTAACCACTAGAAGACAGACTTATTTAATTTTTTTAAGGGATTGGTTAATTTTAGGTTGGAAAATATGACGTACTACCAGTAAATTCTTCATGTAACCGAAAAGTAAGAAACTTGTTTGGTCCTACTGACTGGCGTCATTCCTTTTGTTGTTTTAAGATATATTGTTTTACTGTCCTTTTTAGATTAAACCGTGTTTGGTTTTCTTGTTAAAATTTAAATAAAAACTAGTTCACCGCAAAACAATTATTGCAAGTATTATTATTTATAAAACTTCTTGGAACTAATCAAAATAATGGGAATATATTTTTAGATTCTTCTCTCCTGATTTTATTAATCTTAATGCAACAATAGTAGGCTTATTTTAAAAACATTTTTCTGAATCCCGTCTTCACTCAACATATCCTATAATTTCATCACTATATGTTCATTTAGTGAAATAAGATTTTTCCTCGATTGCTTAAGTATTTGGAAGTAACCAGGTAGATAAACATTCTAACTTCCATATGTTTGTCCTTTTTATTTCAAAGGTTAAATAATCTCAATTCATGATATTAAAATATTTAATTGTGTGCATAAATATTGCAAACAGGTTAGTTAATTTATTTATTTATGTCGTAATATTGCTACATATTCAACGCATAATGTACATAATAACAAAGAATTCTCGGAAAATACAAACACATACAAGTACGTCCCATCGAAAAATAATGTTATAACTTTTCCTAAGATTTATATACCTTCCGCTGGAATATCGGCAATAATTAATTAATGTTATAATTAATTTAGACACCAATACCAGAATTACTTCTGAAATTCAGTCGTGCCTATATTTTAAGGAAACATCTCTAAATTGTTTCACTACATTCTTTCTGGATTGGATATAAAGATATGCATTGTTTGTAATTCTTGCTATATGTAGTGTAATGGCAATTCAGCCTTTGCATATCTCACTTTAATATACTTTAACCATCATTTAGGCATCTTCGTTTATTAGCATTTTTTGTTTAGATTGTGGATGTGGATGTTCATAACTGATATGAATATGACATCCGGTAATGCAGATGCAGATTTTTCTTTTTACAATTATTTTTTCCATGTCATAGAACAAATATCACATTTTCGAGAGAAATCGCCGAAAATATAGTATGTTAATGGTATCAGATAACGTCAAATTTTGTACTTGCAATAAACTTAAAACCAGGCCATTCAGAGTTATTGGAGCTTATTAAAAGTTATAGTCAAACAAGAAATATTTTTAGAGCGCTGTCTTTGTCTTTATAAATTATATTATAATGCGCATTATATTTTTCTAATTTTATATATTTTATATATTAATATATTTATAATTTTATTATAATCAGCCTTACAAGACGATTTTATCTATATATAATAATGTACATATTAAATTTTGCCACATTTCAATTACATATTCAAAATAAAGTTAGTATTATGTATACTCGAAGCTACTACATTAATGATGTAAACGATTAATATAGTAACTAATAGATATCAATTAAAACTCCATACAGGACAATTCTTGAAATTAAATACAGTAGGTGAAAATCTTCGGATATTTTGTCTAATAAGCATAACTAACGATCATTTATATAAGTAAATAGTATTTATTAAATATTTAAATAATTATTTTAAATAATGTAATATAATGATACCATAAAAAACCTGCGTTAATGATGATAGCTTGATTAATGCTGCATGGTTTTTCATTTAAACTTTCTGACCTTGATGAGAAGTCAGTTTTGAGCGCAAGAGAAACTTATATTATCGATACAATTAACAGAGGTATACCAGTTTTATTTTCTCTTTCTGATAACTCTAATAATAACTATAATTTCAGTGATGACTGTTTTAGACACGGGAAAAAGTATTTTAATAATGATGAGGGTTATTATTATCTCAATTATGTACTTAATGGTTAACACAAATTAACGTAGATATTTGTTCAGTATAAATATATAACATTTGATTTTAATATAAACAAAGGGCGTAACATATTTTAGGCAAATATATATATATATATATATATATATATATATATATATATATATATATACAAAACTAATTTTAAGACATGTACTGGATAATTTGACGAAAATCCCAACTCTCCAGAATCAGCAAAATATTAGTTACCCTACAAAGATATACTCAAGCCAGTCGGGACTTACGATATGTAGCTTTGAGAATCAGCAATAAACTCTAACTTGAATATATTACAAAGGTTTCAAAATAAAGTGGTAAGATAATCATTTCATTGGCTTTCATTAGGAGATCAAACCTTTTAGTGTTAAATACCGTCAAAGACATACAGTGCACCCTGATGCACTAACTAACCAAATATTTATGTTCAATGATAAAGTGTCCAAACTCAAGAGGTGTAAACCTTCAGACCTTACAAATGGATGTAATTAAATCTTAGACTTAATACTAATTATAAATACATACTACGAACCATAGGCACTTTAAGTTATTATAAATTACAGAGTGTTTGCTAAATGTGCTATATTAAATAAGGGTTTATTGCTCATCTGGGCAGACTGTTTGCTCTAAGAGTTATAATAAATATATATATATATATATATATATATATATATATATATATATATATATATATATATATATATATATATATATATATTAGTAGAGGAGACTTAGATTTCTCTGTCCCTTTTGACGATCACTAAAGAGCAATGGTGGCCTTGTATACTATTAATTTGACCTGTTTTACATAAATTGTAAGAATTCCATTCGTCATAACGTAATATAATCAAGATTGTGCTGTTTACGAACATCAGGATCTTCATCTTGATGTTCGTTCTCCTACCAAAGAAGTTATCTCAGTGATTAATAAGTTTATATATGGAATTCTAGCTAATGGAGCTAGAATTTCGTAGTAGTATTGTGAAAGAGTAAAAGTATATTAACAACACTATAGAAAAGTATAAAAAATCCCAAGAATCCCCGAAAACACAATAAATTAGATGTATTCACATGGATGGAATATCTAAATAGTTTCATACACCTTGGATCAATAGTTGGAACAACACTGAAATTGGCAAAGTAATTGGCAGATGCATCAGCCTTCTGAATAACGCTTAGCATGTATGGACTTCAAGAACAATGTCATTCCAATTAACATTCGAAGGGAAACCAATGGGTTTTTACATGTGGTGCAAAAACTTGGACTATAACTTACAGCAACGAAGACTGAAAAGAACTTTTGAACGTAAAATACCTTGTACATAGAAAAGTGACCATAGGATGTCGCGTTTCACCACGTATAAGATGGATGGAGAGGTGTATGGTGAAGTAAAATGGCCTTTATAACTAAGCCCTTTATAACGTCAACAAAGTGTGGTGAGCACAATATGTGGATATCATATGTGTACATTAGTTGTTTATAAATAAAAACATTTGTACATAACTAGCCCACTTTGCTCTTCCTGAGATAGATTGTTCTATTAACCAGCCATGTTGTAAATACATTTGACATGAAGAAGCATATATCTGAAAACCAATTTAACGAGATTTTTTTATCAAACATATATGTAAATACGATATTTACAATACACATAAAACAAAAATGTTAGACAACTAAATACTTTTTTCGGAGAAAAAATGTTGCCATTTTCATTCCATTTCCAAATTGTAAAAATGACGCTTCAATTAACTGGAACGTGAATACTTTTTTAACAAGAACTTGTACGTATGGATATTACTCTAATTGAACAAATTTCTTTAATGACACAATTATTTGTATGTGAATTTATTTTTATAATTTTCTTTATTCAAAAATTACAAAGTGTTCAAAAAAAATTGCAAAAAGTTCCCAAGATTAGGGTTTATCAAGTTCATTCCAGGCGTTGAGGAAAATAGTCTCTTAAAAGTATATCTTGTTCTGAAGCTCCAATTATAGTACAAGAATTATTTGTCGATAGATTATCAAGATTTGAATGTGACAGAGCTACTAAATCATAAACTTCAACTCTTTGTGTAGATATTATACCTATTTGAAACTTGAATTTTCTCCATGGAGTCTCCAAAGTATGCTTCCACCACTGAAGTAGACTCCCAACTCCCATATAACAGATTTGCAGAAGAGTAGACGAAACAGTGGCCCATATAGTCTTCCAAATATGGTAGTGATTTCTCTCGGAGTCAATCCAATCACTTAATTAGCATATTTCCCATTAGCATATTTAAAAAAAAAAAACACAACTTTTAATAAACTTAGGATGCAGAGAAGAATATTTTCAATATAATTATGAAATATATCTGAAATTGCAAATTTCTGAAGATTAGTTTTGCAATCAGGAATATTAATGGTAACCACAGAACCTCTGTCTTCTGTATCTTGTACTGTCATATTTAATAATTCTTCTCTTCTACAAAACCTGTGAATACCCATTATTAAAATAACGTGAAAAAAGTGAGATAAAAGCCCCATAGAGAAACTTTTACGTATTCGTACAAAATAACGTGAATTACCTACCTAAAATTTCAAAAACCCCAACAGGAGCTTCTTGTATAAATGTTTCGATTTCTACTTCAAAATTTTAGACTTCTTTAGAACATTCATCCAACAGATCCAACAAATTTACTTTTCCAGTAGATTCGACCAATGTTCAGAATCTTCTTATACTGACATTTGTTTTAAAATTCAGTGTACTTTGTAACATAGAGTAAATTGACTATAATGTTGGAGGTTTCACTTTCATGATCGTGTATTTAAAATAAGCCAGTAACAGATTTACAAATATTTTCATACAGTACTGCGTCAAGAGGAAGATTTTCAACACTTGGAAAATCCATTTCATTTTCCACTTCATTCTTACTTAATAATTGAATCGTAGTATTTTAACATTAATCTCCATTATTAAATTAAAAAGCGATTATTAATATTATGCCTATTGTTTCTTTTTATACTTTTTGTGCGTGTTCCTTATTTTGTGTATGTCGTGCATTTTCATTTATTTGCTGTATTTGCTGTGTCCTACGTTTAACTTATATTTAGTTTCTAAAAGTAACGAGACTTTTCATTTTTAGTACAATACTGGAGTAGGTAGGAACCTTTGGTGTGAAGATAACATTAACTTAGTTTTTCACAAAATACCAAAACACTATACATTACACTCGACGCGCGTTTCGCCAACAAAGTTGGCATCATCTGGAGATGATTAAAATTTAGTCGTTAAAACTCAAAGTTTTAATCATCTCCAGATGATTAAAAAATCCAAATGATGCCTTTATTGGCGAAACGCGCGTCGAGTGTAGTGTATAGTGTTTTGGTATTTTATGGAAAACTAAGTTAGTGTTTTTTTTAGAACAATATTGAAACAGCTACCCCTTTTCAATCCGTCTATTTTGCTGCCAGATCCTTATGCTAACTGATTCCTTTAATATGTTTACTGCAAAATGTGTCGAAATGATATTCTACATAGTTTTGGTCACAACTTTCTTCATCATTGCTGCACTCACATTGATAATAGATCAACTAATTCAACTGTAAAATCACTTGTCATTAAACACTTATTGATCAAGACTTTTTATCTTATCATTATCATCACCTTACGTTCAACAATCCTATGTGGATCTTGGCCTGCTCCAACATTCACCGCGAGGCCATCTGATTTCTGTCTCTCAAAATTTTTAAGTTACCTTCACCATGCACCCTTCCATCCATTTTATACACGGTGAAACGCGATATACTATGGTCACTTTTCTATGTACAAGGTATCTTACGTTCAAAAGTTCCTTTTAGTCTTCGTTGCTGTATATTATAGTCCAAGTTTCTGCACCATATGTGAAAACCCATGGATTTTCCCTCGAATGTTAATTGAAATGAAATTATTTTCCATACATACTAAGCTTTATTCAGGAGGGTGATGCATCTGCCAATTACTTTGACAATTTCAGTGTTGTTATGTTAATCCAAGGTGTATGAAACTGTTTAGGCATTCCATCCATGTGAATACATCTAATTTATTGTGTTTCCTGGGATTCTTGGGATTTTTACACTTTTCTATAGTGTTGTTAATTGTATTTTTAATCTTTCACAAAACTACTACTTCACGAAATTCTGGCTACATTAGCTAGAATTTTGTATTTTAATGGTCAATAAAATTATATTCCTATAATTAACTAAATGTTAATTTTTCATTAATAAATGAAAGAATACACTTCGTAGGTTTCACAAAAATTTCAAACTATGTTTCTAACAATTGTTTCGGCTTTTATACCATTCTCAAAGAATAACAAACTTTTACTTAAATTTTATTCTTACAGAATGGCATAAAAACCGAGACAATTGTTAGAAACATAGTTTGTAATTTTTGTGAAACCTACTAAGTGTCTTATTTCATTTACTAGTCAACAGTATTTCACCAAGTGCCTAGAGACATCTCCAGTTCTACAATATTTTCATTATATTATTTTCATTATTTTAACCAGCAGCATGCCACCAACCTAACACGTACTGATTTAAGTTATATTTCTCTATTTCTGTTCAAGGAGTATAACTACATTTAGTTGTTATAGTAAAATGAATGTCCAATAGGACAATCTAAAACTAAACTGTATAAAATTAATATGAATAATGAACCGAACAATTTTCTTTCACGGACTACTTAACTACTAAAAAAAATAATATCCGCGTCAGTGGTCACTACCGTTATTAAATTATAAAAGATTATCGCAAATTGCGAATGGTCTAATTATAGTTTTACAGCTATGGGAAATCGTCTCGTTTTCTGGTTTTATAAAATGAGCCGCCTTTAGTAAGTGGTTAGCTTATATGTTTATTCACAGGTAGTCATTATATTTTTATAGTTACGCAATAATTATATTTTCATTAAGTTTTAGTATATAATTTCAGTTTAAAACGCATCAGTTTTCATTAAGAAAATAATTTCCGTTACTAATTAGATTTAACTACAGTTAATATTCACTCACAATCATTATAGGTATTTTTTAAACATCAACATAGTTTTCAAATTCCGTGAGATCATATTTCAAAGAACATCATTTATATAACATCAAAACACGTTTTGGTGGAGCTTTTACTATCGACCTATTTTTAACATTTTTAAATACGAGTACTCCTTTGTTTCGCATTTCAAAAAAGCACTTATGAAAATTAGCATATGGTTTTTATTATTTGTCTTTACGTTGATTAAATTTATTAATGAATAATTTCGGGTTTTAAAGCAATGACTTCTATTATAATTGCAATATTACTTGATGATTATTCTCATAATATTGCCGTTACTAATTTTTTAAATATTATAGTAATTCACATATCAAAAGAAAACACCTAATGCCGACAAAACTCAGAACTATTAACGCAATCATGTCATATAAAACAAAAAACCAATGAGAAAAACTAAATTATTTATACAACTTTAACTAGAATTTTTTATTGAAAGAACACTAAATTTGTGTAGTATTTTTGTAAAAACTTAGAACTATTATATGAACATTTAGAACTATATCTTCAAAATGATCACAGATATAAATGTTTCCTAAAAATACTTTTACGTGCCGTTAATATTTAAAAATAATCAGTGTTGCCATTTTTGTCGAATCTTAATAATTTTAATACTATAACAAACGCTTTTCTTTAGGTATTTAAATAAGAATTAAGTAACAAGAAGATTACTAGATAGATACTACTCCAATAAAATGTCCAAATGAGACCAATTATTTTTCGTTATATCTAATACGTAATAAATTATATGTTTCATCTATTCTTAAACCTTTCATTAAATCACAAAACTATTACCACAACACTTGCAAATAATACGGCAGTCCTGTCAGTAAACCGAAATCCTACAATAGTGAGAGAAACCCTACAAGAGCTTGAACGGCATAGAAACATGGACAAGGAAACGGAGGATTACTATAAACAAAACAAGGTCATTGCACATAACGTTCACAAAATGCCATAGTAAACCAATAGCTATTATCAACAATAAATAAATTCCAAAAATAAGTAGTGTAAAACACCTGGGACTACACTTGAATAAACACCTAATATGGCGCACTAATATTTGGGAAGAAAAAGGAAACAACTAGACTATAAATGGAAAAGCAGTACTGGCTCCTAGGAAGAAAATCACAGCTCTCACTTCACAATAAATTATTGGCATACAATATCGTTATCTGGAGGAAAACATCCAAGTCAAATATCGTCATTATAAGGAGATTTCAATAAAAAGTACTGCGTCCCATGGTGGATGCACCTTGGCTTATAACCAACAAAGATATGTAGAGTGACCTAGAAATCTCCAGTATCACCGTAGTGATCAAGCAGCTCAGCAAAAGATACGAGTATATTGAACGTCTCGAACATCACTCAAATACATTGGCAATAAATTCACTGGATAATAGTAAACCAATCAGAATATTAAAAATAAGAATGCCACTAGACTTATTCTTCGAACAATAAATAACAAATCTTTCTTATAAACAAACGTGAAGAGAAATAATAGCACAGTGTATTATCTCATATAGAGCCATTGAAATACTTCTCCTTCTTGTTATAGTACTATGTTCAATATGCGTGTTTATTGTTATTGTAATTAACAGATTTTATAATATAGTCATTATACAAAGAAAACTATTCTTATAGCCTAAGTTGTTACAGAAAGATATTACGTACTCATATAATATACGAAAATGTAGCAAGTACGGCCCTGCTTATATTTGCTGACAAGCCGCAACACAATAAATAAGTGAGGAGTGAGGAGATAAATAAGTGAGGAGTGCTGCAAAAAAAAAAAAAGAAGAAGAAACAAAAGAAATGAACGATACGTGAGGATCGAGATCGACATTTGATTGGTTAACTGTCCATAATGACTAGTTCTATGTAGCCACACTATACATTAGACTAATCTACCGTAATATACCATAACTACAGAGTTTATCTAACTTTATATCCACTCCGAAATTAAAAAACATTTTGGTTTCAAGAAATTACTACGGTGTATTTTAGGTAATGGGTTATTATAGACATATGTACATACCTACAGTTCTGAGATAGGATGAATTATTGTAACCTGTTTTACAATTTACACCATAAAAAAGGAACCCGAAAATAGATTAATAAATTATATGCTAAGTTGGACTAAGATGAAAGAGACATAATAAAATAAAACAATTTATAAAACTGAATTAAAATGAAATAAGCTCGAATAAAGGGTGTGTCGTTTGTTATATGTATTATTTATAAACGAATACGGTTTATGACCGATTACTTATTTCTATATGTATATTACTAAAGCATCAACTTTTCCTTCGTTTACAGTAGCGTTACCCTAGGTTTTTCAGCAGGTTTAAATTCGAAATATTGGGGTAATTCACTTATCTCTCACCACATGTTATCAATGACTAAGCATACATCTGGATACCTTCGATGGTGGTCTCCTTGGAACATGTATACCTATCTGGATTTTGCCAGCACGGCAATTCAATGAAAGCTTAGACTCCAAGAACATCTATTAGCTACTGTAAAACCACCAATATACCCAGTGACTCAATTAAATATTGATATTATACTGCAGTTTTCATTGTGTGGAAATCTGCTTCTATTTAGTTTGCAAATAATTACTGACTGTCCTATTGTTTTGTCCTCTTTTGGGCTACACAAAATAACACAGATTCTGCTACTTGGAAATTGACATTGTATATAACAAAAAAACAAGTTCAGTCATGTTCCCCATCTAGTTAAAATCAATTATAAAAAAATATTGGAATAACTGGAAATCATTGGTGAAATTATTTAATGCACTGTGGAGCTTTCAGAAACCATTGTTTTGTGATTGCTATTAATTTAATATGTTGTTAAGTGAACCTTGCTCTAATGATCATTCCCACATATTTTTATTATATACAGATAGTTTCAGTAAAGGGTAATTCATGATACAGGATAATTCATATAGAAGCTCTGTTTCATTTCACTTGGAATAAGGGTGACAAATCAAGTGGTATACACAAAAATCTCCTATACATGAGGATAACAGGGAAATAATATAGATCACAACTTGCAGTACTGTTACTGAAAACCCGATATTTCCTTGTGTACATGTGCTTCAACGGTTTCGGTTTAAAAAAAAATAATTTCGTTCATACAAAGTAAAAAAACCATGAAACTTTCCCACAGGCAACATCCGTTAAATGAAATTCTGCGAAACAGTAATGGAAAAGATAAATGGAGATCAAAACCTTACTCGAAATATAGTTACATTGGTGATGGTTTCCATTACTGCAGCAACATAATTCATCTCGAATACGACATGGTCAAGGGAAATTTACATCGGTGTTACTACGTAGGTGCCCAGTATCTTCGAAAATTAAACGTTTAAGGTAAAATATTAGGAGGGTACATGATTGGGAGTTTTTCGTAGAAGGGAATTTAATGAGTCCTAAGTATTTGAATTTGCTGCAGCAACAAATTGTTCTAGAAATTTGACCACTAGCAGGAAGAGTTTTGTGGTAATAACCCTAGTTCAGAAATACATATTTAAGCACAAAAAATGATTCTTTCTCTGAAGTAGTGCAAATTTATGGGTTTGAAGATAGGCTTAATATCATACTTTGGAAGTGTTACCAGAAAGAATATCGTAGATTTTTCAAAGAATTACACCTAACATGTTGCCAAATGTCAGGACTAGTTTTGATAACAGAATTGAGACGTGACATGCTCAAGAAGGGAGATTATTTGAATATTTAATTTAATTTTATATTTTTGAATTTCACTTTTCTTTAATTCCTTTAGTTTTTTAACTTTCTTTTTATATTGGTTTTTCTTTTATTTTTAGAAGATATAGTTTGCGTTTGTGAAATTACTATTTTGTTTCCAAGCGAAATTAACAGGTATTTATATCAGCGCTCAGCGCTCAAATTTTAAGACTTATCTGCTAAAAACGGTGGTGCAATAATAAAAACAAAATAGAAAAGATACGTAGACCAAAGTATGCGTCTAATTTATAACAATAAATTCTGGTTCGATATTTACTCCATATTAATTTGATAATTGATTTATTGACACATTGCTTCGTTGGTTTTACCATCAATCTGTTATAAAATATATAGGTTGAAAATATATATTGAAGTCAATCGGTGGTTTTCAGTCTGAACCTTGCAGGACATTCGGTGTCCCGCAATGTTCACTATTAGAGCCCTTCCATTTTGTTATTGTAATTAATGATATTATTGATATCATTAACGTAAACTGCTGGTATATGCCGACGATTTAAACATTTTGTGATATATTAATTCGGTGGAAGATGAACTCCAAGCAAATATGAATAAAGTTTACACATGGTGTATCGATACTAATCTACCGTTGAACTGGGCAAATTAATTACTACTAAAGATAATATACACATACACACATCATCTTAAAAGTAAAATACGGGGAGGTTTCTACTTCGACGTGATGTAAATAAATATACGGTAAAATAATAGAAATAAAAATGCATGTTTACAAAGTTATTAGGAAACTTCCGAGCGTTAACAAGCAAAGTTTTGTTAGGGTGGCTTTTTTAAGTACCGATAAACAACAGCTTGGCAACGATAAAAGGCAATAAATAATGGAAGCTAAGTACATGAACTCACACAGCTGGTCTACCTTTCGGAATTCAACGTTTTATGAATGTTTTTACCGTAGATACTGTATTACAAATGTTGTAGTTTTTATTAAAGTCGGCATGTTTAATACAATAACCAGTTTTGATAAAAATTATACGACGTCGACGAATAAATAAAAATGGAATTCTTTAAATTGAAGTTAACGTTTACTGCAAATACTATCTTTTTTCTTAAAAAAAATATATACAAAATAAATATAATACACTTAACAATTAAAATCATAATTTAAATCCAATACAGAAGCATTGTTGCGTTAACTTTTGACAAAACATTCTCTAATTAAACAGTTTTTCTAATGTTCCGCCTGACATCTCCACAAGTTCATTACCGAGATCAGAATCAAGCATGAACTAGCGCTTTTTATTCTATTATTTACTTAACTGCTATCTGACAATACCTTGTTATATTTGAAGCAAATCGAATTTCACCGCTAAAACAATCAATTTTTAACGCGACAAATCATTGAACTAAATCAACATATCCCTTTTTTATGAAATCTGTAACACCAGGTGCTACATTTGAATATGAATTTTAAACAAATAATCCAAATTATACAAACAAGAAAGTCATAATTATAATTATTTGAACTATTAAATAGGTTTTTATTAATGTGTATATATATATATATATATATATATATATATATATATATATATATATATATATGTATATGTATATGTGTATGTGTGTAACGATGGCTTAATCTATACTATAGCTTTCTAATCCGTTTGTTTTTTTCTACTTTTCGGCACTCCACTCTATACGCGGAAAAGTAATCGTGTAAAAAAACTTCTTTAGGGTTTATTTTTCGTTTTTTGGCCTAAAAACAAAAATGGTTTTTAAACTATTTTGTGTGTGTGTATGTCGTTGTCGTCGGTGTCATCGTTGTCGTCCTGGAGTAGGTTGGAACCTTTGGTGTGAAAACAACACTAACTGAGTTTTCCACAAAACACCAAAACACTATACACTATACTCGACGCACGTTTCGCCAACAAACTTGGCATCATCTGGAGATGATTAAAACTCTTTTTATCAGTTTTAGTCATCTCCAGATGATGCCAACTTTGTTGGCGAAACGCGCGTCGAGTATAGTGTATAGTGTTTTGGTGTTTTATGGAAAACTCAGTTAGTATTATCGTTGTCGTCGTTATCGTTATCGTCGGCATTAATAAAATTTCTTGTTAGCACGATAACTCAACTAAATAGTGTCGGATCGATCGGGTTTTGACTATTCCTATTGATTTTGAGGTGGGTCCATGGGTCATGAGAAAGCACGATGGTGGACTATTTAAAAAAAGTGGAACTGTCGCATAAAACACATATTCTGCATTTATGTGTTGGTTTATTTTTTCTTGGCCAATCAATTTCGAGATAGAGATGTTCTACGTGCGGAAAAGGCCGTTTTAAGGTTTTGAAATTGTTAATTTTTCTACAGTCTGAGGAAGACGATAAGAATTATATATGTACAACATTTTGTCAACATTTTGACTTACGTGAAACGTCACCTTACTTACAAACGTCTTATAAATCTTAGTTCTCAACCATATATTTTTAAAGTACTCACCTCTAATATTTTGAAATACAACACGATTAAAATATAGAGTATTTTCATTTGAAAACACTCCCACTCACTCATTATTTTTTTTAGCAAGGAATATGACCTCTATACAAAAAGCAAGTACAACTCGTCAAGAATAAGAACAAGTCTCAAAACTGCGCTATTAGGCCGTCCACGAGGTGCGCAGTAAATAGCCTGGTCTTTATTCAGTCGCATTGAGTGAGCAAAGTGAATATGGAGCAAATTTTAATGTACACAAAGTTCGATCTGGCCACCCATAAAGGGCATCCTTTTCCCTCCGAATATTGCCTTTTCTCTTTCTCCTACGCAGAGAATCTCACACTTTTTCCTATTCCTGACGAGCTGCAGATTTAGATATCGAAAATGCCGTTTAAAACTAGTATCCGCTGCAGATTAAGTTTCGCCCCTTACCACAGATAGCCCTATTTAAGAATTTTAAAGAGTATCCCCTATCTTGCAACACATCCCTTTAAAGGTCCTAAATTCTGATAGAACTCAGTTTAAGAAACTGAATTCGATTGATCCGTTCTCGTAATAAAAACAAAAATCAAATAGTTTCAATAAAACAAAACAAATTAATGGAATAAATTTACTTTTCACGGCACGATTTGAAACCTTACTTTATTAAGTGCTCAAAATACTCGCCATTGTTGGCTAGACAAAAGTACCATGGTTTCTCAAATTCTTGTCGAGTGTTTTTAAATGTATATTTAGTAGTTAATCTGCATATATAAGAATCCTATTTCTTAGGTCTTGAATACTCTAGAGCAGAATTTTGTATATAAATGTCTTCAAGTAAGCCCAGAGGAAGAAACCAGTGGAGTTATATCTGGAGATCTGGCCGGCCATTCCAAGGCATTTCTTCTGCCAATCCATTTGTCAGAGAACATTTCATCCAGCCATTATTGGACATGTAATGTTACGTACGCGTAGTGTGGGGGAGCACCATCCTTTTGAAAATGTATTTTTTCATCCACCAGCTTGGTTTTCTTCTTCAACGACATAGTTTTCTAAGTAAGGACTCTGTTTATGCAAATATTGCTTTCATTTCCCAATCACTTTAAGTACAATTTACCGGTTCAGTTTTTTTCAACGAAAATAGGTAGTATTTTCCCAGAATTTTCCCAGCCCAGGTGTTGATTTTTTAAAGAAACTGAGCATGATCCTCTCGAAACATGTGGATTTTCATCGTCTCAGTATTCGTTCATTGTAATCCGCGTTCTTAATCCAAAAACTAATCATCAACGCATTTTTCTGATTACTAGTTAATAAAATGATGAAATTAACTATATAGTGTTTTATAAAAAAATCTTGAGATTATGACCATAAAATTCAAAGTTATATCACTTATTCTTGACCCTACGCAATAGCAAAGTCACCAATCGAGTAGTGTACAGGAATATAATAGGATGTTGGTCTTCCAAGGAGTCTAAATTTATCAGATTCTCTTTCCTATACTGGGCATGCATTGCCAAGAAATTCTGTCATTATTCTGGCAAGCAGGGGCGTTAACATTTTGCACCTTAAAAGGCATTGTGGGTGACGATTATAGAAGACATTTTGGAGTGACTGTCGGTTTTTGTAATATGTATATCTGTCATTCTTAATTATTCTCTATTTAAGTACAGTAGATTAATCTTATCAAACCCCAATTATCATTTAATTAAAAATGTCGACAATACAACGGTAAGTAGTACTTCAAACATGATCTTTATTAATTTGACTGCATTATTCACGAATATATAAATATTTCCTAAACTTGTACCGCCACTTCGATATTTGATTAGCGCGATATATAAAAATACAATAGTGTATTCCATATCAAGGACGTTTCAATTTCCAATTTTAGACAATAGGGTAAATGTGTAAAATTTATGTAATGATTCTACCCAAATATGGCGAAACTTATACCAAAATGGACACCAGCGAATCGTAAAATTCTACCACATCCTTACGATGTGGGCACCAAACTGTTGTTTCTTTATACCCCTATTTGGCTCTCGTTAGTATGAAATTGGCCTTAAATTTTACACTATATTTTAGACAAAGTATGGATCCTAATTCTAATAGCCCTCAATATTGGAAGTAAAATATAAAACAATTGAAAAATGGTAAAAATTGGAAAAGCTCCCTGTATCGATAACATATCAGCTAAAAGTCTACAAGCCGATATTCCGAAAATATCAGAGATTCTGCATCCGATAATAAGTGAAGTATGGAGGATGGAGCATATTTCTGATAAATTTATCGATGCTTTGTTAATTATGTGAAGAAAGGTGACCTTACAAAAGTTGGCGAAGCATAACACTTCTCAACACCATGAACATGAACAAGATCATAAGCATAATCATACACGACCGCATTTCAAGAGAACCAATTATTCGTAAGCAACAAGGCGGTTACAGACCTCATCGATCATGTGTGGATCACATAAACACCTTAATAATCATAGTAGAGTAACAAGCAATTGACATCCTGGGTCGGGAGATGTTGTGGAAGATCTTACCAAGTATACCAGCGAAGATTCTGAATATTATTTCAAGGCTCTACAGTAACTTACGATGTCGTGTTCTACATCATGAAAAACTAGGACGCATTTTCAACGTAGGCTCTGGTGTTAATCAAGGTTGTGTCTTGTCCCTACTACTATTTCTCCTAGTCCTAGACTGGGTAATACGGAAAGTGAATGCTGGAAACAAGAGTATTTGATGGACGCTTAGCGAATGTCTAGAAGATGTTGAATTTACTGATGGTCTTGCGCTCATGGCTCAAAAAGCTAGTGACATGGTTGAATTGAAGTGAAGCGTTACGACGACTTGTTAAGCAATCCGCTATGGTTACATTGAAAACAAATGTCGTCATGGCAAAACTTCACAGTACAGGCACAGTACTGAACTGGAAACCACAAGAGAAAAGAAAGACGGGTCGGCCAAAAATTACATAGCACAGAATGATTATGCTGATAAAGAGTGGAGCGAAAAGAAATCTCTTGTCCGAAATAGAACCGAATGGAAGCATTTCTTGGATGTAATATGTTCCTTTGTAGAATAAAGTTTAAGATGATTAGTATGGTGGATTCTAATAGTTTCTACCTAAACAAAATATGTCTTTCTCGTATTTTGTTTTAACGGATCATGATTATATCATTCTACAATAAATTTGCTGTTGTTGTATATTTGATTCCATTTCTCGTTTGCATGCTTTCTTTTTAATATTAATGCTTGAATGTAATTCAATGGTATATATCCAGAGTCTTCCTTTTATTGGGATACTAAGTACGCTAAGTGATTACAATTCCTTTTCTATCTAAAACAACCATACTGTCTCATGATTTAGATTAATTGATCCAAATTCCATCAATCATTGCTAAAAATATATCAAGAGCGTCACGTGGCCACCTGACCTGTACAATGTACGCAATGTATATAGACATTATGTTTAACTCAAATTTTACTAATTGATTAATTGATTTTCTGAAAATTTTATTTACTAAAGGGTCACAAAATAATAATCTCAAAAATAAAATAATACTCTTTTTCGCGACTGCCCGGTATAATAATATAGGCATAACATTATTTTTACTATGATAATTAAGTAGTTAATCGATGACGTATATTTAATTTAGCAGCCAGTTTTGCCTCTTAATTATAAAGTAAATGTCAACAGTTGATAAATAGCAATATGTTAAATAACAAATAAACGCAAACATAATTACTTTTTTTAAGGAAAACTAGTTTAATGATTATGGTACTCAACAGTATGTTAGTTATGGTGTGATATCAGTTAACCTTTCGTTTCTAATTTCTTATTTTCTTGGTAACTGTTATCAATGGAAACTAAACTGGATAATAGAATGTTAAGAGTGTTTTTTTATATTTTCTCCTGTAATAAATACCTAATGAATGCAGATGCTGTGAGTACTGAGTTCCAGACTTTTCTCTTTCGCAAATCACTCAAGTATTTCTAGTGTAACTCCCTTCAAAATTAAATTGCCACTCCTTTTTGGACATTTATTTTTTGGACTTTTTGGATTTATTGTTCTATCTGTTACTTCTTTTTATTGTAATATTCTGTTTATTGTTCTTATCTATTTTAATTCGTTGATATACAGACCTGGAAACTAAATGGACTCTTGAATGGACTACTTATGTGCAGAATAGGAGAGAAACGGCAAAACCATGTACGCGATACAAGCCGATCATATGACCACAGCCCCAAGTTTATTGTGTTTTTACACTTTTATGAAGATAACGATCATGCATATAAAAGCGACATACTTTATAAACTAAATTTCGAATGTAGAAAAGAATCATTGAATAAATGCATGTTCGATATTAGGAGATATGTTTATTTCACATATTTGGGGAACACTCCCATCATAGTCTGTAATTGGACTAGACTAGGACTAGCCCCTCTTACGAAATATCTTTGCCATCAACACTTTCCCCCCAAAATATTTAGTATGCTTTAAAAAGTTGTGAGGTGTAGTAGTGCTCTTTCCGTAATATGCACTCGTATATAAGTTACATTCACTCGAATATAACTACTAACATTCACTCGATATAAGTTATTTGATCTACATTTTGGAAATCCATGAATGAAGTAACTAAAGACAAATATTTTTATACCTGCATTTTTTAGCCTTTAGCGCGGAATGAAATTCGTTAAATAAATGATCAAAATATTCTATGAATAAGTATATCAAATAACGTAAATAAATAAACCAAAATATTCTATTAAGAGAAACAGTAAATAAACAATAATTTAAAGAAATTAACAAACTATAAAAAATATGCAAATTCTTTTAGAATTATATTTTATAAGACACTCAAAAATCTCTCCTTGTTGCGTTAGACGATACTTTAAACGATCAAAAAACTTTCTAGGGCATCTACAATTTTGGCACGTAATTCATAAAAATTACAAGGTCATTACTGTTCGTACATGTAAATTTTCGTTTTCGTATATCCCCATAAAAAATCACTAAAGACTAAATCGGGGGCTCTTAAATCCGGGAGGCCTTAATGGCCCTAATGACCTTCCCTGATTTCCAATATACCAATACTGCGAGGAAAAACGTAAAACCCCAGTTAGATCTCGAACCCAAGCATACCACGGTACGTCAAATACTAAGCCCAATCCGACTCGTCCGATCACAGTACAAATAATATTGTTGCACCTCTATAGGAGAACACCACATGTTACCCATCCATGTGGCAAATGCCGAGCAAGCACTTGGCTTTTATTAGTTATGTATTGGGCACTGTAACAAACAAATAATTATTGAAACATATACGAGTATGTCTTCTTTTAGTTAATAATGTTTACCTTAAATCTGACCATATTTACGTAAAGCACATATTAATATACTATGCGGTAAGTCTAAAATAAAATTCATGGAATTTTAGAACAAATTTTGGAGTAAATTAAAATGAACGAACACGCGAACACGCGGTTCAAATGGTCGACCTGTAGGAGTTGTTTTCAGCTCCTTGCCATCAATTTCCTAAACCCTAACATCCCTTACTTCAGATATCAATATACCCCGTGTGATATCTCATTTCAAATATTTTCTGAGCATTTCTTGACTTTCAAGCACTATTGTACCCACTTCAATAACAAAAATAGAATTTAGTTAATAAATAATGGAAATTTTTAACAAGAATCTTTTCAAGAATGAGTATATATCTATACAGACCTAGTAAGAGGTGTTAAAGACGTAAAGCTATTACGTCAAATTGAAGTTATTTTCAAGATACTCCAGTCATCAGAAACGCAGGGAAGTGAAATCCTAATTATGATTAGATGCGGAGATACAGTCAGAGTCAATAAACTTCTGAGTCAGCTCAGAACTTTGTGATATGTTTAACAATATTTTTGTCCCAATCAATAAATCGCATAATCAACCGTGAATCAAATTTATCACAAATTTTAACAAACGGGTGTAAACTATACTCAAAGATCAGGTCAACCTAAAAATTAAATGATGATTTGAGTCTTCAAATAAACATCAATTGTGAACAGAGATGTGTATTTGATTTTTTTACAATTTCAGTTATTTCTGGCTTTAACTTTGTTCCCATATGCTTCTGAACTCGATTTGGTTCATGAACGTATTTGGTTCTGGGCAGCAAGATAATACTCTTGCATATTTCGCTGCAAATCTTAAACAAATATTAAACTACACATTTCGAAATAGATGACTAAAAAGACTAGGAGCAGTAAAATGGTCCCCAAAATTCATATTCATATAGAGGACATATTCATATTTCAAAGGTTAAAGTTGAAGGCTTCGAGGGTTGATGGTAAGAAGCTGAAAACAACCCCTACAGTAGCTTTTTTGAAAATAAAAATCTACACATCCGACGACTTTTTTCAGAAAACTTAATTTGATGAACTGTATTTTAAACTTTAGACACATACTGTGCAATAATTATATCTTCAAAATAAAAAAAATATATAGCATCATACCATATTTCTTTAAATAACTGCCTCTAACTTATTGACGTAAAATTCAGAGAACCTGAAATTATGGATTCAAAAGAATCCAAATTTTCCTTGTAGATTTACACCCATCTCCATTTCAGAAAATAAGTCTTCTTATAAAACCCCTTATCACCATCAATCAATTTATATATTGTATTAATAGAGATGTAATCGCGTTATTATTTCCAAATTTAATAAAACAAATAACAAACAAGTAATTTTAACAAATATTGCACAAAGGCGTAGATTTTGATTTATTTATGAATAAGGTGACACTATACATATAGTAATTAATTGAGTGTAAACTATGATAAATTATGCCTTTTAATCCTCAAATTACCCGTAACTATGACGTCTATATGCCATGAGTAAAACGAATTTCGATCGTTTTGTTTCCTTTTTATGTTGTACTAGCTGGTTACAGGGATCAATAATGTTCCCCTTACATGAAAACAAATTCAAATTAAGTTTAAACAAACGAAAGCTATCTTGCGTGCTGCATGCTACTAAACTGACAAATAAAATAGTGTATTGCTAATTTTATTAGGTTTCCCTCGTTTACTATTAAGATACTTAAATTTTAAACTCCTTCAAATTTGCTTTTTAGGCAGTTCTGGGAATTGGATTTATTTCAGTTTATCAATATCAACACGCAAGCTAGGAAAAGAGCACAAGGATGAACGAAAATTGGCAAATAATACTAGTTGACTTACCGGAATTTGAACTAGAATAGACTTGTTTTATTATATTAAAAAACATAAAGATGGTAAAGTGTAAGGTCTTCACTTGTGAGTAGACTTAAACATTTTATTTCTTTAAAAGACATTAACAGTTATATTGTTCTATACTATCAATTCCTTCTATATTGAAAGATATGACCTTCCTGAATATTTGGGAAAACTGAATACATAAAATCTCTGAAATATCTAGTGGCAGTATGACATTCCGAGAGTAGCCGTACTGTTGCCTATGCTGACTTAGCACACATATCATCGAAATGGAATATCAACAACCTATAGGCTACGTTCGTAGCGTCCATCACTTGGATAGATGCCAAACCATTCCATTCAAAACTTGTAGCTGCTTGTAAGTTAGCGGACCATCAGAAATTATATAAACTCTAGTGATATTTATATAAAATATGGACCATCAGATAGAAAGTAAAACCGAAGATCCCTTTATTTATTATCTGTCATTATCTGTAACACTGTACCTATAAGGGTGAAGTGGTATAAAAATTTATAACTGTTCAAAGCAATTCTATGATATTTATCAAACAGTTTAGACTAAATTAAGCTAACTCCAAACATTGATGACCACAGGAGACAGTGACAGAAAACGAAATAATACTGACGCAATAATAATTTTAGTAAACAGAGCCAATCGAGGAAAATGGTAAAAGAGGACTATCACTCTTACAACATTCAACTGAATTCAAAGGCATCTGTAGAAGTACATACACAGCACCTAGAAAAAGTAATTGTTTGATGGGAAAAATAAGTCACAGTATTATGTCTTTTGACTTGTTTAACTAATTTTTTAAAATTATAAATAATTCTAATCCACTGTCGATAATTATAAGGTTTCAACAAGATGACACTAGTGTGGGTCATACCGGGAAGTATTTTGAAAGTCCTCTACGTAGATATTCATATTACTTCCATTTACTGATATGAATAGAGTGAACACAATGAATAAATTCCAAACTTGGTCCAATTGAATATTATGTCCAATTAAATATCCAACTAGGTCACGTTACTTGAAATCTATTGATTTTTCATTTGAGATTAGTGTAATAAATCGAGTATCTGTCAAAGCCATGTGATCTCAAATAGCTGTATACAACAATAAAGATCATAATTCATTGTATCTCTCTTTACACTTCAATTTGTTCAAAATAAATATTTGCTTAACAGATGTGACTGTCAATAAATAAAAGGGCATAATTTTGAAAATTACAATAATTACAAAAATTCAGGTTTATTTAGAGTTTAATTGATGTTTGTTTTTTATCACTTTTACTTTGTTTCGACATTTGTTGATGGCCCATTTTAAGAAATATGTATTTAGAATTTAAGAGTCTAAGAATCTTCAGAATCTAAGAGTATTTCATGGTATTAACTACAAATGTAGAAGTATTAAGCTGTACACAAGTATGTATGTCTTTTATCCGAATATTGAAACTCAAAATTCATGATATGTATAATATACGTATAATTGGAACATATTTTCATGATAAAACATACCATTTCGGTAAGTTTTTTTTAATGAAATAAATTAACATACTTTATAGGTTTACTAGAGTAGGTTGGAACCTTTGGTGTGAAGATAACACTAACTTAGTTTTCCACAAAAACACTATACAGTTATACACTACACTCGACGCGCATTTCGCCAACAAAGTTGGACTCATCTGGAGATTAAAAGCTGATTTGTTTTTAAAGAAAATCCAGATGAGGCCAACTTTGTTGGCGAAACGTGCGTCGAATGTAATGTATAGTGTTTTGGTGCTTTGTGGGAAACTAAGTTAGTGTTGTTTTATAGTTTTAATGAAAAAATGGGATGGATAAAAATTGCGCTTGTAGACTAATTATTTCTATATTATACTATATAGTACTAATTCCTTTTATATTAAAGACAAAATTTTGGTGAAATATTAAATATATGTCCCGATAAATATACATTTGTGACTGTGGTTACAAAATTTATTATAAAATTCAAATATACGAGTATCTATAGAACGGTTAGGTTGAGACTCCATGTTGTATAATGCTTTTTTGGTTTGTTTGGGTTCACGTTAGCAATTGTTAAAATTGCAATTATACTTCTTACAGCTTGTATAGACATAAATATAATGATAATATTATACACATTGTCCCAATTACCATTATATTCAGTAACAACTTGTAACAATTTTATGTGCGTAAAACCCTAACTAATATGACTTTACTCAAAACTTTAAATTTCGTAATATTAAATAACTAAAGACAAAGCGGGTTTATTTGTAATCGTCCTGTATATACTGACTTCCATAAATGTATATACCTTGTTTTATATCATATCCATTCGCTGACTTAATAAATTAATAACATATTTTACACCTAATTAAGTTCGTGACCTTTAAGGAGTCACGAAGAGAAATTAAATCTGTAATACGTCCGAGATGTTATAAATCAATCGCAACCATTTACACAGAATTCCAGGCGGAGATAAAAGGATTAAATTATTAACAGTATCTCAACAAAATAAAACGATAAAGTTGTTAAAAGCAGAAACAAAAATAAAACGAAATGTAAATAAGTGATTAGCATTAATAACCCGAATCACCTCTTGAAAATAATCGTCCTAATTTTATGGTAATGTAAAATATAAATCAGGCACTTTATTTCTAAAGGATACCAGAACTAATATATAGTATTTAGAAAATCACCACAGGTGGGTAATTTAAGATATTTTTAATTACTCATCATCGTAAAAATGTTAGTCAAATATGTTGTTCGAAAAAATGTAAGTTTTAAATTGTAAACGCCATTTTCAAGAAGAGGGAGATGACATAGAATTTTGTTTAGGTTCTAAAAAAAGTTCTAAACAAACAAACAAAACGAACTTGTTTAGGTTTTAAAGAAAATTCCACTATTCGTAATTGAAATTAATATTCGGAATACTAAAACAAAATAAACGTGAATTTGAAATCACAAATGGTGACTGTAACAAATCAAATTTCATAGAAACAATCCAATAAATCAAATCCATTAATAATCCATTAGCGTCCATCGAATGTTAAACAGGCATTTTTTTTTATAAAGTGTGATAATGACTAATATGGTGTGGCATTCAATATGTCCGCGTCAATTTTATTCTTAATCTCCCAAAGACTAGCTCTCAAATTCTGACATTCTGAAAACACTCCATGGCAGCCAAAGTGTCATAGCATAATTTTGAGATATTTGCATCAATGTGGATACAAACAATTTAGTTTAGCTTACTCATCGTGCTTGGTGGCTAACTACTTTTCCGCACCCAACTATACTAGCGGAAAAGTAATGTAATGGTGTAAAGAAAAAATGGAAAAAATTTATTTTTCGTTTATTTTTCGTTTTTCGACCTAAAAGCCAAAAAAATGGTTTTTAAAAAATATTGTCTGTGGGTGTGTCGTTGTTGTTGTCGTCGTGGTCGTCGACATTAAAATTTCTTGTTAGGACGATAACTAAATCGTGTCGGATCGATCGGGTTTTGACTGATTCTGATCGGGGACGTCTCCCAGATGACACCTATTGATTTTGAGGTGGATAACACACACCAACCCCTCCTTTGGGTCTATTTGAGATTTTTTTTTAGCACGATAACTCAACTAAAACGTGTTAGATCGATCTCGTTTTGACGAATTCTGATCAGGGACGTCTCCCAGACGACACCTATTGATTTTGAGGTGGATAGGACACACCCCACCCTGTCCATAGGTCATGAGAAAGCACGATGGTGGACTATTTGAGAAATTTGTTTTGTTAATACGATAACTCAATTAAATCGTGTTGGATCGATCGGGGTTTGATTGATTCTGGTCGTGGACGTCTCCCAGGTGACACCTATTGATTTTGAGGTGGATAGAACACACTCTACCATGTTCATGAGTCATGAGAAAATACAATGGTGAACTATTTGAGATTTTTTTTTGTTAGCACGATCACTCAATTAAATCGTGTCGGGTTTCGACTGATTCTGATTAGGGACGACTACCAGACGATATCTATTGATTTTGAAGTGGATAGGATACACCCCACCCTGTTCATGGGTCATGAGAAAGCACGAAGGTGAAGTGTTAGAAAAAAATTAAACTGTCGCATAAAACAGATATTCTGTATTTATGTGTTGGTTTATTGTTTCTCGGCCACTCAATTTCGAGATAGAGATGTTCTACGTGCGGAAAAGTCCGTTTCAAGGTTTTAAAACTGTTTATTTTTATTTCATCTCTGTGATTTTCGTATAACATAAATATGCTTTCAAGGTATATTCTCTCAAAAATAGGTATAGATTACCTATTTTATTTAATTTAATATATTTATCTATTCATCATATTACATCAACTCATCATATTTTGTACATTGCATGTGACAGCAGAAATGATGCGAAAGTATTATCCTAATGTAGATGTATCAATGGCTCTCGCCAAGCCGGTTGTTCCCCCAAATCTCCCAAAAGCACTCAGAAATTTCATAAATGTTATTCTTCCACAACTTCCAAATCTCATTCTTACACGATGATGAATAGGGTTTGAGGCAGAGTTAGAGGAGGTCGTTTTATGATTTACAATATTTTCAAAAAACGCTAACAAAAAAAAAAATTTCATAGTCCGATGGTAAAAGGTCAGCTGTCATTAGAAAAAGTCAAATAAAACTTCAAGATGCGCAAGTAGAGGCAGATTTAAAAACTATCCACAGTAATTATGCAGAACTAGCAAGTACCATAAACGAATTACAAAAGTATCCTTAGGTAAATTATTAATCCTTTAAATAATTTCAGAAGCCGTTTTTACAATGCAAATTTTACACCTTTAGGTACTGAATAAATGGTTCTTTTATATAAGAACATTTTTTGGGTCCGGAACAGGTGTTCCGGAATGTTTTCCTCTTTTTAGATGAATAAAACTCGATTATTAAAAAAGATATTTGCAATCATTATTTTTATTTAAATTTACAATGTAGGGAAAGTTATGTTGAGAAAAATAACATCGTCAAGGTGCCTTCCTTATAACGCTTATAACTCTCTGACATAATGCTGGTTCAATTCTCTGAATCTCCTCGCGTATTCTGGCTTTTAACTGAAGAAACATCCTAGGAGTATCAGTGAACACCTTAGATTTCAAATAACCCCATAAAAATAAATTCATTGATGTTAAATCGGGACTTGTGGGCTTCCAATTAATGTTCCCTTGCTTAGAGATCATTTTTCCAGGAAACACCGTTCTAACGGCATCCATTGATAAATTTGCAGTAAAGGCTGTAGCCCCATCTTGCTGAAACCATGTTATCTCATTAAATCCAGCAAAACTTTGAAATTCAGATACAGAAAAATTCTCTAGTACGAGTATATATCTATACAGAAGAAAAGTAACAGTGAGTGCAATAGTGTTTTCGTAACGGTAAGGGCCAATTATCCCAGGTGCATTCATTGTCGACCATGCCGTTAATTTGGGAGAATGTAAGGGATTTTAGTGCTATTCTTCAGAGTTCTCTATAAACCAGTAACGGCAATTTTGTTTATTTACATACTAAACAAAAATGTGCCTCGTTGGTGAATAGGATGTTATCAAAATTTTCGAATAAGTCTGCCTAAAAGTGGATTGAATTGGGTTATCTTCAACTTTCACAGCTTGCACGAGTTGTATATTGTAAGGATGATGAAAGTTTAAATCCTTGCCATTCATGGACAAATCATGGACAGTGATTTTTGAAAGACTTGAGACGGCTGCATGTTTTCTTGCAGAACGGCGAGGTGTACGTGTCACTGCTACACGAACACGCTCGTCGTTTTCGATACGTCTTCTGTATCGACTCGTTAATTTTTTATTAATGGTAGTGTTCTCCCTTTCAAATTTAGTGACACACGATTTGATTATTTCTTGTGAAAGAGCTAGATTATTATTGTGAAGGAGGTAGTGTCTTCGATGCAGGCGATGAACAATTATGACAGGACGATGGTTCTCGTAAAAGCTTCTGACACACATGGCACGTTGCTCACTGGTGAAGCGATCCACTGCAACTGAATTTTTAGGCGTGGTATCCAACATGCCCTACCACCTTCCGAAATATTCAACAGACAAATGAGGAAAATATTTCAGAGCACCTTATACGTCTTTAGTCACTTTGTTAGCCGAATTTTAAAATTAATACGGCATGAGGGCTAAAAATCTGGAACAGTGTTAAGTTGGCAAAGAGTTAAGTAGAAAATAATTCAGTATAGAACATAGAGAAAATTGCAGCTCGTGTTTTTGGTGAAACAAATTATGTTTCTCAAATTACAGCAATCAAGTATTACAACATCCTTTTCATCAGGAATTAGCCTTACAAACTGTAATAATTGCGTCTGGTAAGCGTTCATAGTTAATTAAACGTTCAATATATTTCTTCCTTATGTTCTTCAATATGTTAACTCTTTTGATATTTATTTAAAAATACTCTCTATGAAACTCTATACTTTAGATGAAACTATAACTGCAGTAACAGTTATGAGATTTCTCTATTTTTCGTAATTGATTTCAAACATAAAATACAATTCCTAAAATTAGCTAAATTTGTCAGACCACCATTACCTAAATTGGATAGTACACGGATGACACTTTCATTTTTAAGTCCCCTGAAATGTATTGTCATTTTTCAATGTAAATTTTAATAGATTCTCCATCCATCTTTCCTAGTGACTAGATGACAAAGAGACAACGTAAAATGATAAGAGAAAGGCACGCGTCAATGAATGTAATCGTGTTTGGTCCTATCGCATTTCTAAGTATTTATTTTATAATAGTCCTCTTAAAACGTTTATTTTAAAAGTGACCACACAAATCATGTTCCGTCTCTCCTCCTCGCTTAAAAGGGTAATAGTAAAAGTTTTAATTTGGAATAATACAGAAATAAGAGTGCCTTCTATCAATCTAGATCACAACGGAATTTTAAGTAATTTCGATGTCTGACGGAATTACAAAGCTATTTTTAGATACAGTTTAGGCTGTGATATATTTTTATTTTGATATATCATAAAACTATCCTCCACGTAGACTGTAAACACATAAAGTAAATACATAATAGTTGTCTGAATTCTAATAAATGTTGTGGATTATTTGATATTTTAATATATTTGCATTAAAACCTTAATATGGTCTTTCTTTATAAAAATTGTAAATGATAATTCTACAGGATAATTCAAGCCGAATGTTCGTCATTAAAATTTCGAAAATCATGTAATAATAAAATCATATAAATATAGATAAAAAATAGAAAATCTATCAGTTATTAGAAAGTTAGACACCAATAGAAGCTTAATACCGTTGAATTTACTGCTCAATAATATAGTTAGTGAAAATACGAATAATCCTAATTTAAAAAACCCAAAAATCAATATTTGTCTGTAGTAAATAAAGTAAGTGAAGTAAAGTAGATGAAAAAAAAATTTACAGAAATATTTTTGATAGATGTTTTATGAAACAATACATATCTTAGTTTCAAAAAACTCAAAAGATTTATAAAATATTTCTCTAAATAATAACTTACTTATTAATGAAATTTGCCACTATGATGGTAATAATATAAACTTCGATAATTTATTGATTGCTGCAAAATTCAGGATTATTTGAAACATTTGCACCTTTTATATATAAAAATTGTAAATCGATTGTTCAGAATAATTCCCACTGAATACTGATAATTAAAATGTTGAAAGTCATATAGATATAAAAATAGAAAATGGAAATATTATAATGTAGAAAAAACCAAGATATCAATAAAATATTTGTGTCAACAAACAATAACTTACCTACTTATTACGAGTATAATAAAACATGCTATACTTATTGCTAACATTTAACTTATAGCTGATTTAGTAGACCTGAACCATTATCTTGCTTATTTTTTCACATAATTTGACGTAACAAAACATTGGAATCAATGTTTTGTTACGTCAAATTATCAGTGAAAGATCATGTGTTTTACATCATACAATGATTCCAAGAACCATACCAAAGAGATATGTAAATGCTTATCCAACATTAATTAGCACAAAATACATATAGCTTAATTAACTATCCATCTCTTACATTTTCCGATATTCACATGGTGAGCATCCAGTTTGAATCCGCCTGTGTACCATCCCCATCCAAAAATATAATCTTTAATGCACTAACTAAATTTCAACATACCTTTAACATCCTTATTCCAGGTCATTAGAACTAGATCTTTTCTTTAAAATGCGGTGATCTGCTTTCCTGCTTAATTCAACTTTATACTTCATCTGTAGTTTCAAAATTTCACAAATACTCACAGTAGCCCACCCTAGTAACACTTCCCAATGGCATTTATCCATTTTAATCTTCTGATGAGATAATTATTAAAACAATTAGAATTACATTCAGTAAACTTTGGATGTTGGATGGACGATGGACGGATGAATGTCGAATACAGGACAATCATTAAAAAGATACAAGAAAAAATGAAGAAAATGTAGACCATGCGAATGTCCTGGTCGTCACCCAAATCCACTAAAAGGACAGCCCTGGAAACAGACAACGAAGACAGAAGATGACAAGACAATAAAGGCGCCAGAAGCCAAATCTGAAAACCCAGTAAACGAACAAAACATGTTTAGGCTTTCGCAATAAGAGTGAGCAAGTAAAGATAAGTGGGTAAAATACAATAGTTCTGCTCGGCCTGCACCCCTCATCCAATGCATTGATGGATACAAGGATCTGAGCGTCGCGACCTATTTTCAATATTACTTTTCAATGAAATGATATTTTGATAACTTTAGACTATATATCTTGAAATATAACTTCATGAGAACAAAGTTGTTTAAATCTTATTAATTAATTGAATTGTGGTAAATTTGTGTAAGATATAATTTAATTTAGTACAATCGCTATTTGGAGCTAACATGTCAGTAAAACTGTCTTCCTCCAATTCGACCTCCAAGTTAGAAGAAATGACTTAAAATGGTGTGATAAAGTTATATAAAGTGACAAAGTTTATGGGATAAAATGATAAAGTTTCACACAATATTCATAAATATTTTTCAGATATATCCCGTATCAGTTAAATCAGTTTGTGAATGAAAACGTGAATTAATACCTAATAAAATTTTCCTCACAGACAAAAAACTATTGAAGAAATGTTACTTTATTGCCAAACTGACATTATCATGCAGTTCTTAAAGATTGTATAGGGTGTCTAAAGGGGGTTCTTGTTGCTTTTCCTGTTGCTGATCTTTCAGACTGCAGGAGTTTGAATGTTTTAATATGAAAACACGTTTTCAACAAGATGATGCCACTTGCCACACCTCAAACCAATCACCTGAGGTTGTCAATCAACTTTTCCCGGAAAAGTGATCTCTCATAGAGACACCATCAACTGATCTCCGAGAAGCCCCGATCTTACACCCCTTGATTATTTCTTATGGGGATACCTTAAAGAAAAAGTTTATGAAAACAAACCACGAACTATACTGCAATTGAAGCACAACATCCGCACCGAAATGGCCGCCGCGCCGGCCGTTTCAAGCGAGATGTGTAGACGCGTGGAGGCTAATTTCACACAACATAATCTTTGGCGTTTAATTTTCCAAAACTTTGTCTAAAAATTTTTTTTCTGACTTGTCTGGAGGAGAACTAAAATATTTATAACAGTTAGATAACAGATACAGCTTGCCAAATGTCAAATATATTACTTGAAATTTATGAACATCTTCATACTTCTGTCAGGCAACTGGGTTTGAACAAGTATGTCGTGAACGGATTTCCCTGGATTTATCCTTGTAGGGTTACTAAAAATCGCGGGTCTATTTTAATAGGTTAAATAAAATAAACGATGTAAAGCAATGATATTGAATCGAAGTGGAAAAGAAGTGGAGAATATCAGACTATAAATTATGTGTTTTATATTATATAGCATTTAATAAGGTGTGTTTATATACATACAGGGTAATGTCAGATTGTTTGTAGAGAACATTTTGAATAACTTTAAAATTCCTGGAAAATATAAAGTCGTGTTTGCTTATTGGTATTTCTCTCAAAAAAAGACTTTTTATCTTATAAATAAATCTAAATAAAAAAACCCTAATATGGGGTATGGTTCTCTTTGAAAACCTCAAAGATATCTGAAAAAGCCATATTTGCATGTCAGTCAATGTCTTTTTAAGAAATAAACTTAGCGTGCTTCATAGTTTTTAAAAATATGATTTAATAACATAATTATGAAAATTGTGCCAAAGTTATCACTTTGCATAAATAATAAGTTTCAATTATCCAATCTGTTATTTGTTGATATTTTTTAATATAATTATCTGAAACCACAATGATATTTAAGGTTTATTCTACCTCAAGTCAAATTAAAAAGCAAATGTTAAGAGGGATGGCCAAGTTTATTAAAAACCCATTGCTTATGTGACTGATCATATGTTAAATTTTTGATGAAACTACTGAAGGATTTTACTGCAATTGTATATACTTAAGTACAATTAAGTTTAAGTGAACCAATCTGTTATGTATTAATATTTTATAATATAATTCTAAAGCCACAGGAATATTTAATAATTCTTCTAAGTTAGGTCAACCTTAGATCAAAATATTAAGAGAGATGGCCAAGTTTATTAAAAACAAATTGCTTAAATGATCCAATATGTTTTTGTTAATATTTTTGAATATAATATAATTGTCTAAAGCCATAATAATACGAGGGGCATTCAAATATAAACGAGTCTTTTACTTCTGAGGACATAGAAAGCGTGTTGGAGGTAAGCAAAGTCACAATGAGAGGAAGAAAGGTTAATCCTTAGATTACGCAACGCATCATAATACAGTTTTTAACAAACGAAGGCGTTAAATCGGTCAAAATTGGGGACCGAGTGCGTGCACAGTTCTGGGAAAATGCACTTTCATAGCCGCGAGTGAAAGCCTGGTGTGCGGAGTTCAAGGAAGGGCAGGTAGAAGTAGAAAATGTGAGTCACCGAAGACGCCTCCGCTCCAGCATTACGTGTGGCTGTGCTGCAGCTGTTCGGAAGCTCATTGAAAGAGATCGTCGCAGGAATCGGTAAGGAAACGGGAATCAGTGTTGGAAGTGTACACACCATCATCCGAGGCCACCTTGAATTCCGAAAGATCTCGGCGAGGTGAGTTCCACGTCTGCTTACCCAAGAAAACAAGAATGCAAGAGTTGAAGTTTGTCAAACGCTTCTTGCTCGGTTTCAAAATGAAGGGCAGGCTTTTTTGCAACGCATTGTGACGTGCGATGAAACTTGGGTTCACCGCTACACTTCCGAGTCGAAAAGGCCAGTATGGTGTGGAGAGAAAAGGGGGAGCCAGGACCATCAAAAGCCAAAACTCGCTTGTCAGCCGGGAAGGTGATGTCAACGGTTTTTTGGGACTCTCAAGGAGTTTTACTCGTTGATTTTCTTCACGATCATCGCACAATAACCGCTGCCTACTACTGTGACCTTCTTGACCAGGTTCGAGCTGCATATCGGTCAAAATAGCGCCGTCAGCCCATCCGAGACGTCCTGCTCCTGCATGACAATGCAAAACCCCACACTGCAGCCCTAACAACCCAAAAATTGGCTGAAATACATTGTACTACACTTGACCACCCTCCCTACAGCCCTGAACTTTCACCATGTGATTTCCATATGTTTGGGCCTCTCAAGGAAGCGCTTGGAGGAGAGCATTTCGCGAACGATCAACTGGTTGAACAGTTTGTGCGCAGTTAGTTGGATACCAGCCCGAAGTCATTCTTCGAAAACGGCATGAAAAAACTATCTGTTCGTTGGAAAAAATGCATTAATAAAGAGGAGAACTATGTAGAAAAATAACTATAAAATGTGTTTTCTTCTTAAATTGTAAAATATTTTTTTTTTGCAAAAAGCTCATTTATATTTGATTGACCCTCGTATTTAAGCGTTCTTCTAACTAAGATCACAATCGTATTATACAGAAATAACTCTAAACACAATTATTTCTAAATACCAGTGTTATTTGAGTTAAATTTCGCCAACGCAATATCTTTAAAACTTATATATCCGCGCTTGGAATTTGCATTTTAAGAATTCTACAGTGAAGTCATACAAGTTTATTAACGTAATTGAATTCGTTCCGTACCGATTGTAACAAGAGTTATTCGAACTTTTGATGAAATTAATGTTCACAATTAGGTCTGACACGCATTTCAGTCACGAGAAGTTGTTAGAGTTGCCGTTGTTGGAATTACTTTTAATGTCCAATAAGCATAATGATATAGTTAACTGTAACTGTGATAACCTTTGTTCTATTATTGTACACTCCTTAAACGTAATTTTCAGATTAATATTTCACCGTTAGTTATGTTTCATTATACGTGGATTAACAGAAAGTACAGGTAATTACAGCATACGTTAAATTCGTGTAAGTTTATTACGCGAGTAAAGCAATAAAATGCATCCTTTAGATTATAGAGAAAGGAATTAGACGTGAAGTCTTCCGTTAAAACGGCGGTGGTCTTCTCATTAGGATCTATTATCTACCATTATTAAAATAGTATATGCATATACGAATATGTTTTTAAGACATGGATTTAATTGAAAAACACACCTTAGATTTGTCGTTTATCATAATATGGATATGAGAAAATATCTTGATGAAATGCGCGTCTTAAGAACTCGATAATGATCATTAGACTACATCCCATGGAATCGAAAACTTGGCAGGATGAAATAAACTTGACCTTGAAAAAAACTATTAAAAATTGCCTCACAATATAATATACACTATTAAAGAGAATCCGGGGTAAAAATGTATCATTTGAATGGTGTGAAAATAGTGTAAATTTTAGTTCAATTTCTTATATAAATTTAAACAATAGGTTTATAAAGTTTTACACCACTATATACATTTTAATACATTCTGTATACAAAATTAATTGTTACAGACCCTCTAGTATCCTATATACTATAATAGTAGTCCTCAAGGGATCGCGATTATTATTTAATTAATAATACCAGTGAGATTATATTAATGTTGTCGGAAATATACCCAATTTTTAAATACTTGATTGTGTACATCGTTACTAGTATATTACAATTGTTTAATTTTTTTTTTTTTTATTTTTGATAAATATTGAGTTCTTCTGTTATATGATGAATTAATAGCAGTTTTTAAGAGTTATTCAAATTTATTGCAATATTCCTCTTTGTAATTCCTGAATATTCGGTTTATGTTCGAGTGGTTTATGTCCTAAGAAGTTAATGCTAATAAGAAGGCGTTGGTGGTCAAGTTTGATAATTAAAACATTATTTTCGGACCATTATTGGACACCATTTTTTGTTATTTAGGTCATTTAGTTCCAAAGTTGAAGGAAAAGGACTTGCCGTAATAACATCAAACTTCTTTTGGCCGCTTGTTTTCTGATGATTATGATTTAATTTCTAACATGATTATAACATACTAACAAAAATAAATTACACACAATAACCCTAGTTTTGGTTATTGTTCTCATAATAGATTTTAAGATCATTCATATACATATATAAAACATAACTTGTGTGGATAATTTTTTCCTTGCTGATGGAGCTGTATTTATATGAGCTATGGATCCTTGTATGTATGCCAATAATCATAATACAGTTTGAATATATTTTAGCAAAGAATAAGTATTAATAATAGCATATGCGCTCATATTATGGATAATCTGGACTCGACAAAATTTGCTCGAATTCTCTACTTATGTCCTGTTTTACTTACAGTAAGTTGAAAAAATGGCGAATGCCCACAAGAAAATTCACTGAGTAACTGGACTATCGCCTGTGTTTACTGTGAATATTTACAACAAATTATTATCAATCTTTCCATAATAATATGTTAATGTTTTTTTCTTTCATGGAATTCATCATGATTTTTTTACCTTCACTTCTAAAAAGACAAATCAATCTGTGTTCTAACATATATTTTAAACTAGCAGCTTAGGTTTCTAGGCTGCTGTACATTACAATATTTTTAAAAACAACACTGTTTATTAATACTTAAGATGTTAAAAAACCTAATGGACGGTAAGTGGCTCATATTCCATACGCAACATTTTACCTAGAACGGTAAATCAACAAATGCATATTAACAAACAATATTCATTGTAAATAAAAGCGATAATAACCACTTATTTATCTAATATTTTTTCATAAATAGTAGTTTACTTGATATTAACAAACTTTAGATAATCATTGCATTAACTTATGGTATCGTCCATATAAGGGTACGAAAGGTTAGATATGGAAAATATGTTATTATGCATATCTAATTTTTTACAGTAATAGTATATTATGTTGTGTACCATTTAACAGTACAACTTACCTAGTGAAAAACGCGTGTTTACTTACTGATTTCTTTATTTTTGTGTATAGAATAGCCAGTGTTATTCCCCCTGATCCCCACAACGGGATACATGCATCAGGGATCAACCTACTTAATAATATAAATGATGTTAATAGTCCCAAATGCTGAGAGCACGCCCCTTCATTATAAAATCCATAAAATTGTTTGTTGGCTCGTTATGGCGTATCATACGTTTTCCAATTCGAAATTGTTATTTATTTTGTTTTCATCCTTCCGTTACTAATAGTATATTTTTACCTGATCCCCGACAAATAAATTAGAACCGTAAAATTATAAATAAAAAACATGTGTTTCGTCGTTACCCAGACGAATTATAATTAATTGAAATCATTTGACATCAAGTTATAAAAACTATCATGACAAACAGAATTTGTACACCTTTGATAATTCAGACATAACGATTTATATAAAAATATACATAGTCGTACTTCATTCACAATCGTACTGTATAGTTAGTCAAGTTTATCTAAACTACCGATGATTAAGAAATAGTAACTTAAAAAAAGTAAGTAAAATCGTAGCAGGAACTGTAAATCGTAGAAAAGGGCTGGAACCTTCAATGTAGCAAAAAAAACAGGAAACCAGTTTTCCACAAACGACGTTACTCAACGCGTTACTCAACGCAAAAATTACATGTTACTCAACGCGTGTCTCACCAGCCAACTTGACATCATCGGAAGATATAGAAATTACAACTGATTATAATTTCAATCATCTACCGATGCTGCCAATTTGGTTGGCGAAACAAAAGTCAAGAAACGTGTAATCATCGGTGTTCGTGGAGATCTGGTTTCCTGTTTTTTTTTTTAATTGTGAATCAGTTACACGAAAGATTAATCTCTACAACTCTATGACTTTCCACCCAACGTATCATTTGTACATTGTACACGAAATTTATTCTATTCTATATTTGTGTGAAATATAAGGGAAAACGATTATAGAATACCACGAGCTCTTAAACTACATACCAACAATAAATCGAATCTGAGATGTTAATCATCCACGTTTTCACAAAATAAATTAAACTATGTACAATAAAAGAAAATCAGTAAGGATATGTCTACATATTCTAGTTAGTGGCAAAAACTCATTGACTAGAAATTTTGGTGATGATCGGATACAGTGGTATGTGTAAAATTCAAGGTGTCTAACGGCTTTAAATAAAGGTATGATATCATAAAAACGATGTAACCATAGGTATTTTATGAAATGTTCAAGATAATTCGAAATCAAACTGGCGACAAACTACCCCAGAAAATAACGTCAGCCATACAACCATTTTAGTATATCTACATAAAGAAGTCAACAGTTTTAAAACCTTAAAGTGGACTTTTCCGCACATAGAACATCTCTATCGCGAAACTGAGTGGCCGAGAAAAAATAAACCAACACATACGAGTAAATGCAGAATATGTGTTTTATGCGACATTTTTACTTTTTTCAAATAATCCACCATCGTACTTTCTCATGACCCATGGACAGAGTGGGGTGCATCCTATCCACCTCAAAATCAATAGATGTCGTCTGGTAGACATCTCTAATCAGAATCAGTCGAAATCCGATGGATCCCACACGATTTAATTGAGTGATTCTGCTAACAAAAAATTTCTCAAATAGACCACCATTGTACTTTCTCATGACCCATGAACAGCCGTGCCGAGGAGAGGAAATAGGAACCCACACACGCCAATCTATTGGTGGAATGACATATCGCATATGTGGAATGAATATCGCAAAACTCCGTGCGGAGTGCAACAGAACGAGGAGACTATCACAGCAAGCCAAAGGGAAACCCACCTTTCCGTTATACGAGGAGAAGTTCAAGTCAATTCAGTCCAAACTAACCAAAGCTATTAAATGTAGAAAACGGCAGTGCTGGACAGAGTTACTCGAGATAGTGGACGAAGATCCGTGGGGAAGACCCTATAAGGTCGTCATGACTCGGCTCAAGAACCAGTCAAGACAACCCGATAACCCGAGAGGAGCTGCTTCGGGCGAATAGCAGAATTGGGAGTAGTAAGGCACCGGGTATGGACAACATCCCTAATGTGACGCTGAAGACGGCAGTGAAGGCTGCCCCAGGGATGTTCCTAGGCATGTATAATACATGCCTCATAGAGAGAACCTTTCCTGAGCGATGGAAGCGGCAGAGACTTGTTCTTTGCCCAAGAGCAAAAAGCCACCGGATGATCCGTCATCCTATCGCCCATTGTGCATGCTGGATTCATCCGGAAAGACTCTGGAACGCATCATCTTTAATCGGATTGAGGCCGCTATTGGACATCTCTTGGCAGAGAACCAGTACGGCTTCAGGAAAGGAAGGTCGACCCTCGACGCCATCAACCAAGTCGTCGGTGAAGGGAAGGACGCAATCTCTGGAGCGCGGTGGAAGAATGGAAGTAAGCAGTACTGCATGCTTGCAGCCCTCAATGTGAGAAATGCCTTTAACTCAGCAAAGTGGAAAAATATCTGCCTGGCCCTGGATAGGCTTGGTGTATTTGAGGAATATGATCAAAAGCTACCTGGAGAATCGACTACTGATATATGATATGGAAGATGGTCCAAAATACTATAGAGTTACTGGGGGAGTTCCTCAAGGCTCGGTGCTGGGGCCTCTCCTATGGAACATCATGTATGACGAACTGCTTAAGATGAGACTGCCATCAGGAGCTGAGATGGTGGCCTTCGCGGATGGCGCGGAGCTAGTTATCACTGGAAAGCACCTGAAGGAGATCCAGCGTATATTTGGAGAATGCTACGAAGCAGTGCAGCAGTGGATGGTCGCATGGTTTTGTGGTTCAGCCAGTCTTAAACTGGCTGACCACAAAACTGAAGCAGTGCTGTTTACGAGCCGGAAGAAAGTGGAGACCATCACCCTTGATGGGACAGTGCACTGTCACCTCACAGCCTTACATTAGGTATTTGGGAGTGATGCTCGACACAAGACTTAGCTTCAAGGCTCATGCAGAACATGCTGCAACCAAGGCAGCTAAAGTGGCGACTGCGTTGGCGAGGCTCATGCCAAACATTGGTAGACCTCGTCAACCCCGGAGGAAATTACTAGCCTCAGTGGCGACCTCCATACTCACATATGGAATAGCCATCTAGGGTGAAGCCCTTAAGATTGAGCAATGGTTTAAAACCCATTTTTTTGTGTTTAGGCCAAAAAACGAAATAAAATAAACGCTATAAAAAATTTATTTACAATAATTACATTACTTTTCCGCGTATAGTGAAGTGCGGACAAGTAATACACCTCTATAAAATGGCATTTTTCCAGGAACCAACTGATGATGATCGAGATTGTATAGTTCATCTCTAACAAGATTCTACAAGGAGTCTACGAATAGGTTGTATACTTTTTCAGAATAATAAATTCATTTTTTATCTTATTATTTTTTAATGTTTTTCTCACTCATACAATATTTGTTTTTTAAACGATTTTAGTATAACTAATTGTTTTATAATTATCAATAACACATTTTCGATTATAACTAGACTTATGTCACTTAAAAATTCGAAATATCAAATTCTAATTCACAGAAATTTGTAGGCGACTACTTTTTGACAAGAACTGTTTGATAATTATCACTTTTCATATTTTTACTTGTACATAGTATTTTAGTCTTGTTTAATTAAACCATAACAGTTCAAAAAAAATATTACAATTTGAAATTGTTTATCTTGTTGATTGGTAGTAGTTAAGTGTAAAATGATATTTTATTAATACTAGCGTTTTGTGAAGGAATTTGTCATATAGTGTCGTAAGTGTCTGTTAGTATAATCGAATATATCTAAATCAAGTGGTTGAAGACACCTCAGAAACTATTATCATATTTTCAGTCATATCAGAGAGAACACTGAACAGAGTAGTTACTGAACAGCTAATTCATCATTTTCACATTCACACAGTTCAACAACTGTCACCTACTGATTTTATCATATATCTTCAATTCTCACGAATAATTAGACAATACAAATTTTACAGACAAATTATGCAATACGTGAAGTAACAAATTTCCATAATCAGCCTGTTTATATAGAAGAAACCCCTCATGGTATTAGCAAAAAAAATACATATTCAGCGCGAGTTTAGCATAAACGTATGGATGGATCTTAACAATAAGTTTTTGCTAGGGCCTATCAGGTCAGGCCAGATCGTCTCAATCCCAGCATGTATTTGATTTTCTTGTAAAAGAAATTGTCTGATGATTTACCACTAAATCTATCCACATAAATGTATTTTATGTCTGATGCCTATGATGGTGCACCACCACACATCACTTCCAATGCAAAAGAACATTTAAATTAATAATATCTAGACAGATAGATGGGTACAGGATGACACTCCCATTATTTAGTCACCACGTATGCCTAATTTAAATCCACGACTTTCTTATTTGAGGAACATTAAATGAAAATGTGTATTCTATGAGTTTTCACAATAAGAAGCAACTGTGGTCGATGATTCAAAATACTTTTCATGATCTGCAGAATGAAGAAAACTTGAGAAGAGAACAACTTAATGTATATATTAACAAAATCAGTGGTCATATCCAACAATTTTTCTATAACAAAACAGTACGAACAGAACAGAACAATAAGTAACAGAAAAGTAGGACTAGGAAGTAATAGTACCAGAAAAGTACTTTGTAATACCACAAATTTCTGTAGATTAGAACCTGTTAGTTATTTTTAATTTTCATGTGAAACAAATTAAGTATAATTACAATCGATAATGACAGAGCAATTAATTTAGCTGAAACTGTTTTTAATTAGTAATTTTTTACAAGATATTAAGAAAATAGAAATGACACAATTTTATCTGACGATAAAAAATGAATTGATGCCCTCTATCATCTAATAGAAGCAACTTTATATAGAGGTAGCTTTAGTAAAATCAATATATATTTAACCTCAAAAGTATGTAATAGTTCCATGTATACGAAATATTGGGGCACCCTGTACATTTGTTTATTTTGAAAAGCTGTTTTAACAAAAAAAACAAAGCTGGTTAACCCTACCCACGTAACAAGAATCCTTAACTACATATATGAAAATATTATTAACTAAAGCTTATTTCATTATATCGGATGTAGTTGAATATGGTCACAACATTCACATTATTTTAGGCAGACAAAATAACTTATATAGATAAAGTAATAACAGTTAATAGTAGTGATAATAATTTAGAGTAATAATAATTTTATTATTATTAATCCTGGAATAATTGGCGTATAATCCTAAACATTAAAATAACTAAATTAATTATATAAATATATGTCGGCTAATCTTTTGATATAAATTCAAACGCGGATAATAAACACGATACGTTTAAAGTTAATTTTAAAAGCTTTAACGATTTTCAAGAGGGTCAAGCGGACTAAGCGTCATAAAGTGTCAACTAACAAGCTGTTACTTATATTGCTTTACATTGTCGAGAAGCCCCATTTTATTTACAAGTTGGTTTATTTTAATTGGTCGTATAAAGTCGTTATGGAATATTTAAACTAATTAAGCCTTTGTTGTCGATGTTGTCGATCACATAGCACACCTTATGTTCAGATAACATACATATACATGTCAATTACATTATTGGTCTGTTGTTAACTTATTCTATTGCCACTTTATTCTAGTGTTTTAATTATAAATTTTATAGTAGCTATATGTAGTCAATTTTAATATATAAAATGTCAATAACTTATTCTCAAGTAGCAAATAAGTAAACATATTATTTTATTACTTTATTTAGAACCAAATTGCAAATTATATGAAACCAGTTCAAACGGAATTTATGGAATAGTACTAAATGAAAGTACAACAAGCATAACACAATATCTCATTATCCAATACATCAGTGTTAATACAACAAGATATCTTGTACATTGTACTGTATTAGTTTAGCTCTTATTATTACTGTTTGCTGTAGATCTTCTGTTAAACATAAACTCGAATCTTTCACTGTATCTTGATAACTTTACACAGCAATCCTCACACATTCGTTGCTTTACTCAAAGTAAATTTGAACAAATGCAATAATCGTATAAGCAGTGAATGCTTTCTCTAACGCAATTACATTGCAGGTGCATTGTTCTCCATTTAGAATGTTCAAGCAACGTCTCTTGTTATTGATACATTTTAAATCACATACAATTGGAAACAATTATTTTGTAGAACCATTTTAGTGTCATAATAATGTCATAATAATTTGTTATGATCGGGTCACACAGTACGTACTTGTCAATAGATACTCATGTGGGGGTTCGTCAGGATAATTGAGTAGGCGAAGCATATTTCTCTCTTTTTTATTGCCTCACCAATAAAAACAAAGAAAATACAATTATTTTTATTATGTTTGTTATTTCAATATCTAGTTTTATTTACTTAGAACTAGGAATATTCCGATACAAGTAAATACCTTTACCAAATACTTTTAGCATCGAATCATTCTAGGGATACTTATTCGATATCGAAAAAAATATACTTGGTATCGAATGGAATCCGACCGACCGAATTTTCAAATCGAGATGTATCAACACCAGATTATGCCAAGTGCTGTAGAAATGGAAACATTAAATCAGCTTACAGCTGTATTGAAGCCTTTTGAATACGTAACAAGAGAAGTATCTGGCCAAGAATATATTACGATTTCCAAAATTGTACCAATGCTTAATTGCTTGTCTACAAAATATTATCATATCAAACTCAGCAATCGTTAAAGAATGTAGGAGTATGTTCTAATGAGGGAGCTAAAAAAATGGTATGGATTGATGGAATTCAATGACCATGCAGCCATTGCTACTTTACATCCTTTAGACCCAAGGCTTAAAAACCTTCATTTTTCGTTTTGAGTACTACTTATTCATATAAGTAGTACTACTTATTCATATAAGTAGTAGGTATTGATACCTACTCATGTAGGTATCAATACCTTGTAGGTCTCGAAGCATCCCTTCTTATAACTGTAATTCTAATATCTGCAATTTTCATTCACTACTTGCTATTTCAATAGCTCATTAAAATAACAAATCGATCTGGTGACGAGAGAATGCGTTCGCGCTTTCTGGTACGTCTAGCGCTTGCGAATAGACACAGCAATTACGAATTCTAACGAAAACGAACGAGAGGCAACTCTCTCCTTATATTGATTAACAGACCGATTATCTTTTAAGTCCTCGACATCTAGAAGGAGCATTTTCCTAAGACCAATGAAACACGAGACTTTAAATTGCTTGTGTTATTACTTTGCGCAAAAAACGTTTGTTGTATGGTCAAGTCTCGAAAATCACGTGGATTTTGCTTGTGATTGATTAAATTGCATACAAAACGTATTTATTTACGTGTAATTTTAAAATACTAAATCAGCAATTGTGACAAATTTCAGTTTAATCTTTCGTATGATGATAAATTATATAGTAAAGATGGATACTAATCGGTGAATTAAAAAAAAAAGTGAATTTTTAATAAACAATAATTCTGAGCAGTATAAACGCTAGCCGTCGTAGATTTATTAATATATAATATACAAAATATTCATAACTGCAGGGAACTGCAGTTATTTTCGAACGAAGATGTTTAGTCGAAATAGGGGTATAATTTTAAAAATGTATTAAAAAATAGTAGAATATTCCAAATGCCAAAATCAAATTTCAGATGCTTGTTAATTACATGTTTTATTATTATTATTTTTTTTTTTTTTTTTTACTAAAAGCCAGTCACCCCTTTCTGTGGCTCCGACTCACACAGAAGGTGCGCTGGTAATACCAGCAATCACTCCTCGCGTCCGCTCGGTTAGTGATTACTGGGCCGAGTCGTGTGCCCTGAGTAGACGTAGTGAGCCGAGAATTACGGCCTTCTGCATGCGACCGGCTAAGATTTCTGCCGAGTTTCGGCATGCCGGTATGTTCTTTAATTCAGAAAGCAGTGTATCTCTCGCTCCACCAAGGGCTCCTATAATCAGTACCTTCAATTTAACAGTATGGTCTGGATAGAGTCTACGGAGTTCGAAGATTAAATCTCGATATTTTGTCCGTTTCTCCTCCTCTTTCAAAACAATGTTACCATCACCGGGTGCCGAGAACTCGATGACGAACATTGTCCTGATTTGGTGGTCGAGGAGGACTACGTCAGGCTTGTTGGCTTGTATTTGCCTGACGGTGGAAAACGAATAGTTCCAATATATTCGGCACTTCTCGTTTTCCACAACGGACTCAATATCCCCCGGAGCGTAAGGCAGCACTGGTGTCTCGTCTATCTGATACGAGTGCCTTAAATGATAATAAAGCACCCGCAACGCTGCGTTGTGTCTATGGATATAGGCCGAGACTGCATATACCGGACAAGCCGACAGTAAATGCATCAATGTCTCCGGCGCCCTACGGCAGGCCCTGCAGCTGACATCAGGGACCTCCATACCCATGACACGACTCCGACAGACGAGCGTGTTAAATACACCATCTTGGCAAGCCATGATGAATCCCTGGGTCTCTGAATTTAGCCCGGCTGACCTTAAGAAAGCAAAGGTCAGCCTTTCGGATAAGCCCAGGGCTTCCATATTCCTATAGAAGACCCCGTGCATGGGCTTATCCTTGTGAAGCTGCAGAGCTCTTAAATGCTCTGCAGCTTTTACTTGGGCTTTTAACTGAACGGGTTCCAACTCGGTGACAGAGTTGTGATTGGCCCGTTCGGTATCGAAGACGAGACCGAGATCATCGGCTGCTCTACGTGCTGCCTTAAATAAAAATGCTCCTATCCCTGCATGTTCGTGATCTCGGACCATGCAGAGAAGGGGATCCGAACTCCTGATAACTTTACAGGCTCCGTCCAGAACCATCCTGTTATGAAGACACTCCAAACTCAAGAGTCCACGACCTTCGCGATATCGTGGGAGATATAGCCGTGGAACGGACGATCTAGGATGCAAACTCCTACTGAGATGCATCCTCTTTCGGGTTACTACGTCGAGTTGTCGCAGCTCCTCCTGTGTCCATTTGACTACTCCGAAGGAGTAGACAAGGATCGGAACGGCAAGCATGTTTTTTGCAGACACCTTGTTCTTCCCCGACAGTTCTGAAGACCAGATCTGTCGGAGGCGGTGCTGATACTTGCCGCGGAGAGCGTTTTTTATGACACCTACCTCTTGGGTGGAGCGTTGCTCAAGACCCAAGTAGGCGTACGACTCTCCGGCATCTAAGTGATGCTCGTACATTATTATTATTATTATTATTATTATTATTATTATTATTATTATTATTATTATTATTATTATTATTATTATTATTATTATTATTATTATTATTATTATTATTATTATTATTATTATTATTATATTATAGAGGTTTGGGCCTCATCAGCCACTGATCGCATGGGTAGGCCCTTGGCGATTCCCTCTCATCCGGGTCATTTTCCAAAAATGCTATCCCATAAAAGGAGCAATTTGGGCACGTCCCCCGCCTTCCTAATATAAGATACCTAGGTATATACGTCCCTAATATAATATACCTCCTCTCCTCCAGTGCGGGGCAGGTGTAAAGAAGATGAATCGAGGTTTCCTCGTCTTCTTTACAGTATCTGCAGGCCGGGCTATCAGTCAGCCTCAGCTTGTGCTTATATGCATTCAGGCTACTATGGTGGCCCGTTATTATTCCCACCAGGGTTATGGCTTTGTGCCTGTTCAATTTAATGAATTCTTGGGCCCATTTCTCAATTTCTGAGTATTCGACGAAAAGTTTGGTTATTCGACAACTCGTTACTCCTCTCCATCTTTCTCTGTGCTGGTCTCTTGCCCAGTCATTGATGGGGTCTCTGATCAGATTCCGACTTATTCCCACTGCAGGTTCTGGTCTATAGAGGTTTTCCTTGGTCCCTAGTCTGGCAAGGTCATCTGCAATTAGATTTCCCTTAATGCCATTATGCTCAGGTATCCATAAGAGTTCCACCGGTCCTTTCCCTGCCAAGTGGTTCAATGCTTCATAGCAATTATAGACCAGCTTCGACTTTGTTGTTGCTGAATTCAGGGCTGCCAACGCCGCCCTGCTATCCGAGCAGATACATACCTTCTCCTGAGTCCGATTTTGGTCGGCCCCCAGAACAATGCATTTAATTCCAACTAGCTCGGCCTGGAGTGCGGTAGTGTATTTGCCCAAGGGAAAGGTTTTACCTATCCCGTCGCGTCACCTATACACCCCCGCACCCGCTCTGTTCCCACTCTTGGCTCCATCAGTGTACCAGATGTCTCCATTGAGCGGTAATCCAGCTCGACCCTCCATCCAGTCGGTCTTACTGGTGAGGGAGACCTTATGTTTCTTGTCAAACAGGAAGTGGACACCCGTACTGTCAGAGGGCATCCATAGGAGTCCCTCCTCAGCTAGCTCTCTTGAGAGTCTATTCAGGTCCCTTACCTTCCTATTTATGTTTCTCACCCTGTGCATTGCCTCTCTGGCTTCCAGTTTCAGGATGACATCAAGAGGTGGTATCCCCGTCAGTATCCCCATCGCCTCGATCGGTGTTGATCTTGGGGCTCCGGTTATACTTCTAAGAATCAATCCTGTTAATTTGTTAAGTCGGTTGGCTTCCGACTTTAAACAGGCTCTCTCCCACCAGACCAGTGCTGAATACATCAGTCTGGGTTTGAGAATTGCCTCATACATCCATTTCATGATTTCCGGTTTCAAGCCCCAGCTATTACCAATGGCACTTCTCAGTTGCCAAAGTGTTTCTGTGATCTTGGAACATATGTGACTTAGATGTTTTCCCCATGACAGTTTACCGTCCAGAATTACTTCTAAGTATTTCACTTCGCTATTATAGCTTAATTCTTGGCCACCAAGTTCCAGCGGACACGTTTTGTTCCACTTATATTTCTTGGTGAACACCATCACCTCAGTTTGAGAGGGATTAACCGAGAGTCCCCTCTCCCTACACCAATTCCCAACCTTGTTTAAAGCTCTCTGCATTATATCGAGAATCGGCTCCAGGAAAGGGCCCTTTAATATTATTACTAAGTCATCGGCATAGCCAATTACTTGGTAATCCTTTAACCTTTCAAGCAGCTCATCTACTACTAGGCACCATAGAAGGGGGGACAATACCCCTCCCTATGAACAGCCCGAGTCGACCCAGCCCTCGATGGTAGTCTTGCCTTTATTGACAGTAAGCTGTCTGTTTCCCAACATATGGTCTATCCATTCAGCGATTATTCTGGGGGTGTAGCATCTACCTAGTGCTCCGCTAATAGCCTCCCTGGATGTAAAGTTGAAGGCTCCTTCAATATCAAGGAAGGTGCCGACAACGTATCCTCCGGAGTCCAGTTGTGACCGTATCGATGACACAACTTTATCCAGAGCTGTTTCTATTTACCAGCTTGATAAGCATGCTGGCTCCCTTGAAGCGGCCTCTCTATTAGGACAGTATCCTGAAGGTACCTATCAACTAATCGTTCGACCTTTAGTAAAAATGAAGTAAGGCTAATCGGCCGAAAGTCCTTAGGGGACGTGTATCCGACTTTGCCCGGTTTAGGTATAAAAACAACCCTTGTGCCTAGCCACACTTTTGGGACCATCTTCAGTGCCAATCTGGCCCTGGTGATCCTTATGAGTGGACCGAGGATTATCTCTTCTGCTTCCTGCAGAAGTATCGGATAAATGCCGTCCGGTCCCGGCGATTTGTATGGATCAAAGGACCTCAAGGCCCACCTCATCTTAGCCGGTATGACTATCTCCTTCACAAGTTCCCTGTCGTCCCCCTCTCGGTCTATAATCCCGGTCTCTCCGGTCTATAAAAGCCCGGAAAATGTGCTTTGATGAGATGGTCTAAGGTTTCCTCATCCGATTCCGAGAATTTACCATTAGGGAACTTGAGCGATCCCAATATCGCTTCCGGGCTGCGGGCTAGGATCTTGTTCAGCCGTGCTGCCTCAGCTCCCTTATTTATCTCATTACAGAAAGAAACCCAACTACATTACTACCCAACTACCCAACTACATGTTTCAAGAAAACTAAATATTGCAAATAGTATAAATTCAACTTATAAAATCGACTATCAAAATTATTCCGTGAAGACGTATATAAAAATGTGTTGTTGACTGAAAGTAAAGAAATACTTTTTCAGAATGTTTCACCGAAGCTTTTGACATTGATCTGCCCCTCCATTCAGCAGTTACAACTAGTAGGAGACCCAGTGAATCTCCTATTAACATCTAATATACACAAATCCGACGAAAACTACATTATAATTACAAAAACAATAGTTACAACCAGACGAACAGAATATAATACAACATCTAGAGTATATAGACTAAATCTGCTGATGGAAAAAGATGGGAAAAGTGTTACGTCAATCACGATGCAATCCCAAATAAGCTACCATGAAAAATACGCCTTGAATTAACTGTAAAATGTTTTGAGGACGCAACCTCTTTGGAACTAGTAATATAATCTTAAGTCAACCTTAATCAATGTTGTGAAAATCTAAGAAGGGATTTCTTATCAAATCGATATTTTATATATTAAATTGTTACCCACATCCACAGCAAGCGTAAATTAGTATGAGAATAAAACAGATAAACGCCATCATAGAACAGCTTTGTTAGCTTAACTAGTTTGTTGATTGTTAAGTTTATTAAAGGAATTGTCTCCGTCTCGCCCACTTTCGCATTTCTTTCATTAAGCATCACTACTTCTATTATAATTGTCAACAACTATCCATTATTTGATTTTCGTACGTTTTGATGAATAAGCAACCTTTCTCTATTTTCAAACAATATGTATATCGAGGTCAATTTCAATAAGCATGTCCAATCTCAACAGACCAGGCATTATCACAATATTAAAGAGTGCATTCTATTACCCCATTATAATAGCGAAATAGTAAGGTAGGAATAAAAGCTTTTCACTCAAGAAAAAATTGTTTTCCATTAGAGAATATAAACTCACTAAACCATCGTTTACCTGAAATATGGTATTGTATAAGATCTAACAAATTATATAAGGTTAAATCTTTAAAAGTCTATTATAATGTGATTAAAATTTTATAGGTAAGGTATGAAATAAATAACATTTATCTAAAAATAGCTTCTTGATGTTTTATATCGAGTGGTTTAAGAACTACTGAAAATAAATATGGGAGATAGGGGACAATTATAAAATAAATATGGATACAATTCTTAATAGAAATTGTATCAATACAATTTTTTATGAATTGTTTTCTTTCTCTGCCAATAGAGCATTGACTGAATTAAAATTAGATGAGTTAGATGGATAAACGCTTATTGTGTTTACAGTAAATTTCTATAAAATTTTCAATTTTCTTAATTCCACCATTACGCAAATAACTGCTTATTTAACTAACCATTATCAACTAATCTTTTCTTTAAATTATATTTATTATCCATGCTCGCTGATGGAATTTCCAATTTCCTTAATTCCACCATTACGCAAATATCCACTTATTTAACCATTATCAACTAATCCTAACTTCAAATTGTATTTCTCATCCATGCTCGATGATAATGCAGATTTCAGAGAGGTTCAAGCGGATTTCCTAATTAAAATAACATAGTTGAGATTATATAACGTTCATTTCACATGTGAAATTAAGGTAAGTAATGTATTTAAAACATTCTACGTACTAAAAGCTATTAACAGTGTTAAAATAGTTTTATGATTACCGACATTGCCAGGCCTCTTGGATTAATAGCTTCTTAGGTTATTTATTTAACATCTGTTACAACAAATTACACGCTGCTACCATGTTATGCTTATGTGTCTGATATGCTCCTGGGTTGTACAGTACGACAAATTTAAAAGAGAATTGTCCCATATAATTCACTCTCAATAGAAATATCAAAGACGAGAATTGCATTTCACAATTTCATTAGTATTATAAATCGCCAGTGTATCGTATTCAATGCCTAATGTATTCATGTATATGTCTACCTCTTAGGAAGTCAACTTACACAACTAAAGGGTCTTTCAATAGTGGCTTTGTTAGGTTATAGCCACCATATTGTTAAAGCAACATCTGTCAATTTCATTGATAATTGTTCGGTAGTGTATGGCATATCACCATGGAAGCGTTCACCAACGTGTGCAAATCATCAAATTTTTATCCTTGCCACAACCGTCCCGCAGCGCCGAGCCGACTATTCGACGTTTGGTAGCCAAATTCGAGTCAACCGGTTTGGTAAATAATCAGCCAACACCCGTACGTCACCGAAACACAAGGTCTGCTGAAAACATCGCTGCTGTGCGTGAGAGTGTACGTGAAAACTCGACACAGTCAATTTCTCGTCGTTCACAAGATCTTGACCTTTCTGCGACTTCAACTTAGTGGATTTTGCTTCGGGACTGGGATCTGCATCCGTATAAAATCCAACTGACCCAGAAACTTAATGTAGATGATCATAGACAAAGGCATGTGTTCGCTGATTGGGCACTGGAGCAGTTGGAAGTTGACCGAAATTTCTCCAAAAAAAATTTTGCGACGAGGTCCATTTTTGGATGAATGGATATGTTAACAAACAAAATTGTCTGATTTGGGACGATAACAGTGCACACAAGATACACTAGCACCAAATGCATCTCGAGAAAGTCACTGTTTGGTGCGGATTTTGATCTGGCCGAATTATCGATCGGTCCGTACTTCTTCCAAAACGAAACTAGCATTGCCATAACCGTCAACGGCGAGCGCTACAGATCGATAATAAGCGACTTCTTATGGCCTAAACTGGATGATATGGATACCGACGACATGCGGTTCCAACAGAACGGCGCTACGTGCCACATAGCGCATGCCACGATGGACATTTTATACGAGCGAGTTGAGGGCGTGGTATCACCACACGCAGCGGCGAAGTGAACTGGCTACTGAGATTGTGCGATTTAACGCCTTTAGAGTTATTCCTTTGGGGCTATCTTAAGTCGCTGGTCTATACGAATAAACCACAAATAATTGATGCCCTCAAAGTCGACATAACGAACGCCATCCAGCAAATTCAGCCAGATTTATGCGACAAAATTATCGAAAATTGGACTTCCAGAATACGTTCCGCGAAGCAAAGCTGTGGCGAATATTTGAACGATATTATATTCCTTACCTAATGTCATAAAATGTTCTTTCAAATAAAAGAAAAGTTGAGTAGATATCTTACACACGAGTTATTTTATTTACGTTTAAAAATCGAGCGTCCTTATTGAAAGACCTTATATTTAGAGGCAGTATCTCCCGTAATTTTTAACGGCAGTACCTCCTGCGTCTCCACAATCAGTGGAGACTTCACATAACAAATGGAGTCTCTTGCCCTTTGCACTGAGAGTTACTTTGGATATTTGGCTGGTAGATATCCATAGTGATAGTCCATGTATACTTTGACTTAATAGGTGGTAGACACGACCGTCTATTTCTCAGAAAATCAAAGAACACCTCAGGACACCAAACACCATCCCCAGTAAGAATTAAATCGCGATATATAGTCTTCTTGTCTATTGTAGTCATCGGAATACATTAGACAGGGTAATCCTCTTGTAGAATGTTTCCCTTCGCCTAACACTCGTGCGTGCCTGCACTCAGGAAAGACTCCATGGTAGATGAGTGGTAGATTTGATACCCTCTGCGGATGCACTTGCCTTGCTATTTAGCAGGAAAGGTGTAATTACAATGGTTGTCTATAACAGCTTATAACTATTTTACTCATTTCTTTACATTGTTATTAAAATAAAAGTCGAATTAGGAATGGCTTCCGCAAAGATTAATATTCCACTGTTGATTCTATCAACACTCAAACCACGTTATTAATGAGTATTTAATACAGAGCTTATCAGTTGATCTTTGATAGAACTTTTACATTATTCACGCATGCTTTGCATCAAATGTCGCTTGCGGAGATTTCCTTAAAAGAAGGTTAAATATTCTCAATCACAGTTAGGAGAGTAGGCTCTAGTATTGTGACAAGAATCAGAATTATCTTAATGCCATATTTTGCTAAATACTTTCGCAATATTCAGAAACAACCTCACATAATCCCAAATTAGTCTATCGGGAATCACTAAGCATGATGTACTTTATGATGTCTGATAATACATTTAAATAATTTCGTCTCTTATAAATTTTTAACGTTGTTCGAATGGTACGTTGTCGATCGCCTTATCCGTTACTTTCAAGATAACCTTCTGCCAATAATAGTATTTGAGTAATCTTCTTCTCTCGTATCTAATCAACTCCGAAAAACTTAGTTTTATAGGATAAAGGAAGTTTCACAACGAAATAGTTCGCTCAATTTTTCTGTTTCATTTTACTTTTCCTCACTGTATGTGGAAAAGTAATGTAATCGTGTAAAGAAAAAGTGAAAAACAAAATATTTTTGGGTTTATTTTTCGTTTTTCGGTCTAAAAACTATAAAATAATGGTTTTTAAAAGTTTTTGCTGTGTGTGTGTCGTTGTCGTCGGCATTTATTTTTGTTAGTACAATAACTCAACTAAATCGTGTCGGATCGATCGGATTTTGACTGATTCTGATTGCAAATGTCTCTCAGACGACACCTATTGATTTTAAGGTGGATAAAACACACTCTACCATGTACATGGGTCATGAGAAGGTACAATGGTGGACGATTTGAAAAATTTTTTTGTTAGCACGAACACTCAATTAAATTGTGTCGGATCGATCGGGTTTCAATTGATTCTGATTGGGAACGTCTACCAGACGACACCTATTGATTTTAAGGTGAATAGGATACATCCCACCGGGTCCATGGGTCATGAGAAAGCACGATGGTGGACTATTTGAGAAATTTTTTTTGTTAGCACGATAACTCAACTAAATCGTGTCGGATCGATCGAGTTTTGACTGATTGAGAACGTCTCCCAAACGACACCTATTTATTTTGAAGTGGACAGAATACAGTCCATCATGTACATGGTTCATGAGAAAGTACAATGGTGGACTATTTGAGAATTTCTTTTTAGCACGATCACTCAATTAAATCATGTCGGATCGATCTGGTTTCGACTGGTTTCTGATTAGGGACGTTTACCAGACGACATCTATTGATCTTGTGATCTTGAGGTAGATAGGACACACCCCACCCTGTCCATGGGTCATGAAAAAGCACGATGGTGGACTATTTGAAAAAATTAAAACTGTCGCATAAAACACATATTCTGCATTATATGTTGATTTATTTTTTTCTCGACCACTCAATGTCGAGATAGAGCGGAAAAGTCCGTTTTGAGGTTTTAAAACTGTTTATCTTTACTAGGTTCAGAGGGTCAAACTTCTCAAGTTTACAGGGCTATTGTTCTATATAATAAATTACCTGCAGAAGTTTTTCGTGTGCAATTTAGCCTCCACACACTATAAGATAAAGTGCTTGCAGCGGTAAGATTAATCTTCCCACGGTTTAAATGAAGAAATAATAAATACAAATGCCGAGAAAATGTTTTTTCAAGTGAAATACTGTGGACCGAACTGAAATCTGTTCCATGTAAGTACTAATAGGATGTGAATCGATTTAAATTAATTTTCTTCGAAGCAGTTATGTTAAAAAGATGATTTTCTTCCAACAGTTATTACAGGATTATAACTTGACAACCATTAACAATAATTGCTATATTTCCATTGGTTTTATTTAAAGATAGTAAATCTGATGCGGAAAAATTTCCTTGTTAGTAGTAACAGCAATTTTGCCACACAGCTAGCTTTAGAATTTCTCAAATGATAAACAGGACCACCACAATGCGTTCAACAATTCACTAGGATGATATTCATTATTTATTAGAGATATCACGAATTATCAGATTCTTAATTATTACAGCGGAATTAATATCACTCAACAGGACTTCTGCTGTAACTCAGATTTACAAAATTCCTCAATAGTTTCAAGAAAGCATGATTTATCCTTAGGCTTCTAACATATTTTAATGAATGCATAAATTTAAGCTTATTCTTTAATTCTAAACTCTATGAACCTAAACCTAAGGATTTAAAACCCTATATATTTAAGGATAAACTTGAATTCAATATACTTGTCTTAGTTATATAGAAAAATCATTATCATATTTCCGCCAATCTTATTGAATTACGGTTGATCCAAATTGAACCTCTATAAGTTATTTTAATCTAATTTTTCCTCCTTGATCTACAAAATTTACAATTTTCGATATGAGTACCATTATTTTGTTCCCAGTCATCGCGCAGCTTTTATTCAAAATTCTTTTAACTGTCAAGCTATTAAACTCTATAGTTATTACACCAAATATTAAATCATTTAAGAAGCTAACAAAAAAATTATTCTGCTGACATTACAAGCAAATTAATTTAATCAGTTGCTGCTTTAAAAGTATATGAAGTTACACGTAACAGCCTTGGAATAGGAGGCAGTAGCTATATTTTTACATAAGTTTTAATTTCTATTCAATTCTTCTCTGTTCTAATTGACTAGTTTAACTGCACTGGTCAATCACTGTAGAGAGTAACTGAAATCAAATATAGCCTCATTTTCAGGGGAAAGAAATGCAAATAATATTGCATAGTGAGTTCTTCTGAAAGGATGAATATGCTGCCGTGCTATATTCATATGCTTATGGATATTTAGCCTGAGAATTAGCTGGGTATCTAGGTTGTGGAATGTATTCACGATATTTACTGATTCAGTATTACTTTTACAGATATTTCTGTAAGGAAACATTCCATGTAGGTGCCAATGATGTCAATAAGATGTGAATAAATATAAGTTAATATTCTTCGAAGCGGTTAACGTATAGAGATGAGATTATTCACGACTTCAACAGTTATTATGGGATTATATAAGAAGAATTATTCCTTGAAGACGTAAAGTTTGATAAAATATAACAAGGATTCAACAATAATTGCTATATTTCCATCGGTTTTATTTAGAAATAGGAGAGCTGAAGCAGCAAAGTTTCCACTGATAACAACAACATTGCTACACAACTGGGTTTAGATTTTCTTAACTAATAACCAATACCACCACGATACGTTACAGCAATTCAATAGTATGCATATCAAATAGTATGTCGAAGTGCTTTCTTCTAAGTATGAGACAATTGATGTGCTTTTTACATAACATTTAACAGTTACTTAGTTCTTCTTTGTGCCGATTCGCTAGTTTAACTACACCGATCAGTCAGCATACACAATAACTGAAATGAGATAAGATCTCAGTTAAAATAAACGCAGACTGTATTGAGGAGTGTTTTCTTCTGAAATGATGAATATGCTTTTAACTTATGAACATTTAGCCTGAACATTAGCTGGGTAGTTAGCTTGTCAAACGTATTCACGATATTTACTGATTCAGTATTCGATTCGATAAATATTTCTGTAAAGAAACATTCCTTTGTACTTGCGCATTGCAACGTACTATGAAGGTTTCTATATGTATTTACAATCATTTAATAAATCAATAACAACTACAAATAATGGAATAGATATTAAACAACATATATAACTATTTATTGCAACTTTTAAATAATTATGTGAATAAAAATAAACAGTTTTAAAACTTAAAACCGACTTTTCGCACCTAGAACATTTCGATCTCAAAATTTAGTGACCGAGGAAAAGTAAACCAACACATAAATGCAGAGTATGTGTTTTATGCGACAGTTTTACTTTTTCAAATAGTGCACCGTCGTGCTTTCCCATGACCCATGGACAGGGTGGGGCGTATCCCTATCCACCAATCAATAGATGTTGTCTGGTAGACATCCCTAATCAAAATCAGTCGATTCGCGATCAATCCGTCATGATTCAATTGAGTGATAGTGCTAACAAGAAAAATTCTCGAATAGTCCACCATTATGCTTTTTCATGACCCATGAACATTATAGAGTGTGTTCTATCCACCTCAAAATCAATAGGTGTCGTCTTGGAGACGTCTCCGATCAGAATCAGTCAAAACCCGATCGATCTGACACGATTTAGTTGAGTTATCATGCTAACAAGAAATTTTAATGCAGACGACAACGACACACACACACACAGACGAAAATTATTTAAAACCCATTTTTTTGGGATTTTATGCCGAAAAACAAAAAATAAACACTAGACAAAAAAAATTCCACTTTTCCTTACAATATTACATTACTTTTCCGCTCTGGTATAGTTGAATGCGGAAAAGTAAAAAATTTAATGTACCACGTTCTTAAAACAGACTAAAAAGTATCAAATAATTTCTCCTATCCCCTTACAGATTCATAACCCCATACAGATAGTCCTGAGAACTTGTGATTGTGAATTTTCAATAGCTGTGAAAATATTTGCAAGATTTAAAATGAAAAACGTGGGGTGCATGCAATAGATAATTATTGCACTGCAAATGGTATGAATTGTTATGTGAGTTTTCTCAACGACAGCTACTCTCTACACTCCTTACTATTATCTGTTCCATGCGCCCTACGTTTTTCATTTTAAATCTTAGAAGGATTTTCATACCATTAAGAATTCACAATCACAAATTCTCAGAACTATCTGTATGGGGTTAGGAATCTGTATGAGGATAGGAGAAATGTTTTTATACATTTTAGTCCATTTTAAAAACGTGGTAGGTACTTTTTTAATTTAAACAATTATTTTATACTTTTTAGTCCATTTTAAAAACGTGGTATGTAATTTTTTTATTAAAATAATTCGGTTCAAAATATATAGCGTTTTAAATATAGTGCAGACAGACGGACGGACAGATGTGAGCTTAGTAATAGGGTTTCTTATGAAGCCCTAATGAACAGGCAGACAAGAAAGCATTACAAAAGCATTACATTGTCATCTAGTTCTGAGGTATGTGAAGTTTCAATTCTGTAGCTCATAGCTCATGAGCAAGTTAGTTTAAAATGAATTGCAAAATCTGTACCGACAGACGCGAACAGACAGACAGAGACGAGAGCAAGTTAATATTGAATTGTCATCTAGATCTACGCTATGCTTAAAGATTCAAGCCTCTAGCTCATCGGAAAATCAGTTTAAAATCAACTGCAAAATTTGTACTGAATAGACAGACAGACAAGAAAGCCAAGTTAGTACCGCACTCAACTATATCAAAGTGGAAAAGTAATGTAATCGTGTAAATAGAAATGGGAAATTTTTTTATAGCGTATATTTTTCGTTTCTCGGTCTAAAAGCAAAAAAGAATGGTTTTTAAAAAATTTTATCTGTGTGTGTCGTTCTCATTGTCGTCGGCATTATAAAAATTTCTTATTAGCACGATAACAAAACCCACCCTGTCCATAGGTCATGAGAAAGCACGATGGTGGACTATTTAAGGAAATTTTGCCGATTTTACATTGAAATAAACATACATATATTCGGCCTGTACATATACGAATGAATAAGAAATAAAAATAATTTAATTCGATCACAAACGTATCGATACGGCACTGAAGCAGTCGCCAATGAAAAAAGTAAAACTATCGCATAAAACACGGATTCGGCATTTATGTGTTGGTGTATTTTTTCTCGGCCACTTAATTTCGAGATAGAGATGTTCTACATTCGGAGAAGTCCATTTTAAGGTTTTATAACTGTTTATTAAAAACGTGGTAAAGTTAATTTTCAATAAACTTCTTTATTTTCACATATATTCTTTCTCTTCTTTAATTCCACTACCTATATGTAACTAACTATTTCTATTTAAGCGCTTATACAAACAAACAAATAACTTCTTTCTTCGATTATAAAATAAAACCCGTCTTCAATTATGCTTAGCAAACTCGCTAATCCTGTTTGAACATCGCTAAAAAATAAAATTTTCTCCGCTCTTTAATAGGCTAAATATATCCACTTCATAAATTCCACCTCGCCTCACTATAAACTAATAGGAACTTATTAATGGCATGCCAACAGCTAATTGTTTATTAATTTCTTATTATAGTAGAAAAAAATATGTGTTCCCCCATAGCTAGTACCGACGCGCGACGCCTACATCTAGTTACGAAACGAAAAAGCTGGCGTAGATGCGTGTTAAGTTGCAAGATGGCGAAGAAAAGCCTTTTGTTAAACTTTTGCCGACCAATCGTAAACTAATTGGCATTTGGCCCTAGGCGCAGTTGTTTCTTACCCCTTGATTAGAATTTATTACTGGCGTTTGGCGTTTAATGTGACGTATTCCTCGAATTAAGTTTATTATGATTTTAATATGGAGTGGGCTCGAGGGACGTTATATTCATATCGAGCTCTCATTTTATGCCTAATTAAGTTTATGTATTTTAGGCCCTGATATTAGCCATTCGTGTTTTTCCGTTTTCCTAATTGCAATTTATGTGTTGAGCGTAACAGGCTTAATTGCTGTGTATCGTTTGATTTTTGAATTCGTTTAAATTACAATGTTGCCGACTCCTCTATTTTTATACTCTCGTTTCATAAATGTATGCTACCAACGGTACGAACATGTGTTTGTTTTGTCCGATATCATGTACGCTAGGTAATCATCGTTGATTCTTTCACTAATAATTGTAGTTTTATGTGTGCCATAAATTTTAATTAGCGTACGACAAACAATTTTGAAATAATTAATTATTGAGACTGCTTTAACAAATAAACAACATAATAAAGTAGTCATTCACTGTTTTTAACCACAATCAGTCGATTGGCAATTATTTAAAAGAACAAAAGAATAATTTCGCTAATAATAAATTTTCAGTAATTAATATGTCGAGTTGTGAAAATAATTTATAAAATAAGACAGGAATCTGATATTATAATATCAGTTATATTATAATGTCAATGAATTAAGATCTATTTACTTTAAGAAATACAAATTAGCTTAGATATAAATAACCTAAATATTTAGTAGTCAATATAAAATATAGAGTGTCTCAGTTGAAAGTATAGGATTTGAATTGTTCGCCATTTATATCCTGTCAAAGGTAGGGCGTCAATATTTAACGACTGTCATCTACAAACCATTCGACGTCAAAGTGCCGCGACTAACTGTTCAACAACGAATAGTTTGTTTACAACCAATTTATGAAAGTCAACGATCATTTACAGTTGCATTAAAAAAAAATTGGCATAACATTAGGACGAAATGAGGCAATTACAGAGTTAACGGTTCGTAACTTAATCAAGAAATTTGAAGAGACGGGTTCTGTTAATGGTGAGGCAACACCAATACGTCTTCGTGGTGGTCGGTCAGATAAAAATATTGCTGCAGTGAAAGAAAGTGTACGGGAATATCCAAACACATCAATTCGACGTCGTGCACAAGAATTGAATCTGTAAAAAGCTACCACGCATCGGATTTTAAAGAAAGATCTGCATGTCATACAAAATTCAGCTCACACAACAATTAAAAGTTACATACCATTTACGATGTCGTACATTGAATGTAGAAAACAATGAAGGTGAGGCTGATTTTTGCAACAAAATTTTGTTCAGCGATGAAGCACGTTTTCATCTTAACGAATTCATCAACAAAGAAAATTGTCGGATTTAGGGTGATGAGAATCCACATGTTGCTCACGAAATAAGAGGTGCATCCACAGAGATGCACAGTTTGGTACCCATTTTGGAGTGGTGGAGTAATTGTGTCATACTTCTTTGAACATGAAGCTGAAAAAACATCTGAATCTGAAGCTGAAATCTTTAATCCTATGGAAGTACTGATTTTTTAGAATAACCATTTAATTAAAAAATCCGCGAATTAAATTGGTTTTATTTCATGGGTTTTGTTTAAAAAATGTATATTGTCATATTCAATTGCTTTTATTTCATTATTTTTAAAACTGGCGGATGCGCCATTATGCATCCAAATTATTTTCTCTATAATTCACAGAAAAGAATCCGAATACGTATTGGGTATTTATTTGACGTAATAAAAACTGAATGTCTTGCAAAACAATGAAGAGGCTAATGTATTGAAAGATTGTATGATTTCGACGAATTCGTGGTAGTTAACAAAAAATATGGCATCATTTCAATTCTATTATATCTATTTATTGAATTAAGTAACGGTTTACTTTTTTAATTAAATCTAAATAAATCTTTGTTCTCTTTACTTGGGATTTCCTGTAATTTGTTAAGTAACTTGTATATAATAGTTATTTTTTTATAGAACGCGCATGACTTAATTTTATTTAAGCATTTGTTGTATTTGGAAGATATCGACGTATTTTTTTCAAGCGTGACATTTTAAACAAAGTAATCGCTAGAGCGTACGACTTCCTGTCATCTTGATTGAAGATTTATCCGCTGGTTGAACTTGACTTTATTGTTTTTCAAACAAAATGAAATTATTCTGCCTTAAACACGGATAAAATAATTAGTTGGACTTATTGTAAGTTTTATTATTCATTTAAATTACCGCACAGGTTTGAACTGTAACTTCCTGAAAAAAAGTGGTGTCCGCTAGCTCTATACACATGAGTATGTCTTTTAAAACCCGTCGGTCTATTCGTGATTTTCTTATTTCGTAAAGAAAATAATCAGCACGTTGAACGCAATTTCAGATCAACATTTCGGAAGAATATTAATCCTTACGATTTTAACTCCTCTATTATTTATATTATCTCTCATTTATCTATATTTTACTCCTCTATTATTAAATTATTTATTTAAATTTTCAAGAAGAATCAGGGTACCTATAATGACAAATAAAAAATATATAAGTGAGAATGAAGCTTTGTTAAGTTAGAATTGAGGCTTCTAATGCCGCTAGTTCTAACAGAAAATCTACATAAAAGAAACTTTTTATACAAAACACATGCAATTTCATATAGTTAAATCTGTTGTTTTCAGAACACTTCCAACGTCTGTTCTTTTAGGCTGACAGTCATCGATATCCTTTAATCCACCCATCCATCCCTAAAGCCACAGGCTGATAGAGAGAAGTTACATATTAAGACAAGGATTAAGAAACGGACCCAGTGAGGGCAGGACTCGAAGCCAGACATACAATGACTTCCTCAGTATTGGGTGCAATTATATATAAACCATAGTACGAATAACATTGTTGCAAGTACCTCTATAGCAGATTTCTACAGATCACTCATCCTTATTGCAGATCACAGAACAACGGGTTGACTTCTTAACTCTGTGTAAGTAATTGAACTAATGCTCACCCTATTCTTATGTATTCTAACAAAATATCTTCATCCGATATTCAAAAGTATGTCTTTAAATTGTTATTAAATTCATGTATTTCTGCCTAATTCTCTGGGTAATCTACTGACCTTAAAGTTTTAAATAAGCTTGGATACACAGAAATCGACTTCCTTCCCCTAAGGTATCAGACCGAAGAGAGGAACATAGAGACGAGGACACACCCATGCGTAGACAGGTACCAAATTTCCTCCGTTAAGACTCGAACCAAGTATACCATGGCACCCTCCGATAGTGGGCTCAGTCTGCCACCCCGGACCATAGTACAAATGACAATGTAACAGCTACCTCTATAGGATAGATTACCCATTTATGCTTTGGGCGCGGGGCAAAATAGTGCACTTTAATTAGCTTCATTTCGAACAACAGATCTCAACGCCTTTATTTCGGTATCTGAGTTAAAATCTTAATAAGAATTAGTAATAAGAAACTATTATTAATTTACTCTCTTGATTAAAGTTATGTAAGCAATTCCATATGGCCCAAATTTTCACATACAGAACAAATAATTTGCTCTGTACAATTATTATTGTACTATTATGATATTAGATAATATAACACTTACATTTGGAGATCATACAATGACATAAAAAATATAAAAGTTGTATGATAATCAGTGATGAAAAAAAGATTTCTATATCTCAAACTTGATTTATTAACCATATTTAGCTTATTAATTGGTTAACGTGCGCTGGTGGTACGTTAAGGCCAATATAACATTTAAAACAATATTTTCATTTAACTATAAGGATGAAAAGTTTTCAATTAATTTAATATTTATTCCCACAGTATGTTATTTTGTATCCTGAATAAATTACTGAAGATTGAAGACTGATTGAAGAATAAATTACTTTTAGTTTTCTTATTGCAAGAAGAAAAGTAAGTAAGTCATAAAACTTAATATCTAATGGTGTATTTTCTACAGCAAATAATTTCAAACATAATCACAGATTAATTCGAAGGTCTACTAAATCGGCGCTGTCTAGGGCCGCCATTATCCTTGAACATAACACTAATCACTATGAGTAACGACAGGTCAATATCATAGCGCAAGCTGATCGATCAGGCTAGCTAAATTGCATGTCATTTTTCGCGTACTCCCCTCTCCTCTCCTGCACCGCGGATCTCTATAAGTCCGTTAAAACTAAGCGGCTGTCGACAGCCCAAGCCACCGTTTGGGCTGTCGACAGCCAGCCCAAACAGCGGCCGGCCAAGGCTTGCGCACTACCGGTTGCCGGCGCTTCAGTTTAAATGGAAATATGTATGATAATATGAATAGAAAATGTTTATTATTCTGGCAAAGGCAAATGGCAATATAAAAAGGGGTCCACCATCTAAAATATGTAGGGTAGGCTGCGCCTTACAGCCTTAATGGACGCTTCGCCACTGGTGATTACTAGCTTCTCATTTTTATTTAAACTGTTCCAAAATAGTTAAATGCACCCGCATTACTAAACATATTTAGTATACCTAGACGAGACTCTGGAGAGGAAAGTATTTTTATTGTCAGACTGCAGATTTTAATGTGCTGTTAAAATCGCCAGTGTTTTTAATGTCACAAAATTTTAATGTAAAATCTAACACTTGTTATTTGAACAATCGTGCTCATAATGACCTACTATCAACATAGGGAAGACAACTGTTTGCTGTCGTGTTAGTTATATGTTAATGAGTTCCACTGTTTGTTTGCATTCACAGCAAACTTAGAGGTTGTGTTACTTAGAGGTTATCATTTTTTTGTTTATTTATGTTTTAGTTATATATTGTACACACACACACACACACACATATATATATATATATATATATATATATATATATATATATATATATATATATATATATATATATATATATATATATATATATATGTAATTTTTGTATTCCAAAATGTTTGTCTTATAAATGGATTTTTTCTGTTGGCAATAAAGGCATTATTATTATTATGACTATTAAAAGTGGTTATATTTACACAATCCTATTGTTTCATTTTCAGTTTCTTTCGATCAATAACCAAGGAGAAGCAAAAACCAAGGACAAGAACAATAATTCTTATTTACCGACACACTTTGCCAAGTAAATGTCATCAATCATAAAATCTATTTACTTATTGTAAATACTTCAAACGTTGCCGTCCGTTATAATTTAATAAAACATATGTATCCTTGGTAATTATTTAACACTCTTCAATGGTTTCGGGTGGATGATTTTCACATTTCATACAGCCTTAATCCGATTACACGGGCAAATGATGTGCATCTGTGTACTTTTCGTTTTATTCCGAAATCATTCTATGGTTAAATTATATTCCATTTTCAAGATTAAACACAATTTGTGACAATTCCGTTCCTACAAAATTAATCAACCGTTAAATCTAAAAATAAGTCAGAAAGAGTGAGAATTAATTCAATTATAAAAACAATTTTAATTATATTTGGTCAGCGTCCGCAGTAAATGAACACTTTTATAATAAAAGAAACATTATTTTACATTCCGATACCATAACAATGACAAACTTTCTACGCCTTTTCTCCGCGGAAGAAATTAAAATATTCCTTCGCGAAAAAGACGAGATAGTAGAAAAGCAGTTAAAGTGTAACATAAATTATAAATTTTATAGATGCTTAACGAATTATTGAAAACTATTATGTTAATAAAAACATTACCAACGTAATTGATTAGCATACATATATTATGTTGTTTACTTGGGAAACGTTCTTTAAGCATGTGGAAAAATACGAAGTGAAAACTACGAAAAAACAAACCATTTTGACAAGCATTTCGAAAAATATATGTACACATTATTTTCAATAAAACTAAACATTTTTATGTACACACTAAGTTAAGTTAACTCAAGCAAAAAAGACACCTTTCTGGAATTGAACTCGGGAACAAACAATATTTTAACAAGGTATGAAGATATCTTTGACAACAAACAAAACAAGAACAAAACAAGGCAAACAAAAATTTAGCACAGTGACAACAGTTGAAAAGATCATTAACAAGTAAAAAAAAATAACTCAGAACCTAAGTTGGAACCTTAGAGTACACCAGAAGTGGCCACAAATAATAAACTGAAAACTACCACACATATTGAAGAAGATGAGTTAAATATAAGGTGAAATATACATAATAAATGACTAAAGTACCTCATGACTAAATACTCAATTTAGTTGATATAATTTTGCGATAATTAATCATATTTATTTCATAAGCTCTTTCTCAGTTCTTCGGAAGTTCATAATTCAGAAATTTAAAATAGATGATTTTAACAATTTATACGTAGTTATTTTTTTATTTATTGGTCCTTATTCTAATAAACAGGCATAACACATTCACTAAGAGTGTGCCAAATTTTCAAAATATTCACAATAATTCATTCAAAGAATTGTTAGCCAGTAAATAATCAACTTTTAAAGTTGCAATTATTCTAAGTGGCATATAAAAATTATCACATCATTTATATTGTATAAATTTGTCTTTATTGTAAATTTATTTCCTAGATAACACAGCAGCATAATAACCTTATTCTACTCAACCTCAGTATTTTGAAAATGTATCCTAATGTTTGAGAATATTATTTTACTTTAAACATTTTAGTTTAGTTATTTACATGAAGTTGTGCCAGATTAGGTAATTTATTTCAGATAAATTCAGACTTCAAGCATTGGAATTCCCTTCAGTGCTTACAGAATTCACTCCAATCATTATTGTAATTTCTAAGTAGTCCAGCTGAATAAAATGTTTGTATGATCTCTGATGATTCTAGAGTATATCTTACTGTAATACGTCACAATAAGAGTTAAATCATCATCTACAGTTCTTCATACTGGTATTGCCAGGTGAAGTAATTGAAATACGTGTTTCAACCAGTTTTTTGGCATTTCACAATTTTCCCTAAGAGCTTAATGTCTCCACGATTAACAAGTAGATGGCGTATTACCGTTCAATGCCAAGGATAATGTGAGTGAGGATAATGTCAAGCATTATCCTCACTCAATTAGGATTAGGTATCTAACTTTTTTTCAGAAAAGAGAACCCGCCACAGGTAGGATTCAACATCTGTCCCGGATGGGAACCGAACAACAGACAGCTGTTTCGAACTTATTAGTTCTCATCAGTGCCATACGAGGTACGCCGGTCCAGCCGGACAAATGCCGATTATAAGTTACTGAGGTGTCTAACTATTTGAACTATTTGAATTCCAGATGCATCGATAATCAATGCATGATGATATAATAACCGAAATTACGATGATTTGCAGTTTTAGAAGCTGGTACTCCTATGCGGAATATTTGAAACGCTTTTAGCTTTATAATGGTAAATGGTTCGAATTAATAAAAAGGAATTAAAGAAACCATAAGGTTAAGACGACAGCGCAAGTTTCTTGGCTCTCTAGATTTTCATTTCCATTTTACTATAATTACATTAGTATATCGCACTCAAAAAACTTAAAAATAGGAAGAGTCCAGGCCCCAACGATATAGCTAATGAACTACTTAAATATGGAGGGGAAAAACTACCCCACAATTAACAACTCTGATTAACAAAATACTATCCCTCTGTAAAATTCCAGACGAATGGCGAATTAGTGCCATGATCCTACTTTTCAAGAAGGGCGATAAAAAAGTACCAGCAAATTACAGAGGCATAAATCTGCTTAGCACAACCTTAAAGTTCACTACCAGAATTATAACAAACAAAATCAACGAACGAATCACACTGGTAGACGAACAACAAAGGTTTCGATCAGAAAGATCATGTACAGACTGCTGTGTTTATATTAAGGCAAATAACCGAAAAGTCGATTAAATACAACCGACTAGCCTCCATGTGCTTGATTGATATAGAGAAGACATTTGATCGAATACAAATAATAGACGTACTACATCTTCTATACGATAGACAAATACCACATAACATCATTAAAACAATTGAAAACATATATTTTGCAAATACTACCAAAGTCAACGGCGAGCTCACAGAATAAATATCCAGCAATAGTGGCATCCAATAAGGAGACTCTTTGAGCCCGCTCCTGTTTAATATTGTCATAGATGAAGTAATAAAACAAGTACGAAAACACAAAGAGTATAAAATGGGAGAGAGGGAGGTAAATATTGTATGCTATACCGATGATGCCGTATTAATAGCGGAAAATGAAGATGATCTACAGAGACTTTTATTTCAATTCTTTAAAACAGCAAAAGCAATTAACATGACAATATCAACAGCAAAAACAAAATGCATGATTACTTCAAAAATACCAATTAGATATAAACTCTGTATTATAATAAGATTATCCAACAGGAAATGAAATTTAAATAGCTCGGGATAGAAATTTCTGGCTACAGAGATATTGAGGCAGAAGTAAGAAGCCAGGTGACAAAGGCTACAAGAGCAGCAGCATGTCTAAACAACGTAGTATGGAGAAACAAACGCATAGGGATCGAAGCAAAATCTAGGATAACAAAACAACGATCAGACCTATTATGACATACACAGCTGAAACCAGGCCCGAAAAAGCTAAAACAAAAAAATACTAGAAACAGAACAAATGAAAATAATATGCAGGAATATCTGGCAAAACATTGCTGGATAGGGAAAGAAGTGAGGATATCAGGCAAATGTGCAGAATACAAAACATTAATGAATGGGAATTAGGTAGAAAAACAGAACGAAACAAACACATTAACCGAATGTCAGAGGAAAGACTAGTAAAAGTAACTAGAGACTAGTCACCATCAGGACGCAGAAGCACCAGAAGATCTCGGAAGCGTTGAAGCAAAAATTTTCCAAATAACCAGACTTAGGCAAGACGACAAAGAAAAACATTCAAAATACCTATGAAGAAAAAGAAGAAGACATTAGTATGTACCATTTATACACGAAGGTAATATGACGCGCTGCTACGAATGATTTGCTTTTCAACATTATATTAATATTTTATGGATATAGATCAACTGTAGTTTAACCTGTTTTAAAATCAGTTCAAGTTTCAACATAAATATATTAAGAAATTGTAAAATATTAGCATTAAAAATCTTTTTTTTTAACTTCGATTAGGTGGTAGTATAGTATTTCATAATACTCCTAATGTTTTCATTAAACTTTGTCAATTATTTCTCTAAATTTGTTCATCTAAACATACCATGACGAATTTAAACATATTACATTTTCTCAGTACATTATGCTTTTATAACTTATTATATATATATATATATATATATATATATATATATATATATATATATATATATATATATATATATATATATATATATATATATATTTATACTAATTGTAACAATTCTGAATAAAACATATTTAAATATTCCTGTAGCACTTAAAAAATATGTGACAATTAGTAATCATTTATTAGAAACACACCGTTAGACAAAGAAGTTCTAACATATAGATTCCTTATATTAAAAAATAACGTTCTTTGTCATTTAAACTGAAAATAATTATTAATAAAGCACGTCTAGTAGAAGAATATTGTGCGTAGGTGAAACGGTTAGTCAATTTTAGTTCATACTTTTTAATATGTACATTTTGGGATGCGCAATCCTTTGTGTAAAAGCGAGGTTTGAATGTATTAACTATGCATTTACATCTACTAATATTAAGCAATATATTTTTAGGCTGTAAGTGTCCTTCTTTCAATAAGATAACATATATCTATTACCTTGTGGATATTTCCTAACGATTTTTTAGGCCAGAACCCCTCTGCTTCCAAAATAAGAAACTTGTTTCTACTATTTTGCAATCTAATAATGAATCAGTCCAATTGTCTAGCAAATTCTAATCTGATCTTAAAAATCGTTGATAATATGTCAGCCTAAGACATATTTGTCTTTGTGGTGATCAGTTATATCCACGCGGTCTTTTGAAAATTGGTTATAAAAGAATGGTAACTGCAAATTTTAATGGAGTTTCACATCCGTTATATTAATATATTTGAATGTAATCTCTCTATTAACGTAAGAAAGAAGCACTCGTAATGTAATCGTCCATTATTACAATATTTATTTTCGATCAGAATTGTATCTTCTGTCATAGTAAACAACTAGTAATAAATAAAAACGTTTAATAGCATAAATAACATTGGCGGTATCTCTTGATAAATTTATCCTAACAATATACTGCACATTGCAATTATCGTCAAGAAGAAATACTTTTGAGACTTATATTTAGCTATAAAAATTACAAACGTTCTTATAATATAAGGAACATAATTTGAATGATACTCTGAGTAATGCCAATTACCCACAATAAGTTAACAGGGAATAAAAATGCACATTAACATGTAATTAAATTAATATTAAGAGAAGTTCGAAATCCCTGGAATTATTTTTTTTTTTTTTATAAAACTGATATTAAACCTGCTAAGTCATAAATAGTAATCACAAAACATAATTAAAAACTGACTAATAAACATTCTGCTGGTTCAAAGTGTAATTCAATTGTGATGGTCTAAAAGTATAAGAGAACATCTATAGCGATTCCTCTCTATTAACTTTTAATATATTGACTTATTTTATGAGCATTAGGGGACCGTTAAAATGTAGTATTTCGATAACATATATAACAGCAAAAGTTATTCTAGGTATGTTTAATTAATATCTGTAATCGCGGGTACATAACTTGTAATACGGGTACCACCTGATCAGAAACTATTAATATCTTTAATAACAAATAAATAATAACGTTGTTTTATAACGAACATTAACGAGAATGAATATATGCTACTATGATGCAAGTAACTACAATACAGTAGATAGCTAATAAAGATAGCTAATTTTGGTACAAGGGGCACTATTCATATTTTGAGCCTTGGTAACACTAAGTGTTGTCAGACACCATCCGATGTTTCCAATGGAAAGTTTGACATTTTTGACTATAATGTTCTAACATTTTATCATTCAAGCGATTTATGTTATTTACAGTGATTTGAAAATTGTATCTCAGCAAAAAAAATGGAATTAACTCGTGAAAATGTTCATGCGATGATTTATTAGGACTTTTGACGTTGATTATCAAGACAAGAGTGCATCGATCAACTTACTTCCACTTTTGGCGATAAAGCTCCATCCTTTGCCACTGTAAAACGCTGGTATAACGAGTTTAATCGTGGCCGCCATTCGCTCACCGACGAAAGTCGTGAAGGTCGTCCAAAATCAGTTGTTATGCCAGAAAACATTGATGTTGTGCAAAAACTGATAATGTAAGATCGTCATTTGACATACTAGAAGATTAAGACAACCTTAGGCATTATTCGGGCTAGCATATATAAAATATTGCATGATCATTTAGCTGTAAAAAAGGTTTGTTCTCGTTAGATCCCACATAATTTGAAAAGATCTACAACAGATGCTCGTGTCGATTGATGCAAACAAATGCTCAAGAAGAAATTCTCAATAGCTGTGCTTCAAGAAACATATATAACAGGTAACGAATCATGGATCTATGGATATGAGCCTGAAAGTAAACAGTAGTTTATATATACTACTCGTATAAACACCCATAGTAGTATGGGTGTTTCAAGATGAACCAAATCCAACAAAAGTTGTTCGCGTTCGAAGCACCTCGAAACAAATGGTCGCCTTTTTTCGGAAAAACTGGTCATGTGGCAACTGTACCTTTAGAGAAACGTAAAACGATCAATTTTGAATGGTGCACCACCATTTGTTTGTCAGAAGTCTTCGGTAAAATAAGGAAAACAAACAAGCGCCGCCGGATCATTTTTCATCATGATAATGCGAGCTTTCAACGATTTTCGTCGGCAGAAGAAGCTGTTGATGCGTTCGATAACCATGTTTTGGAGATGTCTCAAGCGGAATGGAAAAAATGCTTTGACATATGGTTCGAACCCATGCAAAAGTGTATAGATCATGAAGGAGAATATTTTGAAAAATGATAAAGTAATTTTCAATGACAAATTAATGTTTTTTATTATTAGACTCAAAATATAAATAGTGCCGTCGCGTCGTAACGTGTACTAAAGTGCCTCATAATCTTAATCAACGTTATTGTAAAAGTTGTATTCATGCAGTTATCGGTACATTATACGATGATGTCTGATCTGTCTGATATATCAATTAAAAAGAAGTAATTTCACACAAGACAGAAATATACACCAAATGTACAAAGTTTTAACACTCTAATCGATTCGAATCCGAGGTTCAGTAAATGTGCTTAGAAGTATGTGAATGTCATTTATTGCCAGGGCCATGAAATATTACTTCAATATATTTATCAATCAATTTTATATATTATAAAATAAATCCTGGGTATGCCCAAAAAACAAACACAGTAAAGAAATTAATCGAGGAAGCTATTACTCTGTGGTAGTCCATAATTCACAACGGAAATTAGTAAAACAACTACTACGTTTTATACCACTATATTTTCACAGAAGCGTGACTGCAGTTTCGACAATTATGTCATTTTCAAACGATGATTCAACTAAGAATAAAATACAAACATTCTGTTGCTATAATATATACTATCCAAATACAGAGACTAAGTGTTATGACAATAAACAGGTAGTTAAGGTTTATAAGAAACGTGTTTTCCAAATGGTGGAATCTCCACCATCAAATTGTGGGAATTTCCACGAAGACTATTAAGAACTATTATACAGGAGGTTTATTAATTTGGGTAACAGTAAAGAAAGGAGAGTATAGTATATCTACTTGATCATTTAACAAGCTAAAATTATCACTATGGTTGTATTTATAGATTTCTATAGCTTCTAACCAATTAAGTTTTAAACCTTTGCTAGCATAGTGTAGGTTTTTCATATTATTGATATCTGGGAAATTATGTTCACTTTCCAAGATATGATTAGCAAAAGTAGAATCTGTTTTTTGTAATCTGAAGGATCTATTATGATAAATGTATCTAGTTCTAAATTTACGTCCTGTTTGTCCTATATATGTGCTATTGCACTCCGAGCAATTTAACCTATAAACTCCCGACTTTTCATATTTATTAGTTTTATCTTTGGCGTTATAAACTAAAATATCGTCCACATATCTATACCAAAATTGAATAATGTTTTTACCCAGTTGAGAATTTAGTATTAGTTCTTCTAGATTAGACATAAAAATATCTGCTAGTAAGGACTTAAAGGTGATCCCATAGGTAGACCGCTGTTTTGTATATAAAACTGATTGTTGAATTGGAATCGTTTGAAAATGACATAATTGTCGAAACTGCAGTTACGTTTCTGTGAAAATATAGTGGTATAAAAACGTAGTAGTTGTTTTACTCATTTCCATTGTGAACAAACACACTGTTGTTTAAGATACTCTGAAGTATTTAAATAAAATACGACAATTAGACAATAAGATGCGGCATTTGAAAAAACGTAATTTGAACAACGCAATTAAACACCATAAAACGCATGCAAATACATTCACTACTAGCAGGACGCACTTGAACCGACACAAGTGCTTCTCGCAGTTTATGGCGGTTTGACCAATAACATTGCAGATTTCAGCAAACCACGAGGCGATCACGCGGTGATCATTGCTTATACGAGCTGAATTTCGGATATACTTTGAGAGTAACGATAATATTAATTACATAACTATCGCGTTTTGAGAAAAAATTATTTTCAAAGAGAAATTATTTTTTAAAGAAACAATGCCAATACATGCTAACGTCCTTTAGGTTAATGGTACAAAAATTACATTTTGATATTGGACGCTCTGTCATGTCATAGCAATTTTAACAAACAATCAGGTTTTGAAACATATTAGTCAGTCATTGAAGAACATAGAAATGGCATACTGGCGAATAAGATTTCATCTTATTAGACCGCTAATAATAATCCGATATAAACAGTAGACTATTTAGACGCGTAAATAATTTTAATGAAGAAGAAAGTATTTAATTGAGAAACTAAACTAAATAACACTGTACCCCTTTCCTATTAGCAGTAGTTAACAACTTCATAAATTGACTTAACGTGCTACATTGGTGTTGATAACACAGAATTACAATATAAATTAATTATTGTCTATTGAGCGTATGCATAGATCATTTATAGTGTGTAATAGGCTACCAATGACGATTATACATTAGACAAATAAGAACAAATAATTAGATAAACCTATTACGTTAAAAGAAGCAGTCTTTACAAAAATATAAAGCACTGGAGAAAATGAATTATTTAACCCCAAAATTAGTATTATAATCACACTCTGTAATGGGGATCTTAATCAATCAGTCTTTATTAAGTTTCTTATTTTATGAGAAAACTCCTTCACTAATCACTAAACTTCACATACCAATCAATGTACTCAATTACTACAATGAAAACACAATAAATAGACCATATTCAATTGATTTCTCCTATACTAAATATTTAGTACCGAGAAATAGATTTATTCTAATTTAAAAATAAACATATCTTCCTCAAATATATTTAAGTACTCATTAACTAGATTAACCAAATTTAATTAATAAAACTAATTATATTAAAACTATATTATGGAAAATATATATTATCAAATATAAATATAATATATAAAAATATTTAAAATTGTCGAGAAAGAAAGGCTTCCTCTCAGTATATGTCTTTTTATATCATACATTTTATATACAGTGCGCGTCTATTAAGAGACACTTCTTGTCGGTTTCTTATCCAAAAATGTTACTAAAATCATCATCTCAATTAAACCTATCGTTTTGTATGGTTATCTATATCGTTAAAACTTGGATTAATATAGCGATACATATTTTATAACGCCATTACAAAACAAATCAATAAACAAGATAATCAATTACTTACCATTGTGATTTGTACTGTTCTCTCTATCTTCCATTTTTTCTACGCCATCTCCTAAATCTACCAGACTTCTGATCGAGAACACAGATTTAGCCACCCTCATTTTGCAGCCATTTTCCTGTGGTGCCGCATCCCTTTGCCTAGTGGAAAGGTCCATCTCCAAACACTCACTATCCATGTGGTTTAACGTGTGTGATATAATAACTTCAAATACGGTTTACTCGACTGGCTACTTCGATAACAGTAAGTACTCATTAAACAACTGAAAATGAAAAAAATTCTCGTTAACGCATTGCAAAAATTACACGATATTTAAAGGGGTATAAGTTAGATATCACAGTGTACACAAAAAAGTTTTTTACTCGATAACTAATGGTGATATATTATATATATATATATATATATATATATATATATATATATACATATATATATATATATATATATATATATATATATATATATATATATATATATATATATATATATATATATATATTATTATTATTATTATTAAACTAATACTGATATCTATCCTTTGCCAGTGGCATTGTGACAACGTAATTTTGATGCACATATATGATACTTGTTAAATTTAACCATACAATATTACAACAGTAGTATACAGCATAATTTAATATAATAAATACTTCAAAAAGCAAAATTGTTTGGAAAAAATTACGGCATTGGCAAATACTTAGTAAACAGTAGATTAAGGTTTTATTTGAATCGACTCAACCGTATATTTTTATTATAATTTATCAGATTCCAAGATTCTAAATAAAAAATGTTAAGTAATATTTTTTTATTAGCGTAGACCTTTTTGAGCAATCGGTGGAAAGAGATTAATATAATCTGCAGTCTATTATCAGAAGATTTTAATTTACAACTTTTCTTGAAAACATTAATAAATGATAAATGATAATAAAAAAAATAATAATTTTTGTCAATATATATTTAACATGTTACCTTTCTTTAGATAATCAACAACAGTGGATAAGTTTATCAGTTTTTTTATTAACATTTTGTAATATATCACGTGTTATATTTTCTTGACGTATGGAATATTTCATTAATTCACAGAGTTAATAGCAGTCACTACTTCGGTTTTTAAATAACCCTACAAAAAAATGTGGAATGGCGTAAAATGACGAGACTTGGCAGATCACTTAGTTGAACCTGTTCTTCCAATCCATTTCTCAAGCAACAGCTCAGGCAACTTGAGATTTCCATACATGTCATGTAAAATTAAGATGATGCGTCGTCGTGTTGGAAGCAGAACGCTTTTCTATCTATCAACAGCATTTCGTCAATAAACGGCCCATGTTCGTTTCTCAATAACTGTATATAGGTTTATCTATTTAAATTTCGTTGTATGATGATAGGACCTATGACTTTATTATTGTAAATTCCAGACCACTAGTTAACTCTTCGATTATCCTGTCTTCTTCTTTTAATGTTGTCTATTGACTATACCATTTAAATATAAATTTGCTTTATAACTATAAAAAATATACGAAAATATATATTCTCGAAATTGGGTTGCTGTCGCTTCTTTTGCCCTAAACTAGACGTCATCATCATACAGTTTCTGAACGTCTATCATTTTGTAAAGGTAGTAAAGTTATTCATACCTTTGACTTAGAGCAACCTACTCCTTGCGGAAGTTTATATGTTGACTAATAAGAATTCTTCGTTTCTTCAACAGGTGCACCTTTTGCGAATCCTTGGATGCACACTACCAGTTGCTTTCAGTTTTTCTAAATTAAGTCTCAAGTAGTCGATTTGGAAGTGGTTTATCTGGATGTATCGCATAGAATTCAGCGCACATATCTCCTAAACTTATGCTACCAACATCCCGAAAAAATAATTCAACACAAAACCCAATCAATCACAAGTTGACTGTATAGTATAATTTTTTATAAAATCTGAAAATGACAAGTATTTTTCCTTTAATTCAGAGCCATCACGTGGAACATTCACAATATTATTTCAAATATTATCAGCAAATTTCCTTCTTGACTGGTGATATCTCATTACCCATTTCTATTTTGTTAACCAAATATTTTACCACATAACATTCAACGACTGCCGACGACTTCCACCCGTTTTCCACGCGACTTCCATCGTACCTATTTTTTTCCAAGAATATCGACGTCGCTTATTGGCCAAAAGAGTAGCGAGATGAATGCCTGGCATAATTTTCAAAGTATTTAAAATTGTGCCATTTTGACATCTTAATAAGGGTATTTCTTCTGAATTTTTCAATGGGAAACTTAAATTTTCTAAATAAATCCGAAGAATATAAATACAACTTTTTTTTTAAGAATTTATTAATGGGAAACTCATATTTTCTGAATAACTCTGGAGAATATAAATTTTCATGCTCATTGTTAACAATTGTGAAACTTTGTGATTGATGAATTTTTGCATCGAGTATTTAGGGAAGGAAGTATCAACAACTATCGTAAACATCACACTTCCTTTGCCTAAAATATCATTTAGAGTAAACTGGCACAATTCATCTTTGGGATATATTTCGACTATGGTTATGGCAACTACTTTTTTCATTGCTTGATCAAATGCTTCTCTCATAAACCAAATAATGTCTTCCGTTTCAAATACTTCACTTTTTTAGGGCGACGCGACGCCCAATATTTTTTACAAAGACGTTTAACGTATTTTGAAATGTCAACGTTATCATTTAAGGAAATTATTGACCGCAGCATTGAATAAAATACTCGCGTCCATAAACTATCATAGATACATACTATACTTTTTTTGTTTATGCATAAAATATGCAAATACCCCCTTTTGGAAAAAATCGTAAATCATTTCATATTTTTTGTTAAATTTTTCTGGTAAAAAGGACATACAAGCAACATTTGCAATGATCTTGATATTAAGATGAACCATTTTTAACAAAGTTTTTATTCAAAACGCTACAAATAAAGCTTTGTAATAGAAAACAGACAACAAAATTTAAATTTTCAATAAATTCTTGATTTTTAAACTTGCAAACTTTTTTTACTACATCACTAAAAAGCAAAGCAGTTTGATAGTTGTTAATTAACATACATATTTAGTAGTTCGTTTTCTATTATTTGTACAGGTACTGAAAATATAATTCAAAACCACTTGTCCCAAATTACTAAAATCGAGAATGAATAGGAAACCTCGACACTTACGGACATCTATTTCCCCAACTGCATTCTGAACTCTAAAAGTATGACGTATAGATACGTAAGATACTTTAAATATAGGATGTCTCAGTTGGAACTATAGAATTTGAATTGCGCGCCGTTTGCTTTCTGTCAAAGATAAGGCATCAATATATAGCGACTGTCATCTACGAACCACACGATGCGACGTTGACATGCCGCGATTAACAGTTCAACAACGAATAGTTTGTGTAGAACTGCTTTATGAAAGTGAACAATCATTTAAAGTTGCATTAAGAAAAATTCGCACAAAATCTGAACAAAATGGAGCGCCTGCAGAGTTAACAGTTCGTAACTTAATCAATAAATTTGAAGAGATGTTCAGCAAGATGGTGCAACGTGTCATACAGCACGTGCAACCATAACTCTGTTGCATACCAAATTTCGTGATCATGTTGTCTCGAGGAATGCTGAGAATTCGCCAGCAAGATCATGTAATTTACGCCACTGGACTTTTTTCTTTAAAGTTATCAAGGGAAAAGTGTACGCCACCCAGCCAGCAACAATAAATGACCTCAAAATAAACATTCAACGTGTTATTATCAAGATAAAGCCAGTTTTATGTGCCCATATTATGGACAAGTTTGCTAAACGAATGACATCATGCCAGATAAGTCGAGGAACGATATTCTTTTCCATTTGTAGCTGCATCGTCCCCATTTTATGTTGAAGAATAAAAAACCTCAAGTATTATTACTTTTGTTCACAAATCAACAATCACAAATCACATCCCATAGCTCCAATTATACATCCAGGTATGTTGACGTCATATGGTATGAAGATGACAGTCGTTAAATATTGACGCCCTATCTTTGACAGAACACAAATGGCGCGCAATTCAAACCATATAGGTAGTTCCAACTGAGATACCATATCTGAAATATCTGAACATTCACTTCCTAAGAATTTCATGATTAAACTAAAATAATGAAACGGCAGGCTTAACAAATACCGTATCTGCTGAAAAAGAGAAAGTCAGTCATTGAATACTCGAAAATCGTATGAAACAGTTCTAAAACCTTGAAACGAACTTTTCCGCACGTAGAACATTTCTATCTCGAAATTGAGTGGCCGAGAAAAAAAAAACCAACACATAAATGCAGAATATGTGTTTTATGCGACGGTTTTACTTTTTTCAATTTTTCTCAAATAGTCCACCATCCTGCTTTCTCAAGACCCATGGACACGGTGGGATGTGTCCTATCCACCTTGAAATCAGTAGATGTCGTTTGGTAGACGTCCCTAATCAGAATCAGTCGAAACCCGATCGATCCTAAATGCAGAATATGTGTTTTATGCGACAGTTTAACTTTTTTCAAATAGTCCACCATCGTGCTTTCTCATAACCCATGGACAGAGTGGGGTGCATCCTATTCACCTCAAAATCAATAGGTGTCGACTGGTAGACGTCCCTAATCAGAATCAGTCGAAACCCGATCGATCCGACACGATTTAACTGAGTGATCGTGCTAACAAAAACAATTTCTCAAATAGTCCACCATTGTGCTTTCTCATGACCCATGAACAAGGTAGAGTGTGTTATATCCACCTCAAAGTCAATAGGCGCCATCTGGAGACGTCCCCGGTCAGAATCAGTCAAAATCTGATCGATCCGACACGATTTAGTTGACTTATCGTGTTACAAGAAATTTTTTAAATGCCAACGACAACTACAGACACACAGGCAAAATTTTTTAAAAGGCATTTGTTCTTTGATTTTTAGGCCTGAAAAACGAAAAATGAACTAAAAAAATTTCATTCTCTTTCCACGATTACATACTTTTCCGCTAGTATAGGTGAGTGCGGAAAAGTAAAAATTGTATTTATTATGTTTAGTCCAACCTACATATAACTTAACTAAAATTTCACGCTGATACATATAGTCTTTAATAAAGTAAGTGATATAGTAAAAATATTTGCGACTGTACTATTATGCAATATATTTAAAGAAGTAACCATTTAACTATGCTTGTATACTAATTAGGTAGTTGTTTGCGAAATATTTTCTTCATAATTAGTCCATTTTAATATATTTACGTACTTACCGATAGCCTTATCAATATACCCTTTCCTATCGATTCTAATTAAATACAACGGATTTAATTAACACTATAAATGAAGGTTAAAGGCAAATTTAATGGATTTTGAAATATGCTTTCGCTAGCCGATTCCTTTCCTAAATAATTATTAATCTAATTTACAAAATAAGATTAATTTCAAATGCTTTAATTAGTAAGACGATTAAATCAACAGATCCACTGTCTGGTGGTAGATTGTGTAATCAGGCATTCCACTGTAATTAAAAATTTATAGCAAGGTAAGGTATTAAGTCAGCGTAAGAAAAAAAATAACTGGTATTTAGATTGTGCACAGGGTAAGAACACAATGACTTAAACCTTTTCCTGAAACTAAGGTTTTATGGCAATAATGAATCAGCTTGAATAACATAGTAATTTTATCTAAAATCTACAAGTAACTAGGTTCACAAATTTCGAAACATGATCTACTTAGAGGGTGTTCGGCTTACTATACGACGTGGTATTAAAATATAACGGGAATTTTAGTTTTTTGGAAATAATTTTGTTCGTCTACATTAATGTTATCCCCTTCAAAATAGTCCCCATTAGATATTATACACTTATGCCAGCGCTTCTTCCAATCCCTGAAACACTTTTGAAACTCGATCTTCGGGATAGCGTTTAGCTCTCTCAGCGATGCGCTCTTAATCTCATGTATACTTGAAAAACGACAGCCCTTTAAGGTTTTTGTTATTTTTGAGAAAATAGTCACACGGAGTCATATCTAGCCAATATGTAGGCTGTGGTATCATTACAGTTGTTGTTTATGGCCAAAAATTCACGAACAAGCAATGAAGTGTGAGCTGGTGCATTATCCTGGTGCAAAGGCCATGAATTGTTGCGCAACAAATCCGGGTGATTTTTGGGATTGCTTCACACAAGCGGCGTTGAGCTTGTAAGTAGTAGGGGAGGATGGGGGAATTCCGCACACGGAGTAATTCTGCGCATAGTAATTTTTGCATCACATTTTGCATAGACGAGGTCGTTACTTTTTTGTTTTCCGGCACGCTGATGTAATTTCGACTAAACCTTTCGTTATTAGTGTTCAGCAAAACTATTTCAGGAGTATTATGCTTTATATGTACATATGATTTTCCGCACACGAACAATTAATTATGTTTTGTCATTAACTACCAGTAATAGGTTAAGTTAGGTGACACACGACGGGGAAATACCGCGCATCTGTGGAGGGGTAATTTCGCGCTGCACGGTATTACCCTGTATTTTGCTAATAATTTATTATTCTGTGTTTCTTTTTAGAATTCAAAATGCCCCGTACTTACGTTCGGAAAACCGAAAAGGCAAAATGGACGGAAAATGAGCTAACAGCCGCAATCGTTGCCATACAATCGGGGCGAAAAGTACGAGAAGTAGGCCGGTCGTTCAATATCCCAAAATCCACTCTACGTGACAAACTAAATATCAGTTCGAAAAGAAATTTGGGAAGGAAACCAGTTTTTAATTATGAACAGGAAACCGCCATAGCCAATCATGTTATAAAATTGGCGAATATATTTTTCGGAATCACACCAACAGAACTGCGACGTTTAGCATACCAGTTTGCTGAAGTCAATAAAATTAAACACCGTTTCGATCAGGACAAGAAAATGGCCGGTCAAGATTGGCTAGAACTATTTTTAAGGCAACATCTCGAAATTAGTTTTCGAAAACCGGAAGGTACCAGCCAAAACCGTATTTCTGCATTCAATAAGCCTGAAGTTGAACGATTTTTTAACAATCTGCTCACTGTTATCGAAAAATTTTAATTTTCTGAGAGTCGAATTTATAATGTGGATGAAACGGGTCCAAATGCCACGATGAAATCTCCACGGCCCAAAAGCCAGCAGAAATTTTGGCACCAAAAGGCCAAAAGCAAGTAGGGTCCATAATATCGTGGGAAAGAGGAAAACATGTGACCGTAGTATGCGCTGTAAGTGCTTCGGGACAGTTCGTCTCCTCGTCTCCCCTATGTTTATATTCCCGAGAGCACGTATGAATCCACAATTAATGAGAGATGGACCAATTGGAGCGGTATATAGATGTTCAAGGAATGATTGGATAAATGAAGAGTTGTTTTTCGACTGGATCAAACATTTTCATCAGCATGTGAAGGCTTCGGAAGAAGATCAAGTGTTCCTCATATTAGATAATCATGGGAGCCACATTTCTTTGGAGATTTATACACACTGCAGATCACACGGAATTGTTATGGTGTCACTTCCCCCGCAGATCTCTCACAAGCTCCAACCTCTTGACTTTTTTTGGGCCACTAAAAAATGCTTTAAATCATGAGTGATTTTTGTATTTAAGAAATCACGCTCACGAAAAGATCACACATTATGAACTTGCTTCCATTTTTAACAAAGCCTACCTAAGGGTTGCCACGATGGACAAAGGAGTATCTGGGTTCCGCGCTGCTGGAATATGGCCCACAAACCCTAATAAATTCTCTGATGACGATTTCAGCCTTATAGATCACCCAAAATTTCCAGATGTACAAATCGAAATTAATTTAAATGAAACCGACGTTAGTAATCGAAATAATATTTTGAAGCAGTCAACTGTAACTGTTGAAGTCGGGCAGAAGACTAAACCCCAATTGGAACCGTCGAGATGTAGTGAAACCATGCACAGGACTCCACCCAAGAAAAGTAAATGGCAGTCAAACCAGGAAGCTGAAGCGCAACCTGGAACGTCAGTACCAAGTAACATGTAACCTTTTTGACAGCTGACATCAGACTAAACATCCGATATGGCTAACAATGTATAGATAGTTTTTAAACATATTTACCAACACAAGATAGAAAAAGTCGCGCGAATCAAACTAATACAACCCATGAAATTCCCGTTACTTTTTGAACACACCTCGTACACCCTTAGTCTGTACAGTTTCTGATCAAAATGCCGGGACGTGCAATTTTTTATTTTTAAGGGGAGAATATTGTAACTTAAAATCAGTTTCTGTCACTGACACTTCCTCCCGCAAATAACTAACCCCTCAAAATATTCAAATGGAAATATAAGTCAAGTTTATACATCATTTAGAAAGTCTCTCGACCCTGATAAGGGCAGTGGTTTTACTTTTGCTCATTAGTCAATCCATAACCGTGATAGGAAAATGGTCTTCCGGTTATATTTTCTGCAAAATGTATGTTTGAACTACTTGGCATTCAACTACTGGTAAAGCCAACTGTATATTGGTTGTGATAAAGTTATGATTGTTATCGTAATGTTGTGATTCTTATAAAGTGGCGTCATTTGAAAAACCTAAATAACAAAACGAAATCATTCTGATGAGATGAATTTCTCAAAAATAACTTTATAAAACAAAATAATTTTGGTAATCAATCCAAATTTTTCAAAATTTATAAAATATTCTTATATATGTGGGGTGGGGCATAGGAAACTGATTTTTAAATGACGACGTTGAGAATATAAAAGTTTTTATTCAGCGTTTCAGTCATTAATAAACAATAATTTTTAATCGTCAGGTTTATATGCCCCACCATATTAGCCGTATTAGCGTATTTAAAATTGCTCGAATTTATATATTCTGATATCACCTTTTCATTTATTGGTTACTCTCTATGGAGTGAAATTTTATTTTAACTCCAAACCGGCTGGAACTTCTGTTACTATCATCATCTGTCACTATAAAAATTCCCATAACTTCATATTTCTTTTTAAAGCGATTTGAATTTTAAACAATTTTAATATGCAGTGAGTAGTGGAAATTTACTTGAAGCCCTTTTGGAGATAGCACAAACATAATCTCTATTCACAATCACTACTACTTTCTACCATTCAATGATATATGATTCGATATTATTTACTTCAAGCTACAAACACAACTAAAAGAAAACTACGTGAATGTAATGCAACTGTAATTCCTATAGATCCTGCTGAAAAACTACATAACTATTAATATTTAAGTAAAAACTTCATCCAAACAAAAATCCGATTCAAATATAGGCACATAATTATTATTACACGTGTTTCTTGTGACGTACGATTTTATACAAAATAGTGCGTGACCTTTAAAACACGATCAGTAATTGCTGTTATTAATCTCGGTTAAATAATGATTGTCTCATAATTATCTTAATTAATTAAGCAATTACATACATACAATGTACAAGTTAGTAAATAGTACACACTTAAGTATGCCCTGATCCAGGTGACTAGATGTATTGAAATAAATATTGATGAGAATAATTGAGAAACCGTAATAAATTTCAAAGGGTATTCATCCGTCATTGCAGTTTATTGGTAATAAGAAGATTATACCTGTTTACATGTAAATTTATAATTGCTATTTATATAGAAAGTCTTATCTGAGGAAGTAGTTAATAATTAAATTATAAGTCTGTCGTATTGATATAATATTTATGCATAAGACTGCAATTGCTTGTGGTTATAAATACGTAAATAATTAAGAAGTGTAAAAAATGTTGGGTATTTTTTATTTTAAAGAAAATAATTAAGCAAAAACAGATCCCATTTATTCGGCAAATACGAGTATGTATTTGTATAAACAAATTGAAAATCCGTGAATGTAAAAGATAAAATATACCTTAATTTATAGATAGTATATTCCCTAAAGTAAGTTAGAACATTCGTTATTTTCTACAATTAAAATACGATTATGTACCATAACGAAAAATAATAATGAGATCCTTTCGATATTATGACCTCTCTCAAAATAGTCATACCTTCTATTAGCCAATAACATAATTAACTCTAAGATTAATTAAGTATTGCCCATTATATCTCCATAGAATTTTTCGACAATATGATACTGTTCAATTTTCTACAGACGACCTTGTTGTTTTTCAAATATCTTTAAATATAATATATGCAAGTTATACAATAAAGAATCTTTTAATATTAAAATACTTTCTCACTCAAGTTTAAAAAAGTTATAGCAAGTTTACTGTTACAAAACATTCACATTAATTTAAATAGAGATTTAAAGAAGATTAATTTAAGTAAGAAAAAATATAGATCCAATGAAAACTGGATTTGATCTCATTAGTGGAGAAATGCTGAAACAGCTCCCCATAAAAGCAGTCGTTAAACTGACACATCTTTTAAATGCAGTTTTGAGACTGAGGTATGTACCATTGATGTGGAAGGTAGCAGAGACCATAGTGATCCCGAAATCTTGCAAACCACCACATGAAGTTTCCTCCTATAGGCCAATTTGATCCTGTCTAATTGTGAACGAAACAACTCAAAAAATGGAGATTTTAAGGTAGCAGCCACATGGCTGATATGCCCAGAGAACGATAGTTTATCATCAAAGTATACACCAAGATCCTTAATATTTTCGGAACGTATTAAAACCACCAAGAGAATAGTCATATATTAGTGGTTGCTTCTTTAATGTATATGAGCAAACTTTTATCTATGATTATTGACAGTTTATTCTCTGAACACAGCATCGACACAGCAAGGTCGATGTACATAATAAAATTTATGTAAAATTTGTTTTATAATAAATAATAGAAAATACATAATAAAAATTCAATTTACGAGTTTTTAAACCTGATAAAAAGCATTCCCCAACAAATATTTAAATGCACTAACACTCGATTGTTGTTAACTTATAAAATCTAGTTTTAATTTTTACGAAAATTATTTACTGGACAAGATTTTAGATAATTAATAAATTATAATTTATAATTTAATTAGAAGAAAACGATCTCCGAAACAGGATGGTAAAATAACGTGATCGAGAAAGAAAACTAAGAACTATATGTTTATATCATGCATATTCTATCTAAATGTTAATTTATCCCGGGGATAAGATAGCGTGGAAGTTTAGTATCAATTGTGAGCAAACACGCTCATATTATATTTGTATATATTATGTATTTTAAGCCAGATAAATTTATTATTTTATCTTTTTAGATAGTCATATTTTCTTAATCTATAAAAAAAATCTACAACTATTTTGAATTTTTTGTAAACGTTGTTTTATGAGATTCGTCAAACAAAAAAATTTTTACACTAATTTACTTTTCAAATACCATTCATTAGCTCGGATATAATTTAAGAATATTTTTTACTGAATATACTGATTGTGCATTTAAATCGTTTGAATAACGTATTGAATTTATTTGGTGAGATTAAAGAGAGCAATTAAAACTTTATTAAGTGAAAATGAAATAAAATATAATTGGATGTCGTCTGCAGAATATTATTTGTTAGAATAATTCACTATTTGGACAATGTTGACAGTATAAGTTAAATTTGGGAATTGAGTTTAAAATTCAAAAGCTAATTTCAACACTAAACGTATGTATTTTTAATTATTTAAACTTTAAACTGTGCAATTGGTTATAACAAAAAAAAAATAAAAAAGAACGGAAAAGCATTTACCCTATTCGGTAATAACGAAACAGTAAAAACATAATGAAATTTCATAGAATGATCCCAAATAGACAAAAAAAAACTTTAATTACTAGGCGTGTGGCAGACACACACATAATTTTATAATAGGTCGAATATACGTACCATTTTTGGCTTTTATTGACGCAACACATGTGATTCCGTGATTGCCAGGATGCATCTTCCCAATAAAAGCTAATGTCCACTTTAGGGGTGAACTATTATCATGTATTACAACTACTAGCTAACTTATTTTTACAGGATGGGAACTAGTATTCCATTCCAATCCTCCAGGTACCATCTTTTCCAATAATGTTATACAATACCATTCAATAGTTTGTATGGATTTAAATTATTCATCATCATCTTGAACTTTATTCTACGAGGGAACATAGTACATCTAAGAAATTCGTCCATCGAATTCTATTTTGGGCAAGAGGTTTCGTGTCTTTCTATTCTGTACCAGCTACTCGAGCCTCATCGATAACCGTACGTCACGTACTTTTTGGCCGACTCCTCTTTCTTTTTCTCCTTTTTCTTATGGATTCCAGTCCAATGCCGTGCAGGTTATATCTGCATTTGGCCTTTTGGTTTTCACAGGGTACGGCCAATCAATTTCCATTTTCGACGTTTGATTTGGGCTCTTATTTGCTCACAACCAGTTATTGTCCACAGCTCTTCATTACTTATTATTTCTAGCCATCTGATTTTCAGTATTCGCCTCAGGCAGTTGTTTATGAAGACTTATGTTTTGTTTTCAATGAACGAAATTGACTTCCAAGTCTCGCATCCGTACGGCAGTACTGAAATACGATTGATTTTGAAACGCCGTATTTTCATATTTGTTGATAGCTGTGTTCTAGGTCCATACGTTGTTGAGTGATATAAATGCTTGTTGTGCCTTTTGAATTCTGTTATTTACATCTGTATCAGCATCTCCATCATTTGTAATATAGCTTCCCAGATAACACAAGTTGTCCACCTCCTCAATGGTTTTGCCTTCGATCACCAGTATGTAAGTTCATCAGTAAAGCCAACATCTTCTAGATGTTCAATAAGCATCCATTGATTACCTTTGTTTCCAGTATTCTCCTTCAGCATCTCCCAGCCTAGGACTAGGAGGAATAGAATTGAGGACAAGACACAACCTTCTTTAACACCAAAGCCTACGTTGAAAGCGCGTCTCAATTTTTCACGATATACGAACGGAATACGGTATCGTCCGTTATTGTAGGTCTTTTTTTTTCTCTTAAGGGGAAAATCTTCAAAAGGCACCTGGCCTCTGGTGTTCTGTTATTGCTTGGCTAGGTAGTGTCAAATTCGTATACGCCTACCGACTAAAAAACCCCCGTCATGCTATCAGTGTAATGCCTAAGAGGAACCGCTCTCGCTTTACTTCTCTTCGGCATATCAATCAGGATACTTATTCATTCCCCACTTCCCTTTCCTCCTTCTCTTTCTCCTTCATGATGGCCGTTACCATCTGCTCCACCACGGTCCATCTTTCCCTACTCTCGAGCATGATTGGGATCATGTTATCTGCAATTATAGCATGTCCTATCTTTTGCTCCGCAGCTCTCTTTTCTCCTATCCACATTTCTCAGCTGAATACTGTGTGGCCGGCATCGTCGACCTTTCCACAGGACCAGCACTCTCTAATCTCGCGTTTGCCTATATCCAATAGGTAGTCCGCAAAACAGCCGGGCCCAGTAAGGACCTGGGTTAAATAATACCCGACATCGTCATATACCCTTTCGCACCATGCCTTATGTTCGGAATTAGCACCCTCGTTCATCTCCCTCGCGGCTCCGCCTCCCATCTGCCTGCACCTCTCTCAGCTCCTCCGTACACCTTCCGCCTCTCCCTTGCTAGAGGGTCAATGGATAATATACAGGCTATCACCAGCGTTGCCGCTGCCGATATAGTTCTGTATGCATTACAAACCCTTAGCGCTGCTCTTCTCTGGACTTTGGTGAGTTCTCTTCTCCATTTGTCCCTTCTCAATATATCCACCCACATCAGGGCGGCATACAGTAAAATCGACTGCACTACCCCGCTGAGGACTCTCCTCTTTACCGCCCTGGGGCCCTTAATGTTTATCGTCAAACAACTAAGGGCCGATAAAGTTTTGCCAGCGTCTGTTTGATGTATTACTTAAACGAGTGGGAACTATCAATCCAGACTCCCAGATACTTAATACTCTGCTTCGGCACGACTTCGGTATTCCCTACTCGAAACATGATACACGGAGGCTGTTTCCTCCTTATCAGGAGGACTGCCTCCGTTTTGTCCAAAGCCAGAGTCAGTTTCCTATCTTCAATCCATCTCCTGATCCTCTCGACAGTGAAGTTGGCGTTTTCCCTCACGTCGATATCACTTCTTCCGGTAGCGACCACCGCAACATCATCACCCCTCCTCTCGCTACCTCAATCTCGCAGGTAGCCGGCGATCATGTTTATAACATACGGTCCTATTTCTCCCGCACTCTCCCCATGATCCTTCTTCATGAGGCCGAATTGAACGCGTTTTTCACGTTCAAAGTGATCAACGCAGAATTTTATTCAAAATCTTCGCTGGTATATCTTAGTTTGATAAAATCTTCCACATCCTCTCCCTATCCAGACTGTCAAATGCTTGTTCAAAATCGATGAACGCTAAGTACAATCCTCTATCGAATTCTACAGACTGCTCTACTATGATTCTTAGGATATTTATGTGATCCACACATGATCAGTGAGTTATGTAGCCGCCTTGTTGCTTATGAATAATTGGTTCTAGAACCCCCAATTTATTAATTTAAATTAATAAATGATTGTAAATATTGGGCTTCAAGGAGAATAGAATTTAGAGGTGTGCTGTATAGGAAATGAGCAAGAGTAAGTACGGATGAATCATCTAGGGCACTACTTAGAGCGCACAAAAGTCACGAATTTAACAGAGCTTCCATACACCAGCGAATGGTAAAATTCTACCATGGTTTTGCGATGTTCATTTCACACCAATCTAGTGTTATATGTTACCCTGTTTGGTGCGGAAATGGTGTCAAATTTTACACCATATTTCAGATGGTATGCCTATGACTACGCCTAAAGCCCTATTGCAGAGCCGATCCAATATTAGTTTTAATTACAAAAATACTTGAGTCTCAACTATCTCTTTCAAAAGTAGTTCAATATATTATTCCTATTACCTTTTCGTACTCCACTATACGCGAAAAAGTAATGTAATCGTGTAAAAAGAATTTCTAGCGTTTATTTTTCATGTTAGGTCTAAAAAAATGGTTTTAAACAATTTTGTGTGCGTGTGTGTGTGTCGTTGTCGTTGGCATTAATAAAATTTCTTGTTAGCACGATAACTCAACTAAATCGTGTCGGTTCGATCGGGTTTTAACTGATTTTGATCGGGGACGTCTCCCAGACGACATCTATTGATTTTGAGGTGGATAGAACACACTCTACCATGTACATGAGTTATGAGAACGTACAATGGTGGACTATTTGAGAAATTATTTTTGTTAGCACGATCACTCAACTAAATCGTGTTGGATCGATAGGGTTTCGACTGATTCTGATTAGGAACGTCTACCAGACGACATATATTGATTTTGAGGTGGATAGGATACACCCCACCCTATTCATAAGTCATGAGAAAGCACGATGGTGGAGTATTTAAAAAAAGTAAAACTGTCGCATAAAACACATTTTATGCATTTATGTGTTGGTTTATTTTTTCTTGGCCACTCAATTCCGAGATAGAAATGTTCTACGTGCGGAAGAGTCCATTTTAAGGTTTTAAAGCTGTTTATTTTAATCGTTTTGATTTCAGTATGGCTTTGACTGTTGATACATAATATTGATTATCCCAACCGCCATACACGATGATACAACCTGGAATAACAATACAATATTGAAGGTCCATGGTATTTTCTGACAAAACAATATTAAGAAAATAGTTGTTTAAACATCAGAAGTTAATTATATAATACTTAGCATAAGGAACAACATTAATACTAATAATGTAAGACTCCCACAGTTACATAGACATCATTAATAACAATGTAATATTTAGATCCAAGGCCTTTTTCGCACAAATATTAAATTAGTATTCTTTAAAAAACCCGGAAATTGCAAGGTACTGAACAGAAGTGCAACTAACAACTCGATTCCGAGTACATCCAACGTAATTTCATTTCACTTTCTTCTATTTAATATTTGTTATTCTTATAATAAAAAATATAGTATATGAAATAGCTGAAGTGGTGCGAATATTTAATTCATATTAATAATAGTTCGCATTAAGTATTTCATAATACGAGTTAATATTTTTCATTATCCTGTTATAATAGGTAAGATATCGTCCTACGCGACATCGATTCATTAATTTTAATCAAATAAGCTTTCACTTGTCAGTTCCACCACTATTTTAAGTACATTGTAAGGAACGTTAATCACTCCTAACATGCTAATTTAAGTTTTGCAAGCCATGCGAAATACGATAAAGACCTTACTTGCGTGTTATCAGAATATAATTATACTTAATTAGTTCTATTTGCCGTTTGTTTTGATAAATTTTATTTTTTAATGTCTAATATCTCCACTTTATTGTTACCTATAAAATTTCGTATGCGCATAATCTTCTCCTATTTAGATTACGTTTTTGCTACTTATACTAATTATACGAATATTATCATTTATAATTAGCCTTCCATTCTGATAATGGTAATATATGCCACTTTTTATTATGGCATGTATTTTTGCATTTCCCAGGCATCAAGTATATGTACAAGTAGTTAACCTAGTAAAACGTAACATTTTGCAATCTTATTTAAAATACTGAGTAGTTAAGTTTGCACATGATACTGCACTTGATAAGATATATATTCCACTAATTTAGATTTTATATTTATTATATTCCAGCTGACAAAACCAAATACTACCAACTATTCAATAAGCTCAAATTTAAACTAAAGCAAATGCAAAATTCATCATTCCAAGACTACGTATCGAATTTGAATTGGTACGATAATTCTATTTAGCAGCCTATTAAATCATCTATAAAAGCACAATAAACAACCCCCACATACATCAAGATGATCCTACCCCAAGTACCTGGGTTCGAGGCAACAAGGAGAATGCGGATATTTTTGCTAAACATCCCTCAGATGTTTTCACTCCCAACGATGATGATCCAAATCATCATCGTCATCAATAGAAATTTTAGAATTCCTAGTTAACAATACCAGTTCTACAGAAAGCATAAGAAAAACTACCTCCCAAGAAATCAAGGAAGAAAAGTCACCTGTACTCGAACAAATAACTCCGAAGATGCTCAAAAAACTACGAATTAAAGCTATTACAATGTTAACCTACCTATTTAATACTATTTAACGCTCCAGTCATAGTCAAAATAATTTAAATATTCAGTAATAATCCTAGCACCTAAGCCTGGGGAAAGCCCAAACACTGTAACATCCTACAGACCAATTAGCCTTCTGTCAACCATATCGAACTTTAAATAGAAAAGTTAATATTACACAGGATCGAACCTCTACTTGATAACATCCCGAATCACCAGTTTGAATTCCGTCATTCACATTTAACCATCCAACAGTATCACATTTAGTTATGAAATCTATCACATTAGTCTATGAAATAAATAGATCCATAGAAGACTCTACTGTCCATAAGTATTTCTCGACTTAAATCAAACGTTCGATAAGGTCTGGTACGAAGGACTTTTATACAAAATTAAGCTCTCTCTGTTACCTTATTTTGAACTATTGAAATCATATCCAATAGACCGTCAATTCATAACTAGAGTTAACGACGAAGTTTCGAACGTGATCCCAATCAAATCTGGAGTCCCCCAGGGTAGTGTACTAGGACCACTTTTCTATTTACTATATATACCTCCAATATGCCAACGACCGACAATACAATAATCCGAACATTCGCTACATCTAGTAGAATATTAAACAGAAGAGTGGAAAATAAAAATTAACACAACAAAATCACACAAGTTACCTTTACTCTTAGGAAAGAACAATGCCGACCAATTACTTTTAATGGCACTATAATAGAAGAAGCCTCCTCCGTAAGATATTTAGGAATGCACCTATACAAAAAATTTAACTGGAGAGAGCATGCAACAAACAAGAAAAAACAAAATGGTTTAAAAATTAAAGACTATTGGCTACTCGGGAGAAAATCATCTTTCTTTAGAAAACAAAGTTCTAGTATATAAGGGGGTCATATAACTCTGGAGATGTGCCAGCAAGTCGAGCATTAATATCCTTCAAAGCCCAATCTAAAATATTTCGGTCAATGACACATGCACCGTGGTATGTATCAAACAATACACTATACAACGACCTCGGCATTTTGTTCATCAGTGATGTTATCCAGGATAGGAGAAATGAAAACCATAATAGACTCGAAACATCGACCCCAATCCACTCTTACAACTACTTCTTCACTAACAAAACTATAGAAGATTAAAAATACCACTATCAGTGGATATAAATAAACCAAAATGCATGATGGTTTTTCGCTGAAAGTATCCTCATCCTGTCAAATAGAGGACTTCTCTTCACCGATCCTATGATATCAAATTAGCTCATAGAAAGTATGGTATTTTTGATTGCTGATATTTGATAAATAAATAAATTAATATATATATATATATATATATATATATATATATATATATATATATATATATATATATATATATATATCTTTGTATTATAAGCTGACTACTGAGAAGAAAAGACCTGTGGCAACGGATGCGTTTAGAGTATCGCATTCTCGTATTTTCGAGTCATAAAAGCAGTGACGACTGATTTTATGCGACGTGGCTTTTCGCAAAAAAGGACTCCGCACTACCTCTATCCTTATGGTAACTGGCCCTCAGTCAATCGTTCTGAAATTGTGCAAAATGATAGTTCTTGGTGTATAGATTAAAAGTTCTCCTGAACTCAGCGTAAGAGGATTGAACTTCCGGATATCAACTTTATGGGTTATTGGGTTTATACATTTTTAGTTAATAAGATTATACATACATGATACAATTTCGGACGACACTACCATCCCGTACTACAACACTAGAGGTAGCAATTTTAACAATATATAGCTCGAAAACTATGATTTTGGTGACGGTATGGTCATTGTCACATTTATTAATTGATTTTAATTTACACATCAACAACTATTATGTTACACGATTTCACTTTCACTTTTCTGTGGGGCTCTACAAATTTCGAGCGAGTGGAGATGAAATAGAGGTGAAATTTCCCCTTCCTAATTTTAAACTGACTCTAATTAAACTCTAATTTGTCTATTTAGATTTGGATGTCTAATACGTTTACTAATTGCAAAAAATTGTATAATATTTTCATGTAGATACCACTGAAAGAGAATATATTAATATAAGATACTATTCAGGAAATGTGGCGTTATTTTGGATACAGGGAGAAATTGTTAAATCTTGCAAAAGTATTACATTGCACCACAGAAAACGTAGTTTTTAATCCATATTCATTAGTTTAAGATGTAGGTGGTTTAATATGATCTGCTATAGACGGAAAATATACAAATAAGGTTGAAATAGTCGAATAAAAGAAGAGTAAAAAATTTATTGGATATAAAAAGTGGTTATACAGTTTTAACAGCATCTAAAGGATACTGTATACCAAACTGTACTATAGGATAAAGAGTATTAAGTCAGAACTTTTATGAGAATTCAGGTACACCTCACCTATTTTCTGTAGAAGAGATACAGATTATCTTTTACTGAAATTTAATACCAGTAGTAGGTTAATAATATTGTATTAACCTACAAGGATATTGTTCTTGGATCTATTAGATTTAAGATTATTTTTGAAATTTTGCTTAGACCAGAGAAATATACAAGGAAGACAGCTACCAAATAATACACCTAGATGAAACTGGTTATTAAATTTTTTGATGAGACACATATATGATATAACGAACCATTGTTCTTCGAACATTTAATCTGGAAGATCATCACCATCACCAAATGTGCTGGATAATGTTTTTCATGATGCCAGAGAACATTTTTAATAAGACAGAAAACAAGAACGAAATGATATAAAATGTGTTGCCTTAGCAAAGATGGACTTCCATAGTTGTTGATTGAATTACAGAAGAAACTTTATCAGAATGGAAGAAAACATTCCCAGCGGCAATTTCAGACATTGCCACGTACCAACTGATATGTAAATGGTATCGCAAAAGTCGGCTGAGCACATATTTTTAACAACAATTTGTTTTCTAAAAAAGACTAGGCATGAAAGGCATATTAAATTGTGAAAATTGTGTTTTCAATATGGCTATTAATTAAATAAGTGTAATTACTCTTTAATTGCTTATTTTTTTTGTGCTGAATACACAATCTTATTTTTAACAGTTATCAGAAATTTCATTTAACAGCAGGACGTTTGTAGATAAGTATAGCGTATATTTAGAAAATAACTTTATAGTTATTTTGGTGCACAGTAATTAACGATAGTCACTTTGAAGAATTATTTAATTGTTTATGGTCATACAACCGTAATTTTTTGTCTAAGCTACTATTACATAGTTGACAACTTTAAACGATCAGGTAAAGTCAGGACAACGTAACTGCTACTTTGGAACGGCTTCAAAATGCTAAGATCTTAAAGGTAATAAATAAAGTAACACCACACTTGTTTGTTGGGACTGCTGTAAACTATTTCATTGTTCTAATAACCTTTAAGCAATTTGACTTTCTGATGGTTCCAATAAGTAGTGGAAAGAAGTATATAAAGACTATAATGTTCTGATTTAAAGTGATTTTAACTGAAATATTTATATTTAGTACATATCAAGTAAAAGCTATCCACTGGTAGTTTCAGTCTCAGCTGGAGCAACTTGCCGTTGGGGCGTCATAATCTATTTTTTAGATACTCTAAAGCAATTGTCAGATCCTTCAAGGCACTTTACCATGGACTTCTAGTCATTTCAATACCAGATTCAATAATTGACATTCTTCAGCAGTTAGGAGACAATCAATCTTAAAATAAAACTAAACGTAAAGACTGGCAGTAGAACCAGTTAAAAGTTTTGCTACAGAGGATATGCTATGCCCTCCTATTATGAACGTATAAAAAGCTCTAATCATCCCTTATGATAGCAGAAATGATGATGAAGCTTCTGATATTTCAGTAAGCAATTCCGATGCTGATGGCTTCCCAATTATGACTTATGTATGACAACAAAGAGGATATAGTACCTTCTGACATAAACCATCCGCATCTATAAAACAATATATCCACAACAATAAAGTTTAATCAGTGGGTTATCATTCGATATGAAAACCAAATCACCACTTTTTAGGCCAAATTTTTAGGCAATATTGCATTTAAAAAAGTGTTTTTAAGTCTAATAAGATTAACAGATTCCTGAAATCTCTATCACAAGATGAAGATGAAATCAGCTGAGATATGACTATACGAAAAATAAAGTGAACCCTGAAATTCTGATAAAGCAGTTTTTATTTTTCGAGAAAATTTTCTAACATTTGTGATATTTAAAACCGAGTTTTAAAATTATTAGAATAGAAATATTTAGTATATTGTGTTAAAATTGCTCTAAAAGTATTTTATTTTGTTGTTTACAAAAAATTTTTTTAACATATTTTAAAAAAACTATGGGGATATTTTCTTCCAAAATAGCACCACTATCGAGGAAACTTTCAGTGAAGCAATGTTTTCAGTGATTTCTCAAATATTTCCCCTTGTGGGGTAATTTGAAAAAGACAAGAAATATATGTATTAGTCCCCGTAAGAGACCATTTCTTGATTAAATCGAAATGTTGGTATATTCAAAGACTTTCATACAAAATACATTTTTTACAATGATGTTTTTCGGATATTTACAATAATCTCTTTAAAAATCCCAAATAGCCCCTACGGTAGGTTCCTCTGAAATGTAGACAATAGCGAATTAAATTTATGAGTTAGTTATACTTTTAGTGTCAAAGGTGTCGCGCTCTCTATTGACCAGGAAGATAATTAATTCTAATTTAAATTTAATTCATTTTTATGGATATTTTAGGGGAACCTATCAAATGTGTCTCATTATAGTCTGTCTCGGTGTCAAATTGTCAACGATGACTGCAAGTAAACAATGTTTGTTGTTATTAATATTATTAATTAAATGGAAGTATTGTTTTATTCTTATTGCAGCGTTTTATAATGAATTAGTGTAAATGACAATGTAGAAATAATATTTCAAGTCCAACATGCATTCCTCTACGTTATAAACAGTGTACTTAAATATTCCAATGATATCCATGACAGATGTTTCATGATAAATTTGGCTATCCAATTGATTTTCGATACCTATTAAATTTTGTGTAATTTTCTGTCAATAAATTCAATAGCTGCGTGACATATTTCCCCGTGCTTACATCGCAAAATCCCATTAAATATTCTGCAATTTTTCCACAATTTATGTATCTAAAAACTACCGACAAGCATGTACTATGCATTGGTCGTTTATCTAATTGAATTGAAAAACATACGATGAGAATGTCTTTAATAATAATTTTCGTATTTATTTCGAAAAAATACACTTAGGCTATGATATCATAATAAACTAATACTTTGAATTGAATTATTTTAACTACTAAATGAAAGGACTTGGTAGATTTCACAAAAAATTTCAAACTATATTTCTAACAATTGTTTCGGCTTTTATACCATTCTCAAAGAGTATCAAATTTTTACTCAACCTAATATGTAAGTATAAAATTCAGTCTATATAGGCAGGTAACAACATCTGGTAATTGTATACTATGGCTGCTTTTATTATTCGAGAAATTCCAAAATCTGTTTGATCATTCGTTACTACTTTTTTCTTAAACATTGCTTTTTTATTTCTAATACTGCTAATAAATCTAATCTTCTGCCTTTGCGTTCATTGTGTAAAAGTTTTATTTTTTGGTAGTCCGGAGAATGATTATTTATTATACAATGCTCTGCAAAACCAGTGCATTTTTTATTATTTAAAACAGATTTTGATGTTCATCGTAACTCTTTTTATAGAATTACCTCTTGCAGTGATATAAATATCGTCACAATCATTACATCATATTTCATAAACACCACTTTTTATGATTTTTAACTTTTTCTAATTTATTATTTACTAATAAGGGGCCTGAATTATTTTTATTTACACAAGTAAGTTTTATATTGCGTTTTCTTAATCTAATACATATTTTATTACTAACATTTGAAGTAAAGTTTATATAGTGATGTTTTTTATCTTTTTCAACTGATACCGAATAGAAATGCTTTAAGATGATTTTCTTTTGTTTCTTGTTTATAAGATTGTCTATCAGATTTTCATTATAACCATTATTTTTAGCTACTTTATTTAAGGTGAAAATCTCTTTTTCATAATGTTGTTTATTTAAGGGTAAGGATAAAATTCTATGTACAAAAGAGTATCAAGAAATAAAACCCGCCACGGGTAAGATTCGACATTTGTCCCGGATGGAACCGAACGACATACAGCTGTTTCGAACTTATTGGTTCTCATCAGTGCCGTACACGGTATGCCGATCCAGGATAAATGCCGATTGAAACCCGTGCGGTATACATCTATATCGATACGATCTCTGTCAGTAACATATAAATCGGAAATCAAGAAAGGAACTACCAAAACCGCCAAGCGGTTATCAAGTAGTTTCCGAATAGCAAGGCTATTACATAATCGCTATAGGAAACAATTACTCCTCGGGCCTTAATTATACCTAAAATCAACCCTCGACCACTTTCTCGTGTTTCTGCACGATCAGACAAGGTTTCAAAAAATAAAACCTTTTTTGTTTTATTTTTTGAAACCTTGTCTGATCGTGCAGAATATTATCGTATTGTATCTTGTTATCGGTCATATCAAATTTAATGGGATGCCAATACGATCATTACTATTGAACTTGTGAAGTACCTTGAACCTGTTAGTATAATCAGCAATCTCTGCAGATCTTCGAATATAGCAGACCCGCTTGTAGAATGAATGTCTTTAGTCGTACATGGTGAGTCTTTTTGAAGAAATTTAAAAACTCCGTGAACTCCGAGGACATCTGAAATATGTTCTTATGTCTATTTAAAATAAATTTAAGAATGTCAACTACTTCACTATCTACAATTACCGCACATTTATACAGGTTGTCTCTGAAGTGTATGAGCGTGAAAGGACATTCTTAACAGGAACAGCTCATGCTCAAACACTTTAGTAAAGGGTAATTTTAAAAAGCACTTGTCTACTTGCTATTAGCCAACAAAAACTTTCGTTATACGAAATCTCTACAAAATAATTTCGAATATTAATTTTATAACTTGAATCTATAGGAATGAATCTATATGAAATTAACTTGATTTGCAATATTTTGTTTTCCTAAAGTGTTTAATTACACACTTGAAATATGATTACAAACGCTTGAAATATAATATGATATGAACAAGCATTTAAAACATTCTAAATTTCAAAATCTTTCAATATTTACATAGATTATACTCCCATTTCGCCAAAGTATCTTCATCTAAAAATAAATAATAAAAAGCTGAACGTTATGCCAATCGATTAGAGAATATATTTCAAATAAAGAACCTACCAGGAGAAGACATACCTGGAAACACTCCCCATCAGGAAGAATAAAATATCAAATTGACATCGCCAGATGAAATTATGAAAGAAATCGAGCATAACAAAGATCCGGAAAAGACTCCTGGAAACCCGGGAAGTCGCCACATGTAGTCTCTTCATATAGACCAATATCTTGATTACATATCATGTCCAAGCTCTTTGAGAAACTGCTACTCAAATGAATACAACCAATCATCGACAAGAAAAAAAAAGTAATCCCAGACCACCAGTTCGTTTTCAGGCATAAACATTCCACAATATCTCTAATAGAATCACTAACATAACATAATAGAGAATGCGTTAGAAGAAAAAAGAGTTTGCTCTGTCGTATTCCTCAACGTCAAGTGTTTGATAAGGTTTGGCATAAGGGACTACTTATAAATTAAAAATTATACTTCCTAAACAATATACAGATATTTTAAATCCTATTTATCAGACAGACACTTTCTTTATTAATTAAGCGGGAAAATACCTACTCTGTCCTTAAAGAAATCAAAGCAGGAATCCCACAAGGCAGTATTCTAGACCCTGTATATCTAGACGATACTGTCATAATAACAATGGGCAAAAATAATATATAATAGATAGCATATATATATATATATATATATATATATATATATATATATATATATATATATATATATATATATATATATATATATATATATATATATAGCATATATATAAGATAGCATATATAATATATAAGATATCATATATAATAGATAGCAGAACAGCTAATAAACTTCAAAACGCTATCAACAAATTCCAAAACTGCACCAAGAAATGGAAAATCTAATTAAATGAAGAAAAATCAGTTCATATCGATTTCATTAATAGATACATCGAATATATTCCAATAAGTATCGACGAACGAGTAGTTCCATATGCCAATACAGCCAAATATCTCGATATTGCCTTAGTTACGAAGCTTCGCTAGAAAGCCCACCTAAAAAATAAAAGACAAGAATTAGATATGAGATTAGAAAATGTACTGGTTTGGGTAGAAACTCAGCCTTATCGATACATAAGAAGCTCCTTTTGTATAAGCAAATATTAAAACCGGTGTGGATTTCTCGGTGTGGAAACCCTCAACTTTGGGGTTGTACCAGAAAGTCAAATTTCAAGATTACACAAACCTTTAAAAATACAATACTACGGAACATCTTTAGTGCGCCTTGATATATAAGAAATGAAGATCTCCACCGAGATCTTGGAATAGAAAACGTTGAGATAGAGCTTCAAAAATTTGCAAGAAGCCATGACGGAAGACTTCTTCAATACGAGAATATCGAGGTCATCCAGCTCCTTGATAACTCCAACTAAATAAAAAGACTGAAGATGATTAAACCCTACGAGTTAGTGTAGTGCTTTGAGTGAACTTAAAAGCAGAGTAATTTATGTAATGTACAAGAAAAAGTGCCATGTTTGTCAGAAATGGCTAAGAAGACATCAATGTGAGACTCTTAGAACTTATTAGAACTAATTTAGTATAATAGGATTAGAAATAAGTTCCTCATTAGTCTTACGATTAGACTAGACCATAACAATATTTTAATACAAAAAAAAATGTGAAAATAACAGGCATGACCCACAAAATAATTGAAGAAATCGGTGCCAGAATTTACACTAGATTTCCAGATTTCTTGCGTACAAAAATTTGCATAAATCAGAGTATTAAGTGCCCGAGAATTTAAAATATATATTATTTATCATCATACCAAAAGCAATTAAACAGAAATTGTTAAACGATCTATCAAAAATATGCACAAAACAGCAAATCAAAAAAATATGAACAAAATTTCCACCTACCATAACCGTAGGGTGTAACAGATACCCGACTTCTCACACCTACTGATTTAATATTTTTTAAGACGAGAGACAAGTAAATAAATGTTTTGTAACGAAATTTAAGCAATTTAATTTTCAAATGAGAAGCATGTGTCTTCCGAAACTCGACCGCACCCCAAAGTATCCGTTGTGCAAAGTAATAGCACAAGTAGCTCACAATTTCGTAACTGATTGATTTGATACAAATGCGGAGTCATCTCTTGATACTACATATTTCGTTGCTTTTATTCGCAGCTATATATTTTGCAATTATATAGCTGTATTTTTAAATTCTGCGACCTGTTAAACCAATATAAGGAAGTAGACTTGCCTCTCGTTTTTACTCGTTAGAATTTGCAACTGCTTATGCCTTAGTGTTGGGCCCTATAAACGTTCGAATACATACAGCTTGTCAAGAATAGGGACAAGTCTCAAAACGGCTCTCTTTCTTGTACGCATACGCAGAGAATCTCAATCTTTTTCCTATTCTTGATAAGCTGTATATAAATTTAAAGTATCACAATGTTTAAATGTATAGTACTAGTACGAACTTTGATCTTTCTCCCTGTACATGGTATTTCATGTGGGTTTGGTATTTTATAAATTAAATATTGATATATTAAACAGTGAATGCCAATTGTAGATCAACCAAGTAAATACAATTGCTTTGTTGTTTCTTGCTTGTTGATGAGACAATGCCTCACCTGCCTACACTCACGAGCCGCCACTGCTACACAGACTATTGGATTTCATGTGGTCGCATTTTACTTTTTAAATTCAACCTATTAGAATGATAACCCTCATTTTAAAATGATATGATGTATGTATATATGTATATCCCGCATATATATGTATCCCGCTATTTTAAGTTATGTATTTAATATTATGTATGTTGTATCGAAGTCGGCATTTAAAAATATATAAGCAGATGCATATCCTTAAGATAATTTCAAATATAAATATAAGATTAATTAAACATGCAGCGTGAACATATATGGTGAACAGGGGCGTAGCGTACATGGATGCGGGTAATGCGTCGCATCCCTTAAAAATTGGCAAATCATTGTTATTTAAAAGTTCAATGGATTTTTCAATTATTACATTTTTTTAATTATTTTGAACCGATCGCAAACATACATTATTTACTTTAAACTCTAATATCAACTTTATTATTTCAAATCGGCCCTGAAGGCGCCCGAAATTATTGAACTCCCGCGTTACTTGCTGCGGTGCTGAAATGCGATGGTCAACGTTACATCCAGGTTACGTGTTAGATGGGCGAAAAAGTCAGTAATCTTACGCAGTCAACAGTGGAATCTCGAGTGGGTGTTGTTGTTATTTCCGGACTCAGTTATGCGATTATGTGAACACATCTTGGCGAATGTCGCCATAACATAAGAAAGATTTGGCAGCGCTGTTTCAGGTAATCGTGAAAAATGAAAATGAGAAATGGGATAGAGAAACCGTTATTTGTGCTAGAGGCTTTTTAACTTTATTGCGCGACTTTGTTTTTAATTTTTTCTTATCAGTGTTTTCTGCAATATTCCCACATTCCGAGAGTCTGTTTAAAATTCTACAAATAAAAATATCATACATTAGTTACTGCAATAAGGAGATCGTCGATTGCAAATCATATATTCAAAAAATAAGAAACGAGTTTAGGACCGAGGGACCATATAGACAGATTTGTGTTAGAAAATCAACCACCAAGTAAAGGAATGCGTTTGGATTTAATTCCTGAAGAAGATAAGGAAAGCACTTACGCACGAATGTTTTATGAGATTTTGGACGTTATTACTTTGAACATTAGTGAACGGTTTAGTGAAATTTCTAAACTGAAATTCTTAAATCTAGATTCCACACAGTCTACTTCATTCCTAAAACGTTTTCTTGACGAACTTTTTTCTTCTTTAGTAGATACATATGGAACATTCTTTGACGCAAATCATTTAAAAAGTGAACTTTCGGTGATTTATAGTGATCCCGATATGAAAGAGAGCACTGTGTTTGAGTTTCACCAATATATTAAGTCCCTTCAATTATTTTCTGTTTTCCAGGAGTCATCAAAATTGTATCGTTTAATTTGGACTATTCCTGCCACAAGCAGTTCCGTAGAAAGATCATTTTCATATTTAAAGAGAATAAAGACTTATCTGCAAAATTCTCAAAAGCAAGAAAGACTGTCAGCTTTAGCATTAATAAATATTGAAAGTGCCTTGTTAGAAGATATGAGATTGTCTCCAACATTTGAAGAAACAGTGTTAAACGTTTTCGCTGGACAAACAAAAATCGAAGAATTGATCTTCATTTTAAAAATTAGGATATATACCTTGGCATTATCCTTTTAGGTTAGTGCATTTTTTTTTTATTTTTACCATTTTCATATGGCCTACCATACATCCGACTATACCTCTTCCGCTTATAAAATTTAAAATTTTTTTAAAAAGTCTTCCGCTTATAAAATTATTTTCTCACGCTACCCCCCTGATGATAGAATAAATTTTATATCTCTAGGACAACGATTTTTCTGAAGAAATATTAAAAAATTAACTCATGTTAATCGTTTTAAATTCAATGTAAATTTTGGTTTGCATTGAATTTTGCTAATGTCTTGTCATCGATCCTCTTACTTAGATACTTTTAATATTTTACATAGTATTTGTCTTGGACTATTCTTAAGAGACGACGAATAAAATACAAGTAAAGGTAACTACCAAAAGTTTTCAAGATTTATCCTAAAAATGTTCACGCAACCCCATGAATTATCTGTAGTAGATTAATATACAGAGATCTTACTGGTCATTCCCTTCCATTCGCTTATTCCAATCTTATCTGTCTGTACTATTGTGTTTCTACTAATAAATATTATCAGTGTTTCAATGTCAGACCATTTTCTATTTATCATATATTCAAGAACAGTAAATATAACGAGATGATAATTTTTTTTGTACGATATGTATATGCCCGTCCAGAATGGCTCATATAATGTGAGAATTACAATCACTGGTTGGTTTTAAATTAGACCAATAACTAACTTAATAAGAACTAATTTACTCCCCTAAACATTTTTTTTTTCGAAATAATGATTGTATTTGAAATATACGCCCAATGTATATTATTTAATTGCCACAGATATAATAGATATATAATGATATACATATACGGATATACAATATATAACAATAACTTCGATTCCTCAGTTGACAATTTATATTTTTTATGTTATTAAAGTTTAGATCCACAGAGTCCATATTATCTCATATATAGTCCCAGGAATATGTAAATGGCATATGAGAGATTACATATTAAGACGGGAGCAAATGCCCGTGCCCTGAGGGAGTCAATTCTCGATGGTGGAACTCAATCCGACGCAAGTATTAACCCCAGTATCTGACTCGGACTGCAACTCCCTTACCATACATTCACCATTATTACGGCGGTAGATTTCATCAGAAAAGGTGAGCTTTGCCAATTCAAAAAATGTAAAGCTCCTGTATACATTGTGTATGCAACGGTTTCACAATTTTTTAATTATGTAATTAATACATGACATGCAATGGTAATTAATTCAATGCTAGACTGTTTTATTTAAATTGGTCTACTATAAGTAATATATACTATCAGATTTTAATTAAAAATTAGTATGTCGACAGTTTCTTTGCATGACTTTAAAAGAAAGATTTATTAAAATTTGAAAACATTATAATGATTTATTTGTATTATAAATTCATATATGGGTTCGATTACTCTTGAGACTATTTTAAGTTTAACGTTATAATCGAGACTAAATTAGGTTAGACTAAAATATTGAGACTATTCTAGGTTTTTTCTTAGAATAAATTAGAATATTCAATATTATCAGTTTTATTCAATCTTATCAGTTTGCTATCAGGTTAGACTACGAAAGTATCGATGTTCGAACCTGCTGGTTGTCTTCAATGTAAAAAGCAATTGGAAGCATTTTGAAGGATAGAGTTGAATCCTTGTGTAAGAGCAAATAGTTTTTTTTTTCCTTAAACGATGACAATATTAAACCATCAAAGTTGAAACTTCGAAGCTTGGAGGAATGGTAATAAACGCATCTATGTAATATGAGATTTATTAGAAAGAAAACATAATTTTCGAGAAAAATATGGGGAAATCTTATAGGGCCATCAGTAAATTTACGAACTAAATTTTAATAATGTCAAGACATTTTAGCATATAGTTTTCGGGGGCCATGAAGACAACACCACCTACACTTTTACACGAACCTAGACTTTTGAACATAGGTTTAAGGTGATTAGACCCAGGAGAGAGAACTGGAGGAATGCCACGGTCCTCCTGGCCGGGATTATCTGGTTCACGGACGGTTCCAGGGCCGAGCGGGAGACTGGGGCTAGAATATACGGGCATAATACATAATAGAAGAGAGGAGTACTCGATTCCTCTCGAACGTTATGGAAACAAGGTGGAGGTGATGTTCATTCACGCATGTGTATAAACGCAACTACTGAATGCAGTAGATGGTAAGCGCATTACCATATGCTCCGACAGCAGAGCTGTCCTGGATGCTTTAGAGGCTCCAGAAATTAAAATCCTGGCTGATGAAGGAGTGCAGAGATGCGGTAGAAACACATGCAATAGTAACAAGCTGGTCTCAGTTCCGGGTCATACTAATATCCGAGGCTAATAGAAAGCGGACAAGATGGACAGAGAAGGACCCGAGAGGAGCTTAATGGGACCTGAACCAAAGATCAGGATTACACACAGCCTCAGCAAGAACGCAATCCGGGAATGGCTGGAGATTGAAAAACTCAATCGTTGGGGGAACACCTAGGGATGCAGGCAGGCTAAGCTGCTACTAGGTTTGACACCTAGCAGCGACTGGACAGCAAAGCTCCCGAGGGGTAATTATTTACGATCTTAGCAAAATTAGTTTGTGTGTCAACAAAGAATTCATATGATGTGGAGGAGAGATGATGAATGTTCAGATGAAGACCTCTGAACATGTGATATGCCTGTGCCCAGCTCTAGCATGGCGTAAGCGCCTCACTTTTGGACACTTTTTCTTAGACCCAATCGAGCTGAGAAAGATCGGCCTGGAGGAGATATTGAGTTTTCTTCGTTTGACCATCACTCGGCGAAATTTCAGAGGATACTTCAACACTCTAAAAGAACGCATACCTTTGATTCACAAATTTGAAAGAAGCCTTGATAGAACTATTTAGATGTAGTTTAAATATCATGAAATGCTGAAATTGTAAATTTTTCACGAAAATACAATTTCTCGTGTTAAGGTACTATTAATTTCATCGCTATTTGCCAAAAAGAAAACTCTCTTATCTTGCCGATAAACGGAACAGCCTATTTTTATAGCCTAGCCATAAAAATAAGCCACGGTTTGAGATAAGAGCCGTTTGGGATTTTTATTTGGCAAATAGAGATGAAATAAACTATACAATTACTCGGTTTTAATTTTATTTTGTATGTTTAATGTGTTTTCATATTTTTTCTCACTTACTAACATTTTGTTTGCTATAAACTAAATCAGCTGTATTTAGCTTCTGTGTTGAAAACATCAGTACCTTTGAAAATTCGTTAGTTGAAATAATAGAACAGTTTCAATATTTTACGTAATGTGAATCCATACGAATGTGAGTAGGTTTGCTTTCCATTTTTTTCTTATTGACTACTTTGCCCTGCCCTACCCTGCAAACTATTAATTTTAATATTGTTTCTCCATAGACCAATCCACGGCACACTACAATTTAAGTGTCATAGATAAGATATATTCAAAATAAAAATAAATTTATCAAAATAGCGGTTCACACGGGTTGTTAACTGTAATAACTTGAAATGAATATAGAGACAGGAATAAAATAATGTTATTCCTTTGTTGGTTTCACTAAATATAGGAGAATATACTAATTAAATAGAAATATTCTCTTACATAATAATTATGATAAATCGTAATTTAGGCGCAATGCTAATATTAGGGGATAATCCTGTAATCTGCAGATTCACCATGTTTTTTTATGAAATAACGTTCTTACAAACGTCATCAAGACATACATTGTTGCACAATGTTGCAACACATGTTTAATATATTTAAGTAATAAATTAATATTCGAAATCCAAAAACAGTAATATTTAGTCAACGCATACATAAAAAATTTTGATAAAACATATAATTTAATAAATCTAAAGTTTCTACAAACTATTTTCGCAAACCCTGTCCAAACAATCCAGGACCATCAAGGACTTCCTTATAGTATACAGGTAGTTTCAGTTGAATAGGGCACCAGCAAAGAATATATCTACTATAGGGAGGTTAAACGGACATGTTATATACAGTGTTTTCGTAAAATTACGAATGAATTCGTAAAAAATTCAAGTAATTAATTTTGGGAAAAACTCTCGGACCTCTCAAACTTTACTTTTAGTAGCGCATTTTTTAAAATACAATTAATACATACAGAATAATCCGTGTAGGTGATATAATGTCATCGATATTTTTCATAATATTACATTAATTTTGATTAAATATTACATGCCCTTTTTGTAATATTTACATTTACACGAGTTAGGTTAGATAAAAACAATTAAGAAAAATTTAATAGCAATGAGTATTTAAGTTCATTCGGCATTTGTCCTGAATCGGCGTACCGTGTACGACACTGATGAGAATTAATAAGTTCGAAACAGCTGTATGTCATTCGGTTCCGATCGGGGACAAATGTCGAATCCTACCTGTGGCGGGTTTTATTTTTTGAAATCTTATCTGATCGTGCAGAAACACGAGAAAGGGGTCGAGGATCGCTTCTGGGTATAATTCAATGCCTGGCGGGGCTTTAGCCCGAGGAGTAGTTGTTTCCTAGAGCGATTATATAATAGCTTTGCTATTCGGGAACTACTTTAATAACCGCTTGGCAGTTTGGTGGTTCCTTTCTCGATTTCCGACTTACCTATATGTTACTAAATGAGTATTTAAAAAAATCAACTAAACTAAATGTTCAAATTATGTACCGCTGCCTGGCTGCCTGAAGGTAGTCAAGACGGTTAATAAATTCTTTTTGAACATTTTCAATAACTTCGGGAGTTACGTTGTAGTTCGTGATGAATTTTAACTTACTTATAAATCTTCCAATTTTGCTAGCATAGTAATGTATACTTTATTTTTTAGATTCCCACAAAAAGTAATCTAGGGATATCAAATCTGGCCATCTGGCTCGCCAGGCTGGCCACTCAAATGGCCCCCTTCTTTCTATCCAACAATTCGAGAACATATCAGTTATTCATCTGAACAAGCGCGGATAGGTGCATCTTGTTGAAAGCAAGTTATTTCTGAGAAGATCAAAATTCTCTATACCTAGAGATAATGTTATTAATGCAATAATAAGGTCGTCTCGTTTTTTTCGGCATTTGTCCTGGATCGGCGTACCGTGTACGGCACTGATGAGAACTAATAATTTTGAAGCAACTGTCTGTCGTTGGGATTCCATCCGGGACAAATGTCGAATCCTAGTTTTTTTCTGGTAGCAAAAAAAACATTCTGGGTCGCTAAAGCTATTATCAGGCAACCAATTATACGCAATTTGAACATTTAATTTAGTTTTAATTTTTTCATAATCTTTGCCATGAAATTTAGTTTTTTGAAATAGCAAAATCATTTTTCTTCGTTTTTTTTTTTATCTAATCTATATTCATGCTAATATAATTATTACCCTAGCATATAAGTGTAAAAATTGTTCTTTCACATTCCTTAATAAAAAAGGGGTTTGCCAATAAAAAAAAATCTATAACGTCATACCTCCTATACGAATCACCCTATATGTATTAATTATATTTTAAAGGATGCATAACTAAAAATAAAATTTGACGGGTCCGAGTGTTTTTTTCCAAAAATTCTTCCTTGAATTTTTAACGAATGTATCATTACTTTACGAAAGCATTGTATTCCTCAGAAAATCGTCCATGTAACAGTTTTCAAAAGGATGTTTGCTGTTTAAATATAGAATTTTCTCCACTATATTCCCATACTGCACTATAGGACATTTCTTTGTTTTGCTTTATTTTGAATTAATGAGAAAATTACGTCTTTAATAACTATCTACAAATATTGTAAAATAAAAGGATTTTATCGACCTTTACTTTATTCTAGTAAGAGCGGGTTACCCAGACATCCCTTTATTGAGAAACTTTTTAGAGATTACTAGATAGATAGCAGTCGTCCTAAAACTTACACAGAAAAAAATCTCCTTCCGATACTGTTACCCAGATAACTGCCATTAACGAGCTATTAAGTTTTTAATAGATCGGTTGTTGAGATATAAATAAAATAATTGTATTTTATTTAGAATTATTATAATTGGGATACATCGAATTTGACCTACAATGAGAGAACAGTTTATTTCTAATAAAAAATACGTTTATTTGATTTCGAGTTGTTTAACGTAATATGTAAAATGGTAGGTAATATAATGCGTTTTACTCGTATCTTAAAATTATCGCAAACTTACTGTAGAATAAATTTTTTATCTATTTTTTTTTATCAAAAATATTATTTGTTCATTGTAAAATGACAGTACACCATAATCAGAAAATTATTATTCTTTTTATGTAGTCCTACCGCTTATTCTCGTCAACAGATTTTTCTTTGCAAACAGAAAATATTATTTTACAATTGACAAATTGTGTTTCATACTAATTTGGTTTTATTATTCATCTTGCATTAATTCATATGTAAGAGGTACCCTGTACCTAAGTGCCAACCACACTGAGTATCTATCAGATAATCGAAATGCGGTAAGTATGATAAGCAGCGTTTTATATTGCACTGACATGAGGCAACCAAACATCGATATAGACACGCCAATGGAGGAACGATAGATTTCAAATGAATTAAGCTGAATTGTATATCATATTGATTGTCTGACCTATATGTTACTTCATTCAGGTGCATATTTGGGGTAATACGAAGTAAAATATGTTCCAGTAAAAGTTGTTTCTTTTTGTTTTAGGACATCTAACAAGTACTTGTACTGTTTATAGTACTGATTTAGTATATTTATGGTAATATTTGATTTGTTTAACATCAATCTAAATATGTAATCCCAAAGATAGCATTTGTTTGAGATACTATTATATTAACCAATAATTTTATTTTAAAGATAATATTCGCGTAGCAAGTGTGTTGCTTGCCTAATAAACGTGTGTAATAAATCCTACCTAACTTGTTTGGAATGATCAGTTTTATTAATAGATATATTCGATGTTATTACTAGTTTAAACTTATATTTATTTTGCTATATCCAAAATCAGCAATATTTGTCATAAACGTACTCAATTAACAAATAAATTAATCGTTCCCTAGGTGTAGGGAAAGTGGAAGGAAATACACATCAATACGTCTTCAGCGGAAGTCTCCTTCACGTGTATAGGTATACATCTATTGACAATTACTGCTGCTACCTAGGACTTTTAAATGTGTTGAGAATTGGAGAATAGGAATGCGCATGTACTATTATTACCTGTACTACTGTAAAAGTTTGTAAAAAATACTATTTTATGTTTAACATGAACTATCATGGTGTTACCTACATGAAAAAAAAAATTGTATTTATGTACTTGGTACCTACATTTAGCCACTTGAAAATATGACTTACTATGTGAAGGTGTTGTAAGTTTATTCCTCGAAGCGTATTTAATATACCTAATGTGGCACCAGTTCATTAAAATATGAGAAATCAATCGTTTTTGAGCAAATTTATTCACGTGCACGAGAAAAGTATCTAAGTAATTGTAAAACAAATATCACCAACAAAATGTTATATCACAGAATAACAAAAATTTCACCACAGTTTGAGGTCAGAATTGGCACCAGGATCCGGCGACTGTTTACTAATTGGGTTACAGGTGCGCCCCGAATTTTCACTTTGGAAGTATGTAAAGTAACGACAGGTGTCTAAACATGCAACGCACCGTCAGTCAATAGAGCGCATCACGCACGTACTGTGGCGGGCGCGAAGGCCCCGATGGGACGGCATCCGCCTGGGACGACCCATGGGCGGAGCACAACCCCACATTCATTAATTATCGCCCTTGTTAGTGTCTCTCCACATGAATATAAAATATATAGCGTCAGTTAAAACGATTATTGGATAAATACTTTATTAACCGGTTAAGTTGCGTGGAGAACTTTATACAGCTTCACAGTAATATCTTCTTGTATGCTCTAAAGACACAATTTACTGCCATATTGAAAAACGTTTTGCAATAGATTACAATTATATTACTAATTATACAACGATACAGCAGAAGTTTAACCTAGAAACTCCAAAAATTTAGAAATAATGTTCAAAAACAAGAAACTAATTTTAGAAAACGCCTCAAAATTGTCCGAAATGCCAACGGTAGTAAACCACTTGCTAATAATGACCATGTCATTATTTCAATGTTTGAACTGCAAAAGAATTGTAGCATTAGTCAACCAGAGAATTCATTCACGCCATGAAAGTATGACTGATTATTGGAATCTTCATTTTATGGGACCTTTATCCATTGGAATTCCTTGCCACGGAAGTAGCATTTTGAAGCTTGCGAATTTCCAACTGATATGTAACATTGTATATACGAGGTCTAATCAAAAAATACGGTGAACGAATTTTTATGGCAGAAACTACTGACGCTACAGATGTGTGAAGTAATGCATCCGATAGCCTGATCCTTTAAGATAGCCAGTGCCAAGTTTGAACAAGTTGTGGCTTGTTAATTGGCTTCTAGAGCCGGAGGAGTGAGGACCTGTTTACCATGTCAGTCGCGCATCATCGATTTCGAGTAACGAATAACGCATTAATATTAAGTTTTGCTTTAAGTTTCAAATCATGAAATGATTGATGATGAGAAGTTAAAATCAGTTTATGGTCATAAGGTGGTTACTGAAGACTGTCTACAAGTGGTATAAGCAATTTAAAAGCGAAAATGAGTCGGTTGAAGACGAACAGCGGTCGGGACATCCTTCGACATCAAAAACAGACGAATACATTGTAAAAGTGTAATCTCCGAATACTACAGGGGCGTACTGCAATATTTACGAAACGATGTATGGAAAAAGGGAGCATAAAATGGGCTTTCATCTTCATCACAATAACGCGCCATGCTACACCTCGCTTCTGAACTGCGAATTTTTGGCTGATTCTTGTCTGTCCACATCCCCCTTAATCTCTGGATTTAGCACCATGTGATTTCTGGCTTTTTTCAAAAATCAAAGCCGTGCTAAAGGGAAATCGTTTTGACACCATTCCCGACTGGCTAGGCCGTCCCTGGCTCACGCAACTCGCAACCGTGAATAAACCAGACATGCGCAACCCTGAAGGGAGCAGAAATGTTACACTAGCCAAGAAGCAAACAGGTGTTTTCGAGGCTGAACGTTTATAAGCTAAATGTTATACATTTATATTCATTTTGTCATTTACATTGTTTACACAACTCACATATTCATCATTACATTGTATTTTAAGGTATCCTTTTATTAAAGGCAGTTTGGTGAAGGTGCTTTTTTACTCAAAACAACAGTAAGCTTAACAGGAAGCTATCGAAGATAATCAAAAGAGTTTTCGGTAATAGAAGACTTAACACCGACATTAAGAGGGCCACTTCCGAAAGAAGCCTTCCAAAAATGCTTCGAATCATGGAAACAACGTGGAGATAATTGCATCGCTAGTCAATAACAGTACTTCGAAGGAAATTAGTTCAAATTTGAAGTAAGCTTATTACTTTGTTCATATCAAAATTATTCACCGTACTTTTTAATCAGACCTCGCTGTCTCTAATGGTTCAAAAAAGGGTTTTGCACAAACAGAAATCGCCATCCTTCCCCGAAAACCTCAGGCTATGTAGTATGTAGAGACGATTACCAATACACCCATCCTTAGGGAGAAGTGCCAAACTCCCTTCATTGAGACTCGAACCCAAGCATACAATGGCACCCTTAATATTGGACCCAGTGGGCCACCACGTAACATAGTACGAATAACATTGTTGCTGCCTCTATAGGAAAATACAGCAGTTACACATCCGTGTACTAACCGAAGAGCAAAGTGTTTTTTTAGGCACTTTTATTTGCTCCACGTCGAACAACTGACCTGAATGACCATTGTATTTTCAATGGAATGAGAGAGATCTCAGCTTACTTCTATTACTAATTGTTAATTAGAGTTTTTCTTATGTTTATTATCAATAATATAATTCTTCCTGTACGAACATGTATTTTCTTCTCAAAGAATCAAGCCAGTAATTACACCGAGAAAACAATGTTTAAATAAATTACATACAGCCTATCAAGCATAAGAATAAGTCTCAAAACTACGATATCGGACCGCCCACGAAGTGCACAGTAAATATGCCTGGTCTTTACTCAGTCGAATCGAGACCTTTGCAGAGTGAATGTCGGTGAATATATATTGAATGTGAATGTACATAGAGTTCGATCTGGTCGCGCGTAAAGTGCACCGTTTTCCCCCTGAATGCTGCCTGACTCTCTTCTACGTATACCTATACTTACTTGATGAGCAGCATATGACAAACACATGTTAATTGGCCCTTTAAGATTCACCGAATTTGTACAATAAAATATGTATTATAAAAATTATTTTCTACAAATTGCCCCATAATGTATTTATTATAGGCAGGTGATTTACACTTTTTTTTTCTCATATATGAAAGTGGAGTTGAGCACCCATGTTGTATAAGAGATAAGAGGTTTTTGTTTGTTTAGGCCCAAACTGTTTTACTCTTTTGATTCGAATTAAGCATGAAACATACCGTATATTCAAGAATTATTAGTATTAACAACAGAAAAGAAAAGACACAAGACAAATTAACATCAAAAGACCTTTGTTAAATGTAAAATTATATTTTTTGCCTAAAAATAAAAAATTCAGTTCAGTTTAGTTTCCAATGAACAAAAATAGGACTAAGTTTGTTTGAATACAAATAAATCGACTTCCTTCCCCTAAAGCCTAAAGCTGCGGAAGGGAAAGTTTCACACATAAAGACGTGGACAAACCTATACTCAGGACGAGCTGCCAAACTCCCCCCGTGGAGACTCGAACCCAAGCATACAATTACACTTTAATACTGGGCTCATTCCGTCAGTTCGGGCCACATTACGAATGATTTCACATTATTGTGACGTATTATTATTTATTTTATTTGAACGTGTCAACTAATAATGGGAAGATGGGGCTATAGTAATAAAGATTTTTAAGACTTGTCGAATATTTGCGGAAAGATATGCTGATAAAATTGTTTCAAATAAACACACTATTAAAAGATTGTTGAACAATTGTTTAAAGGAAAGTTAACATATAATAAAAAAAAAGCCAACAATGCCACTACTCAGCGCATATTAGCAAAACATGGAATGCATCCTATTATATTTTCCTATTGTCCATGGTCTCCTAATATCCATGGTTTAACGCCTGGTGGTGTGGAGCGGAGGATGGAATTTTGTGTATTGCAAGGTTATACGAGTATTTAAAATATCAAGAAAATTAAGGATTCCTTAGAGACGTCATATGGACAAATGAATCCAAATTCACAAAAAAAAATGGTAGTTGCCATTCATTATTAGATATAAATCCTCACCTAACTCGAGAAGATCATCAAAATTCATGGAACTTTAATGAATTAGTGGCAACCAAATGTGATCAGATACTGTGGTTAGTGTGGTTCTGTGTATATGATGAAAATTTAAACAATAAACATGATATAGTTTAACCGTAAAACAAAATTAAACATATCGGAAATGTGATTATACTAGCATTAGATGACATCCCATTACAGAATATTGCAGAACATATCAATAGGACGGAACACCACCTCAAAAGTATAGAATAATGTGTGACTTTTTAGCAAGAACATTCGATAGTAATTAATTAGCAACAATGCACCTTATCATTGGCTAGCTGATTCGCCTGACTTCATACCCTATTTTCTTTAGGCGCCATAAAAATAAAGTATATGATACACCTCCAACCACACAAGAAAATATGGTAGAAAAGGTTCGTGTCGCTCTTAATTCTCTATCAAGAGATGAGATAAAAAAGCCACAGCTAGCAATTTAATAAGAAGGGTTAAAATAGGCCTAGAATGACAAGGAACATTTGAACGCATTTTAAAAGAAATAAAATCTTCATTAAATTATTAACTTCATTCAATTCCTCTTTTTGATTTAATTGTTATTTCATTTCAAAATATACGTTATTAACCCTAATTTATGTCTTTTGTTTGTTATTACAAACCAGGGGCGGCTGGTGTATAGGTGCTGCAGAGCTGCAGAACTACCAAAAAAATTAGATATTTGTATATTTTAGCGACATAATAATTACTAAAATTTATTAATAAAATAATTTGGTTAGTTGGTGCAGCTAACCAAATTATTGCGTTAAAGTCGCATTCTGCCCGCCGTCCTCTATTGAGTAGTAGACCAGATGAATTATCTGGGTCTCTAGGCGAGCGCGTCGCGGTATATTGAACTGGGCCACACGAGGTAGTTCTCAGCACGGCTCGGCACACTCGTCCTCTCCCTCAACTCCCGCGACAATCCACACTTGGCGCTCGTAAATGCGCGAATTTACACGGTCAGTGAACTGTATTTTTTCCAGCTAAGGCAACATCAGTGAATGTTTACTCCTTCCTACTCCTCGAGCGGGCGTAAATCATACCTATTTCGTATTTCGTGTTAATTTGAGATTTTAAATACTGTTTTGTGAATTTGTGTAGTGATTTATTGTACTAATTATTAATATTTATATACTGTGATAGTGACAATGGATTTAGTTTATAATTTAGTTCATGTGAAGCGATTTTTTAAATACTCTTATGAAGAAAAAATTGATTTAAAAAACAATGGTAGGCCATTGCCCGATATTGTTATTGAGACTGCAGGTGTTAGCCGTGGAAAAGCATATAAACGTCAATTTAATAGAGGCATTTATTCGAAGAACAATTGGATTTGTGGGTGCAACAAAAAAAATGCGTTATTTTGTTTTCCTTGTTTACTTTTTGGCGGTGATAAAGCATGGACGGAGGTAGGGGTGACAGATTTGTTGCACTTAACTGAAAAAATAAAAAAGCACGACAACTCCAAAAGCCATCTACATAATACAATGGAATTAGCTTTATTAGGAACAACTAATATTAAAACGCAGCTAGATTCAGCTTATTGGATAAATGTGCAAAAGCATAATGATAATGTGACAAAAAAGAGATACGTTTTGTCAAAAATTATAAACTTCATAAAGTTTTGTGGGTCCGTTGAACTGGCGCTGCGAGGACATGACGAAGCTGAAACCTGTCAAAACCCGGGGATATTTTGTGGTTTGATAAATTTTTTTGCTGAGCTTGATGTAACTTTAAGCGAGCATCTACAAAATGCTTCAGTATTTAAAGGAACCTCTAAAGAAATACAAAATGATCTTTTAGACTGTATATTAAAAGTATGTCATGAAGAAATAATTAAAAAAATTAACAAACATTCATTTTTGGCAGTTATGGCAGACGAAACAACTGATGTATCTGCAAAAACTCAGTTAGTGGTAGTTTTAAGATATATTCTCGTTGGTGAACCGATTGAACGTTTTTGGACATACCTGAAACCTACAAAATGTGACGCTGAAACTCTTTCGGAAAATATTTTAAGTGTTATAGACCCTCTAGTAGAAAAAATTCACCTTACAAATCTTTTCTCTTAACCAAAGAATATGACGGCAAACATGAATGTTCTTCAAAAAGGTATTAAATTCCAAAAATTTTTATTGTGAAAGTCTATATTTTTGTATAAACGGGTTTTATATAAAAATTCTGAAGTATCAGGAAAACGCGTGACCTTGAAAATTTTCAAAATTTTCGCCTGCAGCGTAATTTTTTTGCGGCCCCTACGGCGCCAGTAGTTTGGATACGTTTGAAATTTGCACGCGGGCGGCCAATACCCTAGGATCGGCCCTGTGCAGAACACCCGTTTCATTTCATCATGAGCCGCCACTGTTACAAACGCTTGTTTAGTTTGTGTGTTTAATAAAACTCAGTAAAAAAATTATGTTTAATAATGTAAGCAAAAAATTTCTAAACTCGTATAAATTAAAAAAAAAAAAGTATTTTGATAAAGTATATCAAAACAATGTTATCTCAGCTGTATCAAATATTATATCAGAAGAAAGATAATTTAATTTTGGATCAATTTCATAAAATATAAGGGGTACTCCATTTGAAAACACAATTTTTCGCGGTTTGAAATTTCTAAGCAGCTGAAATAAAAAATTAATCACTTGATATAGTTTCCTTGAAGTTATTTTAATTGTATAAATACCACAGTTTATATTTTCTTTAGAAATAAAAAAACTTATCAAACTGTACCACGCCAGAAAACTTACAGGTTTCAGTAAGGCTTGCAAGTGTAATTTTTTTAATAATGTGGATATGTCAAAAACTGCTGCTACATGATATAGACCTAGAATTTTACACTCTTTCCAAGAATTTAACAAATACCATTTAAAATACCAAAGTTGGTATTTTAAATGGTATTTTAGATTTTAGATTTTATCCAATTGTTTATCTAATGGAACAGTTTCACTAACTAGTTTTATTAATTATACGTATATGTAATTTTACTAAACAATAAACAATAAGTAGATACACAAGGAATAGAAAATAATGTCTAATATGGACAGAAATCGTTCTTGCAGTTTATTGCGAATATGACAAAAAATAATTAAACATATTGGATTCGGTTCAATATACGCTATTGAAAATCTGCCGGGGTAAAATTTTACCATTTAATGATATCAAACTTCACTATTTCTGGTATAAAACTTCAGACCAGGATAATTGGTAAAATTTTACCCTACTAGAATTGTAAACTATACTACATTTTATGTATAAAACTAATATACACTAATGGAAAAAATTAAGGGAACAAAAAAATTTAGGTTGTATCTCAGTGAAAAATGGTCGTATGGAAATTAAAAAAAATTATTTTTGAGCTTTGACTTTCTAGTTTTGAGATCTTTTGGAAAATATTTTTGTAAGCTACAGTTACCGCACAATTACATTACATTACATTATGTTATATGGGTTTGGGCCTCATCAGCCACTGATCGCATGGGTTGTCCCTTGGCGATCCCTTCTTACCCGGGTCATTTTCCAAAAATGATATCCCATAAAAGGAGCAATTTAGGCACGTCTCCCGCCTTAAGCCTCGCTTCCTCTTGGGCCCATTTCTCAATCACTGAGTATTCGATGAAGAGTTTAGTTATTCGACAACCCGTTACTCCTCTCCATCTTTTATTGTGCTGGTTTCTTGCCCGGCGATTGATGCAATCTCTGATCAGATTCCGACTTATTCCCACTGCAGGTTCTGGTCCATACTTAGAGGTTTTCTCTGGTCCCTAGTCTGACAAGGTCATCTGCAACTAGATTTCCCTTAAAACCATTGTGCCCAGGTATCCATAAGAGTTCCACCGGTGCCTTCCCTGCCAAGTGGTTCAATGTTTCATAGCAATTATAGACCAGTTTCGACTTTATCATTACTGAATTCAGGGTTGCCAACGCCGCCCTGCTATCCGAGCAGATACATACCTTCTCCTGGGTCCGATTTTGGTCGGCCCCCAGAACACCGTATGTAATTGCAACTAGCTCAGCCTGGAGTGCGGTAGTGTAGGTGCCCAGGGGAAAGGTTTTACCTATCCCATCGCGTCGTCTATACACCCCTGCACCCCCTCTGTTCCACTCTTGGCTCCATCCGTGTACTAGATGTCTCCATTAAGCGCTAATCCAGCTCGACCCTCCATCCAGTCGGTCTTACTGGTGAGGGTGATCTTATATTTCTTGTCAAACAGGAAGTAGACACCCGTACTGCCAGAGGGCATCCATAAGAGTCCCTCCTCAGCTAGCTCTCTTGAGAGCCTATTCAGGTCTCATACCTTCCTATTCATGTTTCTCACCCTGTGCATTGCCTTTACGGCTTCCGCTTTCAGGGTGACATCAAAAGGTGGTATCCCCATCGCCTCGACCAGTGTTGACCTTGGGACTCTGGTTATATTCTTAGAATCAATCCTCTTAGCTTGTTAAGTCGGTTGGCTTCCGACTTTAAACAAGCTCTCTCCCACCAGACTGCATATGTCAATCTGGGTTTGAGAATTACCGCACAAGGAACATAAGGAACAATTTTCCGGAGACAAGAACTAACTAAATTTACTTTTTTTATTTTTGGTCCACTTGGGAAAATTTTTCTTAGTTAAACCAAAACATTTTTTAGTTAGCTTGTTTATTCACCATTAATTTGATTTTTTTTTTTATTCTTTCTACATCGATTTTTCGCTGGTATATCTGACTTTTAATGAAAAAGGATCCTCTTGTCTTTGATCATCGATATCTCAGCAACTAATAATCGTACAGTAAATCAAAAGGTGGTTTTAAAAACTTACATAATAGCCTACAGGGACCTACCATTATTTTTAGAGAATTTTTTTTTCATCCTTCACATTAATTTGAAAAAACTGAAAAAAATTACGTTTTACGGTTCTTTAGAAAATCTACGGATTATTTATAAATTTTGATAAAACGACTAATGTTGCGTGTAATTTTTACAGCTCAGTGTACCGATAATAACTCTGGAAATTTACAAATTGATCAATCATATCGTTTTTTCTCTTCCAAATGAAGTTTTGAAAAGAATTTTAGAGGAACACGTTTATTTTCCTTCTAAGCACTCCGTAATTATTATCTAATTGAAAATAAATATTTTTCTTTAATTTTATTACAATTTTACATAAGATATCGGTTAAATTTAAGGAAAAAAAAATTTCTCGAAAAATTTTCAAATAGAATTTTTCAAAAATTTTTTTCTTTTATTCTTCTTTTAGAAAAGTTGCAGGACATTTGAGGGAACAATATCTAGTCGTTTCTGACATGGTTCGGCCTTTGCATTCCATAATTATTCTAATCTGTACTTAATTCCATTCAATTTAAAGTTGAAACCCCGAATTGAATTTCGGCCTCGATTTACACGCATTCATAAGATCGATTTTCGGCTATGTTTCGACCAAGCAATGAACGTGTTCCTTTAATTATCTTCAAAACTTTGATCATTTGGAACAGAAAAATGGTTCGATGGATCAACTTGTAAATATACAAAGTTATTGTGAGTACATTGAGCTATAAAAATTACGCTCAACATTATTCGTTTCATCGAAATTTGTAAATAAACCGTAGATTTTCTAAAAAGAAAACCGTAAAACGTAATTATTTTCAATTGCTTTAAAATTAATGTGAAGGATGATTTTTTCTTTCTCTAAAAATCGTGGTAGGTCCTTGTAGAATGTTATTTAAATTTTTGAAGCCCTTTTGATTTACCTTTTGATTTACTGTATGATTATTAGTTGCTGAGATACCGATGATCAAAGACAAGAGGCTTTTTCATTTAATGTCAGATATCTCAGCGAAAAATCGACGTAGAGAGAATAAGAAAATATAAAATTAAAGCTGAATACACAATCTAACTATCCAATGCATTAACTGGTTTAACTAAGACAAATTTTCCCGAGTCAGCGGACCAATAATTTGGAAATGTTTTGTCTCGCGTGGAATTTCTTACGATTGTGCGATAACTGTAGCTTACAAAAAAAATATCAAAACTATAAACTTAAAGCTTCAAAATTCTTTGATTTTACTCTCCGTACTATGTATCTCTTTCCTCTGTCCGTACGTATCTCTTTCATTGAGAAGCAGCGTTTCAAAAATCACTAAACAATTTAGGAACCTTTTTGTTCCCTTAATTTTTCCCAGTATGTAGATACACCACAATTTACTTCGGATGAGGAATATTATAATGTGGTAAATATTCTAGAGTACGCATGCGTGTGTCTTTTATGTCACCACTCCAGAAAATAATGGACATATTTTGTCTTTCACGATTGGGGCTAGCCTAAACGAGACTGCAATACACAATAGCGCTGCTCGGCCTATACCCCTCATTCCAAGGCCTCTACGAATGCTACAATATTGACATGTCTCTGCACACTGTAAATTTATTATTCGTGTAAAGACCTGATTGTAACTCTATAACTGCTTTTCACTCGTAGGGTTTAATAGCATAGTGTATTAAGGCAATAAAATGGTACAATTATGAATTATTTTCACAATAAGAATCCGTCCCTGAAGGAGGGCAGCAGCTCTTTCAGTAGTCATAGTGGCAGAAACCGTGGGGGTTGGTATGGTGCTATGACACACACGACTGCGATGTGGAAGGCAAGAGGAAACCACCACATTATAATCCTCAGAACAGCTAGCAGAAAGCTTATCCTAAATTAATGATGGCGTCTCCTGGGACAAAAAACTCCGGAGGTAAAATAGTCCTCCGTTCGGATCTCCGGGTGAGGACTGTTCCGGGAGACGTGATCGAGTGCAATCATAATAAGAAGTGTAGCATTTCACGAGTCGGAGCGTGGAATGTCAGAAGCATGAGACAGGCAGGGAAGCTAGAAAATCTGAAGATAGAAATGGATAGGTTAGGATTAGATATAGTAGGTATAAGTGAGATGCGCTGGCCGGAAGTAGGAGATTTTTGGAGCGGTGACTATAGGGTAATACACACAGGATCGGTAAATGGAAACGCGGGAGTAGGGATCGTTATGCGGAAGAACGCAGGACAGTGTGTAGATAGCTACCTACAATACAGCGAGAGAGTAATGATGGTTAGGTTAGATTCGAAGCCAGTGGAAACAGTAATAGTGCAAGTATACATGCCTACTTCTAGCCATGGTGAGGAAGAGTTAGAAGCCGTTTATTCGGACATAGAGCAGGTAATAGGATTTGTGAAGGGTCATGAAAATTTAATAATAGTAGGAGATTTTAACGCAGTCGTAGGTGAGGGGAAAGAAGGAGAATTTGCAGGTCCTTATGGATTAGGAAACAGAAACGAGAGAGGTAGCAGACTGATAGAATTCTGTGAGAAGCACAAGATGGTAGTCGCGAACACATTGTTCAAGAATCACGTTAGGAGGCGGTACACATGGAAAATGCCAGGAGGGATAGACAGGTATCAGATAGACTACATTATGGTTAGGAAGAGATTTAGAAATCAAGTAAAAGACTGTAAGAGTTATCCAGGAGCAGATGTAGACAGCGACCACAACTTGGTAGTCATGAAAGCTGGGAGGGTATCAAGAATAGTCTAGCTTCCGCGGCTACGGACGTTTTAGGACACGATAAAAGGGAAGCTAGGAAGCTCTGGATAACGGACGAAATCTTAAACTTAATGCAAAAGAGACGAGGCTACAAAAACAGACGAGACGAAGAAGGACTGAAAACTTATAAGTCAATAAAGTGGGAAATCATTAGAAAATGTAGAAAAGCGAAAGAACAATGGATAGAGGATAAATGCAAAGAAGTAGAAGATAAGTTGCAAGTAGGTAAGACCGATGAGGCTTACAAAATAATTAAGAGGAACTTCAGGGATATAGGAACAATAAGTAGAAACGTTAGGAGTCAATCGGGGGACATACTGATCGGAAGAGAGGAGAAAGCGGATAGATGGAAGCAGTACTTAGGAAATTTATACGAGGATCAGGAATTAGGAGAGATATTAGAGGAAGAATCTAGCATCGATAGGGAAGATGTAGGAAAACCTATATTGAGAGAGGAATTTGAAATAGCACTAAGGGGGCTAAAGAATAATAGAGCGCCGGGTGTAGATAAAATACAGGCGGAAATTTTGAAATGTGCGGGACAGAAAGTAGTAAATAGGATGTTTGAACTGGTAAAATACATATATGAAACGGGCGAGATGCCGGAGGATTATAAGAGGAACATTATCGTTACTATACCGAAAAAGAGAGGAGCCGACAAATGCGAGAACTTTAGAACGATTAGCCTAACTTCCCATGCGTCAAAAATCTTAACTAGAATAGTGCAGAAGAGGATGGAAAATAGAGCGGAGGAAATACTAGGAGAAGACCAATTCGGCTTTAGGCGAAATAGGGGAACTCGCGAAGCTATTCTGGCGCTAAGAGTAATGTTAGAGAAAACAATAGAAAAAGGAAAGAACGCTTATATAGGATTTGTAGATTTAGAAAAAGCTTTTGATAACGTAAGATGGGAAAAAATGTTCGAGATACTAAAGAGCGCGGGAATGAAGTATAGAGATAGGAGAGTAGTACACAATCTATACAAAGAGCAAACTGCTGTTATAGAAGTAGAAGGGGAAAAAAGGGAAGTAGGTATTAGGAAAGGAGTAAGACAAGGATGTACGCTATCACCACTAATTTTTAATCTGTACATCGAAGAGGCGATTAATGTGATAAAAGATAGAGTGGATTTCGGGATTAAAGTACAGGGACAGAAACTAAAAATGCTGAGATTCGCGGATGATATAGCAGTATTAGCATCTAGTAAGGAGGAATTAGAATCAGCATTGAACGAAATGGAGGCAGTGTTGACAGAGGAATACGGAATGAGGGTGAATAAAAACAAAACTAAAGTGTTAGTGTGCAGAGGGCGCGAGAGCAGAGCAAAAACGAAAGTACAAATTAATAACGAAAGGTTGGAGGAAGTTAAAGACTTCACTTATTTAGGAAGTAAAATAAATTGGGATGGAAGAAGCGATAAAGACATAAAACAAAGAATAGCGCAGGGTCGAGTAGCTTTTAACGAAAAGAAAGCACTTTTATGCTCGGGGGTAATAAACTTAGAAACAAGGAAGAGATTTTTGAAAACATATGTATGGAGCACGGCACTATACGGCTGCGAAACCTGGACGGTAGGGGAAGCAAGTAGGAAGAAATTAGAAGCTTTTGAGATGTGGTGTTACCGAAGAATGATGAAAATACCATGGACTGATAGGGTTAGAAACGAAGAAGTATTGGAGAAAGTCGGCGAGAAAAGAAGTATGTGGAAAAACTTAAAGAAGAGAAGAGATAGAATGGTAGGCCACTTGCTGAGACATGGGGGAATAGTCCGCGATATTTTGGAGGCAGAAATAGGAGTGAAGAAAGGCAGAGGTAGGCCGAGATTAGACTACTGCTCGCAAATAGTAAGGGATGTAGGTTGTAGCACAATTAGCGAAATGCGTAGGTTAGCACAAGATAGGAGAAGCTGGAGGTTAGCGTCCAACCAGTCTTAGGACTGATGACCTAATGATGATGATGAAGAATCCGTAAATATCTAACGGTTGAATCAAGCACGTAATGCCTGGAGACATCATCATAATTATGACTGTCCGCCAAGGGTATATCATTCGCGATATCCTCAGGATTTTGTCTAACTGTCATACGTCCACAAGAAGCAGTATTTTACTACCAATATTGGATAAAAATACGTCAGAAGCCCACTTTTGCGTCAACATTTAGTCAGATTAGTAAATTTACTAGCAACTTGCATTTTCTTTTAAATATTTTGTGCTTCTAGCTTGGTCTCACCTTTTTCTGCACTCGTAGCTACTATACCAAGTATTACACTAAGCCCATCCACAGTTTGTGTAGGTGAAAAAGCCTTTTAACAAGCAAGGTGAACAATTACAAGCATGTGCTTGTAATGCTTATACATTAATCCGCCATTGCTTCTTTCCACAATGTATAAGACCTTTACAACTAGACCTTGGTCATATAAGTATATGTAGGTATGATCAAACCTATTCCCCTGCAGCAATGGAGAGGTCATATCCACTGGAATCTAATATGGATTTGAAGAGGTTGAGATCCTCTCAACCTCTAGTATTAGATTACCTGTACTGAAACTGGAATTCGAACCCACACCTAAACACATTTTAATAGTCCTTGGTTCTTGTATAGGTACTTTATAAGTATTTACAATGACAGCTATATTTCTGTAATTTCTGTTAAGAACTTTTTAGCAAGGAACCGTAAAACAGGATTACATTGACTTTACGGGTAACTTTGACAGTTTTTGGGGCTACATTGACACAGAACGCTTTTGTGTGTTTGACCTTTAATCTCGCACGAGACAAGAACGCAGGGAAGAGAGGAGGGGCGGTAGCCTCTCACTTTGCGCCCGAAATCATCAAAGTTGCACTAGCTAATAACATTTATTTCACAACTCTTGCACCAAATTCACCTCATATGGTACAGTCCCTAGATGTCGGGATATTCGCTCCCATGAAGAAACAATGGCGTAAAATTCTTGATAAATATAGAGGCAAGAATCTAGAAGAAAGGGGTCGATACCAAAAGAGCAGTTTCCATTTATATTGAAAAAGTTAATAGATGCTAGAAATGTCATAAAGTTTTTTCGCCTTATATCTTATTCTTTTCTTTGAATTGGGTACAGATCCAGCAGGTCTTTGGGGAAGTCCACAAGTTGATGCAGTTGTTGGAATATTCTCTTCATTTTGCTCAATAATAGCTTCCTCTTCGTTTTTAACCAAAATGGATTCCTCCTAGTTTTGCTCAGAAACTACTCCCTCTTGATCTTGCCCAATAGTCGCTTCAGCTTGTGTTGACTCAAGAGACAGTGCCTCAACATTAATCGATTGAGTTCCTGGTCTATGGAGGATTTTTTTACCTCTTCTGTAGCCCAATCTCTCTGAATTGTAGCCCCTCGTTTCTTTGAGGAATTCGACTAAGCTTTTGTCGAGAACTCTTCTCCTGATTCTTGTGTCTGCTTCGACGTAAACCTTCGCAGCACAGCTTGGGGATCAAATGGATAAAGTCCACAAGACCTGAAGGAGCTTTGCAAATTGTTTTTTAATTTGGGAGTAATAACTCCCATCACAGTTGCAGAATACGATACCAATAAACCTCTACCCCATCCATCCTCTCTCCAGAGAATAAACATACAGGGTCTGATATTTAACGTGATCATCTATTTTTGCCTAGTGATAAGACCTTACACGTTGTCTTTAATTCTAATTCCTAAATTCTAATTTTTACTCAGAGTTTGGTATTACTTTTTTTTTTATTATCTGATATATCATCTGATGTGGCTAATTTAACTTAGAACTTTCATTGTATCTAAATCAGAGCTGATTTCATTGATTTAATTTAATACCTGAATGGGAAAATTGAAGTCAAGCTCGAAATTTACTTTAATTTATATTTATTATTTATTAGTAATTCTGTAATATATTAAGAGAAACCCCCATCGCCAGACAGACTGAATTTCTCCTCTAGGGAGCCATTAAGAACTCATACTTAGTCATGAACTCACACTTACAATTAGTAAACATTTGGCTGCTATAGGTTGAGTACAGGCACATCAATATAGGCTTTAGGTGTGAGACAACTGTCTCTAATATTGGATTTGTATCATGTACCCACTCAGTCTGAGATACTCATGTAGAGACGACTAGCCCGATAAAGGAGTGTGCCCTTCTACGATAGACAATTTTAAACAACAGGAAAACTCCGACGGTGAAAACGAGTCATCAAATGAAGTTCGCTCGTAGTAACTGCTGGTAGGTACTCGTATATTTTTATCAATTGCGGTCGACCATTGCATCCGACCAACTAGATGCATCATTGGCCTCGTATGGAGACTCAGATCTGATCTAGATGTGAGTGTCTAGAGAGAATAAAATTATAAACAAAGAGTTGTTAGCCTGTCAAAAAAATCATAGTACGTGGTTATTTACATTTGCGTAAAAGAAACGAATAAAGAGAATTAGGCTCCCGATAAAATAATCCGATCATCCCATATAATAAGTTACATGGTTTACTGTCTCAGCCACTTGTTAAAACCCTTGCAGAGTAGGTTAATGGGTTATGACAAGCATGGCGTCGGCTTTTGGGATAAGTTTATATCAGTCAATTCCCGCATCTCGCTCCGAAACATTCTCTTCTCATTCGGTACTCGCTTGCTTGCTACCTATTTGTGGTAATGTATTTATCTTCTAAATAAACGTAGCCATAGCAACAACATAACCACTAGTCACTAGTATCATTTGACTACACAACACCCCGAGAACCGCCATACAAGCATATGCAGTAGCCTGCTTGCTGTAGTAGAAATGTAATCGAGTACCTACCCAGTGAAATAATGTAAGAATACCAGTAATTGCTAATATTGTAATATAAATATATTATAATATTACAATATACTGTCAAGTTTATGAGTGCGCTCAACATTTAATTTCTATTTGATCTGATTAACTTCAATACAAAAATATTAAAAGTAGAAATACTTATGAAAAACTTAATTAGTTCCGTAGTAAAATATTTAAAAAAATAAATTGCCTAGATATCCCCAAACTATGATTGTTGTAGAGTGGGGCATGAATAACCTTGTTAAATATCTACACCTAAATCGACCCATTATGTTAATAGGTTTACTTTTAATGATTTTAAATTCAACTATCAGATAATCACTCTAACCCTGTAATATGAGTAGGATAGGGGCCGGCCTATCGCCATTTTCTCCATGGAGCAGGGACATTTATGCCCGCATTGGCCGATAACTTTATATGGGCGGTAGAGCACTAACGAAATTTATGTTATCCATTAGCAACCTTGTTAATTTTACAAGCATAATTTTCTTATTTCCATCTGAAGCAATTTAAATCTATTGTTACGCTATTTATAATGTGTTGTGTAACATGTTATAATTAAAATATCTACAAAAACAAATATATCTACGAATACCTTTTACGAACAAATCAGTATTAATCAATATCTCTTTATTAATTTGTAAAATTAACGAAGATAATATTTCGGTACAGCCCCACATACACATAACCTGTTCACAAGTTTTTAAAATACATAAAAAATAATATTTCTATGGCACATGTCATTCATAGGCGTAGTTAGGGGATGCATGGGGGTGCTAAGCACTCCCAAGGTTCAGCTTAGCACTCCCAGAAATATTCCAATATTAAGAAATGTTTTCCTGTGCTCCCTATTTACAGCATTATAATAAATTTAAAAAAGGATAATGAAAACAAAGAAAATTGAAAACTGCAATAAATATCAATTTGTAATAAAAAATAATCTTATATTGTAAATCTAGCAACACTGGAAGTTGTATTTGTCGACCTGCCATTTATGCAATACGCCTCGTGGTTTGTATTTGCATCGATCGCTTCTCGTATCCAGAATATCCAGCAGCCAGCAGCCAGAATATCCAGCAGCAAAGTTCATAAATCTCCAGAAAACATTTAATTTAAAAGTGACTGAACTAACTCGGCTAAGCGATACCCAATGGAATTATAAGGCTGAATACAATAGCGCTGTAAAGAAAAATTATTTTTCTATCATTCAGTTGCTGAAGGAGGAAATTGAATTTAATGAAAATAGAGGGACTGTTGAGGCAGTAGGTCTGTTAAATTGCATTACAAAAATCAAATTTTTGACATTATTATGTATTATGACTGATATTTTGAGTGCTATCAATATACTGAGCAAACTTCAGAAAAAGCAAGGAACCCTAGCAGAATCTACATCAATTGTGAATGGTGTCATCAAAACACTGGCACGAAAGCGAAGTCCAGATAATATTTCCGTTTTCTGCAAGGATATTGAAGCAGTTACTAAAAATAATGGAATTGATGTCGACCCTAATAGGGATTTCAAAAGGAAGAGAAATGAATCAAAATTGCTCAAAGATTACGTTGTCCTGTTTATTGTAGGAGGATCCAGCCTAAATTCAAATACGGATACTGATTGTGCTACCAATTCACTCACACATAAAAGATAGTTTCCGAAACAATGTTTATAATCGCATTTTTGATAAAATGGCGGGACATATAAAAATCCGATTTTCCCCGGAAAGCCAGGAGTTGGCAAAGGCTATAAACAAATTTCTAAAACTTGGTTTTCAAGGAAGTTGTAAATTTATTGAATATTATGCCATAACTTTTTCCATTAACAAAGAAATATTAAAAGCTGAAATGCTTATTCTAAAAAATTGTCTAAATAACAACAAAGAAAACGAAACTTCTGAATTTAGTAGTATGGAAATTAAGCAAATTCTTGATCAGAATATATTCAATAATTATTAACAACTTTATAAGGTTGCTCTTATCTTGCCAGTAAACACAGCATCTTGTGAAAGATCATTTTCGACTATGAGTACAATTAAGAACTGGCTGAGAACTACGATGATGCAAAGTCGATTTATCATTATTGAGTATCGAAAATGAAATAGCAAAAACAATTAACCCCGAAGAAATTATGCATGAGTTTACTATCTGACCAGGAATTCGAACATGACCGCTGAAGTTCTGAGCTAAGAATGAGTGACCTGTCCTGTACGTTTTATATCTTTTCTATTTTTATTTGTTTTGGAATAGAGATGTTTGTTGATGTGAAATAAAAACAAATATATAAATACATAAATACAATAAATAAAGTAAGTCCCCAAAATTTGTGAATTCCAAGTTTTGTTCCCTTTTTCACCCTCTGCTATTGTATAAGTATTGGTAGAACCCTTGGAACTTCAGCACCCCTATATCTAAGAGTATAATTACGCTTATGATGCCATTCTTAAGCTTTTTAATGTGGAGAGGATATTAAAAAGCTTAAAAAGGAATGCGAATAAAAAAATATCAAGAGATCTATATTAGGCAAATGAATAACAATTTTTACGCATTTACAAAAATACTTAAAAAGTTACCAATTATCATATTGTGCTTTTGTAATTGTAATTATAAAGTTACTATTTACTTTTATAAATACATCAATCCCTAATTTCATGGTAGTATCTGTTCTTCGTATCTTTTATTTTTTGCAAATAATTACTATATTTAGCTTACTTTTATAAATTTAATGTATGTCTAGATTAATAAAAATCACTTCAATACAAATATATGCTGTGCTCTATCCTATGATGTAGGTACCTTATAAATAAATACATCATTGACTTATAAGCTATGGCATTTTTTTTATTTCGTCTTCGCAAAACTCTTTGTAATATACTTGATATATTTCTAATCTATAATTTTTGTACTATTGACTTAAAGAATTATAAATTTATATACCTACACACCTTATAATATTCATAATACTGGGCAACAAAAAAAAATTTTGTTGCCACAAATTTAAGATCGTTTTCTAAGTACTCAATGACCCTAATTTCACATTATATCTTCATTTTAGCTGAATTGGCTACGTTTGTTAAAATAATGGAGGCTCCTGAAATTGCTTATTCTGAGCATGAGTGGTTTGTTTGTGTCGATTTAGAAATGGTCACCGTATTTCTTGGACAACAAAGTGGATAGGTATACCAAATATCTTTGTCACATCTGTTTGGTCCATCCCAAGCCAATATCGTTTCCGAGTCGTTAATAAAGAGAGAAAAAATAATACTGCCACCTCTTCACATCAAACTGGGGTTAATGAAACAGTTTACAATAGCACTGTACAAGGCAGGTGATTCTTTTAAATAGATTTTCCAAGATTTCCAGTACTGAGCATGGAAAAATTGAAAGCAGGGATTTTTAACGATAAAAGATCCAAATTTTAACAGATATATAACCGTTGTAGAATTTGATGGATGGTTTCGTTATGTATCTGTAATTCAAAATTTTTTTGACTATCACAAGGCAAGTAACTCCTAAGAACTAGTACATAAGATGCTAAAATGTTTTGAAAAATTGGGAGCCAATATGACCATTATTTTACATTTTTTATATGGTCACTTAGACAAATTTCCTTCTAACTGAGGATATTACAGTGAGGATCAAGGTGAACAGTTTTATCGGGATATTCGAATACTTAATAGAAAATAGGTATCAAGGAAAGTAGGATCGTCACATGATGACCTGTTGGAGTCTGCAGAGGAACTATTCACAGCAAAACTATAAAAGATAAACAGTTTTAAACCTTAAAACGGACTTTTCCGCACGTAGAACATCTCTATCTCGAAATTGAGTGGCCGAGAAAAAATACCCATGGCAGGGTGGGGTGTGTCCTATCCAACTCAAAATCAATAGACGTCTGGTAGACGTCCCTAATCAGAATCAGTCGAAACCCGATCGATTCGACACGATTTAGTTAAGTTATCGTGCTAACAAGAATAAATGCCGACAACAACGATGACACACACACACAGCAAGAATTTTTTTAAAACCATTTTTTTTTTGGTTTTTAGGCCAAAAAACGAAAAATAAACCCAAACAAAATCTTTGATTTTTCAATTTTTTTTACACAATTACATTACTTTTCCGCATATAGTGGAGTGCGGAAAAGTAAATATCGTAAAAAAACTTTTTTATAATTTGTATTAATTTCTGCATCAATTATTCTTTATTTTCTTGGTAAATTTCATATATAAAAAAAATTCAAAACAAAAGAAATTGCTTATTTTATTGTTTTTCTTACTTTGCATTAATATTTACCGTGTATGTTTATTTCAGAAACTAGAGTCAGTCAAGTAATGCCATTTTAGCATCAGATACAGTAATGTACTCTAAAATAGCCTCTTAAATTCCTGGAAACAAATTGACTATTCCCTAGTGTAATTTATTCGTCTTGATTTATTGGGTTTTAGTTCATTAACATTGGGTTTTAGTTCAACATTTTATGTTTCGAATTTAATCTTAGAGAAACAAAAATTGTTTATTATTTATATGGATGTTATATTAATATTTTATTTTTATGATTTATATTTAGGTATTTTGGTGTTTGTTATTTTCTGAATAAACATAGCTATAGCAACGTAACCAGTAGTAATTTATGTCGGGAATCGACGGAGGAATCACCAAACAGCAAAGCGATTATCAAGTAGTTCCAGAATAGCAAGACTATTACGTAATCGCTATAGGAAATAGCTACTCTTCAGGCTGAAGCCCCGCCACATATTGAATTATACCTAATAGCGATCCTCTACCCCTTTCTCGTGTTTCTACACGAGCAGCAAGGTTTCAGAAAACAAAACCCGCCACGGGTAGGGACAGATGTTGAATCCTACCTGTGGTGAGTTTTCTTTTCTGACACATAACCACTAGTATCATTTCACTACCACACACAGCACCCTGAAGACCACCATAAAATCAAGACCAATGAAACATATTATACTACGGTCTTACCGAAATTACGAAATAACTATATCTTATAGTATTATTGAGCAGTACAATTAAAAACTTGTGATGTATGTTGTCATGTACCCCAGTCAACGGAGCTACTCAGAATAAGCCGCCGAACTAATCTGACTGTGCCAGAAACGGAAACACCCGGGTAAAATAGGGAATATGGGCGCAATTCCTGTTCCACCGCTCTCAGTCGCCCACTACGCCTTGTGGCTTACGCTTGGCTAGCGCGCGCATTCCGGTCTCTTCGCTTCAGCCATTTTTAATTTTGGTGTTAAGCGTTCAGAGCGTCCTGATTAGCTTCTCTAGTTAATAATGAGTGTGATAATTTAACGTACTAGATTTTCTGCAGAATTTATGGTAGCCGTGCTCCAGACATAAATTGATTAGAAGGAGAATTCGATACACAATATTATTAATGCCTCCTCGATGACTAAGGGTAATAAATACTACGTGCTAAGATATTCAGTCGTAAGTATGCTATGATATTTAGTGATATTAGTGCGACAATATCAACCACGGGCTCAGCAGCATCATTGATGGAGTGACCCCCAGCTCAATCCCAGCTGCATCACACCACGTGATCTCAACTCACGCCACGCCACCGAGGGCAAGCCGCATCCAGCCTCCGGGGTAACCAGTGTTTCACCGCCACCTAGAGCTGTACCGCCTACCAGTGCTCGATACCCAGGATCACCGCATCTCCGTGGGGTTTTATCAAGGTTTAGTCCTAGGCTTCCCCCCATCGCTCCGCGGACGCTCGGTGAGTCATTTTATTTTAATTTTCTAACTGAGGTATTGTCTCGTGATTCTCTTTTACGCTCTTACGAGGGACGCCGGCTAATAATTATTGTCAGGAGGCCGCATCCACTAAACACACCGTTGGAAAGTGCGGGAAGCCGAACGTCGCTAGGATTTTCATCTTCGAACATCCGCGAACAACAGCGACCTTCGTCCGTAATTTACTACCGCCGCGACGTGCGTCCAGGACTCAATGATCTACGAACATTGAGTCAGCATGTACGGAGGCATGCAGATGAGGAACGGTCGGGTGGCAGAAGCCCCCGACGTCCCGCCAACGCCGGTGTCCACTTTGACGCCGAATATCACAATCAACCATAGTCAGCGGGTCCTTTCACTAGTGGGGCGCCGGACAGCAGCTTCCCGGATCTGGGAATTCTCGTTAAATGCGTCCAGGAGTGTTATCCCCACCCCAGCATCGGAGCGCGAAGTGGGCCGGGACTCGGCCACGAGACAACCACGAAAGGGGGAGGCGGCTTTCTTCCACCGCTGGTACTACCAGTTTCCGCCACTCGCGGAAATGAGGGAGCAGAGGATCGTCGACATAGCGCCCGAGCAGGGACTTCAATGGAAATAGCGCCATTGCTTCGCGCAGCATTGCACCGCCTGCGCATTCAACGGGGGATTGACACCGACATGGATTTCATGGAGAGAGTAGGGCTGTGGAGACAGCCCCCTTTACATCGGGAACAGATACGTCCTCTTGCGCCCGAGTATTATGGAGATCATCAAAAAGAGGACGCGGTCGCTCCAGAACATATGGCCACACGCGTAGTAGGCCACGAAGGAGGCAAGCCGCGCGGTGTGGCAAGACGCAGCCGAGCCCGCTATCCAAAATCTGGCCACGGAGGCCACGCTTCGGACGATGGACGAACTGGTGGTCCAGACGCGCGCGTTGCGCGTGGATACCGCCCGACCGCCCCCAGAATTGACCTTCATCGACCGGGATCACGAAGACCCCCACGTCTTGGTGGAAGATTTTGAGGGCTACGCCAACATATAGCACGTTGCGCGTCGGCCCGAAGAGAATGGTGCCCCTCGTAAGAATCTGTCTGCAGAGCGAAGCGTGACAATAGGCCGAACATGTCACCCGCCCCAGAGGAGACTGGGTGAAGTTTAGACAGTATTTTCTGGACACATTTTCATCCGTCAAACACCTCGCCGAAATGATGAGACTATATGGAGACATCCAAAGAGAAGGGCAAGGGGCCCTCGCTTTCATCGCGGGAACGACACGCTTGTTCCGCCACGTGGCACGAGCGACCCCGGAATGGCAGCGCGTGGCGCTGGTACGTGGACAGCTCCTCCAAAGCCTCCTCGTCGAGATCCGGTGCACGAAATGCGCCACGACGCGGGAGTTGATCGATGTCGCGACGGACATCGAGAAGGAAGTTGCCGCCGGGGCATGCTGCCCCCTACGAAGCATCGCCGCACGTATTAAGGCCCGTGAGAAGGGGCCGTATGAGGACGACGAGGACTACTACGCGCCGGCCTCGCGACATGAGAATAGCCGCCGCGGCGGAGGAACCGCGCGATACGAGGAAGAAGAACCGCGACGAAAAGCGGCGGGTTCAAGGAGCGGATCGTCGCCTCGCCGTCAACAAGGGCAAGGGCCAGCGGAACAGCCACCACCACACCAGCAGCGTTACGAAGCGCCGCGACGCTAAAAGAACGCGATGCGAGAAGAGGCACCGCTACAGAAGGACCATCGCCGCCTAGAGAGGACGCGCCGGGAAACGCCGATCGGGACGAGGCCAGGGGCAACCCTCGGATCCCTTGATTCTTTACAAGAATCCGCACATATCGAAGAAAACATCCGTCACTGGAACAGCCGCGGTGGAGGGGGTGCTCGATACCTCGAGCAAGACGGCTCCATCGGATGTCGAAATATCCGACGCCGAAACGTCCGCGGAAATGAACGCTGACCCTAAGGAGGTTAAAGGCCAGGGCGTAGACATCAACCCGAAGGAGGGCGATACCCGGAGCGACACCAGCGACCCGGAATAATCGAACCATGGAATGAAGCACTGGAGTATTGGCGAACTGAATCACTGGACTATTAATACCGACCCGGAGCCGGTCGATGCCCCAAAAAATCTTGGTGAACCGGAAGAGGTCACTGACCGGGAAGTAAATATGAACACCGAATCGGAGCTGGCCAACAACCTGGGTGTCAACATTTATATGGAGTCGGAAAGCGAATCGGGGGGGACAGCGAACTTCGAGGAACGAAACCGGAATTAAACAACGACACCGGAACAAACAACGATCTTAACGAAGAACCATTTACGCACGTCCCGACTTTAAACAACGGCATACAGGAAAATAACGCTCGGAAAGCACCTAAACTGGACCACGGAGAAGTTGCCGCTATTAGGGGAGATAGCGCACCCCGCATCTCACTTGAAATGGAGAAGATAATCAAAGCGTTGGTGAACACCGGCGCCGGCGTAACTTTTTATTTTGGTTAAACTTTTTTCATTTAATAATGCCACATGCTGAAATTCTTTTAATCAACTCCAAAAACGAGGCATTGATGTGCTATCTGTTAAGACTAATATAGACTCCTTTAAAAATTCGATTCAAAATATTCGAGACCAAATTCTAAATAAATTATCTGAAAATGAATTTTCGCATACAGTTAGTGCAAAAAGAATGAAGAAAAATGAAGATCCTAACCGACGAACCGCTTTGGAAGTGTGTGATATAATAGCATCCGAAATTAATCATCGTTTCACATTTAGTGACCATCTTATAATAACCCAACTTTTTTTTGTTGATAACTTTGAAGAGTATAAAAAGAATTTTCCCGAAAATATTTTGAAGTTAGTTAAAACGAATTTCCCGTACATAAACCATATAAAACTTAAAACCGAACTGGAAGTAATATATGACCGGGATGATTTTCGCGGAAATTCTGGGGCTGTAGGGTTACTTCAGTTATTTATTAACAATGGACTTAGTGAAACATTTTCGGAAACAGTGCATTTGTTGACAATTTTGTGTACGTTACCGATGACAACGGTAGAGAGCGAGAGATGCTTCTCTACCTTAAAAAGGATAAAGACATTTTTACGCAACACCATGGGGGAAGATAGACTCTCTGCGTTGGCCGTGTTAAGTATTGAGAAGACCTTTATAAATAATATTGTAAATTACAATGAAGAAGTAATCAATCATTTTGCGAGTGCCAAAGACAGAAGGATTGAACTAAAATTTAAAACTGTTTAGGTGAGTTAACACATATTTATTGTCATATATGCTCTTATTTTTAACCAATAAGTTGCTGTTACACCTTTGGCATTGATTACGTATTACGTCGTGTTTTTCTTGAAATTGACCCCCCCCCCCCCCGAAAAATTTACCACGAGCCGCCACTGCCTCATACGTAGGTATATATTTCTGTGGTACAGCTTCAAGATGAATGCTAGGTTGTTAGATTTGAAGAATAATGTTTTGTTTTATTTTTTATTAGATTTTTACACCTGTAATAAAAACTAGGATAGGATTCAAAGTCGTACTTCCAAGGATGATTGCATGACTAGAGAAAATTTCACTTTGAGTTTTGCCGTATTATGTCAGAAAAGTACAACTTTTGCTTGCTTTGAATACATTTGTTTCCTGTACATTTGCTACATAATATGCTACTGCTACCTAATTTGTTTAATCATCTGGAAATTTTACCTGTCCTGTCCTACTCTAATGGTAACTAATACTTCCTCTCTTCTCTAATGGTAACCGATTTTTCGCATCAAACTCTAAAGTTGAGAAATTTATTCTCAAAATAATGTAAGTAAACTGTTGCGTCTAACTAGTTTTCAGTCGTTTTCGAAACGGATGTTTATACGTAACGTGTATTAAGTTAGGTCTTCAATTTTGATAGAAAGGCCCAAAAGTAGTATACATTTAGTCAAATATAATCTCGTACATTATATTAAAAAGTATTTGTAGTATATATGTCATATTACAGACAAATACAATTTATTAGAAATGTGTACTGAACTAATTGTTCTGAAAGATGAAATTTCATCCATCATCATAATATATATTATGACTCACATAAGAGCATAAGACCTCGGTGGTTCAAGCACCTTGTACGTATTACTAAAAGTTGTATAGAGGCAGCAAACCCTAGTTGAAAATCGTTGTGCATTTTGCTGTCGAATTTGTGAAAAATTTAATTTTCTACACAATCGTCAGGATAGAACTCCAATAAAGAAAATTTATATTATTTCACCATAACCAAGACAAATCCTTATACAGAAAATTAATAAAACCATTTTACAGCGCAGCCTGTATCATCATGACTTGAACTAATCACGCAAAAAAATTTTTAAAAATGTATTTGGAGGATATTTACAAAAGTGATCACAGGTAAATTATAAGAAATGTAAAAAGGTATGCATAATAAGTACAGTTGACCTAGTATCAGAGATATGATGACGTTTAAAAAAACAAGTAAATTTAAAGTCGGTTTGAGAAAACAGAGAATAGGTTTCTAAACAAAACGGAAGAATTCCTGAAATATGCATTAAAGTATTTCTTTTATATGATAATTTATTAACACCAATCAGAATTTATAATTCTATGAGTTATTTTGTTAATTAATGGCAGTTTTGATGAGTTTTCTCCAGCGAGCAAGCCCTTATAAATAAGCTACACCTTATTTAACGTTCATTGGTCACTTCCTCTTAAGTCTTCTGTCATTATTTTCTTGGACAAGTGGTAATAAACAGCTATTTATGTAGATTTCCAATCATTGATGATGTTTCTGGATTCTGTTTTTGATCATTTCTTGGACTATTGAGACTCGGAGGTTATGATGCAACGTCTGATTAGTGACATACCACGAGACGTCTACCATTGCTAGAAGGATCTTCGATTGTGCTCGTAGTCTGATACCTATGTCTGACTTACTGTCGCAACGCCAGAGTTCAATGCCGTAAGTCCAGATGGAAACGATGACAGTTTTGTAAGTTTTGTTTTCTAGGCACATTTAGCCATTAGTGGATTTTCGATATAAGCGTGGTTAACATGTTGAGAACTATACTGTTTTGCTGTATAAGTTGGTTGAACATTATTTTAAATTCCTCTAGAAATTTTCTTAATAATACGCCTACTTCATTGTTAGTTTCATTATTTGCATGGTCTCGCTAGGCATTTGCATACGTATATTGCTCGTGCGCATTTTGTGATTGAATATGATTTAATAAGACATAATTTTGTGTTTGTTGCTGTACCTATATTGTTGTTGGTTAGTGGATGATTTCATTCGACTACTGTTTTTATAGAATATAAAGTAATACTCACAACCTTTGTAGTTAGCTGGATGCTGACCTCCACATAAGGCGCATGTTGCTGTCGTATTATCTTTTTTGCAATTCTTGATATCATGTGACCCTCCACACTTTACACAGGCTCACAAGTATATGGACGGACGGTTGCAGTATGATTTTGTGTGGCTGTACATTTGACGATTTGACTATTTGGGGCTACATTTGTATTTCCTCTAGGTGGTTCAATCTCTGTTATTCTATTTCGTAGCCCCCATATATGGTATATTTCTATTAAGATGCAACACAAATAGTAAAGGGCCTAAGACGCTTCCTTGGAGAACACCTACATATATCTATTTCAAGTTGTTTTGAATCAGAATTAAGAAGAAATATACACAAAATGTCAAATACATTACAAACTTCAACAAGCCTACACCAAAATATTGTACAAATCTTTCCGTTTGTGCAGTATATATGTATGTAATGAGAAACTTATTGAAAGAATAAAATAATACTAATAAAATGTCCAAAATTAATATGTTAGAATTATTTACGCAGCTTCCTTTTTGAAAAGGGTTGTTAAATCAATACTATTAAAGAGACAATTACATTAAAAACTTTATAATTTCATGTTTGTAGAAGAATCCTCATATATTTTCCTTAGCTGGCTGCAGACCTACAAAGAACATATTTAATGGCCCCTTGGTATTTCTTCGTTTTACATTGGTTATATTTCTGACCTTATGCCCCAGTATTTGTAATTCTTGTGTAATGGCCGTGCTGTTCGTTGAGTGATGTAAATGTTTGATTACTACCCTGTATGCTGTCTTTAGATTGATAGGTATGGTGAATGATGAGGCATGAATCTTACGAGAGATCTGTAAGATTCAGGAGTCCTATTATTAATTTTAATGGCGTTGTCTGCTAGTGACTTAATTATATATTGTTGTTCTTCTAGTATATCCCTTAACTTAGTTATGATACTTGGATAATCGTTGACGCCGTACATGAAAATGGGTGATGGTTTTGTTTGCTTTATGTTACTTGTAAAGTTTTCTTTTTCAAGGTTTGTTAAAGAGTTATATGTTACTTGTATGGACATCATTATCTGTTGATTGCCTGCTGGTATTTTTCTCCTTTTAACACTTTTCACTATTTGCCAGAGATTATCCTTGTTGGCGTTTTTTGGCTCTTCGTCACTAGTGGAAATCAGTCTCTCGATTTGTTGGCTGCTGTGGGATTAGATTTGTTTAATTTGTTCCTGATTTGGTGGAAAAGTTTTGTTGGCTTGGATACATGAACACTGGTGCCAGCTGACTTGGTTGCATTAGCATTTGAGCAATTTGTGAATGTATTACTGGATAACTTTGTGTAAAATTTTATTGTAATAAGGGCATCTGTATTTGAGAGGTTTGGTTATTTAACAATGGTTGACCCTGTATAACATTCATTTGTTGTTGATTATATTGTACACTGTTATCAGATCCAAACATGTTCCCCGAAAGGAGCATGTTATGTTTTTGTTGTAACTATTTTCTTTTATTACTTATCAGCATCAGCCTTATCACTGGGCTAACTCTCCGTCGCCTTGGTTTTAACAGACTTTATTAAGATCTACGGTGCAGTAAGGGGAGAGAGGAGTACGCGAGGAATGATGTGCAATTTAGCTAGCTTTACAGCCGTAATGGACGCTTCTCCATTGCAGACAGGTAACTTTCGGGGGGGAAAATGACAACCAACCCGAAAATGACAATTATTTACTTGTTTTTGGAAGATTTCTATACTTGATAGCGGCAGTATTTGGATGTCTGCAAGATGTTGCTATACTTTGAATACTACTTCAATTGCACTTATGGCAGATTATCTTTTTGACTTTTCTTATAGTGCACCTACGACTACTTTTCGTGTCTCCTCTATACATACATCTAGAGTTTATTTTTTATTCTGTTCATGTTTTATAACGGCATATAGACTGTGTTATAAAATGGCTTCTGTTAATCATTTGTCCAAAGATTTGTTCTACTCATGGTAAAGTTGTGTGTCTACTGTTTACTCTCTTTACTCCCCCATGATTCTACATATATGGTTTTTATGTTTATGAACTATGGTTTTTATTAATCCAACTGCGAAGTACGTAAACGTACAGCTCATCAATAATAGGGTTAAGTACAAAACTGCGATATCAGACCGCCCACGAGGCGCACAGTAAATAGCCTGGTCTTTACTTAGTCGAATTGAGACCTTTGCGGAGTGAATATCGATGAATATACATATATTGAATGTGAATATACAGAGTTCGATCTGGCCGAACATAAAGTACATATCCTTTTCCCTCCGAATGCTGTGCCTCACTCTTTTTTCTATGCATACCTAGAAAATCTCACACTTTTTCCTATTCTTGATGAGCAGTATAACGACACAGGTTTGCTACTTCTATATAACTTCTGTTGGTACTCAACACATTTATGGGAACCACGATGCTCACATACGAGTTATAGATACATTGTATATGAATCAAGTTTTGTCTTATAACTAGAGCCATTCGATTTTCTCAGCAGGGAATTGCCACCTTATATGTGTGTACACAAGCGATGAGTCGGTGAATCAGCGTCTCCGCTCAAACAATCTACTGTCGCTGTAGTTAAAACATTTGCACTAGGTATTTTGATATGAATGCATTTGCATTACAAATTATGTACTAATTCATTATGTCGAATATACGTAGGGCTAACAATCACTTGTTGATCAAATAAATAAGGTTATATGGGAATTTACAAGTTTAGAATACGATGGTGCAAGAATATGTTTAGTTTGCGATAATCCTTTATTTTGCTATGACAAAACAGGCTGTAGGTACACGTAAATAGTGCACAGTACAAATATAAAAAAGTGGTCGAAGACCAAGGACTAGATTTGTTTTTTCCGAGGACTGCTTAATTTTTATGTTATTGTCGTGTAATTTACCAATTATTGTACTTAATAACAAGCATTTCAATACTTATGAGATAAATATAATTTCACCATGAAGTTACCAGACAAGAAACCTTTGCAGACGTATGTACCATCTGTGCGGGAACAAATCGAAAACAATACAAAATCTGAATTACTCAATAAAAAATTGAATAATCGGGCAGATTATAAAAAAACCTATTAATGTTATAGCATGTACACTGGAATATCTTAAACCATCGCGTTCATCCTTACTAGCTAGTACAATTACAAAAATGTACTGGCGAAGCAATTACAAGAGTGGTGCTAAATTCAGTACAAAAATTTCAACTTTCAAGGAGTTGAAATTTTTCCAAGTGTTCATCTTTGCGACTAATAGTGCCACAACCATGTTTTCTATAGGCCATTGTCTTTTACGTATTAGGTGTAAATTTCATGCATATATCTTGTGGCTGAAACAATTCGAAGATATTATCCAAACATAAATGGATTAATATCATCCACAAAAGGAGTGTTTCAAACCTCCGAAGTATATTTCAGACAGTGTCCCGACATCCGTTAACCACCACAGCCAATTCTTACTCGCTGGAAAACATGATTACAGGCAGCATTTTATTATTTTGAGCATTTCAAAAAAATAAGAGTCCTAAAGAGGCAGCAAATGTGGTACAATTTGATCCTAATAAGGCAGCTGCTATCAAGGGAAATCAAGTGATATTTCAAGAAGCTCAAGTTGAAGCAGATTTACAAACTATTCGTAATAAAAGATTCAAATAATGAATGCTGTACACATACAGATACATCGTGTAAGGAACGCAAAAACCAATAGTATTATAGCAAAGCCGACACCATTTTAAAAGATTCAGATTTTGCCAGATTAAATGTAGTGTTTCTGCTTCTACAGATTCGATACATAATTAGAACGATTTAGTTATGCCAGTATTACATCACTGGATGTCAACTGGTCATTCCCTTCATATAAGAACATTTTTTCACCATGGCAAACATCGCTCGCTGAAACAACTGTAAAAACACACCTAATGCTGCAAATGTTTAAAGATAATTCAGTTGACGTTATTTAGGAGGATGTATTTTACAGTGTTCTATAAATTATAACGTGTAACTAAGTTCTTATTATTTATATGCAATCATTACTTCCCTTTAATTTTAATTCTTATGGTACCACATCTGGTACACTGATGAAACAATCACCTCTATTTATAATGTTAACACTAATTTAGTATTATTTGTTTTTAGGGTTTTATCCTAATAAATTGCTTAAATTCTGTGTCTGTAATATGAGACTTCGAATGTTTGCAATATGTAGGAGTTTGGATTTGACTGAGCCTATATACGTACGACAAGGCATGTGGGCACATTCACAGTAATTGTACAAGTTTAGTTATCAAGTTATCACTGTTGCACCTTGTGCCCTACTTTGCAACTGCATATTAAGAAACAATGTGACATTACAGATTTGTATTGTTTACAACTTCTTTAAATCAACATGATCAAAATACCTATACAACTATTTTATGTAAGTTATAGAATACAATTTAAGCTATATAGCCAAATATTCGATATGAAGCTGTTGAAGCCAATTATTTCTGTCAATATATTAACTTTTTTATTCTGAATATTCGATTCAATAAACAGAAAAAGGCAGTATAACACAAAGTAATTGTCACGTTTAAATTGAAAGTTAGTGCAGTGGATTCAAGTCAGACTTACATCAGCATTACTTACCCTCATATTTCTCTACAAAGTTAAATACTTTGACGTTTTTTTAATACCTCTATTTATACACTTGTTTTAAGTATACTAATAAATATATAATAGAGGGTCAATTTGAAATACACAGGAATATTAAATTACGTGACTAAACATGGGTTAATTATATATTTCATAATGAAATTATAAATAGGTTAATAATAAATGACATTGTGTAATAATAAAATTAATTCCAGTTTTGTCACTGAACATCTTGTTCTTAATATAAAGCAGCCATGTCACCCCCCAGTTGTAATTTGTTTTACCTACAGCTATTTAACACCAATTATGCTAAGAATTCTCCCATTTATTTAATGAAAAAAAAATTATAATGAATACCTTAACTTATAATTTTTGTTTGTTTTTTTTTTTTTTGCTTATCTTTTTCTAATCTTGTATTTTCAATAAATTTATCTATACGGAGCTCCATTTATACATTGTATATTGTGTAGTGTTTGTTATAAGTACTAATTTAATTTTCTTCCATTGTTAACATTCTACCCATGCATCTTAGTTTACCAAGTCAATGCCAATTTGTAATGTTTTTTAAGTTTTATTTTTCTACAGCCATGTTTATATTACTATTATTATCATAATTATATGTAACCGTTATTGGAATGTCTGTCCGTGCCATTAGAAAATATTTTGGAACCATTCGTTCTGCTTTCGTTTTTCATAATTAGCGCCCTCTATAATATGCCATAGCATCCCCTGAACACATCACCCGTCTAACCTATCCACATGTTGCCGATGAATCACTTCAATGTCATCTTGATACCAGAGTATTAATAATGAAATAAAATACAATTTGCAAATGAAGTTTAAATATTTTTATTTACGAATGCCTTAACAGCACTTCTACCAGAACAAATTGTAAATGCATTAAAATAATAAGTATAACCCTCTCTTGAAAAATTGAGAGCAACGGAGCATTTTGCCATCCCTTATTCATAAGTTATTTATTCCAACTAATACAACAACTTGCCCTTAAAAACCACTAAAGACATACAAATTTCAAAACAGCTGTCTCCTTACAAACCACGCTTTAGCAAACATTGTTGTAAAAAAAATTGTATGTTTAGAGCTTTTAAAGCAATTGATAATTCACTTGGTTGCAGTCACAGCTCCTCATTTCATTTTTAACTTTAATTGTCTAGAATGTGACTTTTTCACATCCTGTTAGAATAGGCACGTATTTTCTAACCATATCACAGGGAGTAACAACAACTAAGTAAAATAATTCTATACTCCTGTTAAAGCTGTACTCGATTCAATATGGTCCAAATCTTTAAATTTAGGTTTTACGACTGCTGCATCAACGTTATATTCACAAATTTTGGGATCTATAATAACTGAATATGGAATTACTCTACCCAGCCATATAAAAATCTATCACTCAACTTATAAATAAAAACTATCAAGTAAGAAAAAATGTACAAGAATACATTTATAAGCTCGTATAATAAATATTTTATAAAAAATCTGAAACAGCTTAGTTAGAAATATAGAGGCACAAAAAAAGATGTGCCCACTCTAACAATGTCAACCACTGATTTAAATAGTTCCTATTTTAAACTATCAATTAAATTACATTAAGGTATATAGTTATTGTTCATACGCTAAGACTTATTCGCATAGTGCTTACGACTGTTTTTGAACAATCGTATTTGTGCCAACCATAAAACTATACGTATTATAATCGAGTACGATTACATTAGATCGGTAATATCACAGTCGTGTTCAGAATACTCTTAGCGCCCTAAATAGCTGTAACTGCAACGCTATTTGAGCCCTGGACCCCAAAAAACATATCGGTGTCAGACTAGAATGTTGTAGTCACAGACCCTTCGTCACTGAACACATGTACATGAGTTCTAATAAAAATAAATAGTCATTTGGCTCAATAAATACTTAAAAGTTGCAGTTTTTTTTTTCCTTTAATAAATATTCAAGATCACTTGCTATCTTGTACTGGGATAGCAAAACAATGTAACACATACCTAATTGCACGATTTGTTGCATCAACCACTAAAAACTCAAGATAATTACCACTCAATCGAGTAAATCAAGTTGATCAAGTAATATCTGTTTACAAAACAAAACCAGGCACTTCCTAACAAGATCCAACACATCGGGCAATTTCAAATAGTCCATACATTCGATACATGAGAAATACAAGCTAACAACTGGAAACGTATGCGTTTACTTTCTTATCTATAGTAGTAACTATTTCTCTACTTTTAATAATTAAATATGCATTATTATATGAGTGACGTTGCCTAAGATCAGAGCTTGATCCAGAATGCTTAAATAAAAAAAAATACTGACTTCTATTACACCACACTTGAATAAATTAAAAAAAAAAAAAAAAAAACAGTAAAGGGAAATTATTACGGGGGAAATATTAAGTTGAATGCAAAGAAATCTTTCGGGTAGTTCTGTAATGCCCTAAAAACAGTGTGTATTAAAAGTATTGAATTAGCAACTGGATAATAAATGTTGGGAGAATGCTGCTGATACAAGGGCTTACTAAAGGGTAAAATCCGTTAAACTACTTTAATTCTCCCACCAGTCATCACGACTGTTGCTGTTTCCATAATTGCCTCCAAAGTTGCTACCTCTGTCCATGCCACCATAATGACCGCCTAAAAGTAAAAAATGATAATCAGTGACATTAGTAAGCTTTATATTAGTATAGTAGTCCAATTAACTAAGGATTTAAATCAAAATGTTGAGATAACTTTTTACTTTTTGATGTTGTTTGAAGCATTATATAAATTCAAGCACTACACCTATGCACGTAACTAATTCTGTTTCAACCCCCGGTGAGGGTTGAAAACTGTTTTTTCAAAATAAATCAAAGGTAATAGTTAAGAAAAACAGTTTAAAATGAAACTTGTAGAGCATAAAATATACAAATTTTACATAAAAATAATCTTGACTTTTTTTGCTACTATCAAAACTAACAAAGTTAGGGAAGTGGTAAGTAAGGGAACATAACTTTGTATCTTCGTCCTAAGCAACAGCAGAGGATCCAAATAAAATTCAAGGTAATTAAATTTCTACCTGTCTGAAAATTGAAGGTAAAAATAAATTTCAGAAGCTAATTTTAATTTTTGAAATAACGAATTGAATGGTATAGAAAAAAATTGTTTTTACGTTTTTAAGTCTTTGAAATTGACATTTTAAAAATTAAAAATGTAACGTTTTTATTAATAATTAAAAAAAATGTGTTTCTCTAAGAAGAAAGCTTATATTTTTTAAAGTAGATTAAAAAAAAGTTTAAATCCGTTAATTTTTTGGCTTGTTAAAATTTTTGTTTAATCCCTTAACTTACGATCTCCCTAACTTTGTTAGTTTTGATAGTAGCAAAAAAAAGTCATAAGATTATTTTTATGTACAATTTTATGCTCTACAAGTTTTATTTGAAACTTTTTTCCTAACTATTATCCTTTTTAATTTATATTGAAAAAACACTTTTTTTCAATCCTCGCTGTGGGTTGAAAAAGGATTTATTTACATGTATAGTTATATAATGCCTCAAACTTACATCAAAAAGTAATCCTTTATCTCAAAATTTCTATTTAAATCCTTAGTTAAATGGACTACAATGCGGGGTTTCATGGCCGTTGTCCACTAAAGCAAGTTCTTACAGGTTATGCCATAGTTTTCAGAGATCTTCTGAAGAAATGACACAAAAATAACACAACAGGATGATCAGTGAAATGTCAAGATGAATTAGGGGATGGCATGATGAATTTACTTCATATTAACTCTCAACAAAAAGTTACATCATTTTTTAACGTTACATCAATAAAATTATATAAAATTGATAAACCTATTTCTTTTTTTTTTTTTGTTTTCATTATTGCTTAATCCCCTCAGTTCCCTATTACAGCAAATGTAGGACATGGGAATAGATGTTCAGTTCACGTATCTTTTTTTTTGCTTTTTATACAAGGCATGCCCTAGGAACCTAAGGCAAAAAAGTTGGAATAATACAACCTGGAAATGTCATTCAGAAAGAGAAGAATGACAGTCTTCTCATTTATAATAGTAGTGGTTCTTCAGCTTATTTTCAAACTGATGTTCTAATTAATGGAATTTGGGAATACAATTAGTGTTTATGCTTGGAAAATTTTCAAGAACACTTTCTACACTTAAGATGCTAAGCATCAATCAACATGTGTCCATGATATAACAACATAAACCACCAATTTCACATAATCACATACTTTGTTAACCCAAAATAATAAATGGATGTTAAAATTATATGTTGTGAACCCACTCGAGTGTAATGTGTGTTTGCTTACATCATTTTTATAAATTCATGGTTATACTCTCACAATATTAGTACAATGAAAAGCAGCTGATAACATAATACACTTTATACAAAAGCATAAACATACGCCAATCGATTTTACAAAATAGTTTTGTACGAATTTGTAAAATCAGTCAGCTTATCAAAAAATATGGATGAACATTTGAATTTCGTTTTTGGGAAGTACCTATGGCCCATTACCATCGCACCAAACGAGTGATGTAGAAACTTGATTTTAATTTTATTGAGATAAGAATTTTAAATATGAAGTCAACATAGACATCTTGTCTGTAACAAATTCAACTGACAACAGTGCATTTCTTAGATAAAATGTTAAGTACAGCCAGTGAACTTTATTAGTATAACATATGAACATGTTTTAAGTAAAATTTTGTCAAAATTGTATTTTTATTTTTTGAAAAATTGCAATAGTATTTCATTTTGATGTGATTGTGATTTTTTTAAACATCACTAATATTCTATAGACGAGATGAATATACCGGGTGGTCCAGGTTAAACGTCATTAATTTTAATAGGTGATAGAACAACAAAAAAAAAAGTAGACTTTCGTAAGAAAACTTTGTTCACAAATGTTTCCTAACAAAGATACAGGGTGTCAAAGTTGTAAAAAAAAGCGCCACTGGATATTTGAAGGAAAATTCAAATTTTGGATTCCCTGTTTAATTTAGAAAAAAAATTAGCCTTGCAAATTTTTTATTTATGGCTTCGTTTTTGAGATACTTATTTTAATTTAAAGTGTTGCAAGCAGGCTAAAATTTATGACTGAACTACCAAGAAAATACGATATAAGATGCCAAAATTTTTTTTTTACATTTTATTATTAGACATAATGTACATCAAAGATACAAAAAAAATCAAATAAACAAATAATTACACTAATAAGTTCTCATTTCAATATCGTATTTTCTTGGTAGATCAGACATAAGGTTTGGCCTCCTTGCGACACTTTAAATTAAAATAAGTATCACAAAAACGAAGCCATAAATCAAAAACCTGCAAGGGTATTTTTTTTTTTCTAAATTAAATAGAAAACCCGAAAATTGAATCTTCTTTGTAAAATATCCAGTGACGCCGTAGATTTGGAGGGGAGAAGGGGGTGCCGACCCCCCAGTATCTACGCCACTGGAGAATGTCTTTAAACGACTTTAATCATTACTTAGAGATGTACATTAGTCTGTGTGAGAAATTTTATGGAAATCGATGGAGTGGTTTAGAAGTTATGATGAGAAAACCAGTTTTTTTTTTACAATTTTGACACCCTGTATCTGTTAGGAAACATTTTTGAACAAAGTTTTCTGATGAAAGTCTACTTTTTTCTTGTTGTTCTATCACCTATCAAAATTAATGACGTTTAGCCTGGACCACCCTGTATATACTGCTCATAAAAATATATATACAATTCAAGATTCACTTTGTACAATGAGATAAAAGCTCTTATGCATTTCCCTGAATCGTCAGAAACAATTCAATAAAATAAAAATTTAAAGTATAGTATGCACAATATTTATTCTTATAACCCTATAAGAAATAAATTACAACCCCCCCACAAAATAGGTCACCTCGCTCTCTCCTTCTAAAGAAAATTATAACTAGATTCAAATACTATCGTACATACCTCCGTTGCCAAATCCATTATTTCCATAACTCCCGCCAGATCTCTGACCTCTTTGCATGCCACTTGACTGTTGTCGATAGTCTCTACTGCCAAAATTACCGCCTCCACTACCATAACGACCTTTGCCCCCTCTGCGGCCAGAGCTAGGGACTCTACCATCAGCTGCGACACCCTCCAACCAGCTGGGATACTCTTGCTTTGCCTCAATTAGTAGATCCAACATTCCGGTTGCCAAATTTCTATTGCGATCATTAAAGAATGAAGTGGCCAAACCCAAATTACCCATACGGCCTGTACGACCAATACGGTGAACGTACTCCTCAATATCAGAAGGTAAATCAAAGTTGATTACGTGTTTGACATGTGGAATGTCAAGACCACGAGCAGCTACTGCTGTAGCTACTAGGATCGGTGTATTTCCCGATCTAAACTGTCTCAAGGCATCCTCGCGCTCTCTTTGAGTACGGTCGCCATGGATGGAAGTAACTGGGTAACCTTCCATGTGGAGAAATTCCTCTAAGGAGTCGGCTCCCTTTTTAGTTTCCACAAATACTAGAGTCAAGCTTTCGGCTGATGGCTGCTGAAGATCAGCTACGTTGAGTAGATCAAGCAAAAACGATCGTTTGTCATGTTCTTCAACCCACACAACCTAAAATAAATCTTTCCTGTATTGCATATAGACATCAGTGCATTATACATATTTTATATTTAGTATGAACAAGTTCAGGCTTCTATCCTGGTATTAATAATCAAATACTAACCTTTTGTGTAATGTTTTCAGATGTTGACCCAACGCGACCCACAGCTAGAAAAATATAGTTATCGAGGAAATCGCGTGCCAACATCTGAATAGGAGAGGGGAAAGTTGCAGAAAACATAAGAGTTTGACGTTCTCCAGTTCTAGGCATGGATTCCTTCTCCACAATTCTACGAATTTGTAGCTCAAAACCCATGTCCAACATTCGATCTGCCTCATCTAAAACTAAATAACGACAATAATCGAGGCCAATTCTGCCACGATCGATCATGTCCAACAGACGACCTGGCGTTGCCACCAATAGATGGCAACCACGATCTAATTCTCTCATTTGATCACCAATATGAGCGCCTCCATATCTGCAAATTTATAACATTGAAATAAATTTTTTTATACTTTTTAGCAAACTTTTAAGATCAGAATTAAAGAGATGTAGATAAACGATGGACTTACACGACGCAAGGACGTACACGGGACCTATAAGCAAATTTCTTGCTTTCATCATAGATTTGAGTGGCTAACTCACGAGTGGGCGCAAGTACTAAACCAAGAGGATACTGCTTTCTACGGCTTCTGCCATGTTGTATGTTTGGAGGTCCACCCTCAAACATCTGATTCAGAATAGGTACCAGAAATGCTGCAGTCTTGCCTGAACCGGTTTGGGCACAGGCCATAACATCTCGCTTTCCTATAATAATCGGAATCGCATACTTTTGTACTGGGGTAGGGGAATCATAACGGGCTAACGCAATATTACTGCGTATTAGTTCAGTCAACTGTACTTCCTCAAACTGTAAATAAAAAATTCTAAATCAAACAATGTACAAGTTAGTAAAGTGAATGACAACAAAACAATAGCAGTTCTCATGGATATCACAACAGCATTCAAAAATATATGGCACATATATTATTGTATATTAACTACTTTAAAAGCTCATATCACCTGGCGTGTCCCAAATACCTAGTCCGATTAGTTAACGTAGTATAAAATCGAAAACTAAGCATGAAAGTCAACAGTGTACACTTCCAAGAGTTTAAACCACCAAAACTAGTTGTACCACAGGGATCACCACTCTCGTCTTTACATTTGTTGTGTAGATCTTTGACAATGATCTATTATTTTATGCAGGGGAAATATATTCTGCAATTTGCTGATAACAATCCTTGTAGCGCATGAGAAATATCTAAACAAATCTATAAATTAGAAGTCCTATAGACCTCCACAATGGATTGGATAACAAGTGAAGATTAGAGCCTAGCCCATAAAAATGTCACATAATTATATTTTATCACATGCCATCAAGAAGCACGCCAATGTTAGGCTATATGTAGTCAAACAGATAAATGTAAAATATCTAGAATTATACATAGATAATAAAATTAGTTTCAATCTTCACGCTGTCGAGAAAACCATTATAAACAGGGTTAAACACTAGTGTTTATACACAAGTCTTATCATGGGAAGCATAATGATATTAACCTTAAGATTAAAACTACTTAAAATTTTACATCTATAACAAATCACCAAATCATTACATGACTCATTAAATGACTCATGTGCAATCAATTGAAGGCAAATTCAACCTCTGCAACACAAATTCAACCTCTCGACAACTGCAAAACGAATCTTTAAAATTTGGCCTGAGAACGAAGTTGCCAACACCGTATTGATTCCAAGAGGAAAAAAACATTTCTTTGGGGAAATATGGCAAAAATACGCGATTTCATCAAGAACTAAAAAATTATTATTGAAAATCAAACCAATACCTAACACCAACTCTTTCCTTTTGGAAAATGCTGAATAAACATATTCCAAGTAATCAAATATAAACTGAATAATTTCACTTACAGATGTAATGTGACGCGGGACTTTATCACCGGTTGCTTCAACAGGAATATCTTCATACTTGCTGAAATTGATTCCGGTGTTACCGGTACCAAAAAGGTCAGTTTCGACGCGTTCATCTCTGGGTAGAGGAATGGTCCAGTCATTCTCATTTCGTCGATTCTCATTCCATCGGCCTCCCCCTGCCCCGCTTCCACCACCGCCCCCGCTGCTATTATTATCGCTCCACCGGCTACCGCCGCCACCGCCGCCGCCGCTAGTCTCACGTGGCTTTTCCGGTTCCTGCCATCTATCATTACGGGGCAAGTCACGCTCCCTATCCTGACCTCTGCTACCATGGCTCCAGTCAACCCCCCTAAATCAACATAATCGATATTATAATAAAGGAGAAAGAAAATTTAACAAGTTTTAAGCAAATTTTTATTTTACAGACCCTCTTCAAATTATTGAGGGTCGATAGTGATAATACTAGTGAAAATTTATTTATTTTCTAGATTTTGTATTTTTGATCATAACAGTCGATTTGATCTACATAGTGAGAAATTAGTGGATTAAAAAGTACATATAATAGACATATTACAATACAAAGAACAGATTAACACAAACGTAGAATTCTATCTGTTTGATATAGAAGATTTTCCAACCAAACCCATACAAAATTTTATGTAAATCTGCATTTTTTTATTATACTATTGCTACCTTATGTAACATCTGAAAAGATATATCTATTCATAATGATATCATTAGAATTTTTTATTGGATTAACAATTTTTTATATCAGCTCTGTATTCTAAACTAGCATAGATTTGTAAAGCTCTTCATTGAAGGGAGAAAATTCTGCTATGCCAAAATAACACACATATTGAAATAGCTGTTTACAGCTAAACAATTGCAGCTAAAACTGCAAAAACTTGGAACAATTTTACACAAATTTAAACATTTTTTATTAGTTTATTGGCTGTCTCATTTATATGGTTTCTAAATTTTAATTTCAAACCTGAGTAGTAACCTAAGAATTTAACTTTCATCGGAGTTATTTAATTGTCCAGACAGTTGCCTTAGACTAAAAGCGATATTTACTGTCTTATTCTTGTTTAGTGACAATATGTTATACTACATTCTACGAGATCAGGTGACAATTGAAAAATGCCTTCAAAAGAATTTGACAATCTGATTTTTAGTTGTTAATGATCAAGTTAATATAAGGTATTTTCTGGGGTAGTTCATCAGGGTATGCAGATGAGAGAATACCTCATCAATAAGAACAGGGACAGAAAACAGAGTAAGAAATTATTTTGAGCTGATTTCTTGTTTTGATCTAGTATTAATTACTTATAACAGTAATTCCAATACGCTAATTGCCATCCACTATTTAATATCCTAATATTTTATTAATATTATATCGAACTGGTATAATCTGGTACCAACAGAACAACAGAATAAAGTAATATGCATTTAAATAAATATCATGTTAGATTTTAAATTCATATATGTATTTGCGCTTTGCTAATTCATCTAACATCAATAATAAAAAACAAGCACTTTAGAATTTCAACAAGGATGAACAAGAAGCAAACCTTATATTGGTTTAACAAACTGTGGAATTAAAAATATATGTATATATCTAATATTTCCCCAGATAAGAAAGCAATGAAATTTGAAGTATCTTAAGATGATTGATTTGAGACAAATATGAAGCTTTGCCTCAAACCAATCAGGCAAGACTAAACTACTAAACTTGTGCCGCCATTTTGTACAATTAACACGTGTTTTGTGCTTGTGATTTTTTTAAAATGTTTAAGGTAATAACTAAATATTGTAATAAATACATGTTTTACAATTAGAACGTGTGTTTATTATTACTTTTTAAATAATGGAATTAATGACTATGACAATGTTATTTAACAATGTAAGAACTATAGATGATAAAAAACATGTTTTTCATGAGTAATATTCTCATTAACAAAAGTGTATGTGTTTGTTAGTTACATACACTTTTGTGCATATCACATATATATTGTAGAATTCGATATGATAGTGAGACAAATGCAAAAGAGAATAAACTGGAAACCTGCGGTAAGAAGACTTAATTCTTAAAATAAACTTCTAACCCTGATAAAAATTTAAGTTGCTGTCGCAGGCATTTGACAACGTACCTACATTAACTGATAAGGTTGTCATACTGACTATTCATGTAATGAATTTTCATGTAATATGTGAACATTCATGTAATGTTCACGAATGAAGCTCATGACAAAACTGTATATAAAACCACTGCACACACTCTACCTCACAGAACTGATAAATCTGAGCACAATTAAAAAACGATGTAGCATGCAATAACGCCATTTCTAAATCTGGAGACGTGAAATTTCTGCTAAACGAGGCGATTAATTGAGTTACTGTAGAAACATGAGCCAAATGAACTTTGTATGTACAGAAGGAGGAACAACAACAAATATAAAAAAAATCTCAACACAACAGTTGAGATTTTATCACTATTTATTATTACTCCTGGTAATACCAGTTCCAGTGATAGTGATTATTATTCTGTGATTAGTAATAGACTATAAAATTATTATAAAATAATATAATTATAAAATAAAAAGACTTCAATTTATATTTGAGGCCCTGTAACATGGTTAGCATGTGGTATAGCATCCCCCGCATACTTCACCCATCTAACCTGACCACATGTTAAATCACACTGATAAATCACATCATATTCTTTTGACACCCTACACACCATTATAATAATTATGTATAAACGGATTCACTTTAACTTACTACAACAAAAAGCTTTCTCGAAATTTTAAATGACATGGTGAAAATATTTATTTGAAATTCTTTATGAAAATTTTAATTTAAATACTTCATTTATTCATCATTACATGGAATCGATATAAAACTAATGGTGTGGTCCTGTCAGATGAAATTATTTTTGTACAATGCACAAGACAGCTAATTGGTTAACTGGACACATCATGGACAAATCCGTTATAAAAATATAGTGAGTAAAATATGCAGTAGTGAGACTCATTAAAAAAAAAACAATAAGCGTTTTATAATAAAGTAAGATAAGTATAAAGTAAGATAAGTAAGGTAATAGTATGCTCTAGTAAGAAGTTTTATGTGATTGTCCAATCGCTATAGAAAAACTTATTTTAATAAAAAAAAGAATTACTCCAAAGTCAATAACTGAAAAACAATATCTAAAAAAATAAAACTTGAAAAAATTACAATTCATGTTATTGGCATAACAAAATATTTTTCAATAAACCAATCAAATACAAAATCTTAATATTTCAGTAAAAGGGGGAACACTTACATATATGACAACCCTATTTAGGTGTGCCATGAGGTTGTGTAACTAATATTTTGTGATCAATAATAAATATAAGGGCACCGCTTAATTTCAACCTATTAAGTAGGATACGTAGGATAAGTAGGATAAATAATACTGGCAAAACTCTTCAATAACGAAGAGTCTAATTATCCTATCCGAAAACTAATTATCCTTTCAAAAATGACTAATGAAATAAATTACTATGCTGTAATGAATTTGTATGTATGAGTATGTATGAATGTAGTTAGAACAACATGTCAACAATACATAAATTGTTATATTATATATTTCAAACCTGTAAATAGGTACAGGAAATTTAAGAATACTTGTTACAAACTTCATGCAACTCCAATTAATTACATAAGGTACTCTTGCTGACGTACCACAAAATGAATCCAAGTTGATATAAATGCAATAAATTAGTACCAAGTTTTGTTTTACTAAAAATATAACTTTACTTGATATAGAAAAAATATTGAAGTGAAAGTAAAAATAAATAGGAAAAAGAAGTGTATACACTGGGTGCTTTAAAATAATAGAACAAAATTAATATTATACGAACTTCTACAAAATACCTAATATCACCACTCAGGAAAACATACACAGATATATACTTTGATGATCACTAAGAACCATAAATTTAAAAAGACCAACCTATCAAATGTTTCTCCATTCTGGAAATTGTCCCTTCTGTTCCGGGTATTAAAACTGGAAAAGTCTCCACGATTGTCTCGTCCTCCTTCCCTATTATAATTTCCACGGGTGCCTCTACCCCCTCTAGAATCTTGACCTCTGTCTCTATCGGCTCGTTCTCTATCGTAAGTATTGGTCTCAGATGGACCACTCTGTTTATTGCGCAAATGTGGGGGCACGTAGCGGCCGCTTGAACCGCGACTCTGCAAGTCCAGACCAGCAAACTAAAAAAAAAAAAAAAATTTAATTATCTAATTAAAAAAAAAATTCATTATCTAATTTAAAAAAATGCAAATACATATATTCACTATAAATATTAAAATATTTTTATAAGGCTTAGGATTAGAAAAACAAAAGATTTAGTTAAATATTTCTTTTAAACCACTCTAGTTAAAATGATATTGAAAAACACTAATGTCTCTAATGAAAGAATTGTGTTTAAATTTGAGATGAAATTTTTTATTGGAACTACAGATATTTCGCATACCTGAACATGTCATAGTGAAAAAGAAAAGTAATATAATATATAATTACTATTCATTTCATCGCTATTTGCCAAATAAAACACTCTATCTTGCCGATAATCGGAACAGTCTACCTGAGCCTAGCCATAAAAACAGGCCACAGTATGTTTTGAGATTTTTTATTTGGCAAATAGCGATGAAATAAACTATATATATATATATATATATATATATATTACGTTAGCAGACTATTATGTAATGGCCCTTAAGAGTTTCAATGTATACAAATAAAAATGGTAATGGTTATCATCATAAAAATGATGAATTCACAAAAATAACAATGTCTTGCAAATTTACAAATAATGCTACTATTAACAGAGCCTATATGTATGTTTTTTTTTTTTATTACTTTCCTCCCGTTTTGAATACAAATTATCGAAAAACTGTAAATAAATATTCTAAAAAGTTTATACAACTTTTTATATGGATTGTATAGTTCATTTTAACAGAAACAACGAAGGTCATTCATCCACTTAAATTTTTGTTTACATTTCTGGAAAGCATATCTGAAGTATAAAATAAAACCACATATTTTTTTTAAAAGCGCAAATAATTGGAGTTTTTAAAAAGATAAAAACGGAAATTAGATAACAAAGAAAGGACCCAATGATAACATTCAATTACATTACAGGATGTCCTTAGAAATATACATATTTGTACCACAAAATGAATACAAGTTGATATAAATACAATAAATTATCAATGAGTTTTGTTTTAATAAAAGTGTAACTTTATTTGGAACACAAAAAATATAGAAGTGATAGTAAAAATCAATAGGGAAAGAAGTGTATACCGAGTGCTTTAAAATAATAGAACAAAATTGATTATCACAAAATATATTTACAAATTAGTTCCAGCACTGAATGAAATGGCACTGACGCATATTCAAATTATTTGATATAATTGATAACCTCGCTTAATATATTATGTTATTATTAATTGTCATTACTAATAAATAATAAGACGGAAGGACAGGCATAGTATAAAACACACTATATTTTAGTAATTGTAATATATTCTTACAATCCCTGCAATCCGTCCATAGTCATATTTTAAATGTAAATTTAACATTTATGTTAAATTTACCACTCTATAATTGTTGTAATGTTTAACAATATTTCTATAAATATTTCTGGCATATGGTTGTAAATTTTAACTTAGCAACAACCTCAAAGGGTCTAAAAATTAATAAATATGTACATCGTTAGAAGACATTGACGCCTCTTTAGACTTGATTAAGTCTGCACAGATTAAAAATAAAATTAATTCTTAATTAATTTCTTAAGAGGAATGATAGTGTGGCATATTTTTAGAGTTCTAACTAGTTTATATCAAAAACTTATTTTTCTTCTGTCAAGAAAAAAACTATAAAAAAATTATCACCTATTTCGACTCCATCTCTCCAAATGACATGTCAAATTTATCTTCAATAATACGATAATTATTTACTTCAAGAATAAATCTCTCAAATCCTCAAGAAATTTTGGCTATCCCCTATGTTCTGGGGTGTTGAAAACGAATCTGAGGGGATTTGAATTTTACTCTAAAGTAAACACTAAATGCTGATCTCAATCGCCACTTTTCTGACTAGTTGGCTATTTATAAATAATTCCAATGAAAGAGAAATAGCAAAATTAATGTTATATTCATTTACTAAAACAATTAAAATTAAATAAATTTAAAAAATCTATTTACTTTTACATACGAAAATTGTGTCTAAAAACATTTTTTAATATAAGTACACATTATTTTGTATGCAATATTTAATAATTTATATAACAGATACTAAAATTACAATCTAGCAAAATTATTAATTAGATCAGAATTCAGAATTCCTTTGTTATTATTAACAACTTAAACGACAAATAATATAAATTATTTGTATTATAGAAGGCTTAAAAGATTCAGAATCTAAATTTTCCATCTGAGTAATGAATTTAGAAACTGAGTAGAAGCTTAAAATAGATTTTTTTGAGACTACGATCAATAGTGGAAATATCTACGACCTCCATTGTCAGAGGCTTCCGGGTCAGCGAACGTGGTAATCGCATTAAAATATGGCAAATTACGACTCACCTGCTGCTCTAGACCTGATCCATTTTGGTTGGGTGCATTACTCATATTACTACAAATCAGTACGTGTAATAGAAGTTTTCAATATTAAAACTTCTAAAGAAAAACTGTATTAAAAGCGTCCTTAATAGCACAAAAATCAGTTCGATCACTCGCGATCCCACACGATAATAAACGTCAGTAACTGCGCAAGTCACAGAGCAATGCTGCGTTGACAATTTTTATAATTATCTGTTAGAAGCGTTAGAAGGTATTTCACTGAAGTTATATGATAAAAGTATGTTACGATAAATGTACAAAAATTTTATGACAAATTTTTTTTATGGAGGATGAAAAATGACATTTAATTAACGTCAAGAAATATCTATGGTCTTATTTTGAGGGATAGGTAGCGCTGATTTTCTAACGAAAGTGCTCTATTGTTCTATGATAAATTCATATGACAAGATAAAAGTGCTATATTAAGAGAGCCAAAACATACTTTAGATTTCTCACAACGTAACAATTATCAGTCTCATCACAGCTGAATGATCATCAATCTAATCACCGAACGAACTTACAAAATCAAAAAGTAATAGTGGTGTACACAGATGAAAATAACATCACAGATTTGTTTAATCTATGGTAAGATTTCTATTAAAGAGGCGGTAGAGACGAACGTATGGTAAAGACAAAGTTTACAGAATATATAAATATATTATATATTCTGTAAACTTGGGTAGAGGTGTAAGAACTTGAAATACTTTTGAACGGTTTCTCAAATAGAAATACTATATTATCAAATGGAAATGTATATACATCAATTCATTAATCAACCGCAACATTATCATAACTTAATCCCAAATTTTCAATAATCATATAATCTCAATGAATACTACAATTGTATATTCCTGTGCTACTAGTTGCAGAGCTAATAGAAACGTTCACCAACAGTTTTGTCTATCGATTTAAAATAAGAATTTCTGAATAAGTTATTTAGGTTTTAGATAAGGTTTCGTTTTACGATCAAGTTAGGTAGATCTAAATTTAGTTAGGTAGTAGTTGGTTATTTAACATCGACCTATTTCTACTACAAAGGCCTGTATTAAGGACATAAACAAGTTACCCCAAACCTAGAATTTTTACCAAACCCCCAACTCTTGCAACAAGATAAGCGCCTTTTATTTACCTGACGTGTAATCGACAAGGAACCTCCGATTTTACATGCTATGCGACGGATGGTACTTACTCTACATAAACTTCACCTAGCTTTGTATAACTTCTACGAATCTACTGACATATAAGTCGCCAGAAGTTGTTATAATTAAACCAGCCCGTCTATCCATAACAGTGATGGGCACTTGTCGTTCATTTTGAATACCGACGATAGCGAGCCGCGTGTTCACTACAGACACCGAACAGAAATTACGGCTAGTTGTCAGCTAAGAGCTAGGCGGGGAAGGAAAACGGCGAATCGAGCCAGCGTGGGAGTGCAATTATATATATATATATATATATATATATATATATATATATATATATATATATATATATATATATATATATATATATATATATATGTTGAACTTGTTATAAATATTGTGTAAATTTTGGATATACGTGACAGACCAACTATATACATTTTAGGTCAGCCTAGACAACGGCTTGCGTATTTACTTATTACTTTTCCGCACTCCACTATAAGCGGAAAAGTAATGTAATTGTGTAAAGGAAAAACTAAATTTTTGTTTGGATTTTTCGTTTTTCGGCCTATAAACAAAAAAAAATTGGTTTTTAAATTTTTTTTGCTGTGCGTGTCGTCGGCATTTCTTGTTAGCACGATAATTCAACTAAATCGTGTCGGATCGATCGGGTTCTAATTGATTCTGATCGGGAACGTCTCCCAGACGACACCGATTGATTTTGAGGTGAATAGTACACACCACCCCCTTCCTTGGGTCTATTTGAGAATTTTTTTCTGTTAGCACGATAACTCGACTAAATCGTGTCGGATCGATCGGGTTTTGACAAAAAAATCTGATCGGGGACGTCTCCCAGACGACACCTATTGATTTTGAGGTGGATAGGACACACCCCACCCTGTCTATGGGTCATGAGAAAGCACGATGGTGGACTATTTGAGAAATTTTTTTTTGTTAATACGATATCTCAACTAAATCGTGTCGGATCGATCGGGTTTTGACCGATTCTGATCGGAAACGTCTCCCAGGACGACACCTATTGATTTTGAGGTGGATAGGACACACCCCACCCTGTCCATGGGCCATGAGAAAGCACGATGGTGGACTATTTGAGAACTTTTTTTGTTAACACGATAACTCAACTAAGTCATGTCGGATCGATCGGGTTTTGACTGATTCGGATCGCGGACGTCTTCCAGACGACACCTATTGATTTTGAGGTGGGTAGAATACATTCTACCTTGTTCATGGGTCATGAGAAAGCACAATGGTGGACTATTTGAGAAATTTGTTTGTTAGCACGATCACTCAATTAAATCGTGCCGGATCGATCGAGTTTCGACTGATTCTGATTAGGGACGTCTACCAAACGACATCTATTGATTTTGAGGTGGATGGGACACACCCTACCCTGTTCATGGGTCATGAGAAAGGACGAGGGTGAACTATTTGAAAAAAGTAAAACTGTCGCATAGAACATATATTCTGCATTTGTGTTGGTTTATTTTTTTTCTGCCACTCAATTTCGAGATAGAGATATTCTACGTGCGGAAAAGTCCGTTTTAAGGTTTTAAAACTGTTTAATTTTGTTATGCAATTAAAAGTATTAAAATTAAGTTTGAAACTAATTTGACCATTTTAATTTACCGTAGACATATACTCATTACCACATAAATCTTGTAATTTTGCACATGGATACAGAATATCAAAGGTATTTTCATTGTAACTGTTCCGTAGATAAAATACCTAAAGGGTTTGATATATACATAAGTATATACCACTGTAGTTAAAACTGTAATATGTATAATGCATATGTGGCGTCACTTTCTCAGGAATAGGCAACAAAACGATCATAATTCATGACTAGGGCTACCATAAAACAAATTTTAAAGTGACATAATTTAAACAAGGAAACTGCGTTGCATTCTCTTATTAACTCTGGGAATAAGGAGTAGGAATAATCATTGAATATATTTTGCAATTACTGCCACTAATGGTCGCTACCAAATGACAAAATAAACGCGTTTTTCAAATCGACAGATGTCGACCACTTACCATTATGGGTTTTAAATACGTGTGGTGTGCATTGCTATAATAGCCTGGACCAGATTAAAAAAAATAATATGGACAGCAAAATTGAGCATCGGCCTTCTAAATACATTCACAGTTGAACACATAGTCAGACATATTTGGTGCGAATTCTATATATATATCAATGGTGACAAAATGAAGATTGTACATTTTAAGAGGCGACTGATAAAATTAATAGTGCTGCTGTGCATTGATACAAACTACATATGTATATATACACAGGACAATTTGCCTTCAATGTTTTATACCACAATTTTGTAGTACAAGTTGAAACTATACTATACACATATTCATAAATAAGCGATGAACATAAAATGACCCATCTGTTCTACAAACTCTATAGACATGTAGAGAATTTCTCATATACAGTCGCCTCCAAATTTAAAGATAAGTGTCGTACATCTCATTTTAAACAGGCTTTTAAATTATGTACATATTGTAAAAAGTACAACTCACAATTACTATCACCTTCAACATTAGTAAATATTTGATTAAAATGGGGCGATTTATCAAAGAAGATCCAACTAGGCATAACTGACCACAATGATTCTAATTCCAAATCTAGCTTCAGTAAAACCATTAGTTCATATCATTTGTATCTAGCAATACAAAGTTAGAATTCTATTGATGGTAGTAGTAGTAGTAAATTTTATTTATTTGGGACTCATAAATAAACCTACCACAAGACCATAACAATTTTTGTTTTAACTGCCAAAAAACGATTATTGCAAGACTATTCATAGGTTAAAAGGACATTCGGTAGACACCTTTATGTAAAAATCAAATATCAAATGAAAAAATTCAGTTATCGATATATTTCTCTAAAGTCAATACAGAAATATAAGAAATACATTGAATCCTGCAAAACAAATTACATTTAATCTTCTTTCTTGGTATCCACTTTACCTCCTCGAATACGGCCAGTTCGTCGAGCAGCAATAAGACCAACTTTACGACCAGCAGAAGTTCCTCTTTTAACAGTGGACGCTTTACCAATGTGTTGATGGTTACCACCACCGTGAGGATGCTCTACAGGGTTCATAGCAACACCACGTACTTTAGGCCAGCAATTACGCTTAACCTTATACTTATGGTAAGCTCGACCAGCTTTTAGGATAGGTTTGTCAATACGTCCACCACCAGCGACGATACCTTAAAAAGTCATTAATAATCACCTCTAGTCAACAGAAGTTTTATAATATAAAAATTTCACTTCAAAGTGCTTGGTTTTCCATGATTAATTATTTCTAATGCAACATTAGTTATGATCTACACTATGTAAATATTTAATCATCAGGCTCTAGCAGCAATGCACTAGTATACTTACCAACCATAGCTCTGTTGTTTGAGGGAATTACTTTCTTTGCACCAGATGGTAGCTTAACCCTAGTTTTTTTTGTGTCGTGATTGTGAGCTATAACGGTAGCATAATTGCCTGAAGCACGAGCTAACCGACCACGGTCACCTGTTTTTTCCTCTAAATTACAAACGATGGTACCTTCTGGCATTGTTCCAATTGGCAATACATTTCCTGTATAAAAAAATATAGACAAATCAACAACAGAAATTTCAATCACAACAAAAAAAAAATGGTCTCATGACAGGAATCAGAAAGAGCCTCTAGTTAAATATATCCTCACTGTAGTAGGAAGTCAGACTACTAGAAATCATCATATAGAAAGGTATATCCATTTTTGTTCATACATTATAACATATATTCTTAAAAAAATATATTTTTCTTAAGAAGTTTTCTTAAATGAGTTTATTAACTGTAAGCATTTAAGTGAATGTGTTTCACAAATAAGTTGATAGAAATTTTTACTTATCATGATAAATTTAAACTAAAAATCAATATGGATTGGTAATGTTATCCATCTTTATAATTATAATAAAAAAAAATGATACCGGTACTTTGAACAAATTTTGAAAACAGAAAAAGAATCGACTGTAGATCATGAGCCCATTTTTTCACATGTATTGAAATTAAGGAAAATTTAATATAAATAATATTTAATATAAATTTGGTATGTAATTAATCCTTTTAAGGTGTGGGTACTTTTCTAAATATTTCCAAATTATGTTTTACAACAAACTATTTATAATAGCATAGATTTAACAATTATATAAGCAAGATGCATAGGTGTTTCTAATAAATATGGGCATACACATAAACTGTGCAATGCAAGGAAGTTGACTAGATAAAATCATAATTTATAGCAAACAGGTAAATATGGCCATGTATGTATCTCCATTCATACATAATTCTAAGTTAAATTATGTGCATGTCATATATGTGTATATAGGGTTCACATTATGAGAACATCTATCACTGACTGAACTACAACTGAATTTGCATTCAGGGTAATTCTAGATTCAACTGAAAAGTCTATCAGACTTTATACTTCTTAAGTGTGACATTTGGAAGATTTTATACCTAGCAATACTTCAGCTATTATACACAAAATATTTAAAAATTTCTTGGCACGGATTTAAACTGAAACATTTACCAAGAACCACTAAATAATTGCCTGCCAGTGATAAGAAAAAGCTCTAACAATTTAATGTTAATAATATAAGAAACTAAATTATGTACTAGACATGCAATTAAAACTGCAGTAAAATCAATCAAAATAATTTTTTGTAACATTTCAACGGTAAGAATAATTAAGACTTTCGAGGTCACACACCTCTCATCAAAATATGCATATTGCAGTAAAATCAATCAAAATAATTTTTTGTAACATACCTACTTCAACGGTAAAAATAATCAAGACTTTAGAGGTCACACCTCTCATCAAAATATGCATATTGCATCCTACAAATGTATTGTTATCATTTAATATAAAAAAGTCCAACAAGAAAATTAAACAATTATTAATATGGTTCTAGGTTTAAAAAGAACTTCATTTTGTTTATTACTAGGGGTAATTTGGTTTTCCATCTAAGATACGTACCAATTTGTAAATTGGCTTTCTTTCCACAGTAAAGAAACTGTCCTGTATACATTCCTTCGGGTGCAATAAATAACTCTTTTCTGGTTTGGAATTTATACGGATCTCGGAAATGTACAACTGCTAGGGGGGCTCCACGACCAGGATCGTGTACAATATCTTTAACGACACCTTTAATATATCCATGGCGTTCTGAAAAATCTAAATAACGCAACTTCGGAGCACCCTTCCTTCTCTTTGTGTGCGATTTAAACACTGAACCAGCACCTTTACGTTGTGCACGAATTACACGCCCCATCTCAGTTCAGGCTAAAAAAAAAATCTATTGTAACACACAAGTCTAACCTAAAATTTACGATCACATTTAATAAATAAAAAATTAGAGAATATAACGAACAAAATATCCTTTAGATTGTTAACAATTTAAACTTTTTAGCACAAAATGATCCAAACAAAAAGCAGATGATACAAATTTTGAGAGATAAACATAAGTTTAATTATAAAAAAACACCTACTGCGTCCGCTACTTCAAGACGTAAAAGGAATCCATAGACAGAAGGAGTATCACAGATCACCTATATCATAGTAGAAAGCTCTCTGCTTGTAGAGAAAGCTCAAGAGCTTTCTAATAACCCACTATACCTAAATCAGAGCACAGAGCACATATGTAATATCACTGATCCACAGATAACCAAAATTTTATATTAATTAGCGATTATTAACTTACTTATTGATAAGGTTAAAGATTCATTCAAAGTGATTCCGGTCAACTCAATTACGTTACTTGAGCACATATATTGCACGTAACAATGTTTTGCAATTCAAATTCTGATTATCATATAAATATTGGGATCTATATCTATATACGGACACTATCGATATACAAATATGCCTATTGGGGCACAATACGGATATCGTACTACAGCATAATAATAAGAGGTTCATAAGTAGGATTTGTTCTCATAGAAGCCGATGATTCAGATTTTTTTAGTCACTAATATGGTTCATTCAAAATCTACTTCCATTAATAGATTTAGGTATCAATCATTTGCTTTAATGGCCACATTTATATGAACATCAATAACTTTCTAAACTGGCCAGAAATATACCTAAGCATGTAAAACATTACAAGTACAGCCATTTATAAATATTTATGTTCACGAAAATTTTTAACTTGAAACAAATATCCTAAAAAGACATATTGTTTAATTCTAAGTAAATCGGCTCAAAACAAACCTAGATTACTTATATGGAGATATTCGACTCCGAATCGACTCGAATCATTAAACTAAAATGAAGACATTTGGACAGCCTCGACTTGGGTACTAATACGCTGTTATTTTGAAGGATACTAACCTAACCTAATCTAACCTGACTATCTACTGATTATGGTTAGGTTAGTATCCTTTAAAATAACAGCATATTTAGTTGTTAATATTCAAAGTTAGCTTTTGGAGCCTCTCTGTATGTGTGTAGTTTCATCGAACGACACGGAGGGCGTACGAATACAATGGACGACGCCAACTGCAAGTCATTGTATACATTTGAAGTAACTAAACATCGAAAGATTCTAATAGGTTTTATGACGGTGTAATATATAATATGCGTAAAGAAAGTGTTGTAGCATCTATTGATATTAATATTAGCTATCTATGTAGTGTGAAGTGAAAGTTATTTGATAGAAAAAATGGCCTCATGCGGAAAAGTGGAAAATTCATTTTCTCGAAAACCGTATCCGAGCGGATAAAACTGAAGCCAGATTCGTCTCCAACACCCTCGAAAATAGGGGGCAAGGAAAAGTTTCGTAAGCATTTGCCCAGGAACACTTCTTGTATACAATTACCGAAAAAATAATGAGGCAGCATTCGGAAGGAAGAGCATATACTTTACGCGTGGTGACATCGACCTCCGTGTACATTCATACATACTCGATATTCTCTTCTCTCTGTAAAGGTACTCAAAGAGCTCAATGCGACTGAAATACCAGTCTATTTACTGCGCACTTTATGGGCGGTCCGATATCACAGTTTTGAGACTTGTTCCGATTCTTGACAAGCTGTACATATTCACATTGGTCCATATACATATTCCCCCACATAAGGTAAATAGATATTCTTGAACCCTACCAAGTAAAAAATAAATCTACCAAAATAAACAAACATTTATGGGGAAAAATATTAGAACTTGAAAAAAAGGTACAATTGTAACAAGCATTTTGGATAGAACATTTAGGAATCTAAGACAAATTAATCAAGACAAAAGTAACGGTACGTGGTCTTATACCATAGGAGTACTACGATATATTCAGTATCTTCAAAGATAATCAAACGATGAAACTACAACATACTTTACACTCCTATGACATGCCTGATGAACATCTGGCACAACCAAGCAATTCTCAGTCCTATTCTTCGTCGAATTTATCATCTACTTGTAGCTCTACCTGAGACATCCTCATCTTTACAGAGAACACTGTAAAACCTCGAAGGACAAAATATTTACATCAACCAAGGACAAAACAATTAACTACTGAAGCACAAAGGGTGAAAACAAATTGAAATTTTAATAAGGGCTATTCAGAATATGAATATGATTCATAGGGAAAGAAACAATATTTTAAAGTTAGTTAGAAAAATACAAAAGTTTAAAGAAAATCTAAATTTGCTTAAATTGATTCACAGTTGCTACATAAGCTTTGGTAATTTCATGTTTAATGTTGGTCATTTCAAGTTAAAGAATAAGCTCAATTAGCTTGGAAGCCTAGCTTTCTCAAATTTAGAGTAGTGATGTAGTAAATACTATAAAGTACTATTAAAGATAAGTACTATTTTGAATATAAAAGGCAATATTTTTTATTAATCTCGGAGAGTATTTTCTAGCCTAAGCATCAATACTGCAAGATCAGTCATAGGATTATATATATACACTTTAGCTCAATAGTTCTGTATATATTCATACAAAAAAAAATTATTCCAACTTATACCTACCCGTCATCAAGATATTATGTATATTTATTGAAACAAAAATAAATATATATTTCTGTCAATAAAATACTTTTTAGAATTCTGAATGTAATGTGTAAAAAGTTAAAATATCAGACATGATTCCGACAACCAAGTATCTTTATACAATGAAAATGTCTGATCTCGAATATGATTTGTAGAACTCAATGAAAATGAGTTAAATTATCGATAATAAAATGAAGGCTATGTTATTGTAAATAATTGAATTAACCAAAATATCAATGTATATTTACAAAAATCAGTATTGTCATGAACAATTATCAAGTGTATGATATTTTCAAGGTACAATTATATTACAAATTGATTTACAAAGTTTATGATTTATGGGTGAGTAAATCTCAATTAAACCAATTAAATTAAAGCAAGTACGATATAAGCGATTTATAAAGTTAGTTAATTGATTTAAAGAAATACTACATGCAGTATTGTAGCAAGAGTTATTAAAACACAAATAAATACAAAATAAAATAGGGTGAATTCAAAGTATGTTTCCTAAAATATGTTCTTTAATAATGTAAGTAAATAATAATGTAAAACTAACGTAATATTAAATATTATATAATCACAGGATGACTACGTATGATTAAATCAAATTTATACTATGAGAACATAATGTTAATTTTTAAGTAGTAGGTTTGTTATCCAGCACAAAATTAAATGTACAATGATTTACACACAAGTAACTCTATTATTATTTTCTATAGTAGAATTATTTTATGAAGACCAAGTCGGCAATAAATCGTGCGACAAAGACAGATGAATGTCTGCCTGTCTGACTTTCTTCCATACCAATCTAATCTGAATAACAGACACAGACCTGCCTATAAAACATTTGCGCGCGCCGCTTGTAATAGTACTATTGAATCCCATTCGCATGGGAGAAGGTAAGCTATACATTGCTCTTTGTCGCACGGTTTATTGCCGACTTGCTCTTCATAAAATAATTCTACTATAATAATAATATATAAAAAAGAGATTGCATACACATATGTAAATGCTTTAACTCAGACTTAGCTACTAATGCTAATGTTATTAAAACTAAATAACAATTCAGGAAACCTACTAAAAATATTTTTGATAGTACTTTATAATAAATATAAAAATATTCAAATTAAAACAACTTAAAAACCGTTCAATGAAAATCCAAATTCTAAAAATCTTCATCTTCATCTTCAATAACTTCCTCTGGTTGTTTCATAATCTTTACCATAAGCGGATTCTTGTTTCGAACCATAAAACCAGAAAACAATTCAGAAAGACTAATAACTGAATAGCCAGAGTGATTTAAATACTTCTCTACTGTTTCTCGGAGAGCATGATACCCAGACTCGATTTGCTGCTCTAGTAATGGCTCTGAAAGTATTATTTTATAAGTTATTTTTTTATTGCACTTATTTTTTAAGGGGATTTTTATTTTTTAATGCAGACACACCCAGCCAGCGGATGTGGGAATCAATCCCACGCCCATATTATTCTGAGATGGCAATCTAGGCCATTATCCCAGATCAATCCAAGGAACTTGAAGACCTTCTGCAAAGTAATTATGGGACAATTTACCCTCAGAAGATTTGGCCATACCTTTAACATCCAACTTAATTTAATTGGATTCAAACCGCCCGGTTTAAATCCAAATCTTTTAGTCAGATCAGAGTAATCTTTTAGTCAGATAATTTGAAATATTTCTTGATTATTTTTTATGTTAGCTATATTTTCAATGCATTCATGAAATTATTCCATAGTATTAACTCGTACTTAATAAACAAGTTGCTTCATATGGCCCATAAAACAAAATCAGTTAGATTTAAAAAAAAATCAATTACTATGCTGGAAGCAATTTACTGTGTTCCATCAATATGCACACAATGAAATAAGTTCAATTTTTTCTTGAAAACTAAATTGATCTGTTTATCTCTCTTTTGTCAACAGATTAATTTTACATCATATGATATGAAATTGTTAAACCAGCTGATGTATGTTTATGTTTTCTCGTAAATGCATATTATCTATCATAAACTGGTTTTATACATACTGAATATTATGAAAAATTATAGCGAACATTATACTCAAATTGGTTTACAGCACATGATGATCTCAACAGTCTTTAATTCAGCATATGATTTACAGTGAGTTTGTTGTTTGAAACTTTATTGCTGTGTAGAATGATATGCATAGTTTTTACTTTTGTGGGAGTTACATGTATTTACAAAGTCAGCTACATGAATACAGTCAAAATAGAGTTTAATATCCTATGCACATAAAGTTAAAGAAGTACATGGAAGTAATAAGTATCTCTTAACTCGATACCCCATCCGCAGAAAGAATGTTCTCTACAGGTTTAGTAGACAAAAAATTTAAAGCTATCATTATCATATTACATTTTTTTAATGTAAATTGAATAAAGGTTTATGTAAATTCTATGAGTATATGCACGGTAGGGGAAGCAAGTAGGAAGAAATTAGAAGCTTTTGAGATGTGGTGTTACCGAAGAATGATGAAAATACCATGGACTGATAGGGTTAGAAACGAAGAAGTATTGGAGAAAGTCGGCGAGAAAAGGAGTATGTGGAAAAACTTAAAGAAGAGAAGAGATAGAATGGTAGGCCACTTGCTGAGACATGGGGGAATAGTCCGCGATATTTTGGAGGCAGAAATAGGAGTGAAGAAAGGCAGAGGTAGGCCTAGATTAGACTACTGCTCGCAAATAGTAAGGGATGTAGGTTGTAGCACAATTAGCGAAATGCTTAGGTTAGCACAAGATAGGAGAAGCTGGAGGTTAGCGTCCAACCAGTCTTAGGACTGATGACCTAATGATGATGATGCATTGTCAATCGATTTTTTAACTAATACACTAAAACATAATGTGGGTATAGTGTATGCTACAGATGTATTTTTTATATACAGTGGGTCACATGGATATTCATACATGTTCAACTGTTTATATATATAGATGATATTGTGATAATGTAGGCATGTGTATGTTTTAATACAATTTTATATACAAATTATATACAAAAATTATGCGTAATAAGTTTGTAATTGTAAAATACGGCGGTGGGTCGTTTATGGTCTAGGGATGCATGTCTCGTCACGGCGTTGGAAATTTGCACATTCTGGACTCTATAATGGACCAACACGTCTATTTGAATATTTTCAAAAACAATTTGGTGCGAAGTGCGGCTAAATGGGGAATCGAGCGTCAGTTTAAATTTTACCAAGATAACGACCCTAAGCACACGGCGCTTCGGGTACATCAATGGGTTATGTATAATTGCCCAAAAGTTGTAAAAACACCTGCACAGTCCCCAAACCTTAACCCGATCGAGCATTTATGGCAAGAATTCGAAATCCGCATCCGTAAGCACACTACAACCAACATTAACGGCTTAAAGGAAACACTTAATGAAGAATGGAATAATATTCCCCTAAGCCTGTGTGCCAAACTGGTATCTTCGATGCCAAGACGCTTGCGTTCTGTAGTAACTCAAAAGGGATACCCAACAAAATATTAGATCTTATTCTGTGTTATTTTTATTTAGATTTTACTCATGTGTACGAATATCAGTGTGAGATACAATTGTTAATTTCTATTTTATTTCATTAAAACAGTAATGGCATTAGAACATTATTTACTGCAAACTACATTATTTGTACTGTTGTATAATAGAAAATTACAATACACCGTATTTCATTTCCCTGTTTTTTATTTCAGCCCATTTTGTCTAAATAAAAATAAAATAAGTTAACTGTACGAATATCCGTGTGACCCACTGTACATAGCATATATACGAGTACATGATTTCACGAGTTTTCAAAATATGAAGCACACATTTCTAAATATTTTAAGACTCCATAAATAACACTGTTAATAATATCAAACCTTTCCCTGTCACAATTTATTAAAAAAAGATTAGAGAGAAATTAACTTCATTTTTCAAAAGGGCTCAGGCTACAGAGGGGAAATGGCTGTCTATTGAAAATAGCATTATGTCAAGAAAGTTGTATGCGTCTGGTGTAACAAGCACTGTTTGCTTTTATACGTACTTATTTTCTTTGATTTTGAAAATTTATATTTAGAACAAACTTGGCAAGCATTATCTGAACAATTAATAAAAATAAAAAAATATGCATGCAATACAAAATTATACTCACTTTTGTGTAGTTTACTCAGGTCAAACATATGCTGGTAATATGTAAGTTGAGTGTAGAGTTGCTGTTCTGTATACACTCTGTACATAACTCCTTTCTGACACATTGTACAAACAGGATATTTTTTTGCAAAACGCAAAGGTAATCTAGTAGTCTCATTAGGACATGCTGGGTCTTCACATATCATTATATTTTCATAATACTTAGTTATATAGGACTGTATCAATAGTACCAACTGATTTTGAATATAAGGGAGATAGTCAACAGGTCGTGCACTGCAGTCAGAGTTACCGCATTTTTCCAAAAATGGAATATTTCCAGTCAATATATTCTCCACAATATTTTCCTGCTTACACAGAAAACATTTATAAGTAAATTTATCCACATTTCTAAACTTTACCTCTGGTCTAGTAATGTTTTCTCCTATATTTTCCTTCCCTTGTTTAGATTTTTTATATGAGGATGTATCCACCCCTAAGCATTCAGCTAATTGAAACGGGTCAATACCTTCTATAGGAGTACAAATACGTGCTACCACAGGAAGGATTTGATGTTCTAAATAGTACTGTGTATCTATTTTTAAGGTTTCCGAATTTTTAAGTTCATCAATATGATATCCTCTTTGAGTAGCGGCATTGGTACTTCCATCATGACAAATTACATAAGGCACAGTATCTCCAGCTCTGAAATGTCCCCCACTCTGTTTATTGTATCGGAGTGCGACTTGTACATGTGGCAAAGAATTTTTATTCGAATACATTTTTGGATCTTTTGTCAGTTGCTTCGTAATAACAAGTAAGGCTAGTGGAACTTGGTCTTGCTTCAAATCCTCTTTGATTTTAGTCAAATAAGTATGAATGTTGCTTATTCGATCATCTGGTGACTGATCACTTAAAATGTATTCTAAAATATACTTTCCTACTTCACAAGCTATTTGTGACCAATCACGCCTCACAATATCTAAACCTTTGTACTCCGTTTCAAGTTTAAGCTTTCCATCCTTTGTTTTGGATAAAGTAACAGCGGCATATTTCTTTTTTTTAAGTAGCAATAAATATTTAAAAACACCATCTATATCAAGTTCTATCTGTTTATATAATTTGTTAACTTCTTGCTTAATTTTCATACCAATTTTAAAAACCTGATCATAATCTACGATATTCGTATTTATCATTATACTGTCAGTATCACCATATACCACTTCATAACACATTTTCTGCACCATGTCACGCGTATTTGTTAAAATTTCTCGTCCTTTATGTGTCACCAAAGCAGCCAAATTCTTAGCATAAAATCTAGAATTTGAAAAACCTAGACAACCGTACATACTATTTGCTGTTAGTTTTAAAGCCATTTGCCTTATATTATACTGCATTCTCAAATCACTTGATAAATCAGGAGAGTTCATTAGTCCCTTTACTTGCTTTCTACTTTCTACTAACTTTCTAATTTCAGTAGGCAAAATTCCTTGAGGTAAAGAACGATCAGGAAGTACTAGATTATCTTCATTATTTGATACAGACAAAGTAGTAAAACATATGTTGTACTCTTGAATAATGCTTGGATACAAAGAATTGAAATCCATTAGTAATATAAACTTATCATAAAACCCTATTTTTGGTTCTAACACTAGACCCCCTGAATAAGTAGGTTTCTTTCTAGCAGCCGTAGATCGATCAACTTCTTTTTTCTTAAATTCCTTGTCAGGTACTATGAAGCCTTTTTCTGAAAAAGCGTGCAGTAATAAAAATTCATTACGTTCTGACCTGCCACCCATTAATGTTCTTGACATGACATTTCCTGCAATATTAGTAATTTGTAAAGCCAGAGGAATTGTATTCAAGTCATACATCATTCTTAATATATAAGCAGTGTCCTGCATTGTGAACGATATTAATTTTAAAATACCATCTGCTGTTTGATACATTTTTGGTATTTCCTCAGGCTCAAGTTCAATTCGCTGATTTTCTTTCATTTTCAAAACAACTTGACATAAAGTATCCAAGTCATAAGACCGAGATTTTATTAATTCTTTTGCTGAAATTTTGATATCGCATACCAATCTGCCAACAAATAATGTTTTTTCTAATTTTTTCTTTTCAAATCGTTTTAATTTGCCTAGTTTACTAAAATTCTTGTTATCTTGTTTACACAGACGTTCACTTAATATATTCATTTGATATCCTTGTAAATCGTGACCTACAATTAAGTCTGGATCTATTTTTGAGAACTGTGCAATGAAATAATTCAACAGTGCTCTTTCAGAATCCATCTTTTGTACTCTTGTTGCTTTGTAATTTTTTAAAGCTTCGTGGATATTTAAAGGCAAGACTTGTTGCGCTGGGGTTGAAAATACTAAAAAACATTTTTTTTTATTTATATTAGCTATAACTTTTCTGAAAAAAAACTTACCACAAAAATGTTGTTGGAAAGGTGGATTAGGAGAATGTTTATCTACTGCGTACTTTGTGTGTGTAAGACAAGACATCATCAAAATTTCATTAGAATATGTTTTTGGATTAATGAAACTTCGTAAGTTTATTGCCATTACTACTAGAGGAGGAGGGGGAGCAGGTTTCTCACTTGGAGTTATCTTAAGGTCCACTATTTTCATACAATTTACTTCAAACTTGCACCAACTTATAGGATTAGAAACAGGCACTGGATTGGAAATATCTAGCCAGCACGGGCCTTTAATCTTCCTGTCCAACATGAAAATTTCAAGAAAACTTGTATTTTTACCAAAAATTTTTGAAAACGTTTTTGGTGTTTTCCTTAGGTTATGCATTTCAATTTTAGGGTCCGTAGCCTATAATAAAAATATTTTGTGCAACTGCAAATTAAATAATAACATTTACTTACTGGATACCGAACTTCCATGTAATCAGATTCAGTAGGAATTTCTGGATCAAACGCATATTTTTTATTAACATATCTTGTTCGAAAACTACTGATTTGTAATGGCTTTATAATAGTTTCATTTACTTCATTGTAAAGCATTTTAAAGGTCACTGGTTCATCTGTTACTTGCCCATTCTGATCTAATACCTAAAATACAAGTTACAAAATACAAAAATTTAGAAAACAGAATCTTTTTCTCTGCATCAAGATTTTGGTATACTCACGTGAGGCCGTGGAAGGAAAAATAGCCTCCTATCAATATTACGAACAGCAACACAACAACTTAGGTAATTCTTAGTTCGGTCACAGTATGTTTTTCCAAAAAGAAATACTACTCCCCTCTGTTTTTCAGGGTCCTCATAAGCATCCCACCAAAAAAAGCGAAATACCTAAAGAAATATTTCATTTAATTCGGTTGATTACAAAAAATTTAAAAAGTTAACCTTCTTGTCTTCAACATCCACCAGAGGTATATTAGATTTGTCTAAATCGTCAGTTTCCATTTCATTAGTATCATTAGCAATATTTTCCCATTCACTCATAAATTCAGCTTGTAATTCATCTGTAATCTTTGTCTCATCGATGGAGGTATCTGGTAAATTTTGAGATTCAAACTCTTCAATTTGTGTCATATCTAAATCATCATCAAAGCAATCTTGAGTAAAATTACTCTCTATGATACAGTCTTCTGATGCCTGACTAGATATTTCTTCAGGCGTCTTGATACCATTTATTTGTACTAATTCCAGTGATTCTTTACCTTTATCAATTTGTGAAATATGATTTTCGGATACTTCATCTATACTGTTGTGTTCTACAGATTCACCTGTATTGTTTTGGATGTCCTTTAGAACTGAATTTACAGATGCATTTTCATTTTTAATAGAATAATCTACTGAAGGTTTTTTATTAACACTTTTTACAGGCACAGACAAAGTTTTCATATAGTTTTTAGCTGCTAGCTTACGTGACATAATAGAATATGTGTTAGCAACAGGTTTTGGTTTTATAACACTGGTTGAAGGACTTTCATCTATTTCTTCTAAAACCTCTGATAACATGGCATCATCATCTATTTTCGTTTCCTAAAATAGTATTACGTATAATTACTTTTATCCAGAAAAAATTGGAAAATTAATGTAAACCTAATGAAACAGGTCTACTGCACCAGCCAATAAATTAGTTAAAGAAGTAATAATAAATTAGACAAACCGAATCTAAAGCCACTGAAAATGGAATGGATTACACATTTAAAAAAAATATTTGATAATCTGAACAATAAAGTTTAAAAACGCCTATAATAAATCCTAGGCAATTCATAAATAAAATTCATTTCTTGAGAAAAATCTGCATTTAGCATTTGAAAATACATCTAATATTGTATTATAAAGAGCCTTTGCAAAATGATAAGTTTGTAAAAAAATTATTTAACATATACAATATAAATCAATATTTCAATATATTTCCAACTTCAACTATATGCCAATTTGTCAACAGTCCGTCAAATAATGTATTACTCAGCAACACTAGTCTTTGTTGTCACAGAAAAAAAAAGTTTTCAATGTAGAGATTTGATACGGCATTAATCTGTAAAATAAATTGAACAATACCATAGTCGTTTTTGTTAGACGTTATTGGCCAAGCACTACAATTATTTAAAAATATACAGTTCAGCTGTTACTGTCTAATTTTTTAGACATCTTTCTCAAATTATTACAACTTTGGTATTCTACCAAATACCTACAATACATTATTCTTCATTGATATAAATTTTATTTTTAAATTAGTTCTCCACTTTTATTTTTATCTATTCATAGTATTTTGTAAAACTTGCATACAAACTTCTGTGTACAAACATACATTGTTTAGCCAAACCGTTGTTTGATGGCAAGGTAGTAACTAGTCTAGTTACTTTCTCAGTTAATTTCCACATTTTCCTAAAGCTAAATATAAAGCACTATAGTTCTATGATCGTATCCAAGTATATTTTAGGATGGTCAGTTATGGATTATTTCTCACAAGTTGGAGCAATTCATTGTCATTAAATCCAGAATGACAACCAAAATAAGGTCCATCTTTAAGATCGCAGTTAATCTTTTGACATTTAGTCACAACATGCTAATACATTACAATAACATGCTTTGTGGTTATTAAGGCCGACTTATATAAACTGAAAAATTGATTCTTGCCTGTACTTAAGTTGAGACAAGTTAACACAATAATCAACTATTAATTGACAATTTGTTATAAAACATCCTACATATTTTTTGATCGAGTGCTACTCTCTGTGTTCATAGCTTTTTGGGAATATTAAGTCAATATCGATTTAATGTTTTCAGGTGATCGCACAACTTTAAAATTATTAGGCCTAATGAATACTTCAGGAATCCAGGTCAAATTTCTCCAAGAAAAATTAAAGGTAACACAAAATCTTCATTTTATAATGCATACCTTTAGCTGCCTTTGTAAACACAATACCTTTTAAACAACATGAAAATCTCAACTTTGATAGAAAGTTACAGATTCAGAAAAATGACATGGAATGACGGTTATCCTGTAAAAAAAAGTGACGGAAGGAAATGCTCTAAAAATTGTAAGAGAAGAACTTTGGATGAATACTGGATTTTATACCCACAATACACATCCTCAGGAATTATTAATGTATATTATATAATAGCAGAACACTTCTACATAAGATGTATAATGAAATATAAAATTTATATCCAATGTCAGAGACATTACAAGTATAAACAATTTATTTTATAAAAGTCGTCAAGAACATGAAAAATATGGAACTGTAAATTTGGAATGAATATATAATGGACCAAATATACCTGGCTATTTTGCACAACAGATACATGGTTTAAAGGCTGCAATAAATAATAGTGTTATATTGAATAGTGTTATATTGAAGTCTGACAATAAAAAAAGATTCAGATTTTTCTAGATACAAACAAATGTATAGTGTTTCTGCATCTATAGATCCGTTACATACTTGCAACGATTGCAACATATAATAATGCCAATATTACATCATTAGATGTCAAAAAGTCATTCTCATATAAGAAAATTTTTTCATCATAGCTAACATCGCTTGTTGAAATAATTGTAGAAACGTACCTAATGCTTATTATTTTATTACTTAGCATTATTCATTTTATTTGATATGAAGCCATGAAGGTGATGCCTCTAATAGGTTGATAAAACGGGCAGCTCTATTACTTTTATATCAAAATTATATTATCAAGCCTTGATGAAAAAATATATTCAAAATTAACATTCATTTATGCATCCGTTGAGACATATACACCTGGGAATAAAATTTCTAATTATAGGACCACAATCCATAACTAAATGACTACAATAATTGAACATAATGCCTAGCATCAAAAATATCTATTTACACCAACATTATACCAAAATGTAAGTGTTACTCCATTTCTTATTGATGATTGCATAATTTATATTTATACTTTTTTTACATATAAAAATTATTATTTTATACCTCTTTCTTTTTACTGGGCATGTTTGATAACATAAACTGCAAATTTCGTTTTCCAGCATTTTCAGATACAGCTTTTTTCTTTCTCTTTACACCTTTTCCTTTATTTGTAGCATGCGCTATAGATTCGGAATCTAAATCATCATCAAATATATCCCGTCCATCTTCCACATAACCACTGCCATCTACATAAAACATAATATAGTTAATTTAAATTTGATAAATCGTAATTATTAGTAAAATCATTGTTGTAATATTCATACCATCATCAACTATCCAATCATCATCTTGACGAGATAACACTTGCTTTACATATTCATGTTCTTCTACTGTTTCATAAACATTTTCCAATTCCTCTATTTCATATTTGTTTCTATTTCCACTTTTAAGTTGTTTGAATCTTTCAAAAGCTTTTGCCTTATAAGATGTTTCTCTTCGTGATCTTTTAGGCCTTCTTTCTTCAGCTAAAAATTAAAATATTTCTTAAAAATCCTAAAGCTTTGATAGTAAGTTTTACGTGAATCACTCATTTTTTAAAGAATACAATTAATTATGTTTAATATACACGGCCAAGGAATAAAACTGATTATGTTTGTGTATTTACTATTGCTATTATTTTGTTGTATAAGGGCGGGAAAATGTTTATCTTCCATAACCCTACTTTATAGCTTGTCAAAATTTCACAGATATATATAATTTCCTTATTATATCTATACAAAACTTGCATGGAAATATACAATTATTTTGAAACAATAGTCAGTTGAAAATGTCCCATGCTGGAAATGAATAAATCGTTGATCAATCAAGAAACATTTACTTTAAAAATTAAATGTTTCTGAAACATTTACTATATAAAGTAAGTGTTTCTTGATTTCCCAATTATCAATTTATCCAAGCTTACTCTAGATCCGATTAAACCCTATCGCGCCGAACCGCACCTTTATAGTTAATTATTGTTTATTGAACGATTTTCTGAAACTATCGATGTTCATTAATATTTGACTACTATTTAAAAAATAGTTTCAACTTTCGAAGGACCATATACGTTATAGTTTGATTTTGTCAAACATATCTGCACATGTACCCGAAGTCCCTATTCACAAGTTACCAGTAAATAAAAAAATAATTTTTCTACAAAACGCTTAAAATTTACTTAATATAACGCAACATGATTATGTCATTGGAAGGCTCTTGAGAAATAAATTTTATGTAATAGAATATATTCATCTATTATCTAAAGTTAAAATCGTTAAAATAATCATGTTACTGTTAAAACAAAACTGTTATTGTATCGAAAATAATATTGTATCAAATCACAAGCTTATTATAGATACACATAATAATAGTTTTGTTGTTTTTTACAACTATACTCCTAAATTCAGTGCAATTATTACTGTAGTGTATTTTACATTTAGTTAATATTTTCGTTAATTATGGGCTCTATAGTCCTTCTACACTGAAAAAACATATATCTATATATAAGATATAAAAAAATCAACATTAGAATGTATATGATACATCGATATCATTAAATTAATAATTGTTATAATTAGTCGATCGATTTTCATATTGCTCGATTTCGAACAAGAGTACTGTATTTCAAATCCCTACTAAATTTTTTTTCTATCAGCTAATTATTGACTATTAAGATTTAATAGTCTACGAACGATGTCGGACCTGAAGGGTGTACTGGCTGAACGTAACTTTTAATGTTTGGTTTAAGAAGACTAGAGAGTAGTTCTCCAGTCTGCTTGGTTTGGTTAAACCTACGAGCAAAAAGGTCTCTTTGCTCGTAGGGTTAAACCGATTAAACCTAACTTCATGTGGGATTCTATATATATATTTTTTAAATATTTGTGCGGTTTGTACCTTTAAACTGTTAAATATTCTTTGGTAACAGTGGGTACACTGTTCTATTTCGCGCGCTTTTAGAAACGACATTTATGGAATTAAGTTAATGTGTGTAATGTATTTGAGTTTTGTAGAAAAATAAACTTTTATATTTGAATAGTTTATTAAAATTGAGAAGTAGAAGTCAATAAGGCAATATGTCGAGACGAGATTATGAAAAAGACAGAGGTAATAAATCTCGATTTATGTTTACTTTAACCTAATTTTTTTTTACTGTAGACCAACTCAAAACTTTCTTAATGGAATATTGCGTTCAGGATGACCAAGGGAACAAGAACTTTAAATATTCAAACCAACTATCGAAACTAGCACATCGAGAACAAGTTGCTATGTATATAGAATTAGATAATGTATTTGATTTCGATGATGATTTAGCTAACGCAATTATTTCTAATACTAGACGTTATTCTACACTTTTGTCCGATATAGTATTTGAAATTTTACCATCATTTGTGCAGAGAGATGTGGTTGCCAAAGATGCACTTGATATTTATATTGAACATCGTTTAATGATGGAGAATCGTATAAGGCAACCAAATGATCAAAGAGATGTTAGAAATAAATTTCCACCAGAATTAATGAGAAGATAGTAAGTATTGATAATTGTCAAAGGCAAATAAATTTTATGGCAGGGGTAATATTTTCCCTTAAGCAAATATGAGTTTAATTTTTTTTTTTGAATATTCGTCTGATAAAATATACAGTATATACAGTAAATTTACTAACAAAAGATTACAAAATTTAAAAAAGGAAGACGACACAAAGACACTAAATATGTATATGAAGTTAAATTCATAAAAATAGGCAATATTGTGATGTCAGTCACCCGACAAAGGTGGGGTAAACCCTGCTACCACAACAAATCAAATATCTCATGTATTATATATATATATATATGTCGCTACTCGATGGTACATGGAATGATGTACTACTACTCTGTATGCACTAATCATGTATTATAAATTAGTACATAATTCTCATTTCACCTCTATGAAATGTATTAATTTTAGAAAAATAATACAAAAATAGTGTTTTTTGTTTCAGAAATAATACGAAAATGGTTTTAATTTTATAATGTACAAAAATAATTGAAAAAAATATATTTCTAATAAATAAAAAAAAATCTCAAATAAAAATAAAAGTTTTTACATAAATAAAATGTAATGATGATTATATTGAATAATAACTAAGCATATGATGCCGATAATTACATACTTGCATTGACATATAGTTGTTAAGAAGACTACAAATAATTTTTTACATAAAGCATAGTTTTCAAAATGAATTAAATTCGCTTACTGTCTACACCAAAACGCAGTTATATGCAGTTAGACTTCCCATTTCATTCATATATATATCATGTCACTGTCTAAGCTCCACTGACAAACTTTTACCCATATTGCCATTCTTTCTTAATTCCACTATAATATTCTTAATAAACCTTCAAACTTTTATATATATATATATATATATATATATATATATATATATATATATATATATATATATATATATATATATATATATATATATATATATATATCTATATATATATATATATGGTTATAACAATTTTGTGATTACACCATTTTGAAAAAGATAGTTTTAATTTTATTTTAATTTGCATAACTATTTAAAACTATTTTATTCAATTTATTAAAGAAAAATACATATTGCTTTATTTTAATTTATGATTTATATAAAAGTGAAACACTGTTAAAATCACTGTTTTTTATTTATTGCAAATTTCACTAAGTATTTCTTGTATTTTTTAAAATAATTTTATAAGAAATGTCACTGCACACTAATTATTAAAATTAGATGTAGATATTTAAATATAGTAAAGTCTGGTAATTTTTAACAGTTATAAAATATTACATGATTTTTAATTTTATGATTTTTATAGCGAAATTTATTTCAAAGACTTATCCTCAAATAAAGTTGTGCCAATTAGAGAAGTTAAAGCTGAACATATCGGTAAGCTCGTCACAGTTAGAGGTATTGTAACCCGTTCCACAGAAGTTAAGCCAATGATGTGTGTTGCTACATATACTTGTGACCAATGTGGAGCTGAAACTTACCAGCCAATTGGATCTCTTAGTTTTATGCCCGTAATTATGTGTCCAAGTGATGATTGTAGAATAAATAAGTCGGGTGGGAGATTGTATTTACAGACACGAGGATCAAAATTTATCAAATTTCAGGAGGTTAAAATACAAGAACATGTAAGTTAAATAATGTAAATGTGTTAAACTAGATAATGTGAGTATATCTTTAAATTCTTATTGCAAGAAAAAATTGATTTTAATCAATTATTTAGCAGAGAACTTTTTTGAAAAATTTACATTTGAATATTAAGTGAAAATTACAATGCTTTAAAATTAAGACTCTCGGCTTAGCCACCTTGATGCTATACTTCAAGTTAAACTTTTAGTTCTTAATTATGCTACTGTAATATATGTTCCTGGATACTGTATCCAGATCACTGGAAATGATATTATTTACCTATACAAGAGATTGACCATATTATAGTCAATCTCTTATACACAATAATACACATAAATAATAACCATTTCAGTGATCTACTGGTAGATTAAATACGTTTAACTACATATTACTACACTCTGTATCATGAATCCATATTGCAACAATATTATATCAAGGGTAATGGATATAGGGACATGCCATTTTATATTTATAATATTCTTTCATTTAATATCTCTGTTTCGAATAAATTATTCATACGTTAGCGACAATATGAGTTTATGTGGATGATAAATCTTTTAGAGTGACCAGGTTCCAGTCGGACACATACCTCGTTCATTAACAATATTCTGTAGAGGGGAACTTACGAGGCAAGCTTTACCTGGTGATCATGTTGCTATTACTGGCATATTCTTACCACTAATTAGACAAGGTTTCAAACAAATTTCAGGAGGTCTTCTATCAGAAACTTATTTAGAAGCACATGTAAGTGTCTTATATAAACATCTAAATATTAATTAATTATAACAGCTTTTTTCATTAATTCAAATTTAGCATATGTAATACCTTTATAGTACTCAAGAATTCACCTTATTCATTTTTTTGTCTTCAAATCACATTATTCATTAACTTTATCTTCAAAGTTTGTTAGTATCATTGTAGTAAAAAATTTGAGGGGTTTAAAAGGGTTATAACTCCAAAAAAATTAGAACCTTGTAGATTATTTGAAAAGTTAATGTTCCGTAGGTACTGCCTATATCCGTAATTGACACCATAATTATACCGCCTGACTATTTTACATATTCATAATTTTAGCGCATTGTTTCACTAAACAAAAGTGACGAAGAAGATTCTCAAAACCCTCTCACTCCCGAGGAATTAGCAGTACTTACAGAGGATGATTTTTATACCAAACTTGCAATGTCTTTAGCACCTGAAATTTATGGACATTTAGATGTAAAAAAAGCCTTATTGCTTTTGTTAGTGGGAGGTGTCGATCGAAGACCGGACGGAATGAAAATCCGTGGTAATATTAATATTTGCCTGATGGGAGATCCTGGAGTGGCAAAGTCTCAACTATTAGGTTATATTAATCGTCTTGCCCCTCGAAGTACGTATAAAATGTCTGAATAGAAAGAAATAATCAACTCGTTAATTGTTTAGGTCAATATACTACTGGAAGAGGTTCATCTGGCGTTGGATTAACTGCATCTGTGATGAAAGACCCTTTAACTGGAGAAATGATGTTGGAAGGCGGTGCTCTAGTTCTTGCCGATCAAGGAGTCTGTTGCATAGATGAATTTGATAAAATGGCTGATGTAGATCGTACTGCTATTCATGAAGTGATGGAACAACAAACCATCAGCATTGCAAAGGTAAAGATATTTAATTACATTTCCTAATTTATTATTTCTTCACTAATTCTAATGCTTTAATGTTAATTCATCTAGGCTGGCATAATGACTTGTTTAAATGCAAGAGTGTCCATTCTTGCTGCTGCTAATCCTGCATATGGTCGTTATAATCCCAAAAGGACTGTCGAGCAAAATATTCAGTTGCCCGCTGCTCTCCTTTCTCGATTTGATTTATTGTGGCTTATTCAGGATAAGGCTGACAGGGATAATGATTTGAGACTTGCTAAGCATATAACTTATGTACATCAACATTGCAAACAGCCACCCATGCAAACAGAGGCTTTAGACATGAGCGTAATGAGGAAATATATTGCCTTGTGTAAATTAAGGGATCCGATAATTCCAGAAGATTTAACTGATTTTATAGTGTGTAAGTACAAGTTGATATAGTTTAGTGATAGATTAAAATAATAAATAGTATATTAAAAAAACAGGAGAGTCTTTCTCAAACACTGACGTTCTTCCATAGAAGTTGACATCATCAGAAAATGACATTTTTTCAACTACTTCTGTACCTAAGAAAGCAGTGACAAATATTTTTTCCAGTATCATGGCACTGTTCACTAAAAAACTCACTCATTGTAATTATTTTCCTTCATGGTTAGTAAACAGTTAATGAATAAAATGCTCTGCTTCACTACACCACTACTAATATCTATCTCGATTCATTAATTTCGTTATTTACCATAATCAAAACAACGGACTGTTAGGTATAGGACCCCTGCCTTTGCTCATGCTATTTCATTATCATATTACTTTCAAAAGCATCCAATAGTCTCATTGGTTATACTTTTAACAAATTAAATTACAATGTTTGGAAAACATGTTGGGCAACAACATTTTTCTAATCTTTTATACTATTAGTATATTATGTGCTCCTTCATCCTAGTTACAATTGCTGGTTTTGTCTAGCCAATATACTTTTGACTAAATTCTAGACAACTGATTTAATAAATCCATTTCATTATTTTCAATTTTATGTTTGGAATTCAGGAGACACTCGAAAGTTATTGCAGTTTGAATCATCAACCAATTCCAAGTCCATCAGTGTTGCTAATGGTATTTTTTTTTTTTTTTTAATATTAACATGACAAACAAATTATTCTAAATAACCCATAAAGAATTATAAAATTCAATTTGCTGCAAAATTTATTTTCAAATTACTTGAAATGAGTAAAACAACTAATAGACGTTCTTAGAATTAAAAAGTGATTATAATTCTATTATCAAGAATATATGGAAGATTACTATGAAATAATTTTCTCTAGAAAATAGGCATTATATCAATATTTCATAGGAAAAAACTAAAATTCTGGAGGTATCATATAGTTAGAACATTCTGCTGTAAGGCAATAGGAAATCTGCATCTGAAATATCCAGACATTAGGAAAAAATAAATAACATTTCATACTATAACATAATTAGTGAAAATAATTAATAAATATATTTACGCTGTTCTCAGTGTATTATAATTACATTGAGGACAGATATTTATTTTTTAAACATCCTTAAATCGTGTGAATTAAACTGGTTATAAATACACTTATTTTTAGCTGCTTATGTCGAATTACGGAAAGAAGCACGTAACTCACGAGACATGACATTTACGTCTGCTAGAAATCTGCTGGGTATTCTGCGACTTTCCACAGCTTTGGCTCGTCTACGATTATCAAATGTTGTAGAGAAGGATGATGTGAACGAGGCGATTCGTCTCATGGAAATGAGCAAAGAATCACTGAATCACACATTCGAAAACAGGGGATACAGGTAATTGCTTAATTGTTAATTGTATAATTAATGTCTTCTCCCTTAGTTCTTTTTTTAATTTATAGATGTATGTGAATAGAAATATAATACATTTCTATTCACTTATAATTCACTTGTAATTATACTTATATTGTATGTGTAATGTATGCAGGGGAGATGCTGTTATCAGACTACATAAACACTACATTATCACATAGTTATATATTTATTTATATAAAGAACGATTTCCTACACAATTGCTAAAAATCCAAAACACATACGAACAATTAGTTGTTCTGTCAATGTTTCATAATGCAAAATTAATGTGCACTCCGTATCATATTGTGGAAGGTTCACAGTCTAATGGATTACACGAGATTAGATGCCAAATAAAAAAAAAAAAAGAATTTGGTAGTGGTAATTTTTAATTCCTAATGGTCGAGGTTAATTTTTACTCTTATTGTTATTTTTGTTGTTTTAACATTAATTGTAATAACTTATAATCATAATTCTAATATTCATAAGTACCATTATTTAATATCATAGTATATTATTAATTAAATATCAAACTGATATAACCATTACTTTTTAAAATATCAAGTTGGATATGGCAGACTAGGATGGTGTCTGTTACACCCTATGGTTGTAGTAATTTTTATATAAATAAAAATTAGAAAAGAAAGAAAATATAAAAATAAAATAAAAATATAAAATTTATTATTATAAAACAGTATATAAGAAAATACAATGAAAGTAGAATTGCAAAGATGGATAGTACAAAGTAGAATGATACTGTAAACTTTTTAACAAAATGTTCATTAAATCGTCTTTTATGTAATGATAAATTATATATTAATATTTAGGTAGTCCAAACATAAATTTATCCAAATTTTTAATAAACAATGGTTTTAGAAACGGCATAAATTCTAGGGGTGGGTTTGTTAATATGTGGGATACGAAATATCCATGGCTGATGGGCAGTGCAGTGCACAATGTGTTATTTTTTCAGATGATCATATTTTGTCTTCTGTAGCTAATTTTATGTATACCCAAAAAACAAAAATTGTTTCTGTGAAGAATTCACATAATGAAATATTTTGTTGACTATGTAGTCCGTCTTATAATATGCCTCACCAAAATTTTGGATCACACTTCCATTGGTAATTTCAATTTAAAATTAGAGAAATGTGATATGAAAATGTAAATTATAATATTCATACTTCAAATTCATTACTGACTGTTGATAGAATATACAAAATCAGAACATAGATTACAAAAAAACTATATATTATAATTGTTTCCTTTCATAGTTGGTTATGCATGCATTGTATATTGTATGTTCCTTAAGAATATACCACTACTGCTTTTATTTATTTATTTTTTTATTCGTTTGGTCATTGTTTCTTGTGTTTAATAAACTTGTGTTTCATGCATGTAAAAATGTTTAACAGAAATATGTCACACATAGAAAGAGAATTTACACTCTGTTTCACAAGAAAATGTCTAATATCTCACTACTTAAAAATTTCTACTTATGAATTGCTGATTATACAAGAATGTGCATTTTAAATAATATGGCGAACTATTTAGATCTGCTTTAGTATTCGGTAACCTGCCACACTAAATCCATGCTGAGCAAAATGAGTGCTGTTTACACCAAAAGGTATAAAATGGTTTTTTTTGGCCCGTCTACACGGACCGCAATAATCAATTACAGCGGCTGAAAGATTTCTCTGAATCTTCTTTTCGCTGATAATAAAGTCTGAATAGTTTATAGTATAAGTAACAAAAATGTTGATCTTCCTGCTCACTGTTTAAATTCTATAACTATGAAAGAAAGGAAATAGATACATTCTCTAGCTGGTCCAACCAAATCTAGCCAGTATCACTGTGTGTGGCAATAAGAAGTGTTAATGTTATTAATACTTCATGCCCAAAATTATAAGGAGGCTTTACTTTTTGGTTTAAAAACTTGAAGCTTTTGAGTTTAGTTAAAACATTTTAGTTATAAAAATATGGTATCAAAAGTTTTTTATATATATATATATATATATATATATATATATATATATATATATATATATATATATATATATATATAATAACTATATTAGCTGGTCATAGGTAACTTTTAATTGACAAACACTATAAATAACAAATAATGAGCAAAACTTATTTTAATATCTAATAAAAACCTATTGTGTTCATTATACCTTTAATTGCAGACCTCCAAACGTTAACGATAAGATATTTGCAATAATCAGGGAATTAGCAGGTGAAAATAAAACAGTTAAAATATCAGATGTGCTGGAGAAATGTGCTAGCAAAGGTTACAATCCCGATGAAGTCGATGGATGTATAGAAGAATACGAAGAGCTGAATGTGTGGCAAGTTAATCAAACTCGTTCAAAACTTACCTTTATGTAATTCATTGGTTGTATAATTTTAATATAAAAATTGATATAGTAATTCGACGAAATTAAATCAAAATTAAAGCATTCTTCTCAAATAAGAGGAAATGTCCACCCGGTTTTAAACACTTAATTGCAAAGAAACTTTAGAGGGAATACCTAATGAGTTTTACTTTACATGATTTTTTTTACATAAAATTATATTTAACATCAAACACCCTTATATTGATACATATTGGCAGGGTGTTGATAAATTTTGATTCTGAGATGTAGAGAATAGTGCCATAAAATTAATAATTTCTTCATGTATCAAACTGTTATATGGTGAAATATTATAATACTAACATCACATCGTTAAACATAGTTGGGAAACATTGAATTCCTATCCATTCTGATATAAACGAATTTTGTTATAACTACAGAGATTCTACATTAAAGTTTAATCAGTATTTAAGGTCATAACCATAGAATTTTTTAATCTATAATACATATACTAATTCTAATTAATAAAGTGTCAAAGATTTTCTACTTTGCTGGTGGCCTGCTATTTGCCCATTGGATAGGTTTGTCAGCATCAACCTTTATTGTTTCTCAGTTCCTTGATATTGTACATCATATAAATGTCATGACCTTGAGTTATGCATGATTGATGGTAATTGTCATGAAATATACAAATTTCTTAAACGTTTTCTAAGATCAATATTGTGGCGGGACCCAAAAACCTAGGGAAATACTGTAAAAACAAAGGAAAAGTTGATGCTTTATTAATTAATTAATATTTTGTTGCCAGTGAAGAAAATAAAAGATCGCAAATATATCCTGATTTCACATTTTCATTAAATCTAGTAGAGCCTAAATGCTTTTAAATATTAAAAACTTCCACGAATTTGCATCATTTAGCAAAGGATGTAAAACAATGCGTGCCTTACATTTTAGTACATAGATTGATATTTTAAGTGGTTATTTTTCATGAAGTATGAATTATACGCAAATGTTAAGAAGGTAATAATTTTTATGTTTTAAGATATTCTATAACTTTAATAAGTAGGTTGAAAACATCAAATAATTTTAGTTAAACTTCTTATAGTCTTATAAAAAGTATTAAATACAAAAATTCAGAATATTGTTATTCTAAAGGAAGGTTTTCTAAAAACTTATTTGTATTATAATTTTCGCGTTAGTAATAATTTTCCTCATTAATTAATGGTTGTTTTAAACCATTTATGTGCTCTATATGTAAATACCCCGAATTTAAGACAGACATCTTATTTTTGATAGCATGTAATTTTTTATTTTAAATAAGATAACAAATGTGTTTTTTAAATATCTCTTCTACATCACTAGTTTCTAGTTTTTAGTCCCAATTATATGAATGTAAAATTTAAAATAAAATATCGTTTTTCTAGGTTTTATGTTTGCGTGCTACTCTACTTTTCCCCTATGTTTATTATTTAAGTAAAACACAAAATATTAAATCATTGATATATTGTTTAAATTTATTGAAGTAAAAAAACTATGTTAAACTTTGAATACAGTTCCATTATGGCCATTTTTTAATCCTAACTTAGATATGATCAGTGGCGACTGGTCAGGGGTGGCAGGGTGGACAGTGCCCACCCAGCTGTTTCCTAGAAGAAGAGGAACACACAGTTCCAAAGTTCGTTATTTATCGTTTATAGAAATTAGTGAATATATAATTATGTAATATGTTATTAATTAAATACATTATATATTACATAACAACAATAAGACAATGAAAAATTCTGATTATATATTATACTACTACTAACAGCGCAATCGTGGTGGAAAATTGCAGTGCAAGTAAGTGCAGCAATTCAATCTTCTAATCGTGGAACTAATAGTTATCGTGGTTATGCCTAGCGTGGTGGGTGCCGGGCCGGGTGAGCAGCCACGCCTTTTGCCTTTCAGGCTTTGTACATACGAGACAGCGCAAGCGCCTCGCACAAATAAAAAATGATATTTATTGCTTTAATAAATAAATACAAGTAAATAAGTATCTATCAAGATTAGTTTTAAAATTAATATTGATATTATTGACATAGGTATACTTTCAACATCCCTTGAAAGTTTAAATTATTTTACAATAATATAGAAATATGGGAATCTGGAATATAAAATTAAATAAATAGTAAACACATGAATAGAATTAATTAATTAATAGAATTACGAATGATTTGATTGATTTGAAGACTTGAAAACAAAATTATACACGTGTAAACTACGTGAAACAATTTGAAACACAGGCACAGCTTACTTGAGTCTCGAGTAAGCTGTGACACGGGTGGGCTAGACCACCCTGCTGAAGAAGCCTTCGGCAAAGCAGGGAAGGAATCGAGAATCTCCGTATTTCCGAGTTCAGTTTTCAGAGACGTTGTAGAACGTTGTTTATCTCAGCGAAGTCTGTACTCTGTAGGTTAGGATTTTCAAAATTTTAACGGTTCTTTAACAATAATTACAATAAATTAGTGCGGCACCGGCGGTCCGTCTGTGGAAGTTGGTACTTTACATTTGTGTTTGTTTAGTATTGTATTTATTTAGTATTTATACCATGGCCAACGTGAGAGAAATAGTAAGTACTAATACTGATATTGTTAACTTTTTGTTAGAACGTGAATTTCATACATTAACTTATGAAGATAAAATTTAAGAAGTTTTTTTTTTTTACTATATTTTACTTCATTATTTTGCACTATATAACCTACTAATAGTTGTTGCCCACCCATGACCAATCACCACGAGCCGCCACTGGATATAATATATAGTACTTCAAAGCAAAGATAAACAATGAGACAATTTGGAATGCATGTTAAAGTTCCTTATGGCAAATCTAATATTTAGGATTTAAGACATTTATCTTAACTTGTGAAATGATGAAAACGCTGAAATTGTGTCTGTTTTGTACCTAATCTAAGTGTGACAATTGAGGATGAGGCAGCGTACTCCGTTCATTGTCGGACCTGCGCTGTTCGAAGTCAAGCAATGGATTGCACGGTTGCGACTTGAATGGGTGACGCATGGTCTTATTCTCGTGGTGCTGACTTGGTATTTGGTAACAGGGTGGCAACTGGGCCAAATACTGGGCACATTGTCTGCGTGAGTTTGATTCTCACCAAAGGGAACTTGGCACTTCCCTCAGGGCTGGGTGTTTGTCCGCGTTTATATGTGTAATCTTCCCCTACACAAAACCTGCCTGTAGGCTTTCTGGGGAAGGATGTTCTAATTTCTGTGTGTCCAAACTTTTTTTAACGGTTTCTGATGGAGAAAAACGGTTGTTAATGTCTATAAAGAAAGTCATTCTGAAGCCAACATATTGACAACACCAGATGAGTTCAAAGGAATGAAACAGATTTTTTGTCTTATAACAAAGATAAATTATTTGAAAGACTATTATTTGCCACAGAATTATAGTGAGTACCAATAAAAACCTAACCACAAGAGATTTAAAAAAAAAATGTATTTGTGCCTTTTCTATTATGTTATAATCTGTAATTCTGTAATATAACATCTAATAATAAATAACTCTTTTTTAATCTAAAATAATTGAAAAAATGATACACTTGTACTCATTCATCAGATCTAACAGGTATTTTAAAATAATGTTATCTTAAATGTATTGGGAAACAATTATTTAGATTTTCCAGTAATTATTTTGTAACCTCTGCCCCTTTATGATATTCCAACAAAATTCTCAGAATAGGCATAAAGCCAAATCAGACGAGACGTTGACTTTTACTATTTACATATTTGTTTATGTACACTAAATTATTTCTCTTGTAAAAGTTAAAATAACTAATAAGGCTGCATCCATTTAATGCCTGAAAGCATTAAGCTTACACTTCAGCATTTTCACTACATGTACAGTTGGCATCACCGAAATATAAATGATAAAATGCTATAATGCAATTTTAACTTTAAATGAATTGTAAAAGTTATCAGATTTGATAGTCCGATAGTTGGTAAATATGATATTGTTAGGCAGCAATAGAAACTAGCAGAAAAAAGATCTATAAAAGCAGTACAGAGATGCTTGAAACAATGAGGAGTGGAGAACTGTGTTGCCATATACAATATTTTTTAACTGATCACCACGTACAGAGTGCAGTTTGTTAATAAAATCACCTATACTCTATAATCAAAATTGTAGGCAGTAAGTAATTCGCAACATGTAGACCAGATAAGGCAAATAGACAAGGCGCGTACCTTGCTCGCGTGTGACTAAAGAGAGCAGAGTGCAGGGAGTGGTCTTTATAATTTACACGTAAAACAGTCACGAAGCTTGTTGAATCGTATTACCAGCTCATAAAAATGGGGGATGTACATTGAAAAACATGGGCAACGCCCATTCCCATCGACATTGCCAGTGCCAGGCACTTGGTATTTAGTTGCAATTGCCACATGACACGCTCTAACCAACTCTTTCCAGAAACTTGAAGTTTGAGAATTGCACGCTGCATACTAGTACTATAATAGTGGACAGTTTCTGTTAATGTATGAGCATGAATAAAGGACCTGGAGAATCGATGAATGATTCACGGCGCAAAATTACACAGATATTGTAAAGAATATGATGTTACCATCAGTGAGGCAAATTTTTCATAAAAATGTAATGTTTCAACATGTGAGAGATATGCACTATAGCTTTTCAGAAAATATACATCAAAGGCATTTGTTTTACAGGATAATTGTCCAATTCATATGGCACAAATAATAAGAGAATGGATGGGCAACAAAAAGTATGCAGTATAATAGTAAAGAAATTATATAAGAGGTTTTAGTCCAGAATATATTGAGGAGAGCTCGTGGACACTTAGATTGTTAATGTCTATGCCAAAAGACTGAAGAAAAGTAGTGTGGTAACAATGGATTTACAACAGAATGTTAGCACAGAAAAATTAACCAGTTTCTAGGATGATACACATATATCATAAAATTCGAAACGCTACCGTTATTTATAACTAATTATAAATTTTCCCCCACTAGTCTCGCTAAAAATATGCCGCACGGCGGGAACGAGGAACAGCCAAAAAGTCCGGACCAGGGGTATGCTACCATGAATAGAAGTGTGGCAATAAAATGTCTATTTCCTAGTGGTGGTGCTGCCATCGGAGTTGTGTTGCTTTCTCTTTTGAACTAGATGTGTCCCTACGAGCAAAACTGTCTTTTTGCTCGTAGTATATAATAGTATTGAGTCCACTGCACTGTGGACTAAGTCCACAGATCGACAAAGAGAAGTATACCGATTGAAAAGATAGGGCGAGATAATCTCGATGCTAACGCCTCGAGTGGCCGTTTACATCCGTTGATACTGTCTGTCATTGGGTCATTGCGAAATATAGGAAGTAGTATACCCCTGGTCCGGACTAACCTCCCCTGGTTTTTGGCTCGTTAGACATCGTTGGTTGGGGCGTCTTCTTGTCTTCTACATTTATTCTGTCACGAGTCCGCGCCCAGAGCAGTGTTCTTGAGTATAAGGGTGTTGTTCTGTCTGGTGATCTACGTCTTCGTGACGTTTAGCTTCGAGATAGGATAGAGCTATACAGCTCGGGACGGAACACGGCCCGTTCCGCCTGGTAACGTGCTATTCGGCAGAGCGAGTCCGCGCTCTTCCGGGATTCATTTCGGTGGCGCCTGCTGTACAGACGGTATGTTTTATTTTTTGTAGTAGGGGTAAAATCATAATATACCATCGTACTTGTTACCTGAGCCGTCCTCCATTTAAAGTTTAACGACTCGTCTTCACGTTGGCCGATGTATGTGCCAATCATTGTTGCCAATACGTATGGGCATCATGTAGAAGGGGGTTTTGTTGGTAGGTATTGTAGTGTTGGTCAGAGATCCGGATGGTGTCTGTTTTTCAACACAGATCAAAGGATTTTGACGAGGTGGAATGATGGCCGCCGCGTCCACATGTTAGCAACGTGTTTACAACGAACTTTTTTTCCATTTCTTTTTAATGACTGTTTCTGTACACACTTATGTAGTACTGATATGCAGTGAATAAATAAACAGCAGAAGCTGTTAGGCACCTCGGTATCTATTTTAGCTTTGAGTCCGCACATTGGCCTGAACACCTTCCAACGTGTTGACAACTTCACAAAGTTCTGGGCCAATATGTGTGCCACACCCATTGAACTATTCTTTAGATACATTTTACTGGCCACACCATTGGCACATATATTGATCAACGCGAAGAGGAAGCATAAAGAGAACAGATTCTGTCTATGATTATTTGGTCATATAACTTTGACATTTAAACCATGATTCCAAAGTCATGTGAGCAAGTGAACATAATCATTTCATTCGCCTGTTTTTGGTTTTGTTCACTTTAAGCTCTAAATAGAGGGCGGCTTTAGTATCCCTATTATTGAACTGCAATTTTAAGCCGTATTTACGCCACAGAATATTTATTTCTAACCCCCACATTTTTTGTATTAATTAGTTACTGCTGTTCCGTATTCGTTAGTTTTCATATTAACAACACATAATGAAAATAAATCTTAAACTAAATATTTTTGGTACAGAATTTCATAATGACAAATAATTTGTATGTATTGTAATCTGTATAATGTAAATTAACATTGTCTCTGAGAGTTTCATCTCAGCAAACAAAAAACATAATTTTTAACAATTCCTATTATACCAGTGGCGGCTCCTCCATTAGGTCATTTGGTCAATGACCCCCTAATATATTTCCAAACAGAAGCATAATAATGATATACCTAAATAAAATAATAAATTTGTTTAAGATCTTTTAAATTTGGAATTTCCCTTTATTATCCTAACTATTCTAAGCGACAAGCATATAAACTCGACCGATTACTCATTCCGCATTATTACCATTACCGATGCATTGCTTTGCATCTGTACTGGTTTTCGTATCGGGCTAGCACCCAGAAATGACCGCATTGTTTTAAATGGAGGCGAAAATCGGCCGAGTATTCCCGATCTAAATTGCATTAGGTGATGCAGGCTTTCTGAAGCAGCGTATGACGTGGGTTTGGGTCAACAGCCATACGTAGCAAATTTAGTATTATTCGAGAGTTCGATGTGATTTTGTTCGTTATCAGTTTCTTGTAGATCGCGTGATATACATTTGCATGCATTTATTTTTTGTTGGTGTTTCTTGACTCGGTTTTTGTGGTGTAAATTAATATTTAAAAAATGGCAGCTACAGTGGTTGAGCGGATTAAGACTTTAAAAGTCGCCAATCAGCTGACCTTTGACAAAAAAATTGAGTTTAAGATCAGTGGTCGACCTTTGCCGGAACTTGAAATTCGGCAAATTAGTAAAGACAAAAACAAAGAAGTAAATCGTTATTTTCGCAAAAATATGTATGAATTAAGTGACTGGATATGCGGTTGCGAGTTAACAAATGCTTTTTATTGTTTCGTGTGCCTAATTTTTTCAAATGACATTTGATGGTATAAAAATGGCGTAACAGACTTAAAACATTTAAAAGAAAAAATAAAAAACACTCTTCATCTGCGGAGCATATTAAAAACTCGGTGAATTTTGCAACTATCGGTACAGTGGATATTCGATCGCAATTGGATACTGCGTATCGAAAATCGATCAGAGACTTTAACGAAAGTGTATCAAAAAACCGATATATATTAAACAAAATAATAGACTGTGTAAAATTTTGTGGGGCATTTGAATTAGCCCTAAAAGGGCACGATGAAAGTCAATCAAAATCAAGTGCAAATCCGGGAGTATTTCGTGGACTTATTAACTTTGTTTCCGAACTAGACCCAATATTTAAAAAATTTTTGGAGAAAGCAACAATTTTCAAAGGGGTTTCTGAAACCATTCAGAATGATCTACTTGAATCTATGTTAGCGGTGGCGCAAGAGAAGATTAAATTGGAAGTTCAATCAGCTAAATATATCGCAGTGCAAGTAGATAAAACTACGGACAGCTCGAATAAGACACAAATGGTGTTTATTATTCGTTATGTTTTGTCTGGTATAGTTTATGAACGATTTTTAAAATTCACAATTCCTCCCGGCACTACAGCCGAACACTTAACGAACGTCATTTTAAACGAGTTAGAAATTTTAGAAGTAAATAAGACTCCTAAAAAATTAATTGAACAAAGTTATGATGGTGCATCTACTATGAGCAGACGATTGGGGAGAGTGCAAAAAAGGATTAAAGAATATTATCCCGATGCAAATTTTATACATTGCTATGCACATCAATTGAACCTAATATTACAAAAAGCGGCGAGCCAGAATTCAAGCGTCAAACTCTTTTTCACAAATTTGCAAGCATTTTCAGCATTTTTTGGTCGATCTCCAAAACGTACCGCTGTTGTGGATGAATGTGTAAAAGTTCGTTTACCTAGAGCTACACCAACTAGGTGGTGTTTTAATTCGCGTTGTGTGGAAACAATATTTTTGTATAAAGACGATATAATCACATGTTTAGAAAAAATAATTAGTAATGTCGATGATTTTGATGCTAATCAGGCAATAGGGTTGCAAGCATTTCTGAATAACAAGAACTTTTTATTTTGGTTAAACTTTTTTTATTTACTAATGCCACATGCTGAAATTATTTTAATCAACTCCAAAAACGAGACATTGATGTGCTATCTGTTAAGACTAATATAGACTCCTTTAAAAATTCGATTCAAAATATTCGAGACCAAATTCTAAATAAATTATCTGAAAATGAATTTTCGCATACAGTTAGTGCAAAAAGAATGAAGAAAAATGAAGATCCTAACCGACGAACCGCTTTGGAAGTGTGTGATATAATAGCATCCGAAATTAATCATCGTTTCACATTTAGTGACCATCTTATAATAACCCAACCTTTTTTTGTTGATAACTTTGAAGAGTATAAAAAGAATTTTCCCGAAAATATTTTGAAGTTAAAACGAATTTCCCGTACATAAACCATATAAAACTTAAAACCGAACTGGAAGTAATATATGACCGGGATGATTTTCGCGGAAATTCTGGGGCTGTAGGGTTACTTCAGTTATTTATTAACAATGGACTTAGTGAAACATTTTCGGAAACAGTGCATTTGTTGACAATTTTGTGTACGTTACCGATGACGACGGTAGAGAGCGAGAGATGCTTCTCTACATTAAAAAGGATAAAGACATTTTTACGCAACACCATGGGGGAAGATAGACTCTCTGCGCTGGCCATGTTAAGTATTGAGAAGACCTTTATAAATAATATTGTAAATTACAATGAAGAAGTAATCAATCATTTTGCGAGTGCCAAAGACAGAAGAATTGAACTAAAATTTAAAACTGTTTAGGTGAGTTAACACATATTTATTGTCATATATGCTCTTATTTTTAACCAATAAGTTGCTGTTACACCTTTGGCATTGATTACGTATTATGTCGTGTTTTTCTTGAAATTGACCCCCCCGAAAAATTGACCACGAGCCGCCACTGTATTACACATCAAAAAAATGTCAATACTAAATAATATATTTATGTGAGTATATTGTTTGTTTTATTTTGTCTTGTAACTGAGATTAATTCTTTTGGGCAAAAAATGCATTATTATTATTAATATATCGATGTAACATAACACTAGCAAACGAAAATGCATACTATATGTACATACAGTACATATTGTTGCAACAGTTGTAAGCAAGAAGACTAGAGAACTCTAGTTTTCTTGGTTGTAAGTTAATTTTCACGTATTCAGTTGGTCGGCTTTTGCAATTATAACCGTATTTCAATTCCACACCAATGTTTCCAATCATCTGATTGGCCCGACTCTTAAGATTTATTTTCGCTGAACAATTTCGATTGGCCAGACCAGTGGCTGAACGTACCATTAATAAAATCATCTGATCTATGTCATGATGTCATGTCATATGATATAGATTATGGTATATGGAGTTTAATTAATATAAAATAAAATGGGTGAACAATCTATACCACCCCGAGAAAATGATTTTACGGAGGAGCAACAGCAAAATGGGGACGTAGAAATGGGTTCTGGTGAAGAAGATAATGATACATTTGAGGAAGATATCACACCTGAAGGTATTTATTAACTGAAATCCCATTTATGTTATAATCGTCTTCACTTACAGAATTTGCAAAGTTAGATAGCCAGTTAGATGCTTTAAATTCTGCACTGGATGATATTGAACAAAAAAATGATAATATCCATGCCCAGCTATTGCAATTGTTAAATGCAAATCGAGAGATTCGTCAACAATTACAGGAATCAAATGTAACGGTCGACTCTAATCCTAAAGTACCAAAATTATAATTATTAAACTTAGGTAGTTTCCATTCCATACATAGTTGTTTAAATGTATATAATGTTTATTTATTACATATAGATTAAATTCTACAAATGTTTACAAAAAGTAGAGATTTCAGTAATAGACAAATAAATAAAAGACTATGATTACATTAATCTTTGTTTTATTAGATAGAGCAATTTATAAAGCCTCTGACTTTAAAACTAGTGCTTTAAATAATTCACAATTGAAATTTTCAATCATGCTTACATTAACTCTTATTTTCAAATGATTTAAAACTACTTGACCTCTAGTATACCAACTGTGTAATTCTACTGTAGCATGATGGACACTTTTCTGGGTTATATATTTTTCAGGATTTAAAAAACAAAAACACAAAAAAGCATCACAAGGTATCCAAAAGTTACACTTACTGTATATTAAAATACCAATTTAATTGTTATAATTTAAAATTATAACAATTAAGCTTAGGTAGTTTCCATTCCATACATAGTTGTTTAAATGTATATAATTTTTATTTATTAGATATTGATTAAATTCTACAAATATTTACAAAAAGTAAAGATTTTAGTAATAGACGAATAAATGAAGTACTATGATTACATAAATATTTGTTTTATTAGATACAGCAATTTATAAAGCGGCTGACTTTAAAACTAGTTCTTTAAATAATTCACAATTGAAATTTTCAATGATGCTTACATTAACTTTTTTATTTTTCAAATGATCTAAAACTACTTGACCTCTAGTATACCAACTGTGTAATTCTACTGTAGCATGATGGGCACTTTTCTTGGTTATATGTTTTTCAGGATTTAAAAAACAAAAACACAAAAAAGCATCACAAGGTATCCAAAAGTTACACTCACTGTATAATTTTTTCTCTGCTCTTGTCAATAGATGTAATGCTGGAGTATTATCACCTAGAACATTATACCTCCATTCCTAAAAAAACAGTTAATTTTTTTTTTAATACATTAACCACTCTATAAGGATGTTTTAAGAACCAATGTATGAAATTTACATAGTTTTACTTACAAAATTTATTTCTGTTGATAGACATGGTTCCCAGGGAAGAATAAAAATTGGGCATTTTAAACATTCAAGAACTATGTATGCTGCTTCTGGATCTATGTAAAAATTATATTCTGCTGCCGATGTGGTATTTCCAACAGCTATAAAAAAATCTATTAATTCCATAATTGAACAGTAATCTTTTTGATTCATATTATTGATATGCAACAAAGTAGCTGAATATCTTTTAACCCATTCTGTGCGGTACCAATATGTAAACTGGTTTAACCCATTACATGTCACACCACATGTAATGGGTTAAAAAAAATTAAATATAAACATTAATACATTTACTGACAACATTCGAGAAGGTATTCAAAATGAAGGTTAAAATGTCTAACACCTAGAATTTATTATATGTACCTGAATGGTTTCCACCCATTATCCAAACTTCTTTAATTGTAGAAGACATATCACTATATAATTTAATGGCTAAGGCTAAATTAGTCAGAGGACACATACAAATTATAGATATTTCATTAGGGTTTCTATTAACTATGTCATGTATAGCTATAGCAGCTGGTGTATCTCTTACTATAGACAAATCTGGTTCTTGTTCATAGGTTAAGTCACCAAAACCATCCTCGCCATGGAATTTGGGTACATTTTGTGTAATAAGGATCAGTTGTTGTTCAACTCCTTTATACAAAGGTATCTGCATCATATATAATTTAAAATCATAACGATTACCTTACCTGCATATAAATTATAGGGATTGTTTTACTCACATCAGTTCTTCTTTGGATTTCAAGTAATCGAACTACATTTTTCAAAACATTATCAATAGTAGTATTCCCCATAGAACAAACTATACATTCAATTTTTATCTCTCCAATTTTTTCAGCATATAAAAGCATCATTAGAGCTAAATAATCATCAACTCCAGCATCTACATCTATTATTATTTTTTTTATATCCAAGGACCCCATTTTCTTAAAATAAAGGAATAATTGAATAGAAACACGACATGCAAGTATAATAATAATATATACATTTCAATTCTGGATTGTCCTTGGACGAGATAAAAAAAAATAGATAAGAAGTATTTGAATAGAAACTATTTATTCAGTACTTAGGAAAGTACTTAACTTGCCTGACTAAATGTTTTCAATACAATTGATAATCATGTTTAAATTAAAATTTTTCATTTTACTTTATACATGTACACAAACAAAATATATTTCATGTATATTTTATCGCTATTTGCCAAATAAAAATTCTCAAAACATACCGTGGCTTGTTTTTATAGCTAGGCTTAGGTAGACAGTTCCTTTTATTGGCAAGATAAGAGTTTTTTATTTGGCAAATAGCGATGAAATGAATAGTATATACTTTATTTCTTGAATTGCGTGTAGGTATATCACTATGATATCACTGTTATCTTTTTTTTTATATCACTTGTTTATTGAAGAAGCATTTTAATTAATATTTTTTTTGTTTCATAATTTTCATCGGTTATTTTTTACTATTTATTTTCAGTTTCTAATTGTTTAAATACCCACCAAACAGTTAAAAGGTAGACAACATAATAGGATTTTGTGTAAAAGCATGTAGAATATCTTTTTAAAGTAAAAACTAATTGCATAGTAAGGCCAGGGGCGTTTGATATTATTTGACGTATTTTGGAGATAGTTGACAAAAGTTAACATTTTCTTAAGATACATTTTTCTCATAGTTATCTATGAAGTAACTACCAGCATTTATTTTAGAAAATATTAGCATATTATGTAGGTACATTAGTTGACGATCTAGAAATGTTTCTTCATCTTCAACATTACATGAGTTCAAAAGTTGAATACCTAGGTACTCTATATAAGGTAGGGAAACTAAATTATTTAACAAAATTATTTTAAAAGATGTAAACTAATTTCACATTATGGTTCAATTTCTTAAAAATTATACCAAGATAAAATAACCTCGGTGAAAATTATTATATTAAATATCCATTTAAAATTAACAAATCCAATATAAAGTGTCTTTGGCGTGCAACCTTTGCGCCATCTCGTGTTTGTCTTTTTAAACCTTGAGTAGGTTGAAGCCTCAGTGTCATATGTTAAACATGTATCTTATTAATAAGGATTTGTTACTAAATATAGTAAAAAAGAAACAATCAAGACGTAAATTTTGTGTTGTTAATGTGAATATATAAAAGGCCAAAATCCAGAATTACAATTTTACTGTTTTCCTGGATAATCTTACGAATTAGAGAGAAAAAGAAAATGGATTGTAGTGATGCGTCGTCAAAACTATTTTTTTTTTTTTAGATCTCATCATTATTAAACACATAAAACATATATGGTGTGTCAGTACGAATTTCAGTGCAATCAATTATTGCTCGACAGTTCAGGTAGTCTAAAAAACCATGAGGCAATATTTCTCTAATGGCCTCTTTTGATGGCCAAAATATCCACATTTTTGTTTTAGCAATTACCATTAAACAGCTAATGAATGAAAGGTAATCCAAGTTTGATCTTCAGAAGTTCGTTCTTAACAGAAACTTTTTTATAAAATGCAGGTTGATTATCTTTTTCAGGAACAATAAATTTGAGTAAAATTTGGAAAAAAAAGATTCCAGTAAATTTCTTCATCATTTCGTCTGTCGTTATATTTACAAAGCCTACAAAACGTGTATTTTTTTTAACAAAACGGTAATTATTATATGTTTTATATATTTAATAATGATTATGAGATCTAAGAAAAAAAAATAATTACCTTTGACGACGCACTACTACAATCCATTTTCTTATTCTCTCTAATTCGTAAGATTGTCCAGGAAAACGGTAACACATTTTAATTCTGGATTTTGACCCTCTATATTTTCAGAATTAACAACACAACACGTCTTGATTGTTTCTTTTTTATTTTATTTAATAACAAATAATCCTTATTAAAATCCCTTTGTAACATATGACACTGAGGCTTCAACCTACTCAAGGTTTAAAAAAACAAACACGAGATGGCGCGATACAACATTTTGTAGACCCATATTTGAAATATAATACTGATATAGATCATATCGATATACATATCAAAACTTATCATGACAGGTAACTTAAGGTACGTGCCCATGCATAAACATAAAATAAATTGCAATAAACGGTAAAATAACGAAAGCTTAACAGCAATAATAAACAAATAAACATTGGCATAATAAGAAAGAAGGCTAAAAAAGAGCTATGGTTCATGTTTGTATAATGATTCTTTGCATGTGCGTCACAGGTAATAATCGTATGAATCGATCAACTGACATTTTTGAACAGTGTCGTGCCGAAAACCCATTTTAGGATAACAGTTAGTATAATATAAATCCGTCAACCTATGACAGAGTAATGAAAAGGATCTCCACAAAAACATTCAACGGAAGTGATATTTCCATAAAAATAAATGAAACAAAAATGTAGTCAATTTTGCAGAAATATTGAGACGCCAATGAATCAAATTACACAATAAAGCTAAGACGTGACTTCATAATTGCATTTTATTCGGCAAATTATTAACTGTCTATGCCGTACGTAGTTGATTGAAACATATGTCGCTACACATACGTGGTGGTAATATTAGTAACAATTACGAGTGGTGTAGCATGTGATCCGCGCGTCGTCACTAAATTGATATACGCGCAAAGATCCATTATACAAATTGTAATAAAGACATGTCAATTTAGGGTGGTCATAAGATTGACCGAGCAGCCCTGTTACTCCCTCCTCCATTCTTTGTTCCAGAGACAAAGGGCGGCAAACGACGACGATATATATTCGTAAGCATAAAATCTAGCTTAAACCCTATACGTAATTGAAATTCTAAGCATTATAGTCACAAATTATAAAGTGCTTTAAAATGAAATGAATGATACGAAAATGGGGATTCCAACAGAAAAATGTGACTTTTTCAGGGATAACTTTTGTGATATTAACTGCCCCTCGAAGTATTTAATATTACTAAAACATTTAAGTGTATGTCGAAGTAGATCGTATGTCCCTTGTTGCGTATAAAATGTTTATGAAGGATTTTAATAGAGTTAATATAGGAGGGTTGCTCTTCTAGAATACCTCATCTCCGGCAAAACAGTCCCTATTGAAGTGCTAACTAAATAGAGCTTAAAGTACGTAAAAATAAGCCAAAACCAATAACAACGAAGGATTAAAATTGATTAACCAATATACCACAAACATTTTGTGCTTTAAATGAACTGCTATGATGAACAGGCCTGATGTAGGTTACGTTATTCATATGCTATATACGTCTCTTTATTGAAGTGAAACCGATAATACTATGTTTTGCCAGGGCAATACATTTAACTTGTCTATTGAAGTCATGTTATGGTATGGATTTTACAGACTTCCGTATCTTTATTCGCATAAGTTCATATGGTTTTATTGACGAATATATTAAATTTTTACCTATATTCATAAAAGATAAGTTTGTTTATTTTTGAAATAATTTAGATTACTTAAAGCATTACATATCCACGTTATATTAAAATCACTTATTTTTTATGTAGAAGTACCATATTAATACGTCATCAGTATAATATAATAATTTTATGATTTACTTCCATTATTTCGATATGAAAATATATCGATATTTAGCTAGAAATTGTAACACTGAAAATTTTATTAGCTGACAGGTTATATATCTAGTTCACAAGAAGACTAGAGAACTCTAGTCTTTTTGCTAGTTCATTGGCTGACAGTATATAAACTTTGACATTAATGATTGGCGAACATACCATTAGTAGTCCGTAGTGTAACATATAAAACAAACCAAAAGTATTGATTTTATGTTGATAATAAAGTGGGGAAACTTACCGGCGTACTTTAAATACCACTGTCAAAGAAACTAACAAAATTATGATATGAAAGCACAAATTTTAGTTTAATATTTGATGGTAATAGAATTTATTACTTTTAATGCATTATTAGTGGTGCTATTATCTCTACTTACACTCGCATACTATTTTATCATTTACAGTTGCAGAATATTCTTTGAAATGGATCCTGAAGACGCTAAGTATATGCGGACGTAAGTAATTTATTTATTTATTTAATTACCACTTAGTAATAATTTAATTTTAGAGAACGAAAACCAGGCTCTATGGATGTTCATCCCAATATAGATGCGATTGTATTGAATTATGAAATAGATGTACACATTCTTGGCCCAAAAGAAAATGTTATACATGGAGAGAAAAAGGTAGTTATATTTATATTGTATTAGTAATCAATTTCTAAATTTAGATTACGAATTTATAGAGTCTTAAGAAGATAATTGAGTTGCCTATGATAAATAGTAGAACTGATTGTCACTCCTTGTCAAAAGAAGTGGTTAATCAGTGTGACTTGATACATCATTCTCGGTTAGCTGAAGTTGAACAAATTATTTATTATTTAAAGAAAAGAAAACTTCAGACAGGTAGTAAAGGTATGTAGACAGCATAAAATGCAAAAATAACCATCTATTTCCCAGAATCCTGAATCATAAAATTATAGTTAAAATTTTCGTTGAGTATACATATTTCTAGAAATCTGTTAACATTTTATTTTTATATTACTGTATATCTAATTTATATCAGCTTATTTAATATCTGTTATCTTTGAATATGTTGTACTTAACTAGTGTTTGCTAACTAAAACGTTTATCAGTTTATCATTTTCTGCAATAATAAATTTTAATGAATGTACACCGCCCAGAGGAAATTATTCTACACATTTAATATATGCACTTTCAATTGAAATGAAGTTTATGCAAGCTTTGTATCACGAATATTATATCAAGATTATAATTCCTACTTATACATAAAGACCAATCATACTTACATCTAATTAACAAACACATATAATTACAGCAATTAATTAGTAACAAATCACATTAGAAAATTTTCAGTATCAGGTAAATATAATCGCTGTTAAAAATGTTGGTATAAAAAAAATTGAGTTTGCTTTTTACCAGATTGAACAAGGATAACATGTTCTTATCAGCTATATAAAAGGATTACTAAAATAAATACACTATATTTAAAGTATTTGTTATATGCCAGAAATTATAAAAAAGCATGGAAATGTGACAACCTTTTAGGATACTTACTTTGTATTGTCTAATTTTGGGTAACCATCTATCTAATTATGAATCAGATATTATTGAAACGCATGGATATTTGACAACTTCTTAGGATATTTACTTTGTGTTGTCTAATTTTGGGTTCCCATCTGTCTAATTTCCACAGTATTAAAGTTATATTAAAGGTTCCTGAATTTAGATAAGAAATGAATATAATATATTTTTTAAAAGCTGATTATATCAAAGCTAATGGGCATATTAATATATATATATAGACTGCTTTTCAATGAGGTAGTGATAATATACATTATGTCTTGATATGAAAACAGGGTTATTGTGCCAAATATGTTTTACATGGGAGTTTTATACTTTCCAAGTTATATTTCTTTATAAGCTGGGTAATAACTGAAATATTTTTTCCTAGTTTGAAATACCTTGGTTAGAAATATTAAATTTGTATTTAAAAAAAATTAAACTTACAGACAACACACTACGACTATATTTTCAATCATCTATTCTTAAAAATAAAAAAAAAATAAGGGTAAAAGGAATTTTTTATGAGTCTCTTGTTGCCTAGAAAGACCTTTTTGTATATTAAAATAAGTTATGTATTTTAAAACTTTAATGTGTAGTATTTTTGCAGTAAAATCGGTTAATTTTGATGTAACTAGCTTGTGCACACTTTTATTGAAACAATAATAAAGTACATTATAATTATGCATGGAAGTAATATTTAATTAAGAATTGCAAACATAGCTATAATAATTAAGATAGAGAATATTTATTGGTTAATTAATTTATTGGTTGCACCAAGAAACGTATCCATTCACGGAGAGGAGGATTTTATAGATAAAATAAAAAAATATATTAATATTCCAATAATGGAGACAATGTTTGTAATAGACATAGCTCCTCAGGTGTACTTAAATGTTTTGTTCACTTTTCTTATTTCGCTTATAGACCTTGATATAGTTTTATCAGTTACTTCTTCATTTAAAACACCCTATATAACACATGGATGTATTCAACACACGTAATATTCATTAACTTGTAATAAAGCCAATTATTATGACTATTAATTGAATTAACTAAATAATTTAAATTAAAATCATTTTTAAAAAGATTAGAAAATAGTTTTTAAATTAAATTCTACTTTAAGGATTACACATTGTTAGGTATTATTGGGTCGATAGAATTAGCTGAAGCATGCAATAATTGCAAAAAAATAATGGATTTCTTAATTTAGTTTAAGATCAGTTCATATTTTTTTATTCTTTTTTTTTTAACTTTAATGCAACGGTAATTTCCTTTTCATAACCATTTACTAAGATTTTGTTAACAACAATTTAGATATAAGTAAATATTTTAAAATAAATTGCTTGAGCATATCTATTATAATCAGTATTGTATATTCTTTTAAGGTGTTCCCACATTACTGGGTGATGGGGACAAAAATATTGTTGACAAAACTCAAAATGGTCTTCAAGAAGCAAATTATAATAACTTATCAGATTATATTGATCTCTTGTATGAGGGAATGGCAGAAAAAATTAGAGGAGCTCATTTAATTCAATTTTTAGCAAGGGATCCCGAAAATTTGGAAGCATTGTCTAAAAATGGTAACCATGAGATGCAAACATTTGCAATATTTTAATTTATCTGTTTTTAGAAACTCTAGTTAGTGCTTTGGGGCGAGTATTAAGAGAGGATTGGAAAAGAAGCATTGCCTTAAGTACACACTTAGTCTTTACGTTTTTCTGCTTTTCTATGTATTCATGTTTCCATGAAGTTATCTTGAAATGTAAAGTAAGTATCTGGAATATAATAATTGAAGACTTTATTTATACATCTAATAACATTCAATTCAAATATACATTACATGTGAACGTCATGCATAACCTGTAAGTTTTCTTTGGTTCATATATACCCATGGTATTTCACAGGTTTTGACAGTGACAGTAATAGATTGTAATCCAACAGAAATTGCAGTGCGAATTTAATAACTTACCTTCACTTTATAAATATTTTTTATTATATTTGTAATAGGCATACAAGTCTTTTTCAGCCTATTCAAAATAGAAGATGTCATCTAAAATGACCTGTATAAATAAAATGATATAGAATTTCATACTGCTACTCAAAAATCGTAGCTTTTCCTAACAATAAATAGAACTTTAATTACATCAACTTCCTACAATATTTTCCTGTTTAAAAAGGAATTTGAATACTATTACATTGCATGCTTTCCACAATTTACTTCGGAACTACGATTTCACGGATAAACATGTACATAATAGCATATTTTGAAGTGTCTGAGCAAGAAACCAAGGTTATTAGTAATCAAGCATTGATAAAAAACTTAGTACTTTGAAATTTAATTATAAGTGTGTAATGAAACAATTGATGCAGAAACCATGACACATTTAATAAGACTAACAAATCAAATTTAAAATTGATAAAATTGTTTTGAAAACAATATATGGATAAAGTAACGTGTCATTCCAGTGATCACGCATATAGGATGTAAATATCGCACATCATAATAGGGAAAATCTTCTTGAGATCTCATTTTATACTTTTATGGATAATTTTTCATAAAGTATAAAATAGTTAATAGCAAATAAATAGATAGCTATAATTACATTAGCTATATAATAACATTAGGGACTTATTTTGAAAGGTATTATGAAGTTCGCCAAGGATTGTATAGTTTTTTTTAATTATGAGACTTCTTCATCATCAGGAGGTGATTTTGTTACATTTCAGTTGTAATGATCTGATGATGCCAACTTGGTTGTCGAATGTCGTATAATTTTTCAGTAATGTTTGGAAAACTGGTGTACTGTTTTTTGGTGTTGCATGGAAAGTTCCAATTTTCTCCCAGGACCAGTCATCTCTAAAATAGTTACAAATTAATTCAACAATGAAACGTCATCGTGTTTACCTACATGTATCAATGTAATAATATTATTATAACTTATACACAGGTGCTTATACATGGTGCTGCCACTGATGTAGTGGCGTATAAGGTGGATGATGATGAGGCATAAAAAATAATAGAAACAGTTTTATTTCTTTAAAAAACTTCTGTTCTGTATCTCAATGACACACAAAAAAAGCAAATGATTCATCTTTACACAACTAATTTAGTATTTTCTGTTTGTGATAATATGTATCTGTATATTTTTGTAATTGTATAGGTGGGTTCAATATGCATGGACATAATTGATTATGAACTAAGGCGATATGATCGCTGGAAAGCAGACCTTGAAGGAGTCGAAGCCCCATCTGATGCACCAATTGTCCGTAAACCTTGTCCGAGCAGTGCCAGCATGTCTGAAATTCCACGAAGTCGTATTCCAGAACCTGTCCGTCCAAAATCTGGTAATTTTACAGATACTAACATCAAAGCAGTAATGGAGGGAAGTATTTATGATGATCTTACCACTTCAATGGAATGCGTGGATGATAGAAAACTGACGGGGGAACAGAAAATGAAAAGGTTCCGTACTTTAGTTAGGAAACAGGAGCATTTACTGCGTGTGGCTTATTATCTATTATTAAATATATCAGAAGATGAAACTGTAGAGGAGAAAATGTCGAAAAGAAACATTGTTGGTTTATTAGTTAAGGCCTTGGACAGAGACAATGATGATTTACTTATTCTAGTCGTAACATTCCTTAAGAAATTATCAATAATGCAGTGCAATAAAGACGCCATGGCCAGTTTAAATGTAGTCGATAAGTTACCAAAAATGTTAGAATCAAATAGTGCCGATCTAGTCCACTTAGCTTTAAAACTTTTATTTAATTTATCTTTCGATAATAAAATAAGATATAGAATAATAAAAGCTGGTCTGTTACCTAAAATTATGAGTCTGCTAAGTAAGTGATTATAAAATTTATGTGATTTATAAATGTATGTACATATATTAATTTATTTTAGGTGATGACAGACATCAAGAGATCGTGTTAAAAATTTTATATCATTTAAGTTATGAGGATGAGATAAAACATCATTTTGTAGACTGCATAGGTTTGGTGAGTATTTTGTTATTTTTTTCATTAGCAACCTATAATTACCATAGAGAGACTAGTAAGCATACTTTTATTTATACATTAATTCACTAACGAATAAATAAAACTTACAAACACAAACTTATTACAAAAATTTATCCACAATTAGACATATTTATTTAGCATCTATTCTATTCTTCATGTTATTCTGAAATTACTTTCTAATATGGATAAACTACCGTCTTACTGGTTGTAATGAGAAAAGATTGAAATTGAGTGAAAATAAATAAAATATTTTTTAAAAATGTAGGATGAAGTTGTGACAAATGAGCACAATGAAAGTCAGTAAAAATGTATTAACATTTGATGATTTAGCTATATAAACAAATTTATTTTTAATATGTTTTAATTTACCAAAGAAACATTTTTAATGTTTCTTTGTACGAGTTATCACTAATCAACCGGACGTGAGGAGTGATTACTGGTATCACCAGAGCATCTGCTGTGAGTCGGAGCCATAGAAAGGGGTGACTGGTTAAAAAAAAAAAAAGTCATGTGCAATAGTTTTCAATTCATAATTTTAAGTACTATGTATGTTTATATTTTAGATAACAGATATGTTGCTTTTAAATGTGAGCAACGAAGGTGATAAAATAATGGTAGCTCTCTGTATAAATCTTGCCACAGATTTTTCTAATACTCAACATATTACTAAAAATAACAGACTTCAGTCATTAATGATGCGTGGATTTACTTATCAAGATGCCCTATTGATGAAAATGTTACGAAATATTTCAGATAACCCTGCTTCAGCAGCGTCGTTTATTGTAAGTACTGTTTTCTCTTTTTTTCTTTTGTTAACTTTAATTGCTGTTTTTAAGGAATTTGTTGGTGATATTGCAAAAGCAGTGGTGGAATCAAAAGAGGAAGATTTCGTAAAAGAATGCATTGGAATTTTAAGTAATTTACATTTACCTGATCTTGATTGGGTGGAAATATTTAAACATTTTGATATGGTGAAGTGGGTAAAGAATATTATAGGCAGCAATAATGCTGATGCAGAACTAGTATTACAGGTAAAAGAATGTGTCTAATTCTAGCCCGTAAGGTATAAATTTAATATGAGAATTATAAATAAAGTAAAACTCATCTTGTTAACTAAATTGTACTGAAACATTATTAGATTAGATATATGTACTAATTATCTGTCTTAAATTTAATATGAATGAAATATTTTTTTGGAAAATAATATTTTGTTTTAATAGATAAATTAACTCTATTTAAAGTTAGATACCAGAGCAATATTTATGGGGTCAGTTATCGGTATTGTTGATGCACGTGTATCAAGTATTACAATATACCTTGACTCCATGTGTCATGGTGGTTGTAAATAACAATTTAGATGTAGATCTATTTAAATAGCTTTTCTTACATCTACATATATTCAGGATATATATTTAAACAGAATAGGCAATTTGCATGATTTTTAATTATGCTGTCAAAACATTCTATTGGTCAATAAATCCATACAACGTTAAATTTACGACTTTTTGTGCAATAATAGACACAAAATAAATAAATAAAATTTGAAATTATTATCGGCGCGCGTAAACACAAGAAATACAAATGGCTGTCGCGTGACGTCACTGTATACTATTTTGTTGAGAGGTAGATGGGCGTTTAGTGTAATTTCGTTAAATATTCCTTTTTCGGTGTACGAATCTATTTATTATTATTAGTATTGAATAATTGTGTATAGACTATGGCCCCCAGTTTGTCGCTCAAGTACTGGTTCTCTCTGGCAGCTGAAAATATGAGGTAGAATGCCCTTCTTCAAACTTAACCTCTGTACATTTCCAGCCAGTCTGTATTGCCAGTAATTTTCCATGTCTTCCTCCAACTGTAAAAAAGATTCAAATGTAAATCTTATTGTATGTATCTTATTATATCTAATGACCTCCAAAACAAACATTTTCTAAATATTCCATGCGGCAAGTAATATGAAAACAGCATACAACGTGAAAGTGGGGTTATGTACAAATACATCTAAAACAAATACATGTTTTTAGGTACTCACAATAAAATGATCCTCGCAACAATATAGCGGCATCGAACTTGATTGCTTTATATTTTTCTTTTCGTCCCTCTTCATTGCTACGCACCATTTCTTCCGCATTCTTTCCCCTTTGGGAACCGAGAAGAACAATTTTTTGGGCGTTGATACCGTAGTATTTATACACATTGGCATGATGCAATACTTATAAAATTTGTGTTTTATCGGCTCCATACCGTTAGGCACTTTATAAAACGCACTTATTACAGATTTTACAAACTGTTAACACTAAACCAAATCAAAAGAGTGATGATTGGGATACTTCCCCATACAGTGACATGGACCAATCAGACTAGCGTTTTCGAACACGTGACTTTGTTTACATAAATGAGTAAATTAATTCTATTAATTATACAAAAACTACAGATTTTCATGAAAAATGACTATAATATTCTTCTTAAGTACTTATTATATGGCAGAAAAAATATATTTTCAGTCGTATAGAAGTTTCATGCAAATTGCCTATTGTATTGTAAACTGTCTATTTGTAACTGTAACTATTTATTTAGTTATTTTGAAAGTTTTATTGTAACTCTAAAAATAATAACATTTATTGCTCAAATTTAAGAGAAATTATTGGTATCATTATTTACATCATTTTAGGTAGTGGTACTATTAGGAACAGCTGCATCTGATGAAGGTTGTGCAAAACTATTATGTGAAACAAATATATTAAGTATGTTAATAGACTTATTAAAAACTCACCAAGAAGATGATGAAATTGTGCTTCAAATTGTTTATGTGTTTTTTGTAACATTATCACAAGAAGACAATATTGATTATGTAGTCAGCCATACTGGTAATTTTACTTGTGATGTATTTTTGTTCTCATTACTTTCAGTTTAGTTCATCAAATAAGTTATATAAAATAAGAATAATGTCTGGTATAATATTTACTTATGTTTTAGAGGCACCAGCATACTTAATCGACTTACTGCAGGATAATAATAAGTCAATAAGAAAAATTTGTAATACATGCCTTAATATTATTGCTGACTATAGTAAGACCTGGGCAGATAGGATACGAATTGAAAAATTCCGTCATCATAACGCTCAATGGTTACAGATGGTTGATTCACAACAATTGGGAATGGATGATGAAGAGGAAGAAGACGAGTTACCTCCTTATTTAAATACAGAATACTTAAGTACTGCTGTAGTACCTCCTTTATCGGGTAAATATTTCTACAAATAAATCATACAAAATTCGACGAATAAAAATTGTTTTAGACTTGAATGAGCCTCCAGATTCTGAGTTAATTGCAGATACAGATTTGGAATATAATTATTTTGATGACGATGACCAGAAGTAAGTAAATTAAGCAAAATGGCCATTATTTAAACGAAAATTCGAACTTTTTTCTAGGATGTTACAAGATCTCGAGATTGAGGCAGTATAGTGATATATAATTATCGAAGCTTAACTATTAGCACAATTTTAAGTTAATATTTATATTACCAGTATTTTGCAGCATGATCTAGTCAAATTTTCTAAAAAAGTGTAGAGTTTAATATAAATAAACGTACATGATAAGGCAGCTTTAATTATTGTAATATGCTCTTGCATCTCAATTTATCAGTTATTGTTTTATTTAGAACAAAAGGTCATAAGTCTAAATCTGATTTCCATTTTTGTAGTCATTGTCCAAAAACCAATCTTCAGATGTTGAGTGAATTTCTGTTTTAATTGTCAGTACAGGAAGTCCTCTACTTACGAATTTAATCCATTCGTAGCGGTCATTCGCAAGTCGAAATGTTCGTAAACTCGGAAAACACGTTGTTTGGCACAAAACCTCAAATACAACGTTTTTACAATTATGTACTGTTTAGGCTACTTGAATAATGTTGAATTATGATTGTTAAAGGGAAGTATAAATTCAAATCAATCACATGTACATGGTTTATTAAAATTACTCATTTACAACAATTATACATACATATATAAATTTATGAAATACAACAACACACATATTTATGGACTCTACTTATTCGTTTAATGTTGGTGTTGGATCTTCCACAATACAAGTATCATTAGTGTTCTTATTAATAAACTATGTAATAGAAATTTGAGTAGTAGCTCTTTTATTTTCATCCAGTATTACTTTATAGCACGTAAGGGCATCATGTACAGTCGCTGAAACTTTAGAAAATCTGTTATGTTTGTTTGCATATTGTAGAACTTATTTTACACACAGCTATCAGAACTACAAATTGAATGAAAACCTTGACTTATGACCTTATGAGTGACAGTCACATAGTATGTATTTATTTACCTTTGTCCTCTTTACAAATTGTTGATATTTAGTCAATGTTTTTGTGAAGTGCATCTGTGTTAAGAAATATTTATGTTTCCATTTAAATATTTCTTGTAGTTCGTTATAAGTATTGCTAATATTTTTTGTTATTTTTTTGTGTAGAGATTTTATTTTTCCTATACACTATATAATTGTTTCGTTTATAAAGTTTTTTAGCCTATGTTGTCAATAAAGAGCATTAAATAATATTGTTTGATATTTAAATGTACATTTCACATTTTCACAAATTTATTGTGTGAATAGTTTTAATATTCCTGTTTCTCTATTTAGAAAAAAATTGTAAACTGCAATTAATTACATTATTAAAAATAAATAATAAAATTATAGAATGCAACTAATAGTTACAAATATTTAAAGATAGCGACTTAATAGTAAGAGTAATTACTAATTAGAGACCAATAAGATCATATGAAATTAAGGTGAGTTAATTTGAAATTAGATATATATGGGCAGAGCCACACTTATGTGCCGCTCAAATTTTTAAAGTTTATAGCCAGACTTCAGTAGCATCACATAGATTTCCCCAACTAAACTCTCTAATGCAAATTTGTGAACAATAAATTTATGGATCATAAAATTAAATATGACCAGACAAATTCAACTAACATCAAAGACAACATCACACAAGATATGTGTTCTATGTATAATATAACCAGCATTAATAACCATAAATCTGCGAGGTTTTCGAACGTTCGCCGGCATTATTTACTATTCTCGGTACTGATATTTAGGTAGCTATACCCCAGTGCCGAAATAATGTGGAGTGATTCATATATAATATCAGACCACCATAACTATTCAACGGTTTGTCTATTTCTTGTGTAATCACCTAATATGTGCATACAAATTTTATGTGCCGCTCTATAGAAACAGTAGTTCAATGCAAACTACTCCCTCTCCTATTGAATTCCAAATCGCATAATAATCGGTTGTACCGCCTGGTGCGCTGTTGTAGCAAAGCTAGCCAATCATTTTAGGCGGTTTTAAATACATTTGAATTCGATTGGCGGCACGGATCAATGTCGATCAATAGAATGACGCATGCGTCGTTTAGCCCAGATTTTGGCGCGCCAAAATCTGGGTATTTTTGTATTACATTGTGTAATCTTTTACAGTAATCTTTTGGTATTTACAGTAATTTAAGTATTTGATAATTACAGTAATCTTTTGGTATTACACTGTAGTTATGTGCAATTGATTCGGGATTCAGGAAATTGCTTATTTATTATATTCTGCGATAAAAGTGAGTGTTTAGTATTTTTCTAACATGGAAGCAGCGGATGCAAGTTGTAGTGGTTCTACGACGAAGAATTCCAATCGAAAACAGCGACATTTAACAAATGAAGAACTTCAAATGATTAAAGGCGTCTACGAAGGAATTCGGGCGGGAAACCCAGATATTAGTACAATCGAGGCAGTTGATATATAGAGCATATATCAACTCGTTAACAAAAGTCTGTGTAAGTAGTGTGTACCGTGCAATGAAATATGATGAAAAAGAATCAAGTGCAAAAAAGAAGAAAACAGAAACCCGCGGTAGGAAGAAGATTGAAGTTGGCGAAGATGTTAAATATATAATTCGTAGGATTATTCATGGATTTTTTCTTAATGAACTTCCGACGCTGAATAAAATTCACGCTGCCGTCGCTCAAGATGAAAATTTACCGAAGTTCTCTCGTAAAGTTCTTTTGAGAATTATGCATGAAATGAATTTACATCATTTAAAACGAAACCGAAAGAGTCTTCATATTGAAAAAAAAAACGAAATTGTGTTATGGCGAAGAAGTTATTTGGAAAAGCTAAGAGATTTTCGGAATCCTGGTAGTAAGATTTATTATTTGGATAAAACTTGGGTAAACGAAGGTCATACCGTGACGAAAGTGTGGCAAGACTGCAATATTCTGAATAACCGACAGGCATTTGTAGAAGGATTATCTCCGGAATTGAAGGCACCATCTGAAAAAGGATGAAAATTAATAATCACGCATATCGGAAGCGACTCAGGTTTTTTGGAAAATTGTTTAAATGTATTTAAATCGCGACGAACAGGGGATTATCATGAAGATATGAAGATATGTGAAGTTTTTGAAAAATGGTTTTCATCTGTATTGTCTTCCATAGAACCCGGCGCAGTTGTGATGGACAATGCACCATATGATACTCGGCGAATTGAAAAGTTACCAACATCAGCATGAAGAAAAGGACAGATCCTAGAGTGGTTAAAATCTAAAAATCTGGATTGTGGCGATACCATGTTAAAAGTGCAGCTATTAAAAATTGCGCAGCGAGAAAAAAGCCGGTACATTAAATATGTAGTAGATGAAATGGCAAAAGCTCGTGATGTGACAATATTTCGTCTACCACCATATCATTGCGAATTGAACCCCATAGAGCTGATTTGGGCGCAAATAAAAACGGACGTAGCACGAAATAATAGGACTTTTAAACTGGGAGGCGTCAAATTGCTGTTGAACGATGCTATCAGCCGCGACACCGCGGAAATATGGTCCAAGTGCATTGTGCATGTAAAGAAAGGAACAACGCATGTGGGATCTTAACACAAGAGCGGAAGCGTTGATAGATCCAGTTATAATCAATCTAGGCGATAGCAGTTCCAGTGATTGTGGTTTTGATAGTGACAGTGACTAACTGTGGAATAGTAATATTGCAAGTGGAAGTCGTGTTGTCTTAAGTGAGTGATTAATAATAATGAAGAAAATATTTTCAGTGCGACGCAACATAGTGATAGTGGGATAGTGACAGTGATTGGCAATATAAAATAGAAAAAGTGTGGCATATATGTATAGTGATATATATATATATATATATATATATATATATATATATATATATATATATATATATATATATATATATATATATATATATATATATATATATATATATATATATATATATATATATAGTGACTGTGACAGTGTTGTTGATACAATAAAATAAAGACTGTGTTAGTGATGTAACATATATAATGATTGTGATAAATATAGTAACTGTGGCGGTGTTGTTGATACAATAAAATAAAGATTGTGTTAGTGGTGTGGCATAAATATAATGATAGTTTTAAATAGTGAAAGCGGTAGGTCAATATATGAATTCAGAGGGACCACTTGTGTGTAGCTTGTTACTCCTATGTCCCTTTATATGGCACATGTTGCCAAAATGTCTGTTTTATCAGGATATGCTGACAGGAGATGTTCTGACTGGGTAAGCATGAAATAAGTACATTACATAACTTACGATACTTACATTGTTTACTAACTAAAAAACTGTATTTTTTGTATTTTGACCCCTCCAAATTTACTTAATAAAGTATCGATATTCCAACACATTACTGACATGATATGAGATCTGAGAGGTTGCATAACTAATGCAAACAACTCTTTTTAGTGTGAACTTATTAACCTAAACGATAATAACATTTACCATTTTGTAGCGAAATTAATACCAGCATTGAATCGATATCTGATATTTTAATTTTCATATGTAAAAATTTTACAGTTCACATAGATTCGATTTTCGTAAAACGAAAGAAACGATATAGTTTAAACCCTTTTAGTTTTACATAACGTCTGATAAATTTTATTAAAATATTCGGAAGAAAATTGGCACCAAAACCCTTTCATCAAGAGATTGGCCGTTTGGCCATTGCATCGTCAGAAATCATATACATTTGTATATGTGATTCATTTGCCGTTTCTCACCGCATAAATGACTTACAATTTATTTTTTTTTGCATAATAAATATAACTAAAATATTTTATATAATAATATAAATATATTTTATATAATTAATAAATATAACTAAATTAAATATAAATAACTGTTTAATTGTTTTTATAATATTAACAATAGTAATCTTAACTCAGAAAACACTGAATAGGCTAAATAGTTTTAGCAATAGAATACCGATAATACAGGTGTAATAGTGAGGTAGTACCCGTAGTAACATAGTAGGAGAATCGGTTTATAACAGCACGCCAATATCTATTGGCCGGCGTAATGGCCTCGATGTGTTCGTATGGCGAGCCGAGCGAGATCACCGCTCCCTACTCGCCCATCATATAGACCTAGACCGTCGTTAAAGATGGGCCGAGCTTTGCTTCCGCTTTTGCGAGGTCTTAACGCGGACGACAAGATGTCGCCCACAAACGAGACCGCGCGCTACTGGCAATGGTTCGCTCCACTCGACCTTCTCTGGTCCTGACGTCGTGAGTCCCGCTGGCGGGGACTTCTTCACGGCTTGTTCTCACTCATTTGACGCCTAGTTTCACTGCTTCGCTTCACCAGCGTCCGCCCCCCGGGGGGTGTCATCGTCCTGGGGGTTGCAAAAGGCGCGACGCCCGGATTTTGGTCTCTCGGGCGATCCTCTGCGACACCGTGCCGCTTTGGATCGCCGTCGGGGGGATGAGTTATGTAACTCGGGAAGGGGGGCTCGTTTCCAAATCGAAAACGATCCCAGGGTCGGGAGTTGGATATTAGGGTGGATGTCTTATGTCTTCCCTAAAACAGAAAAATTATTTTGGGGCCCCTGCGCGGGCATGGTCAACCGAGCCGCGTCTCCGCCTTTTCCGAATCTCAACGCGGGAGACAAGACGTCGCCCGCAAACGAGACCCGAATCAGCGGTGGCACTCGACTCGGCTGAAGTTGATTCGACCTGTGAAAAGGGAGGGGGTCTTTTGCGTTACCTGGAGCGGTCTCCTTGGCCGTCCCCTCTTCTGAAGTTGGCTGAGCTTCGCCTCCGCTTTCGCAGGTCTCAATGCGAGAGGCAAAATGCCGCTCGCAAACAAGACCTGCTCGTCGGTTGGTTCCCCTCGGCGTCCTCTGGTCTAGGCATAACAGCACAGACCAAACATCAGTAAATAGATAGGTGACTCGTAGATATTAATTGGTATCAAATTCTAGCACCATCTAAACTATTCTCACGGTACTATAAATTCAAATTACCTGTCGATGCTATAGAAATCTATTATTTGTTATATGTAAATTGACAGGATATTTAAATTGAGGTTTTTTTCTTGGGTTGTAGATTAACTGAACTTAAAAAAATACACTACGTTTCAATTTTATATAGTAATTATTTTCAGCAAAAATTTATGATTTACATTTTGTCTAATATAAGTAAGTGTTTTAGCACAACTCGTGACATTCTAATACTTAGTCATAGCAGACTAAAAATCTAAATTTTGCATTATATCCTGGTGATTTATGTGTATACAGTTAATGCAAAAGTTTTTTTGATCGTTATTATATAAATCTAAAAAGTAATATATTTTTTAAATTTATCTTATCAACAAATCAAGAAAAAAGAAACAGTGATAAATGATTTATGTCTAACATTGTAATTACAAAATTTTCAGTTATGTGTTAAAGCAAATAATGTATGGTATAGTAGACAGTAAACAAAATACACATCCAATAGATATCAGTTATATATTAAACCAATAATAATAATACTAATACATTTATTCAATAGCATATTAATAATTTAAAAGTAAGAGTGTTCAATTCATTATCAAAACAATATTTTAGTTTTTTAATATACAAACAAAAAATTGGTATCATACAAACAAAAAATCATATCAAATACTACTGAAGGTAGTGAAAATAAACTGAAAATTTAGAACAAATACCCTATGACTATTTATAAATTGACAATACTAAAATTTCGTCATTCAAAGTATATCTTCTAACCGTAGCTTTAAGTTTCTGTGTTCGTTGCTGCGATATAAAAATATTTAAAATAGTTTCATTTACAACCTTCAAAGAACTTGGTCCATTTGAATTGTTCTGTAAATTCAAGAGTTTCGTTCATAACTGTTGTCTTGCTCCTTTGAAAAATTCTTTGCAAATTTCTAGCCTTATAATAAAATAATTTTGCTTTTGGTGTTAGTTGATTCTGTCTGGTCACACCACTATGGTATTGTAAACCTTTTAATCTCCTTAGGATGGTAGAACCTGAAATAGTACATTATGTAAGCAGTAATATTGATTAGTAAAATATACCAAAACAAAATGACATGTTTAAGAGAAGAAAATAAATAAGGAAATGATTTTGTAAGTATAACAGTGACAACAAATGTCACTCTTTAAATAATGTTTATAACGTACCTATATGTGCTTCATATATATACGTTTTTATGTATGCTGCTTTATTTTTACGAGAGCGAGGTTTACAGTATAGATAGAGTACGCTGTACTGATAATTTTCAATGGGGCCGAAATTAGATGCGTTGTTCTCGTGTATAAATATCTGATTTATTCCTCTATTCAAAATAAATGAAATAAAAATCATTTTCTTGTAGAATTTACTTATCATGAGAACTTTGAGGTATGAGGTGTGTCCAAGAACTCGAGGTGTCTTGGACACGCAATGCGTTAAGAGTTTAATTCACTATGTAACAAGCAGATGGCTATAATATGCTGTCGCATGTGCACGTCGACGCCTTGGTCTTCATTATTTCCATAGTTTACTGTTCAACACAATATATCAACAATCAACACGCAACGTTTTTCAGTCTATCAGTTCTATGTCGTCGGACTTTAGATGGATCATCAGATTAAATACAAAAATGAAATAAAATTAACTACCACCCAGGCAGATAAACAGAAGTAAATTTTTAGATCTCCTTATTTGTATGTCATGTTATGAAAATATTTATCTAATAAGAAAATCTAGTTAATAAATTATTGGCACCTAAACTTTTGCAGTTTAAAAGTCACCAAAAAAACCTTCCAACATGTCCAACAAAATCAACAAGAATATTTACTCATACAGAAAAAGTAAGAAAACTAAAAGCAACCAGTACGAATAAAAACGACAGTCCTAAACTAACACACTAATAATCGGATCTTTGATGGAACGTTTATGTTGTAACAGTCTGTCAAGATCGCAAAGCGAGAGGACGTAATTACTAAGCTCAGGTGACGTCACCTAAGCGACGAGGAAAACCCCGATTACCACTCAGGTTACACAAAATTAGCTGGAACAACCACTTGTCTATGTGGGTAACTGCATAGACAATTGATCGACTCCAGTTGATTTCGTTTACAATTTAATTTAATTTATTATATATACTTTTTTGTTTAATCATACTTTTCTTTTTTCAGGATTACTAATACAATTCAATTTATACTTTTGTGTTTTCAGGATTAATCGTACTTTTATTTTTTCAGGATTACTAATATTGTTCTGTTCCAGGATTAATAACACTTCTGTTTCAGGATAGTATACTTTCTTTGTTTTTCAATTCTATCCGAGGGTGAAATCGTGAGATCGAAACCACTAGTACGCTGTACAGGAAGGGGGGGGGGAACAATAGTGGAAAAACGTGAGATTACCGAGGAGGACGGTAACATGTACAGGTCGGATGATACCGACCTGGACTCCTCGACTTTGGAGAGCTCTCCGGAGCCGAAGACCACAAGTAGGAGTCGCTCTCCCATGGGTCGTAGTCCGAAGCTGCTCGGATGAGGGGGTTGTTATGGGCACCTGCTTGATCGTAGAGCTTACGAGCCCTAGCTCGGATTTTTTCCGTCACAGTGGTGAAGTGTATGTTTCGCCGGATGTCGATGTTCCTCACGTACCACGGGGCGTCCACGGCACGGCGGAGAGCGACGTTTTTGACGGCCTGAATCCTCTTCATGTATGTCTGAGCAGCGTAGTCCCAAGCTATCGATTCGTACATCAGTAGGGGCTGAAGGACTTGCTGTATTAGGAGCAACTTGTTTCTGAGGGTCAGCTGGCTGTTGCTTCCCGTCATCGCCCAGAGCCTGGCCGCGATAGCTTTGGCACCTCCCGCCACCTGGTGAATGTGATCTCTGCATGTCAATGACTTATCCATGACAACTCCCAAGGTACTTGGTTTTGTCCCGCCATTGGATATCCGCGCCGTTGAAGCTCATATGTCCTTTCGGGGTTTCCCGCGTGTTCTTGAAAAGCACCGCCCTGCTTTTCTCTGCATTGATGGCTACCTTCCACTTGTTGCATCAGTCGGCTAGTTCATCCTCAGCACACTGCAGAGATACGTCATTGCCATGTGCGCTTTCCGCGACTTCGCTACAATCTTCGTGTCGTCAGCGTATAGTGGCCGTGCGCTCTGTCCTTGGCAGGTCTGACGTGAAGATGTTGAAGAGGTGAGGCGACAGCACCGCACCCTGCGGTACTTCGGCCTCGATAGTCCTGTAGTCCGAAACAGAGGTTCTTACTCTGGCCCGAAATCGCCTTCTTGTCAAGTAGAACTTGATCAGTTTCACCAGAGTAATCGGGTATCCCAAGTCTAGCGTCTTGATTAGAAGTCCGTTGTGTCAGACTCTATCGAAGGCCTTGGAGACATCTAGGAATATCGCTGCAGTGACGTTCTTCCGGTTTAAACCCTCCGTAATGTATTCTGCCAGTCATAACACTTGCAGCTCTGTCGAGTGTTGAGGTCTATAGGTGAACTGCTCGTCAGGGATGACTTTCAGTTCTTCGGTCTTTTCGTGGAGGCGGGCCAGGATGATTCTCTCTATCACCTTGCTGAGCGTGGGCAGCAAGCTGATGGGTCTGAAATTTGACGGATGAATTAAGTTTTTGCCTTGTTTAGGTATGAAGATCACGTCAGCATTTTTAATCCTTCCGGGACGTGGCGGGTCCGCAAAACTCCGTTCGCGATGTTCAGCAACGCGGCGACTCCTTAGTGCTATGTTGCCGATGTCATCGTGTCCCCGAGGCTTTCCTGATCTTAAGAGTGCTCAGGATGGCCTTGATCTCTTCCATCGTAGCTGGTCGGAAATGGAAACCGTCGTCATCGGCGTCGCGGATACGACGTGCCCTCCTCCTGACGTCATCCGTCCAGTCCTCGTCCTCGTCGTCCAGCTGATTTTCGTGGCACTGGAGCTCCAGACTGTCCGCGAAAGCCACTATTTTGTCCTCGTCAGTGAATACCAGCCGCCCTCTTACTCCGTGTAACGGCGGGATTGAACGTCTGGCTCGGCGGAGAACTCTCTGAGTACTCCACAGGCTGTTGTTCGTCGGGTCGAGGGACATCAGGTGGCGATTCCACGCTTCTTGTCTGTCTTTGTCCAGGGCTGCTTTGACTCTCCGGCTTCCTCCGGCTGATTCACTGCACACCTATCCTCGGGTTGTCTAGTAACTCTAGTACGTATGGTTCTTCGTTTCGCCGCTGTACGTTCCCTGATCGGGTCCTTGGTGGGGTCTGAAACGAAGCCAAACTGTCGGTTATTTTTCCTTACCGTTTTCTGTTGGAAATCACGATTTCCTACCTTTCGTGGTACTGTCTCATTGCATCCTGGATGTCCTCGGTGAACCGAATCGCTGCTGCCTCGACGCCCCGCGCTGTTTCCAATGGGGGGATGACCTCGATGCGGCGTTCCAGATACGTCCGGAACTTATTCCAGTCCGTGTGTCTGGTGACGAAGTCTTCTCTCGTCTCCGGGGTCTCATTCTGCAGATGAACCAGAATGGGGTCGTAATCCGAACACCTTCTCTCAGGTGGTCGATGTTCTCGACGTGAATGTTCTGGGCGATGGCGATGTCCAGTATATCCGGTCTCCCTATTGAGTGGTGGGTCGGTTCCATGGGGCCAACGGGTTGTACTTCAGGGTGGTTTTCAACGAACGCCAGTAGCGCTCTGCCACTAGTGTTCGTTATCCGACTATTCCATAACGGGTTCTTGACATTGAAATCTTCCACAGCAAGGGTCCTGCCTCCTATGGGGAAGATCTCGTCTAGGTCTCGTTCTTGCACACTCCGTCTGGGACGTTGATAGCAGGCTACGATCCGAAGCTTATCCTGTTGTCCTGTTCGGATGGTCACGATCACCGCCTCCATGCTCTCCGTGTCCGGATGGGGCTGAACGTGATGGGCGATGCCTGTCCTGACCAACAGCGCAACTCCCCCGCTGCGCCGGTTTTTATCTCGTCTATGGACCTGGTATCCACGTACTCGTAGGGGATCGTCTGGATGCTACTTGGTCTCCTGGAGGACCATGACGTCGACTTGATGATTTTCGATAATTTCTTCTAGTTCAGTCTTCTTTCCTTAGCGTAGAGACGTTCCATGACGCGATCTTGAGGGACCTTCTTGCAGTCCGGTATGCTACCATTTAGGGTTGTCCCATGGTTGGCATTTTCGCAAAAAATGCATTCAGGGCCGAGTACCTTTGTTGCACGTTGGCCATCATCGCGGCCAACTCCTTGATGTTCGTCGCTACCTCCGAAGCGGGAGCAGCTGGTGTCCTCCGCCACCCAACTTCCGCGGCATAAGATCTTGCTGTCGGCGCCGTCCTCCACGCCGACGTTGGGGTGATTGATGATTGCGGGGCTGGTCTCAAGGTGGAGGGTGTTGCTGCGGTGGATGCGGTAGGGACAGCAACCCCTACAGAATGAAGACACAAGAGACCCAAAATCATGGCAGTATAACCGCATAGACCCCCTTTACAGGTCAAACATAACTTTTCATTACAGCTAAGCCCTATTGCTCCACTAACCATTTTTTATATTATGTTTAACCATTTACTGTTACAGGAAAGACACACGACTTCCCTCTCACACACATCTGACTCCAAATCCTGGGATCCTTTTCTAATAGAGAAGGACCGCTCCTGAGTAACAAGACTCACTCTCCTGACGGCGATTCAAGCGACGCGGTTCGTCCGCATTGTCGTGGAAGATCATGTCCCAATTCCCGGGCGTCGTGTTGGTCGCGGCGCCCACGTCAAGAAATCCCCCGAGGGGTTTACGCTGGCGAAGCGATGCGGCGAAACAAGACCAAAGATCAAGAAAAAGCCGAGAAGATGTCCCTGCCGGCCTTACTTAAAGGCGTCGGGACCAAAGGAGGATGAGGGGAGCGAACCGCTGCCAGTCGCACGGGTCTTGTTTGCGGGCGGCACTTGCCTTTCGCAACCCACGGAAGCGGAAATAAAGCTCGGCCTACCTTCGTACGACGGTTCCGGTCTACACGATGGGCGAGTAAAGAGCGGTAATCTCGTTCGACTTGCCGACAAAACCCATCAAGGCCATTATGTCTGCCAATTAATGTTTGTGTTGTAACATGCGATTGTTAAGAGTTTTAGCCGTTTATTCCTCTGATTGGACAGAACTATTAACAACTATGTGGTATATCTATGTTACTGTATAACAATATAATATTCCATCGTAGGCTCGAATGGCAAGTTCACAAATTATTCAAGCCCTAAGACATAGATTAACAGTCACTTTTACTATACTTTTAATTGATTTTCCATATGATTCACTGATTAATGTTACCAGGTGCATAAAAATCGTATTTCCATAATTTGGGTGTACTGTTGTGTAAACATAAAAAAACATATCGGTAACTACATTTAAGAACGGAAAATTCATTATGCGACTATTAGACCACGTTCATAAGTTTAAAAACATGGCCAAACGTAGTCCCTGGGATAGAAAATATGTAAAAAGATCAAGAAGACTAGAGAGTAAGGAGACATAGCTCCTCGAAAAATCAGTGGTGGGGTGGCACGAAAAACGTCGGCAATATGGCAGGCTCGCGTAGAAGCGCGCGGGATCTGCGCATGCCGTTTATCCTCGTCTATCGCGGTTTCTCTCTCACACTATCAAAATGTCGGGTTCTATTGAGCCACGATCAGGGCTTTTGCTGGAACAATTCGCAACGCAACAATATCTCGACACTTTTGACATATTCAACAGAAAAACTGAAAACGCTCAAAACACAGCAAACAAAAATAACTTCGCTCAGTTCTATACAATGACCGCCATGATGAAGTACACCACGTGATCACAGTGCGGACGCTTTTCGCGCTACTCCCCCCACTCGAGTCATATCTCCTGTTCTCCAGTCCAAGAAGACTAGAGAGTAAGGAGACATAACTCCTCGAAAAATCAGTGGTGGGGGTGATACGAAAAACGTCGGCAATAAGGCAGGCTCCCGTAGAAACGCGTGGGATCTGCGCATGCCGTTTATCCTCGTCTATCGCGGTTTCTCTCTCACACTATCAAATTGTCGGGTTCCATTGAGCCACGATAAGGGCTTTTGCAGAAACAATTCGCAACGCAACAGTACCTCGACGCTTTTGACATATTCAACAGAAAAACTGGAAACGCTCAAAACACAACAAACAAAAATAACCTCGCTCGATTCTACGCAATGATCGCCATGATGAAGCACACCACGTGATCACAGCGTGGACGCTTTTCGTGCTACCCCCACCACTCGATTATTATGTTATGTCTCCTGTCCTCTAGTCTTCTTGCTCCAGTCTTCTTGAAAAAGATATATTATCTATGGTTCCTGGTTTACGGGTGTTGGTCTATTCTTTGCTCGTAGACTCTTTGCTCGTAGATGAGGTCTATGGTCCTTGGCATGCGCAGCGGTATTTTGCATTTAGTCTGTCTTTTTGCTCGTAGGTAGAGAGTGTGAATCGAAATTTCTCATAATTTCACGGAAATTCTAACTGTAAGAAGTATACGTGTGTTGTAGATTTCAGTTATTGCACAACTTACTGTAAGCGTGATGTAAATTGTAAGAAAAATTTAATGTACAATTGGTTACATAAATTTTTGTACATGCACTCCCGGAATGGTTGGAGGTACTCGTATATATATGTGTACATATGTTTTATATTGACAATGTAGTATTTTTGGGCGATCGAGAGTTTTCATCATGTCGTACAGTTATCAGTCAAGTTATTTAAATTCACGTTACAATCAAGCTCAAGCTTATGATGGTATTCAAAGTTCTTACACAGATTCCACAAATCAAATAGTGGATAGAAGCCAAGTTGTAGAATTATCTACATTGGAACCAACAGCTCAAGAATTTTATCCCTTAAGTGCGGTCTCAAGTTCATCTTCTGTTAATGGTGCTATCAAAAAAACCAATCAAAATGAAAGAAACAAGTACAAGGACAATAAATTTAAGAGAAATAAAAAATATGGAAGCGGAAGAATATTTAATGGTTCTAAATATGATACCGATAATACCGAAAACTGTTTCAATACTGAAGAACAAAGTCAAGTTTTACAAGCTACAACAAGTTTTTTAAAAAATTCTAACCATGAAAAAACTGAAAACATTGAAAGTGTAATGTCACATACTAATTATTCCTCTAATAACCCACAGTCTTGTGTAGAGATGAAAAATCCAGAAAACTACAGATATAAGCCTTTCAACCGAGATCGTAACCAATATCAAGAAAGACATTTTAAGAACTATGGATATAGAAATAGATATAATGAAAATATAATTGGTTCCGAGAAGTATAAGGTACCAGAAAATCCGAGATATGAAAATTCGAACAGAAACTATAAAGGCAATAGTAAAACATATGGTAAAATAAATACACATATTGATAATAGACAGGAACGAAATAAAAAATTTTATGAAATGTCGGAGAGAAATTCTAATTATGAGAAACATAATCAAAGTAATAGTAACTCTGAAAAATCAGAAAATAGTTCTAAGTACTGTGATAGAAGAGTTAACTATTATAATAATTCTAGTGTTAATAATGAATTGGCTGAAAAGTTAGATAGTGTAAATCAGTTCGAGAATAAGAATAATGTTAAGGAAAAGAAGAGTAGTTATAATATTAGTTTTAAAAGTGGATTTAAGGTTTATGATGATAGAAATGGGAAAGTAGAATTTAAAAGTCGAGGTGACTGGAGACGAGGTGGTAAAAATTCTACGAATGTTGTAGCTAATTTAAATAAGAAATGTAAGTTATACTATTTTTTTATTACATTATTTGCTGCTAGCTATGTACCTATATAAATTAACAATTATGTAAATTCATAATGATTTCCCTAATGCTATATTTCTAATTCTTACTCTTGCTCAATAAACAATTTTTATCCTTCCTATTCCTGAATAAAGTCAATCGTAAGTTTAATTATGTGATATATACACTTTCTATAGTCCCATCCATTTACTTTATTGGAAAAATAGTGAATTTATTGCTAAATCTATTCACTTTATTTTCATATAGAATATATAAGAACATTCTATAATTGATACAATGGTAATTTGGTAAACAAAACAGTAGTCACTAATTATCAATTTACCAATAGCCTGTGAAAATATGGAAGAAACATTTTAATTTCAATGGAAAAGTTATAGTGCTATATAAAATTGCAGTTACTATTTTGTTTTCTGCCTATTATTATTTTTAATTTTGAGAACATTATAAACCTTTTATTTAAAATTTAAATTCTTCTTGTAGTAAATTCAATGTTGATATGTAATTAAATTTTGGGGCCCTTTTTAATGGATATTAAGAAAGGATGAATATATCTTTCAGTAACAACAGAAAAGTTTATATTACCGAGAGGTAATATATGATATTGTATATATATATGACAGTGTAGTAAAATTATTGCTAAACTTAGTCACCCTCTTAATTTTTTCAATGTTATTCGGGTTGTATTAGATTCACATGCTATTCTATATAGAATTTAATTTTTGTAATCCGTGATATTATATCTTTTAGTTGATGCTGCATCTCAAAGAGAAAGACTTCAGGAGATGTTAAATCGTCGACATTTGGAATGTCTTGTTTGTTGTGAAAAAATTAGAAATACAGATAGAGTATGGAGTTGCATGCAATGTTATCATATTTTACATTTGAATTGTGTGGCTGCATGGGCCAAATCTTCCAAGGTTGAAAACGGGTGGCGATGTCCAGCTTGTCAAAATGTATGTAGTGACGTTCCCAAACAATACAAGTGTTATTGTGGTAAAACTGTAGATCCGAGATATGATCCAAGTATTATACCACATGGGTGCGGAGACATCTGTTTAAGGAAAGGTCGTATCTGTGAACATAAATGCATAATATTATGTCACCCTGGTCCATGCCCTGATTGTAATGTGATGGTAGAGAAACCGTGCGGCTGTGGATTAACAAAGCAAACTGTAAAGTGTAGTACTGAAATAGAAATTGTTTGCAGTTCCATTTGTAATAAAATCCTTAATTGTGGTGCCCATAAATGTAAGTCTGTATGTCACACCGGAAGTTGTAATCCTTGTAGTAAAATGATAATACAAGAATGTTATTGTGGCAGACAAGGTAGAAGAGTGGCTTGCTCTGCCGAATTTTCTGGTAATACTCAATATGCTTGTGAGGATTTTTGTGGAAAGACATTGTCATGCGGGAATCACAAGTGTCAAAAAATATGCCATGAAGGACCTTGTGAGACTTGTGTTAGAGATGTTAATGTGATACACACCTGTCCCTGTGGAAAAACACCTTTGGATAAACCACGAACTTCATGCAATGACCCAATACCTTGTTGTGAGAAGGTTTGTCTTTAAATTGTATTTGACATTCGTAAAAGTTTATTTCAGAATTAGTTCTCTTCAGTATTAAATAATCTATATGTATGTTTTATTATTTTACATTGATTGCAATTGAACTATTAAGAGATTGGCATGAAAGCTTGTGAAGATCGTGTTACATTAAATTTTTGTTAATGCCAAGTTTAAAAAATTAATTTTTCACTTTGCAATTATTTAAACTTGACCATATTCATTATAAGAAAGGACCTAATAACAAGTAGCAATTTTTTAAAAATAAATTTTGATTTTCACTTTATTTCATTAACCATTTATGACAGATAAAGATTTTCTAGTATTTTTTAAATAAATAATAATTCAAAACCAGGAGTATTACAGAGAGTGCAGTTAAAAACATTTAAAAAACCTATTTAAAAAAAACCAATGATGTATTTGCTGCTGCATCATATCCAAATTCCACATAAACTAGACATTAAAAAAATATATGATTAACTATATTATATATATTTAGTTAATAAGAAAATTTAGATATTTTTCAATTAAGGACCATTTATTCAATTTACAATATGCATGGAATACTGTGAATCACTCAATACCCGCTCAAAATATTTGATATTCCTGGTTGCGACAAACCAAATGTACAGATAATAATATATTTCACAGCATTTCTGTATTTCCCATGTTCCTTAATAATATAAGCGTCAATAGGCTACTAATAAGTTAGGAAATGTTAATGAGGATGCGTGTCCTATTAATGAATCAAAACAAAAATATTTCTTGCCATGACTTTCTGAAATTTATTTTCCCTCTAATATTTAAAAGCACTTCAGGAAAAAAAGTAAGATACTCCAATTATTTTGTTAGAATAAATGAGACGAAAAAAACAAATTTTGAAAAGTTTAAAATAAGGAAATAAAACAAAAATCAACTAGGAACTAATTTGCCTTTTATTTTGATACTTTTTCACTAAAGTCATTCTTGCACAATATAACATAATGAAATATACTTTTAATAATTGTAATAAGATCATTATATATTAGCATTATATAGTCATGCTTGCATACGCACTACTACCTCATCATTTCAAAAATTTTTTTAGATATGTAACAAACTGCTCACATGTGGGCAGCCATCTTCACCACATAGATGCAGAGAATTATGTCACGAGGGCGATTGTCCGCATTGCCCTTTAACCACTGTTGTTCGATGCCGTTGTGGTCATATGGATAAGGAGTTGCCGTGTCATGCAGTAACCACTAAAGCAGATGATGCTAGATGTGAAAAGAAATGTACAAAGGTGCTGTAAATCAAGTATCTGTTTTGTATTTAAATGCATTATTTATTTATTTTTTATATAACGCATAATTTTTTTCTTATAGAAACGTATGTGTGGTAAACACAGATGTAATCAACGATGTTGCATTGAAATTGAACATTTCTGTCCACTTCCATGTAATCGTCAGCTCTCCTGTGGTCAGCACAGATGTGAGCGCACATGCCATTCTGGTCGATGTCCTCCATGCATTGAAACGAGTTTTGAGGAATTGTACTGTGAATGTGGAGCGAGTGTGTTATATCCACCTATTCCTTGTGGTACTAAACCTCCTGCCTGCAATGAACCTTGTTCAAGGGAACGCCCATGTGCTCATACTGTAAATCATACTTGTCATACAGGGCCTTGTCCTCCTTGCACTGTGCTTTGCAAGAAGTGGTGTCATGGCCATCACGAACAACGATCAGCCATTCCTTGTCATCAAGAGACTTTCAGCTGTGGATTACCGTGTGGAAGAAGGATGTCTTGCGGAAGACACAAATGTAATAAGCCATGTCATGAAGGTCCATGTCCAATTCCTTGTAAACAGCCCTGCAATATACCCAGGACTCTGTGTGGGCACCCCTGTGGGAAACCATGTCATGACCCACCTTGCCCAGAGAGCAGTTGCAAACAAAATGTTCCTGTTACATGTTCATGTGGTCTGCAGAAAAGTAGTCGACCATGTATGGAAGTGGCGGAAGAATTCAAAAATATTGAAATGGCTCAACTTAAAGAGAAAATGGGTGATTTATCAAAAGACCAAACAGTAGATATTACAGATATTATCAGTAAACCAAAGAAACCTGTGGTTCTCAAAATGTAAGTTTTTCAATACAATATATATAATTTTAGTTTATAAAGTGATTATGATGATCTTCCAATTTGATATGAATGTATTGATCAGATCGGATTTTATTTTTGTTGTGATTATTCAATATTTGTTTTTATTATGAATTCAAAAACATTTGAATTTATTTAGATAATGTATCATTCATCTCTATTTTTAATACTAAATACAATCATGTCATCGTAATAATTGAATACTGAATTTTTGTTATTCAACTTTTATTAATTTAATTTATTATGAAACTTCATACAACCATAATAAATAAATTGCTAAATCAGTAAATAAGTTTAGTTATCAGTTGTGTAATACTGCTGCTTTGTTCATTTATTGACTGGAATCTTTGTTCACCTATTATACAAAAATAAAACCAGGATAAGATAAATGTAATTATAGAAAAAGTTTAAAAAGTATGTAAACAAAAATTACTAAAAACAATGACAAATTCAGAACCTTTCCTCGTGTTACTCAACAAAATTTTAAAGTTTGAACATACAGGAATCGACATCCTTCCCCTAAAACCTCAGGCTGCAGGGGACGGTTACACGTTAAAACAAGGACAAACATTTATTCTCAGGGAGAGGCATCAAACTCCCCCCATTGGGATTCGAACCCAAGCACGCAATGACACCTTAAGTCCACTCGGCCTCCGTGGACCACACTACAAATGACATTGTCGCAGCCACCTCTATAGAATACAATAGATCGTCCATCCATATAAGGCCGCGGAGTACCTTGCAGTCCCATAGCTTCACGTTAGACAACTGATCTGAATGCCCATTGTGTTTTCATAACTTGATTTTTTTTTATATCAGATTACTATGCTTAAGCAGAGAACTTTGTTCCTATTTGATTGTTCATGATTTTTATGCATGTTAGTTCAGATAATAATTTTCTTTTACATGGTATCACTTTGTTTTAATGCGTATTGATTTATGGTTGGTCTATTGGATTTTATTAATAGTGGATTTATATAAAAAAAAAAAATGTAGTTTAGGCATATATACAAGATGACTTTTTGTGTTATACGTATGAGTATATTTTTGTCAGTGGAATAAAAACAAGGGTGTCAAATCTTGGTTATTGCTGACTAAATAAACAGACTGCTTTAATGTTCTATCAGATAAAAATCTTAATTGCTAAATTATATTTTAAAACCATCACTTTTGTACTTTTTTTTAAGTGGATTATTTACCTGTAGGTCTATTATCAAACAAAAACATTAGTATCCAGTATTAAAAATAAAAACATCCTATCGGAATAAAATTAACATTAACAACAAAACAATAAAAGAATTGTAAATAACCACCTTCAAAACAAAATTTTATATTGAGCTCATTTAATTTGTAGTGAATAGTATAAATATTACAAAATTGGACAAAACATTAAATATAATGTCTGTATTCAGGTAGTCACATGTGTATTATCAGATGATTAAAACTGATGCTGCATCAAAGGTTCCAGTCTCTTCCTTGGGAATTAAAATAATCCTTGTTATGCCATATAACAGTCGTCAAGGGAGATGGCTATTTATTAATTCTCACGATAAAAGTTTATTCCAATTATTGAAATAATTTTAGGCAAACTGTTCTCACCCTCACTTCATCTTTAATAATTATTTTAGTTTGGAATGTACCGAAGAATGTCGTGTGCTGGAAAGAAATCGACGGCTTGCCATTGGTTTACAAATACGCAATCCTGATCTGAGTCAAAAGTTGACTCCCAAATATACAGACTTCATGAAGCAGTGGGCAAAGAAGGACCCTTATTTCTGTCAAAGAATTCATGATAAGTTATCAGAACTTGTCCAATTGGCCAAACAGAGTAAACAGAAGAGCCGTTCGTATTCTTTTGAGTCCATGAATAGAGATAAACGTCATTTTGTCCACGAATACTGTGAACACTTTGGAGTGGAAAGTGCGGCTTATGACATGGAACCGAACAGGAACGTGGTTGCCACAGCTATTAAAGATAAATCTTGGTTGCCTAGTATGAGTTTATTAGAGGTGATTCAGAGAGAAAATGGCCAGAGAAAAGTACCAGGACCTATATCTGTTTTTAGTAAAAATACCTCGAGTAAATCTGAAACAGTTTCTTTAAAATTATCATGCCAAAATCAAAGGCCGATGCATTCTGGAGAACTTGTAGATTATTTTGATGCACAAGTATGATTACCTATTTTTACATTCATTTGTATTTGTTATAAAATAAATAAAACACTACTAATTATGCATATATTTCTTTGACTTTTTTTATAACTTTATGTGAAAATTATGACTGCTGCTTTGCCATACCAGGAGACTTCAAAATAATCTTGAAGTTTTGTTTGATCACTTTATCTGCTTCAGAAGACGTCCAAAGATTGTATCCGTCTTTGGACTTCTTCTGAAGAAGGTGAAACGATAATCAGTGAAATACCAAGATGAATTGAATTATTACTATGGCATAACCCAGGATCTACTTCATTAGATACAGCCATTATCCAATGAAGTACAATAGATCCTGTATTCTATTAAAGAATATACATATATCTGTATTCTATTAAAGGATATACATTGCTTAACCCGGGAACAGTCGCGTTAGAAAAATTACCCTAAAGGTCGCGTGTTAAATTTAACCTAACATTTACTATTTTTAAATAAAACCAAAATAACTTTTACTTTAGTTAATATTTTTTTTATTTTTACTTTATACAATTAAACTGACCAATATAATAGCTTGCATAAATTAATATTTACTCATCAGAATTTTCTCCCTCGGCGACGCAAGAGGTGCATGTCAATATGGATGTCATGGTATGCTCTTTGCAAATAGGAAATTTACATTTTTCACAGCGTTGCAGAGTCAAATGGTTTTTTCTGATGGGGCAGTATCTGCATCACATTTTAGGCTGCTCATTTTGTGGCGCTGCGGCAATCATGTTTGTATTTATACCAGTGACGGCGGCTATTTTTCCTCGAAGTCTCAGAGATAAGGTTGGGATCGATGCACGGAGTGTTAAGTGGGGAAGAGTTAAATGTTTCGAGATCCATTATAAACTTTCTTCTTGATATTGTAATGTTTGTATTAGCATTATAAATGATTTGCCCGTTTATTGGAGCTATGTTCAATAATGTGGAAAACACAGTCAATGGCCAGCGATTGCTTTTTCGTGCGACACTATATTCGGACTTTAATCGATCCACCACATCCACGCCACCTTTAGTTTTGTTGTAGAATGTGATACCTTCAGGTTTTTTGGCCTCAATACTAGTTGGATCAATTATGCCCTCATTATGAAGGGTTGAGAGCATTAAAACGTTCTTGTTCTTTTTTGGAATGTATGAAACAAGAAGACAATTGTTATCATCTTTACTGAAAGCAAATATAGTAGAACAGGTTGGCCGGTCTTTGACATTTAGAAATTCTCCTGGAATTTCCCGTTTATTTTTGCGTAAAGTGCCCACCAGTGTAAGTTTATGATTGACAAGTAGATCATTGGCAAGCGGTATCGAAGTAAAATAATTGTCGACAGTAATATTCTTACCAGATTTATCTATAGTGGATATTAGCCTCTTCACGACACTAGCAGCATCATTGGGTAAATAAAAAGGTCCAGCAGGTTAATTTCCGGGATAAATTTCCATGTTATGAGTGTAAAACATTCTCGAATCAACTAGACTGTAGATTTTGATGCCGTATTTTGCCGGCTTGTTGGCAATATATTGCCTGAAACGACATTTTCCGCGGAAAGATTCAAGAATTTCGTCTATTGTTACATATTCGCCAACACTGTAATTATTGGAGCATCTCTTAACGAATTCTTTAAAAATTTTTCTAATTGGCGCCAAATTGTCATATTTAGCCATTTTTTGCCTTGTAGTTCCATCATCAAATCTCAAACTTCTCATAAGCAAGTGAAATCTTTTTTGGGACTTAACGGCGGAAAAATAATCAGGAGCTGTTCCGTCGTCAGTACTCCATAGGTAAGTAGTGTTGACATATTGGCTTTTCATAACTCCTGCCATATACAATAGTCCTAAAAAAGCGTGCATTTCCACAAAATTTGTTGATAGACAGTCTCTATCACGCTGGTAAGACTCCCGTAGTTGGGTAAGCTTTTGGTTGGAAAAATGCATAATTTCATGAATGACATCGTCAGGGAAAAAAAATTTCCAGCAGTCTAGTGGAGTTCGGGCATCTTTAGCAACCCTCTTTACACCTGGAAGTTGGGTAATTAAATTATGAACACGTGTCTTGGTTCGAGGTAAATCGGGTTTATGTTTTAACCATTCAGTCTTATTTTTTCCTAAAAAAAATAGACACTCTATGTTGTTTAATTACAGGTAAGGGCACATCCAAGTCAACAACAGGTGTTTCATCACCCTCCGAGTTCGATTGTTCTGTATCTGTATTGTGTTCACTGTGTTCAGAACGAACGTCACTGTTTTCTTGGTAACTATCAGTAGCCTCTATCTCATCATCGGATTCTAACTCTTCATACTATTTTAATAATTGTTGTTCTTGTTTGGGATCCATTTTGGACACTATACTTTGCAAAACTTTTATGAACAGTTTGAAAAACACTCCTTTTTGAACAACCGCACACAAAAAAAGGACATACGCAAATGGTCGCGTCGTTAGATCTCGCCTAACACACCACGCATACACTATCAGTCGCGTAGGCAAAAAACCAAAGATGTTAGGTGAAATCTAACAATGCGACCGTTCCCGGGTTAAGATAACTTGAACGATGCTTACCTTAAAGTGAACAATTATTATATTTTGTCAGTATAATCTACTGATGTGTTACATGATTATGCTAATACATTGGTAAATCAACAGAAACAGCTCTGGATATTGTCATTGATACGGACACAACTGGACTCCGGAGGATACGTTGTCGGCACCTTCCTTGATATTGAAGGAGCCTTCAACTTTACATCCAGGGAGGTGATTAGCGGAGCACTAGGCAGATGCTACACCCCCAGAATAATCGCTGAATGGGTAGACCATATGTTGGGAAACAGGCAGCTTACTGCCAATAAAGGCAAGACTACCATCGAGGGCCGGGTCGACTCGGGCTGTCTACAGGGAGGGGTATTGTCCCCCCTTCTGTGGTACCTGTTCTGTGGTACCCCCTTCTGTGGTAACGAAGGGTCCTTTCCTGGAGCCGAGTCTCGATATAATGCAGGGAGCTTTAAACAAGGTTGGGAATTGATGCAGGGAGAGGGGACTCTCGGTCAATCCCTCTGAAGACTGAGGTGATGGTGTTCACCAAGAAGTATAAGTGGAACAGAACATGTCCGCTGAAACTTGGTGGCCAAGAACTAAGCTATAATAGCGAAGTGAAATACTTAGGAGTAATCCTGAACGGGAAACTGTCATGGGGAAAACATCTAAGTCACATTCCAAGATCACAGTAACACTTTGGCAACTGAGAACAGCCATTGGTAATAGCTGGGGCTTGAAACCGGAAACCATGAAATGGATGTATGAGGCAATTCTCAAACCCAGACTGACGTATGCAGCACTGGTCTGGTGGCAGAGAGCCTGTTTAATGTCGGAAGCCAACCGATTTAACAAGCTAAGAGGATTTATTCTTAGAAGTATAACCGGAGCCCCAAGATCAACACCTATCGAGGCGATGGGGATACTGACGGGGATACCACCTCTTGATGTCACCCTGAAAGTGGAAGCCGCAAAGGCAATGCACAGGGTGGGAAACATGAATAGGAAGGTAAGGAACCTGAATAGACTCTCAAGAGAACTAGCTGAAGAGGGGCTCTTATGGATGCCTATATCCTATGGATCCTATAGCCCTTTGACAGTACAGGTGTCCACTTCCTGTTTGACAAGAAATATAAGATCACCCTCACCAGTAAGACCGACTGGATGGAGGGTCGAGCTGGATTGCCGCTCAATGGAGACATCTGGTACACGGATGGAGCCAAGAGTGGGTGCGGGGGTGTATAGGCGACGCGACGGGATAGGTAAAACCTTCCCCTTGGGCAAATACACTACCGCACTCCAGGCCGAGCTAGTTGCAATTACATACGGTGTTCTGGGGGCCGACCAAAATCGGACCCAAAAGGTATGTATCTGCTCGGATAGCAGGGCGGCGTTGGCAGCCCTGAATTCAGTACCGACAAAGTCGAAGCTGGTCTATAATTTCTATGAAGCATTGAACCACTTGGTAGGGAAGGGACCGGTGAAACTCTTGGGCATAATGGTATTAAGGGAAATCTAATTGCAGATGACCTTGCCAAACTAGGGATCAGGGAAAACCTTTATGGACCGGAACCTGCATTGGGAATAAGTCGGAATCTGATTAGAGACCGCATCAATGGCTAGGCAAGAGAGCAACACAATAAAATGGAGAGGAGTAACAGGTTGTCGAATAACCAAACTCTTCATCAAATACTGAGATTGAGAAATGGGCCAGAATTCATTAAATTGAACAGGCACAAAGCCAGAACCCTTTTTTTTTCCTCGAGGGGAAAATCTTCAAAAGACACCTGGCCTCTGGTGTTCTGTTATTGTTTGGTCAGGTAGTGTCGGATTCGTATACCCCTACCGACTAAAAAAAAAAAAACCCCGCTATCCTATCAGTATAATGTCGAAGAGGAACCGCTCTCGCTTTACTTCTCTTTGACATATCAATCAGGATACTTATTCATTCCCCACTTCCCTTTCCTCCTTCTGTTTTTCCTTCATGATGGCCGTTACCATCTGCTCCACCACTGTCCATCTTTCCCTGCTCTCGAGCATGATTGGGATCATGTTATCTACAGTGATAGCATGTCCTATCTTTTGCTCCGCAGCTCTCCTTTCTCCTATCCACCTTTTGCAGCTGAACACTGTGTGGCCCGCATCGTCGACCTCTCCACAGGACCAGCACTCTCTGCTCTCACATTTGCCTATATCCAATAGGTATTGCGCGAAACAGCCGTGCCCAGTAAGGACCTGGGTTAAATAATACCCGACATCGCCATGTGCCCTTTCGCACCATGGCCTTATGTTCGGGATTAGCACCTTCGTCCATCTCCCTAGAGGCTCCGCCACCCATCTCTCCTGCCAGTGTTCCCATAGGCTCTCCCTTGCTGCACCTCTGTCAGCTCCTCCGTACACCTCCCGACTCTCCCTTGCTAGAAGGTCAATGGGTGGTATACAGGCTATCACCAGCGTTACCGCTGCCGATACGGTCCCATATGCACTACAGACCCTTAGCGCTGCTCTTCTCTGGACTTTGGTGAGCTCCCTCTTCCACTTGTCCCTTCTCAATATATCTACCCACACCGGGGCGGCATGGGCATACAGTAAGATCGACTGCACCACCCCGCTGAGGACTCTCCTCTTTGCTGCCCTGGGGCCCTTAATGTTTGGCAGCAAACGAAGCAGGGCCGAAACAGTTTTACCAGCCTTTTCTAACGTCTGTTTGATATGTTCCCTAAACGAGAGGGAACTATCAATCCAGACTCCCAGGTACTTAATACTCTGCTTCGGCACAACTTCGGTATTCCCTACTCGAAACGTGATGTACGGAAGCTTTCTCCTCCTTGTCAGGAGGACTGTCTCCGTTTTATCCAAAGCCAGAGTCAGTTCCCTATCCTCAATCCATCTTCTGATCCTCTCGACAGTGAGGTTGGCGTTTTCCCTCACGTCAGCACCACTTCTTCCGGTAACGACCACCGCAACATCATCAGCATAGCCCAAGACCCTCACTCCTTCGGGCACTCTGAGTCTAAATACCCCATCGAACATAATGTTCCATAGGGTAGGACCCATAACCGACCCCTGTGGTACTCCACATGAGATTCCCCTCCTGTCGCTACCGTCCCCGGCCAGCAATATCAAGCCCCTGCAAGACAGGTAGCTAGCGATCATGTTTACAACATACGGTGCTATTTCTAGCTCCCGCAGTCTCCCCATGATCCTTACCCATGAGGCTGAATTGAACGCGTTTTTCACGTCCAAAGTGATCAACGCGCACAGATTCTTGGACTCCCACGCCTTCTGTGCAATGGTTTTTATAACCATAACAGCATCTACCGTAGATCTCCCTGCCCTGAACCCGTACTGGTTCTCCGCCAGGCCTCCCTTTCTCTCCAGCTCCCCTAGGAGTCTCCCTAGGCTGAGATGTTCCAAGAGTTTCTCGAGTACATCAATCAGACATATCGGCCTGAAAGATGCGGGGTCCTCCATCGGCTTGTTTTCCTTGAGGATTAGAACAAGCCTGGCCATCTTCCATACCTCGGGAAAGACACCGATCCTCATGACATCGTTCATGATTCGCAGCACCTCCGCAGGATATTGCTCCACCACGGCCTTCAGGATCTCAGGGGGGATACCGTCCGGACCAGGCGCCTTGCCATTCTTGATCTTGACACAAGTCCTTAGCAGTTCCTCCTCCGTAAGCGGATCGAAAACTGCTCCTGGTTGGCTCTCCCATTCTTCCACCGGTTTCTCGGGGAAGAGCGCGGCCACCGCCTCTCTCATCTTTTCTAGAGGAACCTCCTGCTGGTGACTGTTCGTCCTCTTCACCACAAGTTTGTATCCGTTACCCCAGACATTTCTATATAGGTCGGTGCACAACTCATCCCACTTTCTCCTCTTCTCTGCCTTGATAGCATCCCTCAGCTTTTTCTTTTCAGCCTTGTACGCTACCTCCGCCTCTCCCTGCTCATTAGGGTTCCAGGTTGTTCTGGCCTTGTCCCTGATATATTGCCTTCGTGCGGCGACGCACTTCTTCCTTTGGTCAGAGATCTCCTCTGTCCACCAATATATCCTCGGGGACTGCCTGCTTCTCCCTTTTCTGGCCATGGATGCTTCACACGCCCTCGTGACGCTTTCAACCAAAGATTTGGGATCCCTAATCCTCCCATTTTCTCTTTGATCGTCCATGACTCCACAGAAACTAGCCCTGTCCCAGCTGTTCAATTTCCAGCCTCTGTTCCTGGTCGCGCTAAGCGTCTGACCCGCACCATCCTCGACCTCAAATAGGATGTATTTGTGGTCGCTGAGTGTTTCCTTATCAGAGACACTCCATCGCACCACTTTTGCTGTTGCACCCGCTGTTGCGAACGTCCGGGTTCGACGTCCATCTCCCCCTTTCGAACGTTGGCTGTGGCCTTCGATTCAGCACGGCCAGATTTAGCCTCGCTAGCCACCCCAGTACCAGATCCCCCCTGGCATTTGAGGCTCCTCCGCCCCATTCGGGGGCTCTAGCGTTGAAGTCGCCTGCAATTATGCAGTCGTCATCCACACCTGCCACCAATTCCTCCAAACTATCCAGCGAAGCCCGAAGTTCCTCTAGCCTTCCGTTTGGAGAAAAATAGCAGCTGCACAGGATGACCCCGCCTATCTTAGTCCACACGTAACCAGGACCATGGCCCAAACCAGTGACGACAAGCCCTGTGTTCACCACCCTAATGACGGCATCTATCTCCCTCGTGACGTGCCACCTCTTCCCCCGGGTCATCTTGATATTGGGCTCACTAATGACATCCGCCCTCTCTTCCCTCATCGTCGCCCAGAGCAAGTCCTGGGCCGCCCGGCACCTATTTAGGTTAATCTGGATGACCCTGAATGTTCCGGCGATCCCTCTCCTTTCTTCTTTCGCTCTTCAGTGCCTGGCCTACGGCACTTAGCCGGATCTGCCCTGTGGCCCGCCTCTTTGCAGATGGGACAAAAGGTGACGTTCTTACAGTCCGTCACCCTGTGTCCTTCTCGTCCACACTTGAGGGACAACCTCCTCCTGTCCACCCCTCTGTACTGATCCACGAAATGGTCAGTACTCCAGCACTTCACACATTTAGCCCGGGAGGGTCTGGATCTCACCCTACACCTTATTGGCCCTACAGGAGCTTATTGGCCCCCGCCTTGCTGGCCTCTATCACAGCTACCTGGCTGTCTCCCGGGCCCGGTTTTAGGGAAACAACCGAGAACTCCTCATTCCTCAGTTGAGCCCTAAGAGCCTCCTTCACTTCGTCCTTCGTAATCAACGGGTCGATGTCCCTCACCGAGAGCGTCGTTGAGTTTTTCATCGACTTGACCTCCGTCCCCTCCACCTTTTTCAGGATCTCCGTTTTAAGGGCATCCGCCTTAGCACCCCCTCCTTTCACCTCAAGAAGAAGATCCCCGTCCTTCGTCTTTCTTAAACCTAGGATCTCCACTCCAATGACTTTTGGATCCACGATTCCCTTCACACTTCTGAGCATCTCCGCAGATGTGCTCTCTCCAGCTTTAACAACAACCGCCGCGGGTTTGTTGCTGCGCTTGGGGGCTGTACGCATCTCCTCTTCCTCGGGTTTCCCCTTTTTCCGTCTTGCCTCGACGACCTTCCATTCGGGATCCTTTCCCTTTTCATCCCGCCGCTCCTGGCCTTTCATGGGGGGGTACATGGTGATTTCCATGTCCTCGCCACGAAAGACGAATTCTGCCGCCTTACGGATTTTTCTCCAATCCGTTACTCGATGAGGCGGAAATGCTAGCCTCCTCCTCCCCTGCTTTTTAATCAGGTCTCTCAAGCGACCTAATGCTTCCAGAAGGGTTTTCAACTCACCGGGACTATTTCCCTCCTCGGCTACCATCAAGTGATAGGCGTACCTATCCTTTATCACTTCCTCTTCTCCTATCTTCGAGGGTCTGGCCGTGAAGTGGCGCAGATACGCTACTCCCCCCCACTGGGACCTCCTGTTTTTCAAAAAATCTCTCGTGGTCTTGGGGATACCATCGTCCAACGATAGGTCTGTGGCCCCACACCACGCCAGATCCCACTCGGTGGAGAGGTCACCTATCCTCCCCTCCGCCAGCTTAACCTTTTGATAAACGGCCTCCGGCCAGTCCTCTCCTTCCAAGGCTTTGTAGTCCTCGGTCCTAACTTCCCTAAGGGCGGCACGGATCCTCCGATCTTCGACCCCTTATCCCTTGTATGTGTGGAGGCCTCAACCATGTTCACCGTGGTCGCACCCTCCACCGTTTGCGTGGAGGCATCGACCACGCCCACCATAGTCCCGCCTACCACTCGGACTCTGCCCAGGCGCTGTAGGAGCTCCTGGCACTCCGTCGTCATTATTTGGCTGGAGATACTCCGAGCCGCCGTGACTGCTTCCTTTATTTCCTTCTTCGTGTTGGGGTTCTCCTTTACCAACCGGTGAAGAGTCCTCGGCCGATTATCAAGTTCTTTGATCAGTCGCCGCAGTTTCGTAGCCAGTTTCCAATCCTGACTCGCCTCGTAACTAGTGGTTAGAATCCCCAACACCCCTCCATCTGTATCCGGTTTCCAGACAGATCTGGCCTGCTCCTCGTCCCACTCGAGACTTACAGTCGCCACATTTCCCCTGGTGTCCTAGGGGGGGGGGGGGGGTCGCCGTACCCGATGTGGCACTCTCGACCTGGACACGTTTTGTGCTTCTTTCTTTGCACTCTGACGGTGGTGAAGTCACTACCATGAGAGCCGCCATCTTATTACATTTCGCTCTAGCCGCCCTGACTAGGGTCTGAGTGCTCATTTTGGTGTTTGCCTTTCTAGGCTCCGACCTTTCCGTACTCCCTGCTCTTCGCACTCTTTCCTCGCTTCCTATTCCTGATCCTCCTGCTCTTTCCCCGCTTCCTGCTCTTGCTCCTATTCCTACATCTACTCCTATTCCTGGCCCTGCACCAGGTCATACTCCTTCTCCATCTCTTTCCACTACTCCACTTTCCATTCCTTTAATTTCTTTATGACTTTCCATATTATTCCCACGAATTTGGGACCAATTAAATCTCACTCCCCGGCAGTGGACCCTTACCGGGGAGAAGGCACTCATACTGCAGGGTGTGCCTTGTGCCCCGCAGGTTTTAGCGACTTCGCTGTCGGTTTATTATAGAGGTTCACTCTTCGTAGTCCGGCCAATAAAGGCAAGTCCCCCGGTCACTTATACACACAACATTCCTCAGTCACGCCCTACCAAGGTCGTTGAAGTGTGGTCCGCGATTACGGTATGTAGTGGTTGAGCGGCGCTAACTCTTCCACAGCTCAGTACCCCCGGGTTCGCCAGTAATCCCGCAATGTGTATTTCGACACAATTCCTGAGGGTGAGTCGCTACTTAGTTCGTGCTTTGGCATGCACTCAACCCGCGTCTTTGGGCACAGCCTCCACACTTAAGCTCCCCCGCCACGACAAGGCGGCGACTCCTAGGGGGAGAAAAAAGCCAGAACCCTGGTGGGAATCATAACAGGCCACCATAGTAGCCTGAATGCATATAAGCACAAGCTGAGGCTGACTGACAGCCCGGCCTGCAGATACTGTAAAGAAGACGAGGAAATCTCGATTCATCTTCTTTACACCTGCCCCGCACTGGAAGATAAGAGGTATCTTATATTAGGGACCCCTGTTATCCTAGAGGAGGCGAGGCTTAAGGCGGGGGACGTGCTAAATTGCTCCTTTTATAGGATAGCATTTTTGGATAATGACCCGGATAAGAGGGGATCGCCAAGGGACTACCCATGTGACCAGTGGCTGATGAGGCCCAAACCTATATAACATAATAATAATAATAATAAATGCTAATACATTGTTATGTAAACCTAAATTATTTGGGTTGCTCAGAAGGTAATTTTTTATAGGTTTGAAACCGATAATTTATGGTATTCTGCAAACATGGTTTTTCAATTGGGACGGGTCGATGTCGACAGCCTGTGGCGGCCATGTTGTTTTGGCGGTGCCTGTCTAACCCAGGGGGATGGCACTTACTATGTCACGTAGTGCGATCTTGCAATTACGTGTACAACGGCCGCCAGGGGTGCTAGTGGTCTTGCAGTCTCGTTTCCCCCTTCAGTTGGTGAGGGTACGTCCGTCACCAACAGTAATAGTAAACATAACCTCGCGTACCCAGAGTACCCTCAAACGAAGAAAAAAATAGAACTGTGGCAAAGTGCTGTTCGGAATGATTTAACTTTGATTGCCTTTTACAAGTGTACTGAAGAATAATTCAGTTTTAAAAAATTTTTCTTCATTAACAGTATTATGATTCGACATTATTCAAAGGTAGGTATTGTTATTTCAAGAAGTAATGAATATAATTGCATTAGTCTAAATACACCTTTTCTTTTGCACAGGAGCCATATAAAGTTGTCCGCTTAGAGAGGGGAGCAGTGCCACGTAAAAATTTGTCAAAAGAATCGCTTAGAAATGTTGTGGCGTGTTCTGTTTTCGGTAAAATGCAGTAAAATAGACAGCTTCATTTTCCCTTCCACGATACTTTGATTACCCCAACTTACAATATTATAATTTGTAGTATATACTACAAACTTTATTTGCCTTTGTGAATCAATATTTTGAAATTATTTCTCTTATTTGTAACAGAAATATTCATGGAATAAGTTTCAGTGCTTTTCAGACAGATTATATACGTATGTGTACATATTACGTGCAAATAAAAAATTATTGCAGCAACACAAGAAAACATATTTTCTATAATTGCAAATTAACTTAATTCAATGCCACCTATACGGTAAACAATAATAATCATCACGTAATACATTGTGGCTCAGATAATTTTCCTATACATAAATTAATTTTGATATTAATTTTACATCCGTTACATATGTATATTAAAATTTAAAAATATTTGTTCAAATTTACCGGCAATTTCCTGCAAGACAACTAGCGCCCCTTGTATAGTAATTTACCAGCGAACTACGGCAGTGCCACGGGGCTGGTCTAACCTGTTGTTTATTATTCAGTCACTGATGCCAAATCACCATGACAAGTTATACGATTGGGCAGCATGTCCAAATGATAAAACTTTATTATCAAAATGAGTGTTTGTTAGTACAAACTTTGAGCACGTTGCGCCCATTTTACGACAGATGCGGTAGCCTTCGGCCGAGCACATCGCCGCTGTCCGTGAAAGTGTGCAGGAGAACCCGAGGCACACCTCGCCGTTCTCAAGAACTCGGCCTTTCGCACACTTCAACTTGTCAAATTTTGCGTCGGGACTTGGGCCTGCACCTGTACAAGATCCAACTGACCCAGGAGCTCCAAAGTTAATGGCCATAGGACATCGCCGTTTGTTCGCCGACTGGACTTCGGAGCGTTGGGAAGAGGACCCCAATTTTGACCGAAAAATCATCTTTAGCGATGAGGCGCATTTTTGGATGAATGGCTATGTTAACAAGCATAATTGCCGTATATGGAACGACGCCAATCCACACGAGGTTCACTAGGTATCAATGCATCCATAAAAAGGATGCTTGGTGAGGATTTTAGGCTGGCGGTGTCATTGGCCCGTACTTCTTCGAAAACGACGTTGGTGAGGCTATCACCGTCAACGGCGAGCGTTACAGAACGATGTTAACCGATTTCTTTTGGCTCAAATTGAACGATATGGACGTGGACGACATGTGATTCCAGCAGGACGGCGCCACGTGCCACATAGCGGACGCCACGATGGACATTCTGGCATCAACGATTTGAGGGTATGGTTATCTCTCGCAGAAGTGACGTAAATTGGCCACCAAGATCGCGCGATTTCACCCCGCTAGACTTTTTCTCGTGGGATTTTCTGAAGTTGCAGATCTATGGCAATAAGCCGTAATCGACCGATGGCCTTAAAGAAAACATAACCCGGGCCATCGCTCAAATTCAGCCGGATCTATGCGGCAGTCATTGCAAATTGGACCCCTCGGATTTGTCACCATGAGCAGCCGCGGCGGACATTTAAACGATGTTATATTCCACACATAATGGCATACATGGGCCTTTCAAATAAAAAAAGAATTTCGTTAATACCTCACACACAGCTTGTTTTATTCCATTTCAAAATTGGCCCACCAATTGACTTAATTGATAATTTGTAGTAAACTCGTCAATCTACCCCCACTATTCCTGAAATTTATGAGTGATCAGACAAAAAATATTCGTTAAATTGTTAGCGAGATGAATTAAAACCCGTTCATATTAATTTGCGCCCTTGGGATACTTTCAAGTTAAATGTAGATTAATACTCTGCCTTTCATGTTATCAATATTTCGACCTTGATGGCATACAAATAGTCCTGTTAGGGGTAGGCCTGAAGTAAACTGTTAAATTAGTATGTTCTAGTTTTATCACAAATCTATCTCAATTATTTCTATAAAGTAATTATACATTTTCTTATTAGATTTACAGTAACAGATAACTCAATAAGCATGAGTTTATGTTTAATTATAATTTATGAAAATGTGAAGAAAGGATGCTTGGAAAAGTATAAAAACTTATTGATGTCAAGGGGAATTCCTACAGTACATTATTGATTAAAAAAACATCTATATTATTCAATAATAAATTAATGTAATTCAATAATAACAAAGAACCAATGTGAATTTAGTTACATTACATCAAAATGTAAATACAATTTTATTTACACCTATTATCAACAAAATACTATTGACAATAGTGACTTAATTTTAACCTAGGAGTAACATTCATTGATAGTAGTTCATCTAATAACAATTTGCAAGCATAAGGCATTGTAATACTAGAAACCTGTCCAGAACTCTTGCAACTGTTACACCATCCACAGTATCCCAGACGTCCGCATTTATTGCAAACATCGACCTCGCACTGGTCACTTGAAACCATTAAACGTTCGATTAGCATCATACTAAAAAAAAATATAAAAGAAGTTGAGACCAATATTTAAGATCTAAACATTAAATATAAATAGCACACATTATGTAAAATTACTAATATACGGCCATGATATAAATGTTAAAAGCACTAAAAGTTTTCCAGAGCAAAGAAGAAAAAAAAAAGTGTCATTAACAATGATTTTAAACACTCACACCCATTTTTGATTCATGCTATTTGGATACAAGATGTTCAATTTTTTGTTACACATTGTAGTGAAAAAAAAATTGAACATCAATAGTAGGCTCACGAATTTGCTGGAATGATCTGTACAATGATCTTAATAGTGTATCTTTATGAACCTTTTGCTTTCATGTTATTTCCCTTTTGTTCTTAGCAATAGGACTATAAGAATGGACTATAAAATGAGAAATAATGCTATATTTCAGCAATACCAGCCTAGTGGGGGTAGGTAAAGCAGTGCCAATAAGACAGAAAATAAGAAATTATTTTTACTAGGGTTTTGACTTAATATAGTGTTTTGTTTTTACTTATAATCTCAATTATAACATCTACAATTACTATTCACAATTTTTTTTATGGTAGAAGATGAAAGGGATACTGAGAACGAAAAAGATTCAATAGCATACATTTAAATATTGCTCTTCTTATATCATTAATTTTTATGTATTTGCTCTTTTATGATAGATCTAATGCCAACGGTAAGAATAAGCAGTTTGGAATTCCGACATAAACCACCTCCCTTATGTTAGTTTAACAGACTGCGGTACATAAAAATATAGCTACTGAACATTGAAATTTGTAGCATCTACAGGCAGCTTCAAATTTGCTTCAAACCGATTAGACATCAAACTGGACTGGTATTTGATTCAAGGAACAGTGTCAGGAATTGTAGCATTGCAGTCTTTTTTAAAATTACCATTTAATTATCCTTCGTATGATGATAAATTATATATATATATATATATATATATATATATATATATATATATATATATATATATATATATATATATATATATATATATATATATATATATATATATATATATATATATATATATATATGTTAAAGACGTGGATATCCATTTTTTGGTTTAAAGAGCAATTTTACACCTTTTCAATGCAAACGGTTTCTAATCTGGTTCCACAAAAATTTTAGTCATGGCATTATGAAATTAATTGATGTTATTTTCAGACAAAGGTATTTAGTCAAAATATCTATTATGTTTGAAAAAAGCCAATTTAACTCAAGATTATCCAGACTATCTTAATTCCTACATAACTTCAACATTTAAATTTTCAACATTGAGGTCCAACAATTTTTCTTCTAAGGCGAAGAAAACAAAAAACTATTTGGAGCTGCTTAAACAAAACATTGTTTAACAATAATAATAGTTTATACATTCATACAAGACTATTACATTTCTTTGTAGGATGAGTTCTGTGATAAATGTTAAGCAGATAACCCTTAAGCACATAGTATAAACTTAAAATTAAAGTTATTCTTGAACAAAATGAAATTATGAAATGAAATGTTGGTACTAAATAATAATGTTAATGAAATTAAAGGATAAAAAAATATGTTTTGTTTAGTTCTGTTTTAGTTTCTCCCAAGAAGTAAATACCAATCAATTTGTATACTTGAATTATTTTTGGACGTGTTTATCACTTATTGTGTTCTTTGTTTTGTTAGATTGTCATGAGTACTTTTGATATTTTATTCTAGACTGTTTTATTGTATTATATGACAAAAAATGAAAAAATTGTGAAATTTTAGATAGAACTATCAACAATATATGATTGTCATTTAAAATAATTGTCAATTATATCAAACAGCACAATAATTGTGCTGTTTGATATAATTTATATAATTTTTTTTAAAGTATCATAATTATTATGATACTTTAAAAAAATATTTATATATGCAATATATGTATGTGCATTTAAAAGCAACATAATGTCAAACACGCGGCCCGCCAATACATAGGTTGCGGCCCGCCGAGACAATTTAAAAATTTTTTGAAACAAATATTAATTAATTATTTTAAAGTAAATTTCATTTTTATTTGTATGCAGTTTAACTTAATGCAGTTGCAGCCTCCAACTTAATACAAAATAGATCATGTGGCCCGTAATATCATATGAGTATGACATTCCTGACCTACACGATTTTTTTCTTCTTGCTCTCAAAGACATTAGTGAATTGATTGCAACTTTTATGTGGTCTCTTACCTTGCTCCATAACCTATAAGGCAATCCCTTTCCATTTCTCCTAATCGTAGACCACCATCTCTACTTCTACCTTCAGTTGGTTGCCTAGTTAAGACTGCCCTTGGACCGCGACCTCTGCAATTATATAAAACTTTGTATTTAATAGGTATAAAAATAAAATTCCGTGTGATACATTAAAATAATAACTGCAACTCACGTGATCGAGAAACTGTCAGTTTGTGACAAACATATGAAGTATATAAGTTATCCTTATATACTGAACTGTGGTTGAAGGTTTATGTAATGATTATTTAAAATTTATATACCGATATCAAAAATTATCATGGTCAAAGGTGGTCATCAAATGGAAGACATCCATCTTATCATCCCTTTTGAAATAATTCTGTCAAAGTATGTCAAGTACCTATGTACATACTATGATGACATATCAATAAATTATACAAATGTTGTATTATTAATTCTAGAGTTAGATAAAATAAAACTGTACATTTGATAATTGAAATGATAGACTAATAATGTTTTATTAACAAAAAAAGCTAAGCTAAAGTAACCATTGGAAATGTTTTTGTCTTATTCAACGCACAAATTTCTGTGTCTCCTCGTGATATCAAAAGCATTTGTAGCATTATGGTTGCATAGTCATCAATAATTCTTCATTTCTATTGTTGAAAACTAGCTTTTAGGAGTTCTGATGTTTTAAGTAAAGAAATACAGAACATACCATAACGGTCAAACATGGTCTATATTGCTTACATTTATATACAATATATTTTTTTATGGTAATCTCACGGTCATCATCTAACCAATTGATGATCTGCAATCTCACTGTCTCTAGTATTATTGAGGCCTGTTGAAGGAACTCAAAGTGTGTACGCAAACCTATCAGGAGAAAGGCTACGGTGAGTTGTGTAATATGCGCATTTGCACCGTTTTGCAAAAAATAGTCATGCTGAAGATTATCATTGTATGGTTTTTGAACAAATTTTGTTAAAATTTGTCCGTATTGCTATGAATTTATGATGTTAAAAAAAAAAACAATATCCTAATTATTATTCTGCAAGAATTGTGCCACGATGTGATATTCTGAGAATCAATGAAACCACACTTGTCAGAAAAAAATGTTGGGTTTAGCAGATCGCCATTCATTAAATTATTAATAAACCATTGGCAATGCACAAGATGCCTGGAATCATCCAAATTTTATGCTCTGTACTGAAGATTACAATTACTTGACAACTTTAAAAATGATTGATGAAAAATGATACGACAAATCCACAATATTTTAAAATACCCTTTTACCAGGATAATTATTGATATACTGATGTAATGTGGAAACCACTTATGGAATAAATTCAGTAATTCAAAATTTAATATTAGTAAAATTTGGCACGATAGTTGACATACAGTGGATTAAAAAAGTATTGGCACACCCCACGTTTTTTTTAAATCTGAAAAATCTAATCTAATATCAATACATACATATTTGTGACCGTCAGAGCCGAAAATGTTAAACTTGCAAAATGGGAAACCAAATGCTGCATTTGAAATGAGTCATGTCCGACTAACAGTGAAATATGGTGGTGGGAGCGTTTTAGTCTGGGGCTGTAGGTGATTGGTGTTGGAAACCTAAATTTCATCGAAGGTATTATGAATGCGCACAAGTATGTTGACATTTTGTGCCATAATTTGAACAGCAATGTTGAAAGATGGCCATCAGACACATTTATCTTCCAGTACGATAATGATCCGAAGCATGCCACCAATAAAACAAAGGAATGGTTACTTTATAATGTTCGTAAACAAATCAAAACTCCTGTCCCCCAGTACCTGGATATAAATCCCATAGATCATTTGTGGTAGCTGGACTTGAAAGACCGAAAAAATGAAATTTCTTCGAAACAGCAGATGCAAATAGTTTTATACAAGAATGGGATCAAATTGGACCAGAAACAACCCAGAACCGTGTATCCTTGACGCCACAAAGACTTTGAGCCATAATTGATGCAAATGGTGTGATAACAAAATATTAAATTGTAAATAAATTTTTTAAGAACTTGTTTCAAATGTTTACTGCCAATACTTTTTTGAGCCTTGAAATTCATATTCTTATATTATTTTTAATTGGTTCAATCTATTGCCACCAAAAATTAATAGTGGATGCTAGTTTTTAAATAAATTTAGTATCAAACAATTCACTTTTGTATTTCTCAGATTTAAGAAAAAAGTGGAATGTGCCAATACTTTTTTGATCCACTGCATTTCTATATACAGTCGGACCGCTGCAACTTTACCACTACGTCACCACCATAAGGTAATATCACAGAAAACCCGCTATTCCTATGAACGCATTTACTATAATAGGTAAACAAGAGACAGGTGATGTTACGTGTGTCTTCGATCTTCGAAGATGACCTGCATATATCACCGACAACTGTTTTCATATTTTCACGCTGATCGGTAAGAAGACAAATAGTAACAATATGTATTAGATTAAAAATATGAAACTTTTCTATTGACTAACGCAGTGTAGATAATTTTCGAGTGATATTGACAGTTGTTTGACATGTGACTGCTAAGCTCATTTCGTTTTCTGCAAATTTTTGAGCCTATTTACTTATATTTGTTATAGATCCGCTCTTCTTAGAGCGAAACTATTTTCAGAATTGAAGTTGATGTAAGTTATATTTTTTATGACAGTTATATGCACGTCTTGTTTTAGATGCTGGGAAAAACATTAAATTTTCTAGCACAGCAAATGGTGTTGAATCTCCTGGAATATTTTGAACAGGAGAAAAGAAACGGAGGCCCTTTAATATCTGTTAGTGCTGTTAATCAAGAGGTAAAAGACATAGACTCATAAATATCTGAAGTAATGTATGTGTACTTGTTAAATTCTAGAGTAGCGAAGCTCTTAAACTTTCGAAGAAAACAGTATACACTATTATAAAAAGCAAATAAAACAACCCAGTTCTTTCTTCGCCTGGAAAAACAAGACATTGCCAAAGTCCATGACAAGGGATCTACCTGAAGGTACAAAAATGGCAATACGAGACACTTTATACAATATGTATGAAAAACGTAAGTATGTTCTGGCAATATTTATTTTGTTGTGTAAATACAGGGGCATTTACTGTGTAGGCCAAAATGATGTGATAAAATTATTTTTGTTTTAGAGCAACGTGTAATTGTTAGTACTTTAAACAAAGAGCTTAAAAGACGAGAAATAATTCATGTGGGAAAAACATCACTTATAGCTACATTAAAGGAGGTGGGTTTTAAATTCAAGAAGGAAGATAATCGATGAGCTTTATCCGAAAGAGTTAATATAGCAGCTAAGAGAGACAGGTTTTTAAGAAATTATTGTGATAACATGAATTCATAAATAAACATGTGTAAGGAATCTTTAGCAACATGCAGTGAACATGTGAGCCTTTAGACTTAACATGTTTCTATCGCTAATTTCAAAATAAGTTGTCCTATTTAAAACACAAACAGGTTTTTTTGTATACCATAGCCAGCAATGAAATTATTTGTTTTATGTATTGTTATGAAAATATTTGTTATACATATTTAACTTTTTTAATTGTATAAGTATATAACCACCTCTTTATGGTAGAATAGAATCTTTATCATCTTGATAGTGATTGTGTTAGTGAGACCTTATAATAAAGATATATTTAGTAAAATATTATATTCGTTTGTGTTGATTTTTGACATACTGTTTTATAAACTCAATAAAATTAATGTTTTTTTTTTGTGTGAAGGACATTTATTGCCAGACGTTTTCTGTATGTTTATTTTATTCGATACCTAACTAAAGTAATATTGTTTTAGTACATTAGAATTTGAATTTTAAGGTTAGGTATGCTTTATTCATATAGTTTGGGTGCGGTTTATATAAGAGAAACTCTTGTAGAAGGTGCACAATTAAGGCCAGTGTACTGTAACAAACTAAAATATACCCAGATAAATAATAGTGATGAATTAGACGAATATGTACTAGTAGTTTGTAATACTTGTAGTTTCATAACTCCCCAAGTTCCACAATAGAGCCAAAGCTCCGATCGGCGGAAAGACGCAGTTATCTTGACAATCATAGACCAATTTATAGTAATTTTTGCAAGTATTTTTTACGTTTGAGCCCATATAAAGCTTGTCGCCGTGATAACTTATTTGAAAGGCATTTTCTAGGTTGTTTTGGTGCCGGTAATACAGTTGACTGTAAAGCCGGTAATTTTAAATGATTTAAATTATGTAAACAGTCACTCATTTGACTAATTTTTCATCTTAGTTCATACGAATATCGCTTGTGACGTAGTGGTAAAGTTAGAACGGCCTGACTGTAAGTGCTTTTCACTTTCATGAACGTGAGTAAATATGAATTATCTCACAATAATCTGGCGTAGGCTGACTCAAGAGTAATCCGAGTGTGAGTTTCACTCCCACATTCATCGATTGGGTGTGTGGCAGTAACACTATAGTTCTCTAAAGATAATTATTTAACTAAAACCGTAAACGTAATATTAAATTTAATTCTGGTACTTTTGAGTGGTAGTTTTGATTGTGAAATAACTTTTTTTTTATTACATTTTGCAAAAATAGTGTTTACTGGTATTTTAAGCAGGCAGTGAATATATTGACTCCTTGACACTTCTAATATATGAATATGAAAATATTTGTACATTATTATAAAATGAAGGAAATTAATTTTATACTTTAGAGTAGTGACTAGCTATCATTAAAACATTTATAAGGCTGTAATGGAAGTAAATATAGTCCCACAAACCTGGTTATGTAAAGTTACTATTTCAAAGTTTGTGTAAAATAATGCAACATCATAACAAAACTTAACTATATGGAAAAAAAACATAACATATAGCTCTAAGATTTCTGAAACATGTAAAAATGCATCTTTATAAAATGTTCATGCATCATAGTATAACTTTATGAATAAATGAGATTTAGTGGACAGAATTTTAAAATTCCCGTGGTTAATGCATGGACGTCCATGTAATAACCCTGTTTTCCTAGAAAGTAACACTTTGCTAAAGCACCTTCTAGTAACATTTTATGTTAAAGCTACATAAGTACCTTCCATGTATTTTATCTTGAACCATATGTTTTAATTTTTGATAATAAACTGGTCCTGAATAGATGTAGGCTTCTAAAGGTTCTCCCGTAATTCCAGAATAAAATATGTCTTTGCCTTGATAATTGAACCCATGTTTCAGTAATTCTTCACTGACATCCTCTACTTTGGATCCACCAAAAGCAGTACCATAATGAAATTTACCTAAAATTGTTATTATTAGTTATTAGATTAAAAAGTATTATGTACCTAGAAAATGTTGGGTTGTTCTAATACATAATGGTTTGTGAAATTCATACCTTCAAGAAGTCCAGCCTTGCCTGATAATAATTCTATAAGTTTTCCTACTGTCATACGAGAAGGAAAACCATGAGGATTCATTATAATATCAGGACAAATGCCATATTCATTAAATGGCATATCTTCTTGTTCTACTACTAAACCTAAAAAAATTTGTTTTAAAGTTTGCGAGTTTTTTTTTTTATACATGTATACGATATTTACCTATAACACCTTTTTGACCATGCCTCGAGCTGAATTTGTCTCCTATTTCAGGTCTTCTAGTTTGTCGCAGTAACATTTTTATAAGAGTAGTATCCTCTTCATTAGTACTAATTAAAACTTTTTCAACATAGCTGGGTTCGTTGTTACGATAACTAATGGGTGTATCTTTATATTCTACAGATGTATTAGTACTTCCGGGAACAGCTGATACCGTGGGTACAGATTTATTAACTAAAACCTATTTATTGAAGATGAAGATATATGTGTATCTTTACATTTTTATTATGCATTGTAGTATTTTTTTGCTTCTTGACCCTTTCGCTATGGCACTTTGCTTAGCAGTGGTGCCGCTACTGGACAGAACCTCGTGCCAAAAATATATAAATTGCTCTCAGATTGATGATGGTCTTTGTCTGAATAATGTCGCCTAGACATACTTTTGTATATAGTACAAAATGTACATAACGTATATAAACAGTAATTACTATAATTGAGCTTTAATTAATACTTATTATTATACATTATTTTTCTCACATCACATATTATACTCACATCAAATATTATACTATAATACTAAAAATTACACAACATTCAAAATGTTAATAAGCTACTCAAAGAAAACAATCAATCAATTCAAATCTTATTTATGATCAGAGCGGTTTTATTGTAGGTGCATTTGTGCAGTGAGCTCCCTTAAAAATACCTATTAGGTGTTTACTATACATTACATTATCATTATACATGTTGTATATCGTTTTGATATCTAACAGTCTCGCTTCAGCTTGTTAGATGTCACAAGATTCGCCAGCCCTAGAATTTATCAGATTTATCTACGAGATATTAAATTTGCAACTCGGAATATATGTATAGGGAGTTCAATTTTTGTATTGCACACATCAGAGGACCGTTTAACCATGTGTTAGAAAGAGAGGACTCGGGCGCGTGAAACAGGAGATATCTATACTTATCTTGAGATTTGCGTGCATTGCACACAATATACAAGCGAACTGTATGAACCGTTTCTAAAAATGCTGAACTTTTAAAAGAATGCTTAGAATGTATTTTTGACACTGTGGGAAATGATTACAATACAAAAAATCAGGTTCAAATATTATTGGGTTATTTTTTATTTAAATAACGATTCAATTACTTTAAATACTGGCTCGCGTTTTTCGCCAAGGTTATGCCTCATTGTGAAATCCTTTTTAAAGAGTTTCAGTCTCGATCATTGGATGCTGTCAAGATGAGCAGTTATTTGAATAATTTAAAGACGCAATTATATGTAAAAATCCGTACAACTAATTCCTCATATTTGCCAGAAAAATACAAGGCGATCCCATAATGACATATCATTTTCTGCACAAACAAAGGAAGCGTGTGATATATTAGTTAACCAAACTAAATACAGATTTGAGTTTAGAGAACACCTGTTAGCATCGAAACTATTTTTCCCCAATAAATTTAGTGACTATGAGAAACAATTCTCCATTCAAGATTTTGACAATGTAACAAAAACTTATGGATTTTTGGACAAAGTTAAATTGAAAAGTGAATTAACGGTTATATACAGCAGGGAAGATTTTTGTGAAGCAGCTAGTTGCTTAGCAATTATTTATAGATCGAAACCTGACGGGCTGTTTTAGTGAAACTGTTTTATTATTAAAATTAAATTTGTACCATACCCATGACAAGTGTTGAAAGTGAACGCTGTTTCTCGATGCATAAAGAATTCAAAATTTTTTGAGAAATACAATGGCGTAAGACAGACTAAATTCACTTTGCATGATAAGTATGGAGAAAGTGCTAATTGCAGCGATTCCAGATTTCAATAATCTTGTAATTGACGTTTTTGCGAAGCCCAAAAACAGACGAATGGATTTTCTATATAAATAACCTCAGGCTTGGACATAGGTAAGTTTATTTTAATTTATCGTTTGTTATTATTTTATCGATTGCACTCCCAGACAAAAATTACACCGGCCGCCACTCTTTATAATGCCAAGAATGGTAATAAAACATGAAACAATCTATAAACAAAGGAAACCGTTGAACATTATTTGAAAAGTAAGCAAATAAAAAAAAAGCATTGTTCTTTTCCACTATTAGCAAAGCACACTAATGCCATGATTGATCGATCAACTCTCCAACAGCCAGCGTTAGGAGCGAAAGGGTTAATTTATTGCAAATATTTTTTAGGCAATACTACTGACAATAATGATAAAATACTGTAGACATTTTTTTTTTAATCTACTTTTCAATGTATGAAAATAAAAAGGTTGGCATTAAAAACAAAATATTTTGGTTATTAAACAATTTCCATTTAGGGCCATTTGTTTCAGATAAAACTCTGTAGTACCTTAATTTTTTATAAAGAATGCTGTACATATGATATAGAATTAGTGCAAAAGGCTAACGTCCTTAACAAACAAGTTAAGCAATTAATAATATTAATTACCTGTCTATTTTCCACTAATTCTCCAGGAGCCACAATTCCATCATTGTCTAGGCAAGAATGCTTCCATATCGGATGGTTGGTAGTAGTATCAATTAATGGTCCTTGAATTCTGTCAAAGGTTTGGTTAGCATATCGCTTCATAACACATTTTGAATTTTTATAGACCAAACATCGACCAAATCCTCTATCTATAGATGCTTTATTTATAATTAAGGCATCTTCAATATCATAACCGCTGTAGCTCATAACAGCGATTGTAGCATTTTGACCTGCTGGAAGCTTATCAAAGTTTGTCAGTTCAATTGTTTTTGTTTTTACCATTGGTGCTTGAGGATATACTAAATTATATAACAATGTATCCATTCTATTTCTCTGGTTATAACCAATTGTACCTAAGCAAGATTAATATTAAATTTACGTAATTTGTATTAAGTTTTCTGATACTATTATATAAGTATTATTTAATTGGCAGGCTTATTATGACTTACCCATTGCTTGTTTACCCATAGCACATTGATAAGTGTTTCTTGGTGATTGGTTATGATGTGGATAAGGGACTAAACCAGCACATACCCCTAATAAGGTAAATGTAGCAATTTCCAAATGAGTTGTAAACTGTGTTATATCTTTCTCATAACAAGCAATGTAACTATCATTTTCCTCATTTACATCCAAAAATTCAATTAACCCTAAGAAAAATTAAAATAATTTTTTTTAAAATATAATACTATTAATCTAATTTACCGTCATGTAAAAAATCCTCAAACACTCTTATACCCTGTTCTAATTCAAAAATATGTTGATTTGTGACAAGAGGTTGACCATTTTCTACAATAATATATGGCCTGCACAGTCTTCCTCCATCGGAACTAATATAAACACATTTATGTAAGTAGCTTGGATATATTGACACATAACCAGAAATATAACCTTTTCGGCGCATCATTCTAAACACACGGATTAATATTTTATAGTATCTTGTTACTCCTAAGATGTTACCTAAAAATAAATACATTAAAATGGTCCCTGAAAATGATTGCAAAGACAGGATATTTAGATTTAGTGAAATGAATAAAAAAAAACTTTCATTCATTATAAATTTTATGTAACAAAATTTTTTAGATACGTCCTTTAGAACGAATACAGTAATATATGTAATAAACTGACTATACCATTCAAAAGAACCATAAAAGTTGAAGGCGCGTGGATAGAATGACTTGCCACCAATTTGATGCTATGCACCATACAATGTTTTGCTAATCTTATTAATGGATTCTCATCTACTTCTGTCGTTATATGTGTCATTAAAGCTAAGTTTTTCACCAAACCACATGCCTATAAAAAAAAAGTCAAATTAAAAAAAAAAATACGTGATTTCTAAAACCTGCGGAATAGGTCATATAATATTGATTGGCCAACATGCATAGTCAATAAGTTGACTTTTGACGTTGATATACTCTGATTAATTTTAGATTGATTTGTAATATATAACTAAACAATATCAGTGATACCTTTTGGTAACGGAAATAAGCTGGCCTTAAACAATAATATAAAAAAGAACTAGTCCAGCATTTAATAATCAGAAGACTATTCAAACAAAGCCTCCCATTAATTGGTCTGCCAAATCGGTTCATCCTTACTTATCTCTCAACTGCTCCCCCTAGGGGCTGTAAGACCTTGCAGTTGGTGGGGGGGCCTTGTGGGCTGGGCGGCGCTCTAAGGGTCCATACCTGTATGAATGATGGCACCCCTTTAAGTAGGGGTTGCCCAAGCGAATGGGAGTATGAATGAGGCGGCCCTGGTAAAGGGCCCGTCCATGCGAATGAAGGGAGGGATGTGGCTTGGCAGCATCCCGGGTATGAACCCTTCTTGAGTTTACGCAAGGGGGGGCGACAAACCCGGTTCACAACTAAGAAACAGCCCCCCATTCAGCCTGGTGAAACTGGATGGGTATGACACACCCCCCTAATCCGATGGTGTGAGATACCGAGCCTATCGGACTGGTTGGCTCTCAGGGGATACCGAGAGTCGCTATCGGTGCCTCAGGAGCATCTGGTGCAACTCCTGTGTATTTAAGTCGCCTTACCCCCGCATGCGGGGCTCTGCGGGGGTGGACCTGTATTTCTCTAGCCACTCGTGGGACCAAAAATGGAACCAGTCCATAAAGAAAAAAGCTTGGAGGATAAGGAGGTCGAAAGCGGGCCTGTACCGCGGACGCCTCCATCCTCCCTGCCAAGCAGTTGCTCCATCGCCGACACCCAGCTCACACTCGGGACCTTGCCTTTGATCTCTACTGAGGGAAGGGGCGAGGGAAATCTGAGTAAACCGGGGGACGAAAGTGGGGCAAGTGCTAAAAAACGAATGAGCGGAAGCCAGCGAAGGAAGCTGGCTAAAGCTAGACGTGAGGGAGCAACTCCTAGGAGTGTTGGCGACCTCAATGATGATGATGTTCCTAGCCCGTCTAAAATGGGACCAAAAATGGAACCATCAATCCATGAAAGAATCTTGGAGGATAAGGAGGTCGAAAGCGAGCCTGTACCGTGGACGCCTCCATCCTCCCAGACAAGCAGTTGCTCCACCGCCGATACCCAGGCCACACTCGGGACCTTGACCTTGGCCTCTATTGAAGAAGAGGGCGAGGGGAATCTGAGCAAACCAGGGGACGAAAGTGGTGCAAGTGCTAAAAAAAGAATGATTCAAATTATTCAGATTAACTTGCATCGAAGCAAATATGCCTCTTCTATTCTGCAGAGGAGTCTTGCTAAGATGCACACAGGGATAGCACTCATCCAAGAACCTTGGGTGGCGCAGGGATCTATAAAGGGACTGGGAAATTTTCTCTATTACAGGAGTTGTAGTACCAACAGACCCAGAGCCGGCATCGTAGTGAAAAACATTAGCTTCACACCCCTGTGGACCATTTCCACAGGGGACCTAATGGCGGTAACTACGATGCTTGAAAATGTAGGTAGGGTGGTTATAGCGTCAGCCTATCTACCATATGACAGCAGGGACAATCCGACACCAGAGGTGAAGGAACTTGTGGACTTCTGTCAAAAATCCGACCTGCCTTTGCTGATGGGATGTGATGCGAACTCACACCATATGGTCTGGGGTAGCACGAACACCAATAGCAGAGGTATGGAGCTCATGGAATATCTGGTAAGTACAGAGCTAGATATTTTAAATGTGGGAAACACACCCACTTTTCATAACGCTATAAGGGAGGAGGTAATTGATATTACCTTGGGCTCCAGACACCTGGCGGGATACGTGCGGAACTGGAGAGTCTCGGATGAACCCACACTCTCGGATCACTCTGCCATTAAGTTTGATTTGGGAGTGGGGGAGCATGAGGAGACGAAATGGGTCCGCAACCCCAGATTCACAAACTGGGAACAGTTTAAATCGGATCTTCTACTAACAGTTCGGGGGATCCCCTCCAGAATTAGTGAGCGGGAAGTACTGGAGGTGGCAGCCTCCCGACTGAGTAGAGGATTGATAGAAGCCTATGAAGGGAACTGTACACCTAAACGAGCTAGGCCGAAAGGCCAGGTAAGATGGTGGAACAATAAGCTGGAAAACCTTAGATATAAGGTAAGGAACCTTCTCAAGGGAGCCAGAAAACGTAACAGTCGTACAACCTGGGAGGACTATAGGACTGCCAGAGATCAGTATAGGGCTGAGGTTAGGGAAGCCCAAAGAAGTAGTTGGGTTTCTTTTAATGAGATAAATAAGGGAGCTGAGGCAGCACGGCTGAACAAGATCCTAGCCCGCAGCCCGGAAGCGATACTGGGATCGCTCAAGCTCCCTAATGGTAAATTCTCGGAATCGGATGAGGAAACCTTAGACCATCTCATCAAAGCACATTTTCCGGGCTTTTATAGACCGGAGAGGGGAGGCATTTCCGACCTGCTAGTAGGAGCACATAGGACCTGGGCGGTAAACCGAGAGGGGGACGACAGGGAACTTGTGAAGGAGATAGTCTCACCGGCTAAGATGAGGTGGGCCTTGAGGTCCTTTGATCCATATAAATCGCCGGGACCGGACGGCATTTATCCGGTACTTCTGCAGGAAGCAGAAGAGATAATCCTCGGTCCACTCATAAGGATCACCAGGGCCAGCTTGGCACTGAAGATGGTCCCGAAAGTGTGGCTAGGCAAAAGGGTTGTTTTTATACCTAAACCGGGCAAAGTCGGATACACGTCCCCTAAGGACTTTCGGCCGATTAGCCTTACTTCATTTTTACTAAAGACGGCGGAACGATTAGTTGACAGGTACCTTCGGGATACTGTCCTAATAGAGAGGCCGCTTCAAGGGAGCCAGCATGCTTATCACGCTGGTAAATCAACAGAAACAGCTCTGGATAAGGTTGTGTCATCGATACGGTCACAACTGGACTCCGGAGGATACGTTGTCGGCACCTTCCTTGATATTGAAGGAGCCTTCACTTCCAGGGAAGTGATTAGCGGAGCACTAGGCAGATGCTACACCCCCAGAATAATCGCTGAATGGATAGACCATATGTTGGGAAACAGACAGCTTACTGCCAATAAAGGCAAGACTACCATCGAGGGATCGGGTCGACTCGGGATGTCCACAGGGAGGGGTATTGTCTCCCCTTCTGTGGTGCCTAGTAGTAGATGAGCTGCTTGAAAGGTTAAAGAACTACCAAGTAATTGGCTATGCCGATGACTTAGTAATAATAACGAAGGGCCCTTTCCTGGAGCCGATTCTCGATATAATGCAGGGAGCTTTAAATAAGGTTGGGAATTGGTGCAGGGAGAGGGGACTCTCGGTCAATCCCTCTAAAACTGAGGTGATGGTGTTCACCAAGAAATATAAGTGGAACAAAACATGTCCGCTGAAACTTGGTGGCCAAGAACTAAGCAATAATAGCGAAGTGAAATACTTAGGAGTAATCCTGGACGGTAAACTGTCATGGGGAAAACATCTAAGTCACATATGTTCCAAGATCACAGCAACACTTTGGCAACTGAGAAGAGCCATTGGTAGTAGCTGGGGCTTGAAACCGGAAACCATGAAATGGATGTATGAGGCAATTCTCAAACCCAGACTGACGTATGCAGCACTAGTCTGGTGGGAGAGAGCCTGTTTAAAGTCGGAAGCCAGCCGACTTAACAAGTTAAGAGGATTGATTCTTAGAAGTATAACTGGAGCCCCAAGATCAACGCCGATCGAGGCGATGGGGATACTGACGGGGATACCACCTCTTGATGTCATCTGAAAGCGGAAGCCGCAAAGGCAATGCACAGGGTGGGAAACATGAATAGGAAGGTAAGGGACCTGAATAGACTCTCAAGAGAGCTAGCTGAGGAGGGACTCCTATGGATGCCCTCTGACAGTACAGGTGTCCACTTCCTGTTTGACAAGAAATATAAGATCACCCTCACCAGTAAGACCGACTGGATGGAGGGTCGAGCTGGATTGCCGCTCAATGGAGACATCTGGTACACGGATAAAGCCAAGAGTGGGAACAAAGCGGGTGCGGGGGTGTATAGACGACGCGACGGGATAGGTAAAACCTTCCCCTTGGGCAAATACACTACCGCACTCCAGGCCGAGCTAGTTGGAATTACATACGGTGTTCTGGGGGCGGACCAAAATCAGACCCAGGAGAGGGTATGTATCTGCTCGGATAGCAGGGCGGCGTTGGCAGCCCTGAATTCAGCAACGACAAAGTCGAAGCTGGTCTATAATTGCTATGAAGCATTGAACCACTTGGCAGGGAAGGGACCGGTGGAACTCTTATGGATACCTGGGCATAATGGCATTAAGGGAAATCTAATTGCAGATGACCTCGCCAGACTAGGGACCAGGGAAAACCTCTATGGACCAGAACCTGCAGTGGGAATAAGTCGGAATCTGATCAGAGACCGCATCAATGGCTGGGCAAGAGACCAGCACAATAAAAGGTGGAGAGGAGTAACGGGTTGTCGAATAACCAAACTCTTCATCGAATACTCAGAGATTGAGAAATGGGCCCAAGAATTCATTAAATTGAACAGGCACAAAGCCAGAACTCTGGTGGGAATCATAACGGGCCACCATAGTAGCCTGAATGCATATAAGCACAAGCTGAGGCTGACTGATAGCCCGGCCTGCAGATACTGTAAAGAAGACGAGGAAACCTCGATTCATCTTCTTTACACCTGCCCCGCACTGGAGGAGAAGAGGTATCTTATATTAGGGACCCCTGTTATCCTAGAGGAGGCGAGGCTTAAGGCGGGGGACGTGCCTAAATTGCTCCTTTTATGGGATAGCATTTTTGGATAATGACTCGGATAAGAGGAGATCGCCAAGGGACTACCCATGCGATCAGTGGCTGATGAGGCCCAAACCTATATAATATAATAATAATATCTCTCAACCAATCCACGATTGAATGGTAACATGAGACAGACCATTAAGTCCAAGTCAGGTTCTGCCTTCGCTGACCTTAACCAATCCATGTTTTATTTTATGTGTAAGCCCCGGATTTGACTGCTGACAAGACGTAAACAACAGAGGCAGACTTACAATGAAGAGCAGATTACATGTAACAATTATTCACATATTAGTTGTACCTTTCATAGCGTGGTCGTTTAGGAACAAATAAGGACTTAGTAAGGACCGGGGGTAGGGCAAGTCATCACATCATCATATTGTTAAAACGATCTGGACAACACAGTAGTTCTTCAAGGTAACATTACCACACACCTAACCATGAGTATATTATTAGTAGCCGCTCTGAAGGTACAGCAGTCAAATAGCGACATCTATATACGTCTATATATATTTACTGGCAAATATCCATTTATAATGTGAAAATGACCGTTCTACATCAACGGAGCATACCGGAAATATGAATAATGTTGTAGAGCCTTTATATTGATTTCTGGATTAGAGAATTGAACTTATTTCAGCTGTGAAATATCTACTATAACTACTATAGTAGAAAACCCCGGGTTTTTATCCAAAATTGCAGTAAATTTTTTCTTTATAGCCTTCGCAGTATCCCCCTCCAACTGATAAATATATTGCCGAAGGTCCCAAACAACGTTTATAACATCCACTATAAAAGTCATCTGTGTTTTTTCCAACATTTCAATAGCTTTTGGTATGCGCGAAAAATTGTCATGTATATACACCAAATTTTATTAAATAGTGGACCCGCTAAAGTCTGTTGTGCATTCGCAATAGCAATAACATCATTTGGATCCAACTGTTGAAATACCTTGGTGATATTTTCAAAATTGCAGTTATAATATGAAACTGCCTCGATCCACATTCCCCACCGGGTTATTACAGATGCTGGAAGTAACTATGTGTGGGGAAGCATTTCTGTGAATGATGCCACTCTTTGCGCGACTTTTAAAAACACTTGACATTCGCTATCAGGCTATCGACATTCGGATAACGGCCACGGATTGCCTCTGTTCCGCGATGAAGACCATGTGCTAGACACGTTACATGTAACATATCGTAATTATATGTTCCTTTCAGTAGTCAGCAAGCCGGTTTCATGTATGGCGCAACATCCGTAAGAAAAATTAGAGCCATGTTTTTGTTTTCCTCATGTTTAGCGCCCCATACTTCTTTTATCGCTACCAATTTTGCAACTGTTTTAGCATTCGTCTTTGCCAATATTTTTGATGGCATCACATGTGATTGCATTGTCAATATATCGCTCATTTCTCTTAAAACTACATTCGCCACTTTTGTGCTTACAGGCACTTGTGGTTTTATTGACAGAAACCCGTTAATATTTATCCGCAACTTCTGCATAAACAGTAGATTCCGGGGTTTGCTAATATGTATGTGCTTTTTAATTGGTTGTGTGACTTCTACTAGAATTTTATTAACTTTGTTGAAAAATAAAGGTTTCAACATAGTTTTTAGAAGCAATAATATATAGTTATAGTGGCATAGTATGAAATGCACTATACAAATAAACAGGCAAGACAGCAATTCGTTGCCTCTATAAGTCCATGGACGTCTAATGGCCTGTTATTCTATTAACAGCTGTTATAAAATACATTGAGTGGCAATTTGTAAAATCCTTTAAAACTGCTGTACACGTTCATACTTAAACTATAACAGCCAAATTTGGATATACTTACATCCAAATTTAATTTAATCTAAGTGAAAATTTTAGGAAACATGTGGCTTAATTGCATTGAAAAGATTGGTGATGTTACAGTTAGTTTTATTAAACAGCTCAGTTTTACCAAATATTTAATAGTCTAAGTTACAATTTTTAAATTATGAAATATGAAATATTCTAAGAAAACAGTTTGTAGTTTTGTACAAAATTTGAGATTATTTTATTCCCAATTGATATTTTTATAGATAAACAGAAATCAATTTCCCTCCCCTAAAGGAGGTTAAACATAGAGATGTGGACAAATACACGCATCCTCAGGGACAGGTGTCAAATTACCTATTGGGCCTTGAACTCAAGTGTATAATGATACCTTAAGCACTGGGCCAAGTCTGCCACCCAAGACTACCGTACGATTGATATTCTTGCAGACATCTCTATAGGTGAAAACGTCACTCGTTTATATTAAAGACATAGAAGAAACCCTTGACTTTATTAGCTCTGTCAGAAGCTGAACTGAATGCCCACCGTATTCTCAATATTAAATAAAGATTAACAACTATCAGGTATTCAATGATACTCAAAATAAATAAATAATTGATTAGAATTACTAAATCAATTTAATTTATGCATCGTAAGTTTGTTGCTTTACTACAAAAACTACTCACTTCTCCTTCTGGAGTATCACTTGGACATAGCATACCCCATTGACTTGGTTGTAGTGATCTTGGTCCAGATACCTTTCTGGTCTTCTCAAATTGAGAATTTACCCGTGTCATCATACCAAGGGCAGAAATATAACTCAGTCTGGATAGTACCTGAGTCACACCAATTCTTTCCATTCTAAATCGTTTAATAGTCCATTTGCCCTACAATAATTATTTGTATAAGTTAGTAATTATGTTGGTATTCATATTAGTTAAATGACTTAAATAAATATGCAATATTTACTGTTGATATGGCAAAAACTAAACAACTCGTTATTAAATCTGATCTCATATATTTAACAATATCGAATTGTGTAGCTCGAATTTTAGGTATATTTTTCTCTGCTATACTTTTCAAATCCCAGTTGAATCTCTTGAAAACATCCTCGAACATTAAAGAAATCAAAGAACCGGCTAATTCCAACCGTTTATTTCCATAATAATCACGATCATCTAGACACTTCTTATCATTTTGTGCTTCAATAACTCGTTTTACCTACAATAAGCAAATGTACATCCTAATTCTTTTTTTTTTAATGTATTTTGCACTACCATGAGTCCCAGATAAATGGCTTTAAGATGAAAATTATATTGTTCAACGGGGACATGAGCTAAAATTGTCGTTGCTAAGAGATCTCTAGCTTCATCTGCAGGAGATTTAACTTTTGAGGCTACAGTAACATAACGCTTTGCGATTAATTTTGTCCCCAAATACTTTAATGCGGATTCTTGAGTATAAATTTTTAAGTTATGACACTCTTCTAAAGTTGGTATTAATTTATGTATATCTGGTACTCCAATGAGTTCACATATTTCCTTGTCATTTATAACGTTCAAAGCTTTAAAAATTATAGATACGGGTATAGGCTGAAAATTAAATCAATATATTTAATGCTTAAAAATATCAAAAGAGAATTCTTACATCTGTAAATGTGTTATGACCCATATAATATTTATTGCGTTTTACAAAAACATTGGTTCTGGATTTTTTTTCATGTGTAGAACTAGTGACTTGACACTGAACACCATACTTGGCTTCTTCAACGATCATTCTATTTTTTGATAGCTGCTCCTGTATTAGAATTACTTTTTCTTGTCCTTTAACTATAAAATATCCACCAGGATCCAAAGGACATTCATTCATTTTTGCTAATTCATATTCAGATTTATTACTTAGGACACAATTGGAAGACCTTAACATGATTGGCATTCTGAAAAATTGATAATCGAATTAACTGCTTTATTTATTTTTAGAAATAGATTAATCATGTTTATCACATCTAGGCAAGTCAACCATATTAATCAATTCAAAGGACATTTTTACCTTCCAATTAATAAACCAGTCTTAGCTACTCTCTGGGAGCCTCTTGTATATTCAATGTCAACGGAAATAGGTGCTGAATAAGTCATATCTCGTAAACGACACTCATGAGGCGTTGTTGCTTTACTGATATTGAAACCTTCGTCTACATCTGGGGTACCCACATGGACATTTGTATACCTAGAAAATAAAAAAGCATATATACTGTAATATAATATTAGTTTGTATTAAGTAATTTACTAAAAATATCAAGACTAAACAAATAAAAGTAATGTTTTACATAATTTTATTATTCGTGATTAGAGAGAATATTTCATAAGAGTCAAGGTTATCATATATTCTTATTTTATATAAAAGCTTTACACAAGGTATTAAACATCAATACATTATTTAAAAAGAAATATGTTTCATGGAATTATTTATTATTTGCTGAAGAGATTAATCAATTTTCAAGAATTTAGTATTAAAATGTATTTACATTGGTTAAATCACATACTATCTTTGCCATTTAATACAAAGTTAGTATTAAATTAGTAATTAAATAATAATTTCGAACTAATATTTTATATACCTAGGAAGTATTAGGCATATATAGGCTGCTCTCATTTGGAAAATTTGGGATTTCAGGTACCAATTTAATAGAACATCAGTTTAAACTTTAAACTGATGTTTTATTAAATTTGTCTGGGAGAGTACCATATTGTAAAACTTTATCCCTTTAAACTAGGCATGTCAAACATGCAGCCCGCCGAGGCCTTTTAAACATTTTTTGAAAAAAATTTTAATTAACCATTTTAAAGTAAATTTTATTTTTATTTGTGTGCAGTTTAGTTTAATGCAGTTGCAGTATGCAGTTTTAATTTTGCATTTCAATAATTTTTAATTTAGTGATTGAAAAAGAGAAAATATAGGATTAAATTAAATCGAACATACATAAATCTCATTTATGTGCATTTACGATTGGACAAACACTTTGCGGGGATGATGGTGCAGAGGAAAGTGCGAAGGTAGCTTTTCATTTGATGCATGACATTGGCGTTTCGAGCGATTGCGTGGCCACACGTGAAGTCAGCGTCGACCAGGAAAAAGTTAAAATTTTTCAACTTTAAGCGTCAAAGCTTGATATTAATTGGATAAATATGGGTTATTAACTAAATAACCTTTTATGATAAAAATAAAAAATATATATTTTTTTATTTTTATATAACAAAAATATACTTTATATATATAAAAAAAAATGTAAAATGGATTCTGGAAATGAGTTAAAAAAATCTGAAAATGTAAATTAGTTTTATTGCAAGTTATTATATTACCCTATTTTGTATAATACGAGTAAATTTTTTTGTGTAGGATTATGTACTGACCTACCATATTATACGGAAGTTCTATGGCTTTCTAGCCATAAAGTGTTAAAACGATTCTTCACATTGCTGGACGAAGTTATAATTTTCTTGGAAACAAAAAATTATGAATGTGCTGAATTAAAAGATGGACAATGAATAAAGGACCTGGCTTTCTCAGTTGATATTACAAGTCATCTTATTCAATTTAACCTTAAGCTTCAAGGCAAAAATCATATTACAATGCTATTTGATAATCTTCACGCTTTCAAACAAAAATTATTACTTTGGCGAAAACAAATAGAAAAAGAAAACTCACTTTGAAAGCTGTCAATATACATACATTACTTAAATCGCCTAAATTAAAATCTACAGAATATGCTCACCAAATTAAATTGTTAGAAACGGAATTCGATGAAAGATTTTCTGATTTTAAAAGTGTGAATTACAATTTCGTCTCTTTAGTTCACCTCTATTTATCGATATTGAAATTGTTGATGAAAACTTACAAATGGAACTAATTGAAATCCAATGTGATTCTTTGCTGAAGCAAAAATATATGGAAGTTGGAATTTCAGATTTTTATACATATTTATCTGTAGATAAATATGTTATCGTTAGGTTTCCTAAAATGTTATCGTTTGTTACACATATACTGGCTATGTTTGGAAGCACTTATTTATGCGAGCAACTATTTTCTTTTTAATCTTATCAATTTTAAAAATTGCATAGCTCAATACGTTTAATCAAATTTTGATGATTTGCTTTGTGAAAAACGATGTCAAATATCTTCTAAAAAGTAATATTGTGATTTTGTTTATTTCTCATTAAAACTTTTATTTTTTATAAAAAATATAAAATATTTATAGTTTAAGTTTAAAAAATAACATATAAAATGTCTATGTATGTATATTGTATAATACACAAAATGTAAAATATTTTTAGTTTAAAAAATGACATGAAATATAAAATGACTATGTATGTATAATATACAATACATTGATCTTGACATCGAGTCTAATAAATACATAATATAATCATTCTAAAAATCGTATTTTATTAATTTTTTGAAAACATGCGGCCCCCAATACAAAATAGATCATGTGGCCCGTAATATCATATGAGTTTGACATGTCTGCTTTAAACTTTAAAAGGACTTTGTACAATATAGTGCTCTCTCAGACAAATATAAGGGATACCACCTTGCTGACTCTTCAGTCCTACAGAAATTATGTTGAAGACATGCAATATACAGCCTGGTTAATATTACAAAGAGGTACATCACATATTTTCATTGTATTTAAACTATTACTAAAACTAAACATTGTATGTAATCTATTTTAATACACATCACAAGTCAGAAGTTTGAGTCTGACAAAAACTAAAACAATCAGTTGGTTGAAGATTTTTTCAAGAGCAACTATGATTTCTCAGTTCGCTAAGCTGCAGTTTGGTTTAAGTTACCTGAAGGAAGCACAAAATATATTGCACATTATCTCTGTGGTCTCTATCCTTATAAGATCACTATCCGTCAATGTCAGCTGCACTGCTCTAATAAACATTAAATTTGAGAACAGGGAAATTGATTTCCACAATTATTTTCTGTAATGGGGCCCCCATTTTTGGGTTGCAAACTATGTTAACCATGAAAATAACAGAATCTGGGGAAGCGATATTGTTATTTTTAAATCCCTATATCCAAAAAAATTTTGGATATAACAGCAATATCAACACTATATTGATATAAGGCACTTTATTTTACAAACAAGATGAAAACAACATTTATACCTGTTAATATAGCTAAATCGAAACTAGACATAGCAGTATTTATGAATAATTTTGTTTTTACATACAATACAGGGTTGGTATTACAAGCCATATTTTTATTGCTTTACAACTGTAAAATTTTATATTTAGTTAATAAATATAGAAATGTACAGATTAATATTTTTATAAGAATATTTATTACTTATGATTTTGCAAAGTTATAGGAAAATAAGTTATTTAATAAATAATTGGTATACACATTAATGCTCTTAAAGTTTAAAACTTCATAATCATCTCATAATTTCATGTAATTTTATTCATTAGTGTTTTGATAATCACAAATTTTGTCAGAAATTATTAAATTCAATAAGTACCGTCCCTTTACATAGTACCAAATATTCCCCTTATATAGTACCTTCTATCTCTTATATAATTGATATTGAACCGCTAATAGGTATTTAATCCTAAGTATATAACTTAAATTATGGTTATTATAGCAAAAAAAACAAATAGAAACTTCATATTTCAATTCCTTGTTAGATATTCCTCGATTAATAGAAAATATATTAAAAGGAACAGCAGATATACATACTTGATATAAAATAATGGATCTGCATCACATGTGATTTTATTATTTGCTTCAACAATCTTCTTAATGTCAACATTAATGAAATAATTAAAAGAATCTATATGCTGTTTAACTAAGCCTTTAACTTTTAGAAATGCAGGAACTAACTTCCACTTTTCCTAAAAAGAAAAACGTGTATAAATATACATTAATATTGATGGTCTACTTGCAAAACCTCATTTGATTTGTTCAAAAATGATATTGAAGCCAGAAAGAGCATCCTTCCACTTTATTTTAACCTGAATCGGTGAACAGTTCTATAAAATTTATATTTTTAGGCATTGAATGTTCTGCCCAGTAGACCATAAATATATTCAGTATGCACAGAATACAATATAATAAAGGTATACTTGTTAAATTAAAAAAAATAATAATAATTAAACCCTTAAACTCATTATTCAAACCCTATAAATTTTATAATTTGAAATTATTTTATTTTTCATATTCTAGATGTTAACCAAAACAAATATTATGAATGAAATTTTTGAAATGAATACATGCACAGAAAACAGAACATCCAAATTTTAAGTTTATTTGAATATTTTTTATTAAAATATATAGTTTCTTAAATCAACACGTTTATTACAACATAACTAACCTCTATTTCTTTCACAGGTTGGTGGTAAAATTTGTGATTTTCGGAAAACTTTAATTCCTCTGACATGGTTCAGTTCTGATGGTAATAGAATTGTATGATGTATGTATTACGTATTATGTATAAATTAAAAAAAAATAAACAACACAGAGGCTATCCACTTCATGCTCTAAAAATATCACAAAATACCTAATCCCCCTATCCTAATATATGAACTATTTACACATACTTCTCTTCTACTTCTACCTTTTATTACCACAGAATAATAACATAATCTATAACCACAGCCTCTGTGCTATAAGCGTACCAACCTAAGTTACGTTCAGTCAAGTGGTGTAACCGGTGTAACCAATGGAAATGGAAGTCGTTCAGCTTACTAAAATTTTAATGGTCTAATCACTCTAATCGTCATGAATGGGATTTGAAATATAATGTTCATGGTTGAAATCTTTCAGTCAGATTTCTTCACGAATTCACTTGATCGTCCCAAGTGAAGTTGTGAAAATTAACTTTTTAATTTGTATTTGATATAAAGCGTCTTTCAATAAGGACGCTCCATTTTTAAATGTAAATAATACAAATTGTGTGTGATATATACACTCATTAACCACATGTCGATATCCATATCTTCCAGTTTAAGCCACAAGAAGTTGCTTATCATCGATTTGCAGCGCTCGCCGTTGACGGTTATGGCAATGCCAGTTTCGTTGTGGAAGAAGTACGAACTGATGATTCCACCAGACCAAAATCCGCACCAAACTGTGACTTTCTCGGGATGCATTTGGTGCTGGTGTATCTCGTGTGAATTGGTATCGTTCCAATTCCGACAATTTTGGTTGTTCACATATTCATTCAACCAAAAATAGGCCTCGTTGCGCCAAAAAGAATAAAAAGAGACGATTTTTTTGGCGAAATTTGGGTCAATTTCCAACTGCTCCAGAGCCCAATTAGCGAATACACGGTGTTGTCTATGGTTGTTTACCTTAAGTTCCTGGGTCACTTGGATTTTATATGGGTGCAGACCCAAGTACCGACGCAAAATTCGTTATGTTGAAGTCGCAGAAAGGCCAAGTTGTTGTGAACGACGAGAAATTAACTGCCTCGGGTTTTCCCGTACTCTCCCGCACAGCAGCGATATTTTCAGCAGATCTTGCGTTTCGGTGACGTACGGGTGGTGGCTGATTATTTATCAAACCGATTGACTCGAATTTGACCGCTAAACGTCGAATAGCCGACTCGGTGGGACGGTTGTAAAGAGAATAAGAATCACGTAACGCGCAGAACGTTTCTCGAACGGAGCACTGATTTTAAAAATAAAATTTGATGACTTGCACATGTCATTGAATACTATAAACTTATATGGTGATTTGCCATACACTACTGAACAATTCACAACAAATTTGACAGATGTTGCTTTAACAACATGACCGCTATAATCTAACAAATTTCAAGCGTCCCTATTGAAAGACCCTGTATAACTTGGCGTTGTATCAAAATTTGCTTGTATTTAATTTGTACCTATTGATTTCATTTATAATAGGACTTAAAAATAAACGACTTCTATTTTGTCTCGTTAAGCAGATAATAAAACTATATAAGGTCAGAGAAAAATAAGTTAATATACATTACTATTTTCGACTCACATTTTGAGGATTTAATGGCACAAACAGTTTTTTCTTCATACTTTAAATCTAACTAGTGACTCGAGGTCATGTTGAATGGTTAATTCTAGTCTTCTATGTATTTGAATTTACAATTAGTTTCTCATAAAGCGAAAAATTATATAATATTATATAAATACTAATTCTTAATCAGAATACTGATCGCTTTAAACTTCTATGGAGATCGCTTTAAACCATAGAAAACATTATCTCTGCTTTAAACTCCTGTAGCTTCTTATGGTATCATGTGAAAAATCAAATTTTTAAAATGTCTCCAATCAGTAATCAAAATTTAAAAATATTGTTAAAGACATGCCATTATCGAAATCCACCTAGCGCAATTAAATAATATTGTCACGAATGCCTCGAGCGATCCCAAACGCTAGGAATATTCGAAACCTCGAGAGCGTGCGGTGCTCGGATTTCCAGTGCGTTCTATATTAGAAGGTTCGCCAAAGTTCTTTGTCTAGAAACGCCCGGAGAAACGTTCCACTGCCCATATAAGAATTGTGACGTCTGGCCAGGAGTTAGTTGAATTTGGACCGCGATAGTGAGCGATATACAGTGCGAAAGTGATATACAGTGCGAAAATTAGTTTATAAAGTTAAAGTAGAAAGAAAGTTAGCTAGTTAGTTTGACTTGTGAATAGTTGAGTTGTAAATAAGTGTTCGAGAAATAAAGAACTTTCTAGTAAATTCGTTACAGAGGTGTCAGAAGTGGGATAGAACGTGGTAGAAAGTTCTGGAACACTTAGTTTAGTTGGAGGAGAAATCCCAAGTGGCGCATCGCCGAAGCCGTTCCGGTGTGGAAAAGCTGAAGATCAACGTTCTGATAAGGCCTGAAAATATTCTGGAAGGTTCGACAAAGGACGAGAAAACCCACAAGTGTGATATACCACTGAACTCATCTCGTCGTGAAGAAATCGAGGATCGACGTTTCAAGAAGGTCAGAGAACATTCTCGAAGTTTCCATAGCAGTCAAGAAAACCCACAGTTGTGACATATCACTGAACTCATGTCGTCGTGAAGAGGTCGAATATTGACGTTTCGAGAAGATCAGAGAACATTCTCGAACTTTCGATAGCAGCCAAGAAAACCCCTAAGAGTGACGCATCACCGGAATTGTCTCGTCAAGAACAAGACGTCTACTGGGTTTTTAAATTTTTAAAGAAAAGCGAATTGGATGCCAGTAGGAACTAGAAGCCAAGCCGCGGCCATGGAGGAACAAATGAATGAGCTACTAGCAATGTTAGTTGCAATGAAAGCAGGACAAGATCAAATGAAACAAGAAATGAAAGCGGGATAAGATGAAATGAAAGCAAGACAAGATGAAATGAAACAAGAAATGAAAGCAAACCAAGCGGAAATGAAAGACGAACTCAAAGCTGTACACAACGCCATGAGAATGTTTCAAGAGGAGATAAAAGAACAAGTCGCGATGGACCTCCAAGTCTTACGGGACGAAACAGAAAAGAAGCTAGAAGCGGGTATGAAACAGGTGGAAACGGGGCCAGCTAAACAGGAAGCAGAAATAGACGAAATACGAAAAGACCAACAAAAAGCCAATCAGTCCTTAGCATCAAAGGTGGAAGAGATCCAAAAGGAGGTTAACCGACTAAAAATACGTCCTACAAGTGCTGCACCTGGGGTCCAACAGCCAGCCAAAGTGACAGCACCAACTTTTGATGGTTCGATTCCTTGGTCGGTATATCGAAGACAATTTGAGGCTGCTGCTTGCGCAAACTATTGGGACGATCAGGAAAAGGCTATAGCTCTTATCGTCGCCTTAAGAGGGGAGGCTCTCGATATACTCCGGTCTATTCCGGAAAGTCAACAAAATGTTACAACAATAGTAGATCATATGGAGATGCGCTACGGTGACAAACACATGCAAGAAGTCTACCAAATGCAACTGAAGAGCCGAAATCAAAGGAGCAGCGAGACATTGCAACAATTTGAGGCAGACGTCGACCGACTAGTACAGCCGGCATACCCAACAGCACCTCAGGAGTTTGCAAATCAACTGTACGTGCAAACATTTGTCGATGGCTTGAGAGATCCGGACATGCAGCAAGTGCTAAAAATGTCACGACATGACACTCCCAGCAAAGCATTAACGCACGCCCTAGAGTTTGAGGCCGCAAAGCAAGCATCGAAAGGGCATGTGCGGGTGCGCATGGCCGAAGTCAATGCTGAGGAAGAGACCAAGCAGGATCAAATTGGTAACTTCCTGCTAGAGCTGAAGAAGGCTGTGTTAGAAGACCGAGAGCCACGCAGACTAAGATGCTGGAATTGCGTCCGCATGGGACATCTTCGACGTGATTGCCGAGCTCACGGGAATCAAGCGAGCAGCAGAGACAGGCAGTCGGAAAAACTGTCTACGGCTCCAATATTAGGCTATCCACAGTTTGACAAACCATTCATTGTAGATACCGATGTCAGCAGCAAGGGAATTGGAGGAGTACTGTTGCAAGAACAGGATGGACAGGAGAAAGTAGTTGGCTATTTCAGTAAAGCCTTGTCCAAACCCGAGAGAAACTACTGTGTAACTCGACGGGAGCTTCTAGCCGTAGTGAAGACTTTGGAGCATTTCCACAAGTACCTGTACGGACGAAGACTTCTGTTAAGAACGGATCACGCTACTTTCAAGTGGCTACTTGAATTCAAAAATCCAAAAGGGCAAATTGCGAGATGGCTCCAGCAATTACAGATCTTTGATTTCACCATTGAGCACAGAGCTGGAAAGCATCACTACAATGCTGACGCCATGTCTAGAAGGCCATGTGTAAATGATAACTGCCGGCACTGTTTGAATCAAAACAGTGGAGCAAAAGGACGAATTCCCTCAAGTGACTTGTTGCCTAACGAATGTACAGCCGGATGACAATTGGGATGCCAATCTAGCCGAGGATTAAAGGAACGACGAACATATTGGGCCTATAATGCGCCGGAAAGAAACAGGAGAGAATAGACCATTGTGGGCGGATATCAGCGACCTCGGCGCAATTACGAAATGTTACTGGGCTCAATGGGACTCACTGGTTATTGACGCCGGGGTTCTGAAAAGAGTTTGGGAAAGTCCGGATGGTGCAAGGAATCGATAACAGATTGTGCTACCCAAGAATAGAGTGGCCGAGGTTTTGGAAACTGCTCACGGCGGAACTGGAGAAAGGCACTTTGGGGTAGCTAAAACGGTGGGTAAAGTGAAGGAACGATTCTACTGGGTAGGAAGCCGGTCAGACGTAGAAGATTGGTGCAGGAAATGCGACGTCTGCGCTAGCAGCAAGGGCCCAAACACTCGACGCCGGGGACGCATGAAACAATACGACGTCGGTGCTTCCTTTGAGCGAATTGCTATCGACGTCGCCGGGCCATTTCCACGCACTAAATCGGGTGTGTTTCAGGGAGCGTGTCAGTTGCCCCGAATTTGAAAGACCAGATTGGAGAGCGACTGAATGAAGACAATGTATGACCGAGGGGTGAATACTGAAGGCTTTCAAGAAGGCGACCTGGTACGGTTATACAATCAGTCTCGAAAAAAAGGCCGATTTTCAGAAATCCTGGGAGGGTCCTTACAAGATTGTGACCAGAATAAATGACCTAGTTTACCGGATACAGAAAGGACCACGCACAAAAATGAAAGTTGTTCACATCGATCGCTTGTCACCATTCCGAGGGCGATCTACTGATCGGGACGATCAGTACTAGGAGGGGGGCAGTGTCACGAACGCCTCGAGCGATCCCAAACGCCAGGAATATTCGAAACCTCGAGAGCGTGCGGTGCTCGGATTTCCAGTGCGTTCTATACTAGAAGGTTCGCCAAAGTTCTTTGTCTAAAAACGCCTGGAGAAACGTTCCACTGCCTATATAAGAATTGTGACGTGCGGCCAGGAGTTAGTTAAAGTTGGACCGCGATAGTGAGCGATATACAGTGCGAAAATTAGTTTATAAAGTTAAAGTAGAAAGAAAGTTAGCTAGTTAGCTTGACTTGTGAATAGTTGAGTTGTAAATAAGTGTTCGAGAAATAAAGAACTTTCTATCAAATTCGTTACAATATGATGAATGATATCGGGTTAATGATGGACATTTTGAATATTTGTTTTATCACAATTACTTTATCAAATTTTCGATTTTGTATTAAATATTTTCAGGAGGCATTTGTTTTACTTATTAAATTGGAGATGCAATAAATACTTCTTGTATCTTGGGAATGGGCCGGAACTTTCGATGCAGTAACAAAAATAGGAGACCAGTCTTTGAGAACACCGAAGTATTACACTTTTCTTGACGCACATTTCGCTAACCGAGTTGGCATAATTGGAAGGTAATTAAAACTAATCCAATTAGCATGAGTTTGAATTGATATATGCTATTAAAAAAACATATTTACATTGGAAATACCGTTTCCGAAATGCTTAAACAATTATAAAATTTTAATTTTATAACTGTTTAAATTTTTTTTAATGTCAGACTTTCTTTTTCTCCTATTTGATGACATGTTTCAGCACCCAAGGTTATCTAAATGCCGACGTAATTGCATTACAATTTTTTTGTGGTAAAAATTTTCCCCAAAATGCTATCACAGATTGACTCGCTGAATCCGAAGATGTAAAAATAGACAAGGTGTTCAATTTAACTACATACATTATAGTTATTGTCGGTAAAACCAGAACTACTAGAATACTTTCTTTAATTTACATCGATTGAGATTTACTTGTTATTGTGATTCCCAAACTGGAGTGATATCTTACATAAGTTATGGGGTACCCCCATGTAACTATATATTATTTATCGTAATAATTTACTTAGTCCCATGGTTACCTGTCTAAACTTATGTTTCTATTTAAAATAAGCAAAATCGACAAAAATAATAACACAAATAAGGCGACTTTCCTTATACAACTTCATGTGTGAATTGTGGTTCTGTATAACTGGTACTCGTACCTATTCATAATAGGGTGCAATTGTTGTATTTGATACATTCCTGTGAAAAGTAATTTCCTTCCTGGGGTTGAGGCACAGAATTCTTAGAAATGGTCTTAATCATATACCTATAATATTATAGATATACCTGTCACATAAATCAATAAAGAAATGCAATATAAATAAAAAAAAAACAACAAAGTTTAGACATGTTTATTTCAAAAAATAATATGGTTATTTTTTGTTCTGGTTAAATATTTAAATACATTTAAAAATAATTGTTCAATCAAGATTTTACCAGAACTAAAAAAACACATTTCTAATTAAGTTTTTCATAAAAACTTATTTTTAAATCACGTTATAGATTTTAAAATAGACACAACATAAAAATAACATTATTATTTAAAAGTAATATCACGTAAATCTATTAATACTATTTTTATAATTAAAAAAAATAATAAACATTTAGATGTTTTTAAAGAAAAATTAAAGTTTATTACTTTTGAAAATATTGCGCTTTACATTTTGGAAAAAGCATTCTAAAATAATTTGTACCTACTAGTATTACATAAAAATTCAATGTACTAAAAACCTATAAATTACAATAAACCTTTATATATTAGTGCAATTTTAATGTATGCAAAATGTTTAAAATATTGTCACGATTTGATATAATATGAGCATATAGCAAAAATATAAATTTCAATTTTATGTTACTCATAATACTAGTTTTGCATTTTCATAGCAATGTATAACAGCAAAAGTGACAAGCTTATATTTTACTAAATAACAATTATAAACTATGCCATGTTGTGTCTGCAAATTTACTATAAAGTTACAACATATGAACATAATATATACATATGATGTCAACATTTAAATAATAGTATAAGAGAATTCGTAATTTTTCCTTTGAGCGGGAATATTTCTATTAATAAGAAGCATGGTATGTTTCTTTTGATTCACATATCTTTTAGAATTTAAGGATTTTTATTTATAATATACATATTACATAAAATAATTATATACATATATTGTATATAATTATTAATATACAAAATATAATAATTATATACATATACGTATAGTATATTATGTATACAATTACATATTATTATGTAGCGCCCAGCAAATTATTTATTTAAACGATATAATCGGAAATTCATATAGTAAAATTTACAGACAACAAAAATATGTAGATGTATAGTTCAAACAATATAAAATAAAAAAAAACATACTTAGATACAATAGGTAAATTGAGTTGAGTAAAGTATACCAACTGGAGAGTATATATAAATTAATATACAAAAATAAATTACTTTAAATATAATAGATATCCATAAGCACTTGTTTTAAAACTGTATCAGTTAATTTTACACTACAACTTTCATAAGCCCAGCTTGGCTATTAGTTCCTAAACTAGAATCATCTAGCGAGTCCAAATCTAGCGCACTTTCTATCATAGTCGTATCTTGTAATAGTCGGAGTCTACTTGCACTTAATAAACTATTTTCTTTTTCTTGTAGAGTTAAATCATTATCAAGATTTAAGTCAGGAAATTTTTTATTTTCACTTATATTTGCTAATATATGATTTTCTCTTAATACTACTGGGTCTAAGTGGAGATCTTCTACATTCACAGCTGTTTCTTTGAGTTCTAAATGCTTTTCAACTGCTGAATTTAAATTGTCTGCATAACTATGCGATTTACCCAAGGGCACTTGACTTGATGTTACTATATTATTATAAACAGGGGAATGATTTAAACTAGGTTGTGATTTATATTGTTGTGAATCTTCTAAAGATCTCTGTAATTGCACAGCAGGAGCGATTGCTAAAGGTTGCTCACTTGTAACTAAATGGGTAATACTTCCTGCATTACTCTCTGAAAATAATCATATACTGTAAATTATTATCTATATATAAAATAGCTGATAGATGAAAATGAAAAACATTTAGTAAGTAAACATTTAGTACTTTGGGGTTTACAGCTTAATTGAAAGACATTTCTGATTTGTTCCGATGAAACTGATGATTCAAACTGATGAAAATAACATCATTTGATGAAACAGATTGAACTTTTACCACAATGTGATTTTGATTAAATACTTGGCAGTTTGAAATAGATGGAATAGATGATAGTTATTTATTCCGAAGTTAGTTACATTTTATAAATTGTAAGAAATTGGTGCATCTCTGAAAAGTGTACATATTTAATTATACACTCTCTATTTCACAATTAGGACTAACATTTAGTTATAAGAGAAAAAAAAACATTTATGTCATGAATGTAGGCCTACAATTAAGAAATTAAGAGTTATTTTAAAATGCAGCTCCATGTTGTGAAAAGTGATTTTTTTTTTTAATATTACTTATAAGGCCTTTATTGACAGTTTGTAAATGATTGTAAATGAAAATGTAATTTCTAAAATAAAATATTGAAAAATTATATTTCTATTCATATAGAAGAGATAGAATAAAATAATTTGTGTAAAGAAAATGTACAAATTGATTAAAACCACGAAATTTTAATATTAATACTATTAAATATTCAAAACAAACAAAATTTATAATCGAACAAATTAAATATGGCAGTAATATTAATTTTATATTATAATGGTCAATAAATAATCAGCACAATGTAAGATACAAAATATTGTATTTCCGAGTTATTCTGGTAGTTTTAATTAAAAAATTAAATAACCGCAATATAAATATATATATAAAACGTCGACTTGTACTTAAAAAATAAATGTTTTTAAAGTATAAAAAAAGTTACATTTTTAATTATTTCCCAAATATATCATATGATTGCGGCTGCTAAAATTGAATAGTATAACAGGTTCATTATAGAAGCACCATATGTACCACTTAATGGACGATCCTAATTTGGAAATTATCTTCTTAATAAATAATTCTGGGTTGACTTGAATATTTACTAGTATTACATATGTAAAAAAATGTCACGTCAATTTATGACAAGATGTACTGTTAAACGGATATATTTACAATTTTGAAACAATCCATTATTAAAATTTCCATGAAACTCTGAGAATTTACAAAATCTATTTCCTTAGAAATTTTCAAATTCCATGAAAATTTCAAACCCAAGTATGATAAAATAATATATGTATATTACTTTCAATTTTCTTTCTGTTGATCATTGTAAAAGCACAGGTTTAATATGAATGAAGGTAACATTTTACTGCAAAATAAATCAAACTTAAAATTCCTTTTTACTATGAATTCAGTAAAGTGAGCATCTGCTAGTAAATTAGATCTTATATTTAAGATTGCATCGATTAAGATAAGAAAAATATTGTGTACACTCTATAGCCACCCAGGAGCTATGTACCTTATAGGTATCTTACATGAAAACTTTGTACAAACTTTCTTTCACAAAACGGAAATAACATTAGTTATTGGTTGTTTGTAATATGTTTAATGGTACAGTATTATAAACAATGTGCATCTCACTTAATTGCAACTAATTTTACATTTGATGACTGATGGAATGGTTGTTATTTAATGCACTTTGTATTTATTTCATTAGGTTAATTTATTCATAATGAAATGCTAGTACTGTTAATATTTTCGCATAGCATTTTTTTATTTGATTGTTTCTTTTTATTTCCTATATGTATCTGCTAAGAAATAATATAGGGTAGCATAAATAAATTGGAATTTGATGGTCACAGATACAAATGTCGATGTAAATGTATTGGGTAAAAAACCTTCTATATCAGATATAAAACAATACAGTTCATGTGACTTGTTTTGATATACACAGGGTTCAGCAAATATGTTGGCATGTTTCATTTCTGACTAAATCATATTTTTTTCTTTAATTAAATTAAGTAATAAAATGCCTAAATAAAATCTTTAATACTTCATATAGTCTATTCACTAATTAATTTAATTTTCAACAGCTAGCATATCTTTAAATGCATGTTATTGTCAGTCACTTTCTTAAACGGACTATAAATATTTATGGTTGGATAAATGCATTTTCAATAAATAATTATGTGGAGTATTGTAGAGTTTGTAACTTTCTTGCTCTCTTAAAGATACAAGCTCTTTTAAAGATCATAAGCTCTTTTAAAAATAATGTAATGTACAAGATTATTCTTTCAAAATATTTAACACCTAAACTTAAAAATATATCCATAATAAATATTTAAAATAGTCACAGTTTCGGATTCTTGACAATGTCCTAATTGATAAACAAAGGATTATAAGAAGCCATCCAAATTTTCCTATGATTAGGTTTGAAGTATATCTTAATAGGTATACTTCAAACCTAATATAAACCTTTTGTCTATTAATATAGAAATATTAACAAACAAAAAAAAACAAATCATCAAATGTTTAGGGGCTATATGTGGGAAAATTACACATAGGAACATGACCTCGAATTAGTCTTTCTAATGCGGTTCAAACCCATGCGAGCAATAACACCGATAACTAGCCCACGTTACCATTCTTTTGCTATCTATTGAATATTTAAGGGTGGCCTGAACTAAATTTCATCTTAAAAATCTGTCACTATGGAATTACCTATGGGATACATTAGATTAAGTGTCCTGAAAATGATGCTTCAAATCGGGAAATCAGAACACGTGCCGTGCCGTTTTTTCTCGTTCATTTTTTGGAAATAACAAATGGGAAAATATGAAAAAAAACTTTAAAATTTACTTTAAAATATTTTGTGACATTTTTCTTAAATTGCCATTGGATATAACGTATATTCAGGAGATATAGTAAACACGGATATTGATGGGCACACAAATGTGCGCATACTCGTATATCATTACCTAGCAAAAAAAAATATTGACAACAGTATGTATTCTTTTGATACATGATTGCACTTTGTAATGATGTCTTTATTTAAATGTAACATTATTTATATACAGTAACTAAACAGTTTATATTTTCTCTGAAAAATCATTGTTTACTATAATAGTAATTAATAATACTCTATATTTATTATTGTTATATGGGTTTGGGCCTCATCAGCCACTGATCGCATGGGTAGTCTCTTGGCGATCCCTTCTTATCCGGATCATTATCCAAAAATGCTATCCCATAAAAGGAGCAATTTAGGCGCGTCCCCCGCCTTAAGCCTTGCCTCCTCTAGGATAACAGGGGTTCCTAATATAAGGTACCTCTTCTCCTCCAGTGGGGGGCAGGTATAAAGAAGATGAATCAAGGTTTCCTCGTCTTCTTTACAGTATTTGCAGGCCAGGCTGTCAGTCAGCCTCAGCTTATGCTTATATGCATTCAAGATACTATGGTGGCCCGTTATAATTCGTACCAGGGTTCTGGCTTTGTGCCTGTTCTATTTAATGAATTCTTGGGCCTATTTCTCAATCTCTGAGTATTCGATGAAGAGTTTGGTTATTCGACAACTCGTTACTCCTCTCCATCTTTTATTGTATCGGTCTCTTGCCCAGCCATTGATGCGGTCTCTGATCAGATTCCAACTTATTCCCACTGCAGGTTCTGATCCATAGAGGTTTTCCCTGCTCCCTAGTCTGGCAAGGTCATCTGCAATTAGATTTCCCTTAATGCCGTTATGCCTAGTTATTCATATGTGTCCCACCGGCCCCGTCCCTGTCAAGTGGTTCAATGTTTCATAGCAATTATAGACCAGCTTCGACTTTGTTGTTGCTGAATGCAGGGCTGCCAACGCCGCCCTGCTATCCGAGCAGATACATACTTTCTCCTGGGGCCGATTTTGGTCGGCCCCCAGAACACCGTATGTAATTGCAACTAGCTCAGCCTGGAGTGCGGTAGTGTATTTGCCCAAGGGGAAGGTTTTACCTATCCCATCGCGTCACCTATACACCCCTGCACCCGCTCTATTCCCACTCTTGGCTTCATCCGTGTACCAGATGTTTTCATTGAGCGGTAATCCTCGATTCTATAACTTAGCAAAAAAAGGTATAATAATCATCAAATGTACTGCAAATCAACAAATCAGCTTTACGCTATTACAAATGTTTGCTATTATATTCGCACATAGCCTTCAGTAATTTCTCGGCATATTCAGGATGATTATGGGTACCTTATATTTATTCCAAGTCGCTATAAAATCAAAATGTACTGACTCGATAGCTTGTTCACTATAAAAGCTCAAACCTCTTTGGTGTTTAGTGCAAAATTCGTTGATGAAAAAACATGATGAAAAATTGCATGTACTTTTGGCGTGACTGAGATACCAAATCCAAATAGGCGGTTCTAAATTGAATCAAGTTCTCTTTATAGGTCAGTTCTAATTCTTCCCGAAACAAGCGGTAATGACTTTTTAAACCTCTCCAATGAGGTATATACCTCAGATACCCTAAGCTACATATTTCTCTGAGCTTATCCACACTATTTAACAAGAGTTTTACATGGATTTCCTTTAAATGCAGTTCCATTGCATGTTATTTTTCACTGAACATTGCACTTTTTGATCCAACTAGTTGCTTCGTTAAAATCTTTTAATAAACGGTCCGTTACAGAATGTGTATAAATGATGTTATATTCAAATAAAGGCATCATTGCAATGTGCAATTATGTATCAAAAGAATACATACTGTTGGCAATATTGTTTTTTTATATATATGTATATATGTGCATATTTGTGTGCCCGTCAATATCCATGTTCCCTATAGGTACTGAATATACATTATATTCTACGGTAATGTATGCCGCAAGATATTTTTTAAACACATTTTAAACATTTTACCTATTTTTAGTATTTGTTATTTCCAAAAAATGAATGAGAAAAAAAGCGGCACGTTTTCATTTCCCGGTTTGAAGCATCATTTTCAGAACGCTTCAATCTAATGTTTCCCATAGGCAGTTGTGGCAGACTTTTGAGGTAAAATTTAGTTCAGGTCACCAGTGTATTATTATCATTATCAAGAGTTACTAGAAGTTAACTGTCTAGCCAGAATTGGTACGCACTTTCTTCATATTAACGCTAAGTAGACACAAATTTCTTAAAATAAACTAAATTCTATAGTATCTGATCCAAATAAATTGATATTAACTTAAATAACATCAACAAATAATGAACTGCTATTGTAGACTATTATTGATATTTAATATATACATGGATGAGGAATGTAATGAGACAGTTCCGATAGGTCTACTTTAAATATAGGGAAGTGACTTAATGTTAGTTAACTATGCTCCTGGTATCAATCAAGTTATTAATTAGCTAAAATTAATTTATCACTGCCTATATTTCAAGGAAACATATCGAAAGTGTCTCATTAATTTCTTTTTCATGGGACATGCTATTAAAGGCCATATGGGCCATTATAGAGAAAATGGCAGCATGATTACAAGCATTATAACTTTATTAAATGTTATACACCATAAATGTCAACTAACATATTAAATATTAACTTACAATTTAGATTCAAAAACCTTACATCAATTTCTCAATCTGTATTGACGAAAGTATGTATATATTATATAAAAACTATAATTTCATACAGTTACCTAAATTCGAGACAATTATTGCCTATAATATATTTATAATATAATTTATCTCTATTAATGATCTATTTATTCTTATGGTATATATATTATTTTTATGATGCATTGTTTTTATGGATTAATTCTTTGTTATCCGTGATGTATATGTTTTACGTAAAGATAAATGTATTATTGTTGTGTACACTACCTTGATAAACAAAAAGAAAAATTAAGTCATAGTTTGTATGTACCTATATAGTAATTTTTTGTATTATATATTTTTTGCTCTTTTTAAATAATTTTTGATTTTTTTTCGCAAATGATTTATATTAATAAAAGGTCTTTTTTTGGCTTATCCAAGAATTCAAATTAACTCATTCATTTATCTAACTTTTCAAATAACACAAAAACATCAAATTTAAAAAGTGAATTTTCATTTGCCAATAGATAATCTCAAATTCCTGGGAGATCAACTTCTGATAACGTGTTATATTTAATTTTTGATTTATTTGAGGCGTACATCATCTATAAGAGGACATATCTAATACACAACACAAAGTGATATATTATTAAGTGGATGTTCGTGTCAGAGAATCTTTATTTATTGCTCTATGTTTGTATTTCTTTAATACATATGACCTATTTAAAAACAATAATAGCAGCTGCTTCATCGTATTGATTCTGCACTGCATAACGCAATATTATTAATTAATCATTAGTTACATGTATGTATATCTCGTAAAATATAGAAATTGTATGAGTTATATGAACAGATTAAATATAGAAAGAAATAATGAGAGCAAACAAATCTTTAACTAAGCCCTATATTAACACATCGCAAAAGCTATATTAACACATGCAAGAACTAAAACTTACCAGAGAAAACCATATCAGAAAACCTCCACCAATGTAAGGCAATGAATGCAAGAACAAGTAAAAAAAAATAGTAACGCACACATTAATAAATTAACTTATAAACTAAGGACAGAAAAACATTTTCATCTGGAAGCAAGTATTTAAAAAATAAGTTAATACTTCTGTATACGAATCAAGAAAATCGAAAACTATTATTACTAATAATACAGGAACTGACTAAAATATAAAAGATAAATATGTTAGAACTCGTCATCACAAGATCGATAAACTAATTCATGAGTAAATACTAGAGAGCAATATTATTTATAAAAATACGAGTATAAGCAAATTATATTATTGTAAAGTATAAAACTAGATTTGTTTGATTAAAATTTTTGGACTGCTTAAATTCTTTCAGTTACACATACGTACAACTAAATCTAGAAAAGAGTATATTTTGATCATGAATTTCTTTGACATCTAGATATGATAGCTACTTGCGATGACAAAAAATAATTGAAAATTTAACTAAAAGAATTTTTCCCTTGTTTAAAAAAAATATATTAAATGTGAAGTAGTATTTAGGGATTTATCAAAAATATTAAAGAGTGAACATATTAATTATATAATAAAAATAACACTTAATTATGTGTTTAATATAAGAATATATCAATTATATAATAAAAGTAATAAGTAATTAAGTGGTCAATTCCTATGAGTACGGGTGTATTATTTCTAAACTTTTAACTCAGAAAAATCAACGACACCATAATTAGTTGAATGTCATTTTATGCATCATTTTCCTTAACATGTATCAACCACAAAAACTGTCAGGTAAGCGAATCTTCTTTACTTTTATCTTAAACTGTACTTCCCTATCAATATAGATAAGCCAAATCATAAGCGGTATTCATTATTTCACAAAATCTATAAGAGGAAATTACTCAAGAAATTGAGGTAAAAGTGTCAATAAGGGGCAAGACATAATAGTGTAACACATGCATAGTTAACTTTTGTTTTTTGCTAAGCAGAAAATACGAACAAGCAGATTTCAATAAGCATTCAAAAATCAAAATAGGTCAAATGGATCCAAAGTAATAAAATTAAGGATTAACCACACTATACCGATTTAAAAATATAATGAATATTTTTCTTGTGCGTTAGCATATAATTGTTCATTGGCCACAAGTAGAACTTAGTTAAAGATATCATATGTTCAACAATTTTTATTATGACTAATTTGAGAAAAATCTTTCATTCAGTTTAATTGGGCAAGACGAGCCTTAATTAACTATAACAACTTACATAATTCTTGAACTTTTGGCTAATCGTCTAACAACCATTAGTTAACTTTTGAGATCTACATTTAGCAATTATCGTATTTCTAAAAATCAATAAGCAAAAACGTGTTTTTAAGAAAAATGTTAATGAAGCTTAATGTTACTGTTGTGTATTACCATAGGCCTTATTTTATCAAAGCTAAGTAAACAATTCCATATTTTTAGTAATTTTTCATAAAATATAAATAAACTTAATGTATTTCAACCCATATAAAAAGTATTGCAGTCTAACAATTAACAAAATTTGGCCCTGACTGCATTTTCATTTTGATTTTATTACAAAATTCCTCAAATGAAGTAAAAAATAATCTATTCTAAACAACTTTCTTCTTCAAATTTTTTAAACAAAATCTCAACTAAAAATACTAGTATCGAGTTGTAAATATAGAATACCATAAACTTATATTTAGAAACCGAATATTATATAACTGTTCATTTGATTTACAATAATATTGGACCACGTTCATATTAGTTTCAATAAAAGAAGCACAATTTAACATTTCAAATCACATTATTTTAACTACATTATCATCACTGATCATATTATGACCACAGAAATTAATTGTCCATATAATTTATTAACATAATTTTAAAACGTCCTAAGATGTGCCAAGACTGTTTCAATACTGAAAATTAATAGTTTCTTTAATGGTGGCATAAATAAACTATAAATAACTTAATAGATGAGGTATATTTAAATATATTCTGAGGCCTGCTTAATGTGTTCAAAATATTGTTATTGGAAAATATTAGAAAATATACATACTTTATTAAATAATAGGTTATTTCAATCAAGTATGCATACATGTATATAAAGGTGACCTGCCTTTTAAGCGTATCAGTTTATTATCAATATTGATGCAGGTGGTTGTGCAAGCCTTCCACATTATAATATACCCGTGTATTACTTTGTCATTGTGAAATATTTTGAAATAATACACATAATAACGATTAATGCACATATAGTGGTTGGATTGTCGGTTAAGTGGTGTAGCTGACAACCAGTCTTTCACATTGGCATCCCAGGTTCAAAGCCAAAATGCCGTTTCAATGCAAAAAGATTTAGTCGAAGTTTCTTTCACATGACTACTTAATTTTCAGTTCAAATCCGAATTGATATTGATAGGTATGGCTAGATCTTCTGGGGATAAATTATTATATGTGGGTTCAATTTCACATCAGTCAACTGGGTGTATTACATGTGTTCGTGTGAATATCTGGAGGTTAAGTGGAAGAATAGCATTAAGAGAAACCTCGCCCCCATAAAAATAAAAGCGTATAAATCAAAAATGAAAAAAAATTGTGTTACTTAGTACGAGTGCATCTGACATTCAAAGTGAAAGTTTGGACAGGCCTGGCATATTTTTTTAGATGAATTAACAGTATAGGATTAGGTGAAAAATGTCTGATAGGGCGCTGAAGGACGGTAATAAGAGTTGGTTCAAGGTGGTTCACACAATATAACAATAGAATTTCCCTTTGACTGAAAATTTGTACTACAGCCGCATCACATTTTAACGGAATACCGCAATACCCAGAAATTTAGTAAGTCATTATCTTACTGTCTCAAAGAAAACAATCAAGTAGAGACGCAATGTGGCTACCCAAAATATGTATTTACTAAAAAAACAACGACGGTATTACCGGCAAACATTGGCAGTTGTTTCGATATCGACCCCCTTAAACGAAACCAAACTTAATTTTGACTAAAAATTTGAAGGCAACTACCATAAATTCCTCAAGGACAAAGAATAGAATATAGGCGTGTGTTACTAGTCGATGGACGTTAATAACGTCGTATATTAGTATATATATGACGAGGAGGAAAGCATTATGGAGGACAACTATTTTCAGTGATTGATGTAGTGCAGGATTTCAGAACACAGAAAAACAACACCAGCATGCTTCTTCTCAATGAAAATTCCAGGTCCCATAAAACTGGCATTGACAAAATTTTTTGCTGCAGAACTGTATATTGACTTGAACCAATCCGATTATTCTCCAGATATTAGTTCTCTAGATTATTTCCACACTATAAAACGTTCATTTAATTGATTTGTGAACTGGCTATATTTCTACATCACATTAGAAGTGAAGTTCAATTTCAAGACGGGACTGACCAAGAAATTTTGGATATTGGAGATAAGAATGATATTGCAAAATGATTATCATAAAAATTTTTCGGTGTGCATGTTTGTATGAGATAACTTTTACATGTATCTCTGAAACAAAGCATAGTCGACAACAATAAATTGTTCATTATTAGAAAAAAAAAGGTTATAGCAAGTACTAGTAAGCAAATACACAAGGAAATTTTGAAGAATATCTACCAATATTTTGTACTTTATATTTAAATATATTATAGGTGATTGCCCACCCATTAATTCTAAGACACATATTATTTCTCTCTTTATAAGTATAGTTTTTCCATTAAAAGATATCGTAAAATACAAGTTTTCTTAAAAAATATATTAAAGATGTTATAGCTCTGCTAAACATGATGTAAAAATATCAGAAATGCAGTACAAAGGTAAGTAAAGTTTTTTTTTTTTTGTTATTTAAAACCAACAAATAATATTTTTAATTAGAGTCTATAATACTATACAGTATATAATATGTATTAATTTTATTTGAGGTATTTGTAAATTTCTATTATAATTTCACACACAAAATTTATTTTTGAGAAAAACCAACTTATAGGAATATATCACCTAAAATAAACTCAAACAACTCTTATTTCAAACAAACAACATAAGAGGCAAACGAAAATGTCATTCAAATGTTTAAGTTTTTTCTGTAATAGTGTCTCGATAATTATACACATATTTCTAACTTTATTGTCCAACGATATTGTTGGTGTATACTGGGTACGAACAATACCTAAAGTTTCTACCCAAATCCTCAAGAAATAGATTATTATAGCTTACTTCTAAGTTATTCTCTCTTAAATAATGAATATATACATCTGGAAGGTTTACTATCGATGACTATATGGAGAGAGAATGAAAAGTTGTTCAAACTGCTACAAGTAAAAACTCTAATGAATAATTACCATATATTTTCAACTATTTTTTAATAATGGAAGACTAATCGAAACTATCCTGTATATACATTGGATTGAATTCTGGCATAGGAAAGTTACTAACTCTGACATTGGCCATATAATTTAAACTTCTATCGCTTTTGATCTTATTAACCGGACAATATTCATCTCTTGCATGGATATTCTCATAAACACAACTACTTCGAGGCCTAGGTTTAAGAACGGGTTTGTGTTCTCTAGAATGCCCAAAATTTATATTATATCTCTTTTCTGGAGGAGTGTAAGGCCTTGTATGCGTATCATTTGGTGGAGGCGGCGGTACGCGTTTGTGATGAGGGGAGTTATAACATTTTTCTTCTATATCTTGTCGAGATTGTACATAGAACTGATAAAAGTCATTTTTTGATGAGTCAGTCTGATATACAGAATTCTTTAATTGTGGTAAGGAATAACTGTTTTTAAATACCTCTAAAGGCGGATTATAACTTGTTTTTTTGTGATCGTAAGAAGGAAGCAGGGGGGCCTGAGATGGAATAATTTTTTGAGTGGCACAATTCTTGGACGGCATTATTTGTTGCGCACGGTAAAGATGTTTTTTCAAAGGACTGTACATACCTGTGGCTTCTGTTGTCTGACGGTAAATTCCTGGCATTTCCGTTGTATTCATGGTGACTTGCTGAGGGCCATTCTAAAATACAGACGGATTACTTCATTAAATCTATATTAGGACTCTCTTACCTGTAGTGGTAATCCATAATTTTTTAACTGCAATGTTGGTTCATTAGAGATAGTTCGACTTATTTCAGATCGATAGTTATCTGTAACTAATCCTCTCCTAAATTAAAAAAAAAAATAGAAAAAAGGATTATATAATTTACATATGAAATGTATGAATCATTATATACACAGTGTACCTTGTATATAATAATTTAATGTTTCTGCCATAGTTTTAGCAACGTTCAAGAATATTCAATCTAACTTCAGCAATAACCCAATGGGTCTCTGCACTATCGCTTTTTTAATAAATATGTGAAAACTCATTGTTAATTTTTTTTTAAGTGCCTTTCTTATTTGTTAGTGACATTTTAATGAAAATTAGGATACTGGTAGGCGTTTTGCAAAATTTGGTAGCTACAACAAGACTGATCAGTGAAGATCACGGGTCTCTCATATAATTATTTTGTGAATATCTGGCGTGGCTGCTACTCCTGCAGGAATGCCCCAATACTTTCATTTGCAAAAATGATAAACAATACAAAACAGAAGTATATATTAATTTTTGTATATATTTGGGCCCCTTTTTACAGCTGGAGTTCTTATTCTAATTTTAAAAAGTTTAATTATCACCTATATTATTTATGTAAGTTTTAAACTTAAGATCATTTATAATACCAATATTTATGCTATATTATTTCCAAATCAAGTTGGTAACTTGAATGACAGAATTGTGCCTTCTACTGGTCAGTATGAAATTTAAACAACACAAAAAAACCCTTAATTTCTTCATGTAAAAGTGTTTATAGTCATTTATAAAAGATGCATACCTATCAATAAGTGATGGAGTTACTGGCCCACAAAGTATATGGAAACAATTAAGGCATACGTTTCCCTGCGAGTATGGATTAAAACTTTCTTGGCCTCGCTTACTTGTAAAAGATCCCTTGATCTACAAAATACATAGTTACCATATGTTAAACTCTTATCAGTTCTATAAAGCTTACGTCTTCGTTTGTAGTTTGGTTACTAGTTGTAAGGTACGTATGAAACCCGGCTAGTCCTAAAATACTCCAAACACTGAAGAAACATATTATAGCTACTATTACACTGGGAGGTGATTCTTTTACAGCATCCAAAAATTGATGATTATCCTTTGTTACTAAAATAACCCACCAAATTAATGATAAATAATTTTGCTTATATTTGAATGGAAGAACTCTCCTTTGAAAAGTTGTTTTAAAATGCTAAAGTGATAAATAAAGAAAAAAATGAAATAATTAAGACAATTTGGATTAAAATAAATAAATAAATATATATGTATAATGCAAAGTTTTACTACGCAGAGGGTAATATTCAAACTACAGAAATAAGGAGTTTATACACCAACCCATCTGCAAATGCCTTATATAATAAGAACTAAACAAATTATGTTAAAACAGCTATTCTCCTGGCTATATGCCAATCGCCGAGCGCTGAATTACATGATAAAATTTGCCGTATTTTTGTCTAACAGAGTTAGAGCTGTTTTGACCTAATTTGTTTAGTCCTTATTATATAAGGCATTTGCAGATGGGTTGGAGTATAAACTCCTTATTTCTGTAGTTTAAATATATATGTATATTATATTTCATATAATATATATCAAACAGTATTTGCCCACTTGTGGCTAAATTATATCGATGTTTTAGGATTACTTTTTTTACTAAAACTTAATAAGATGAGTATTATTTTAAAATTGTCTACTATATAACATAGGCCAACGCCTGGAAACTCCATTAGTTAGATGATTTGAATCCCATGCTGTGAAGGAAATGAATTTATATGTGTTATATGAATAAAATCACTATTGGTGGATGATGCATTTCATGTCTGTGAGAGACGATATAAATTGGAGCCAGTATGTGGGGAAATACATTACAATTAATATTGACAATACACATTTTATTAAATTTATATTGAAAAAAAAAACATAATTTAGTTACAACAGATGGGCAAATTGAACAGCTGAAGGGATGATATGAGATTATAAACATAATATATTCTCAGAGATGTAAATTAATTCATTCAAGTCATCGCTTAAATTTTGGATCCACTGAAGTTTTAAAATCACCATCTGAAGAATCATTAGAAGCTGTGAATCACTGAATTATATTATTGTGGATCTCTAATAATAAAAATGTTATATTTTACATTTTTACTTTTAACTGCGTTTGACAGTTGGTACATAAAAGATTCTCTGAAATATCCAAAAAATATAAATAAAAAATAGGTTGAATTAAATATTCATCGAGGTCTTAGGACCTTATGCAACAGGATTTTCTTTTGCAAGATTATCCAAAAAACAGTGTTTTTAAGACAAAGCCTAAAACAGTGAAAATGTTGAAAGGTGAATGAAGACGCCAGTGTCATGTTAAAATACCTAGAATACCTATAAATATCTGAAAGTTTAAAGAAGTCATCCTTCATTAGAAACGAATGACGAATAAGCACTTTTGTTCACAACTGTTTATAACAAATAACAACTTGTCATATCTCATGAACAGTTAGAATCAAATTGGATTAAAAAAATGTCGTCAAGAAAATGAGGATTATCATTTAAAAAAATATAAATCATGTAATAGTCCTTTTAGTGAGAAGTCAGCAAAATTCCAGCTGGAAAAAATTTGAACAATAACTAATCCAGTTTATTGTTATTTATAAACAATAATTACCACCACAAAATTACTTTATTATTAATATAGTGAAAATGCTTGATTATGTACAAACACTACAGTTCTCACTAATATTGAATATAGAGCTGGGTAAAGTGGAAATCACTGTTATTTAATTAATAGTCCAGTAATAACTAGTCAATTAATATAATAACAATGTTTTCATCAGACTATACTTTGTGGCGAATAGTCACTTAGGTTGACTTGGCATGCGATCATCGATATCAGTTGGCGCAGTACCACTAGAATAGGAACCTGCTGGCTCACAACTTCTAGTGGCTTGTATATCTATGGACTCACAGAAGCTATGTAAGCTTAGGAGAGGTTTGTGTGTATTTGTGTATATTTTTATGTGTATATGTGGTTCGCATGTAGAGCTGATGTTTTGTATATATTACATAAATTTACAAATTCATGTTTTGTGTATCTATTGATGTTTATTGAATGTGTTTACTAAAGTAGTAACATTTGTTTTTTGTGATCAATAATAAAATGTTACACAAACCACCATCTGCTGGTGAATTAAAAAAAATTGTGCATGTATTGCAGACTTATAAGAACATAGTATGCACATAATATAGTATAAACATAATGTTTAAAGCATTGCAGTAATAAACAATGTAATATTCATCCTTAGTGGGCAATCCACATTTTTGTTGATTTTAGTCCATATTATTAGTTATTAATTATATGTATATAAGCCAACCATATTTTCAAGATTATTCAATTGCCACAGATATTAAATGATAACCGTTTAGTTGTGTGTGATATTAAAGACACAATTGACGTGTGCTCCAATAGCTCTCGTGTCACTTTTCAATAGAAATTACAGTCCATTTTAAACATTAATTCCGAATATGAATTACATTACACAATTTTATACTTATGGGCCTCTTATCTTTATCAACATAGAAAGGTGATTTTCGATACACTCGTACTTATAAATCTGTTGTATGGTGGGAATATATTTCACAAAAATCTGTCTAAAGTAACTCCAACTCTTTAAAACATACATTTAATACGTCAGCACACCAATGACCTATGTGTGAGTTTGTCGGGTTAATTTATTTACTCTTGTTATAGTTCTGTTTCACGCTGACTTAACCTAACCTAAATAGGACTCTGTTTTACAATAAATGGTTAGTAACATACATATATGCATAATGTATGTAATCAGCACATAAAGGTTGAAACTTGAAACAAATTCAATAAAACTGTTACCTGGCAAAAAGAAAAAAATTGCTTGGACAAGCCAATTTTAGTTTTTAGATGCACAGTTTTTGGTATATGTTTTTGATGTCATCACTGTTGGGAGTTATGACGTAATTTCCAGTTGTTTAAATAGTAACACCTTCTTCTGATGTCATTTAAGACAACACATTTTTTATGTGTGGTGCATCATATTATAACACAAAATCTCCAAATACTAGAACAGTCAATATGGTACCAAAGTAATGGCATGTCAACACATTATTGAGTGAGTGATCCGCGAGATCCCGCATCTTAACTCAGTGGGACTATTTTTGTGGGGTTACCTTAAATCCAAGGTACATCTTAACAGACCAAATACTATTGAGGCATTTTAAAGTACAATTCCGAATAAGATAATTAACGCTGTAATGCATTGCATATGTTTTGAATTGCATATTATTAAACGAAGAATGGCAGGTGACGTCAATACTTAATTTAATGGTGTTTCTTGTGCTAATTATAATTTTAATTACAACAATGTTTAACCCTTTCGCTGCGCAATACGTTTTCACTGAACTCTCGCATCAGGCGCAATAAATTGGCTGCTTGCGCATATACGCGTTTGGAGCACATTAGTCCATTTTAGTGTCAGCCTAAGTCCCAACTTGCATAAAATACGGCCGCATAACTGAGCACGTGAACGCATTAACTGACAGTGGTTCGTCGTAAATATCAAATAAAAAAAAGATGGCGACCTCTCGACCAATCATTTTAGTAAATACGGTCACGTGCTCAGTTACGCGAACGTATTTCATGCAATTAGGGACTCAGGCTTAATATTTATTGATGCATTGACTTCTTTCCATCTTCTTAGACGCGAACTTGTAGATATATAATTTCTACATAAATGTTCATAATATCGATTTGTTTCGTTTGCCGTATATTCCATTACTTCCTGGTCAAATAAATACTCAAAATATTCTAGAATTAAATCGTCAGTATTGTTTTGAATTTTACAACCGGAATTAGTATTGTCAAAAACATGTATTTCCGGCGTAAAATCTTTATTAGTACTCCAGACAAATTCATGACTGTCTGGGGTGTCATCTGCATTATTTGCGTCCTCTTATGATGATAAAACATCGTCTTCCGCCAATGCGTCGAAATCGGCAGGTTCTGGGTGGGTCGGCAAAGGGTCTGTAATATCTGCTATAAAATCCCTAATATCATCCAGAACATGAGTGTGGTTTCTAGGACTTTCATATTCATTATCATCATCTCAATCCCGTCCATCATCGGAGTCACATAAATAATCGTCCTCACTGTCACTTCTTGTAAGAATTTCCTCCAATTCCTTGTCTGTGAGATAACATCGCGCCATTTCCTATATACGAATATTATTTACTATTTAGGAACAAACTAGTACAAACACCTGTTTGAATGCTAAATGTAGACTAATCCAGTAATCCACTGAAATTCAAGAAGGCGACAGGTGGCCACGCCCATATCAGAATAATCTAATTTTTAGTGGTGGTGTACATTACATCATGACCAATTACACGTTAAGAGGGTGTAAACGCGTGTTAAATCATCTTGAGCAGTCTGGTCCAATTTAAGTACGACGAGCGCGTTAACGCGCTTGGAGCATAGTGGACCCATTTATTTTTCGCGCGTATATGCGCTTTGAGCAGCGAAAGGGTTAACTTACAATTAAATTAGTTAAAATATTTGTTGTTTCTGAAAACAACTGTTATGTAACCTACCATAAATTATGCATCGTATTTAAAAAAATGTGCTCTCTTAAATGACATCATCAAATAAGGCTGTTGCCATTAAAAAAGTCAATTACAACGATAACGTAAAAAAAATATATGTCCAAAAATATGCATCTAGAAAATAAAATCAATGTCACAACATTTTTCCCTACTTACTCGATAAATGTTTTTATTGAATTTATTCCATACTTTACATGTGCACTGTATATCTATGCCACTGACTCCAAATTATCAATTTACTATCTTAATCCTAAAATAACCTTGATCACACGTCAGCCTAATAAAATAAACTCAAGAATCATTGGAAGATTATAACAAAAAATTTCTGAATATGTTTGTGAAGAATGAACATATAGTAATAATTTTATATTTTCTACTTACTTAAAATAAGATGGGCAATTGCACAAGCAAATATGAAAACTGCCAAAAATGCTAAAGATACTATAAACATGTAGAAAAATCTATAGTTTCTCCTACCAACACAGTTCCCTACCTGAAAAAAACAGCATTTACAGGAAATAGAAAGCAAAAAGCAATGTTATATTACTAACCCAAGGACAATGATGATCAAACCTATCTACGCAATTATCACAAAGGCTGCAATGCGATGCTCTTGGAGGTCTGAATATTTTACATGTAAAACAATATTTCAGTTTTATAGTCTGACCTTTAACTAAAACCTCTTTTGTTCTCGGTGGTGGCCTATATGTCGGGCTATTTGCAGAATTTGTTACTTCTAAAAAAAAGAAATAATTTTAATTGTAACTACTGAGCATGATAAAAGATAAATCATCATGGCAAGATACATTTCTTCGAGATTTTGAGAGATGTTATTTATATTATTCCACTATTAATATAAATGAAAAGGTATTTACGATATTATCTTTACAGTAAAGCTATTTTGTATAATGTTTAACACAATATATTTTTTAGAGATTTTACAATTGTGGAGATCTCAGATCTTGGATATAATAAAGCATACAGTGAATTAAACTAAAAAGGAAGATATAAAACTGACTTTATTCATACTTAACATACCATAAAAATATTGGGGTTGTTGTTGCAAATCAGTCGCATTTTATTTAAATTGGTTATACATTAATCTTGTTTGTTATTAAGGTAGTTAGGACTCGCTTAGGAGCCACTATAATAATAAATATAAGTGTGATAACTAATATTTTGACTACTGTATTACTTTAATTTACTACAATTTAGAATACTATATAATTCAGACATATAAGAACCACTAAACACGCCACAATACAACACAAATAATTTGCGGCTACTGACGATTGTAATTCTTTTGCAAAAATATTATCAATATTGAATGGCAGTCAGTCTTTTCTTCTATGGTTTCCACATTTCAATTAAAATGCTGGTATTCATGGTAACTAAATCATATGCTTGGAATGCACACAATAAGTCAGAAATTAAGGTACTCTGCAATGAACCAACTTAAAATTCTAACTTACAAGGCTAAAATTTTTGGTATGAATACCAAACATTTGGGGAAAAAATCTTGTGCTAACAAAATTAGTGTGGTGTGAAAGGGTTCTTTACAATCCAATAGAACATTGCCTACATGTTAAATATTGTTTTTAATTGTATTATTCGACCAATGCCACATTCGAATTATAAATTTCAACCAATGTACCGGGTTAGTCACCTAAAATTGACCCCCCCTTTATTTCTCTTAATTTCAATCGAATCGAAAAATTCAAACAAGGATTTTACATGATTTTTTATAAATTTTTTGAATATTTAAACAAATTTTCAAAAACTCTGCAAATTGAAAGGGGACGAACATTTTTTTATTTTTTTTAAAAAGGAACACCCTGTATTTTTTTACTTAAAAAAGTTATCCATAATTCTCTGATCACAAAAAAATATAACTGTTGTATCTTGGTAAGTATAGTTCTTGAGATATTCATACAAATATATAGTCACATCACAGGAATAAGTTTAGCATAAGACCATAAATCAGGAGAGCTATGAACCGAAATGATTTAAAGAAACAATAATGCTTCGTTTGACAGTTATGTTATGTTTGACTTATATTTGATTGTTATATTATTAATACGCTTTAAGTTAAGTTTTAATACACTTGTTAATATAACTAATATATTGATATGGGATATTCATTAGTCAAAAGGAAAGAAATATTAGAAATTTACTTAACCAGTAATAAAAACAAATATATAGCTAAAAGAGAATATGCAAGAAAATATCCTGAAAGACGTGTTCACTCCAAGAACATTTTCTCTAATATTTATCTCAAGTTTGGGGACAGCGAATCCTTAAAAGATAAGAAACGAGAAAGAAAGAAGCGCAAACAGGAGAAGATATGGAAATGGACGTTTTACTTTTTTTTACCGAACACCCCAATAAATCTACTAACGCTGCTGCAGAAGAATTTAATATTTCTCAAGCAAGTATAAGACATATTAAAAAGTAACAAATATAAGCCTTATAGTATTTTTCCAGTTCAGCTTTTAACTGAAAATAACTTTGCCGACAGAAGAGCTTTTTGTAGAGAGATGATTGAGAGAGCAGAAAACAACAATAACTTTTTAAAAAACTTATTTTGGACCGATGAAAATAGCTTTTCAACGGCTGGACTTTTTAATAGGAAAAATGCACATTATTGGGCGCCCGCAAATCCACATATTATAAAAAAGATAAAAACCCAAGGATATAATACAGTAAATGTGTGGTGCGGTATTCATCAAAATACAATTGTGGGTCCCGTATTCATTAATGGGTCCTTGAATGCAGTTCAGTATTTGAATATTCTTCGGGGTGAAGTAGAGAACTATTTAGATAATATTCCCCTTGCAACCAGGAATTCTGTTATTTGGCAACAGGATGGTGCTCCTCCACACTCTGTAGGAAACGTAACGGAATATTTAAATGACAAATATCCATTTTAGATAGGAAGATACGGTCCTATACATTGGCCTACTAATAGCCCACACTTGAGTCCTTTGGACTTCTTTTTGTGGGGAACACTAAAACAAAACACATACGAAAATTCGTATAATAACTCAGATGAGTTAAAAGACTGTATCAGTCAACAAATAGAAAATTTGCGGCAAAATGTTCATTTATTTGAAAATGTTAGAAATGAATTATTAAAAGATGCCAACTGTGCCTTGATAGAAACGGAGGATACGTGGAGAACATATAGATATGTTTAATTTTAATAAAGTTCATTGGTTTTATGTTATTTATTGTTGCGCATTGTTTTTTTTTTTTTATCATTATTTCGTTATTTATGTTTTGTGTTCATTAAACTTTGTTGTTGTCATTTTAATAAAGGTTTATTTGTTTATTATAACTATTATGTGTTGCCGCATCAAAGAATTTTCATACTTTTTTCTTAAAAAACAAAATGTGTTGTTATATCTCAAAAACATAGCTCTCCTGATTTATGGTCTTATGCCAAACTTATTCCTGTGATGTGACTATATATTTGTATGAATATCTCAAGAACTATACTTACCAAGATACAACAATTATATATTTTTGTGATCAGAAAACTATGGGTAACTTTTTTAAGTAAAAAAATACAGGGTGTTCCATTTAAAAAAAATAAAAAATTGTTGGCCCCCTTTCAATTTGCAGAGTTTTTGAAAATTTGTTTAAATATTCATAAAATTTATAAAAAATCATGTAAAATCCTTGTTTGAATTTTTCGATTCGATTGAAATTAAGAGAAATAAAGGGGGGGTCAATTTTAGGTGACTAACCCGGTACTTATAAGTGCTTTCATATCTAAATCAGATAAAACTATCAATACCTTCTTAGTTATATTCAAATAACATATTTAGATTGAAAATAATTAAGGACCTTGATATATGTATTCTAATAAACAAAATTATTTAAAAATTAACTGTAATTAGAATTTTACCTATTTGCTTCTCAACATAAGCCGCCTCCTCAGATGTGGCTCTAGGTATAATTCCAGGGTCAGAAAGACTAGTACGTAACAAAGATGACATTGTAAATAAAAACAGTAATCCACCTATGATGGGTATGGCTATTGTAACATTCTCTGCTAGATATTTACAGCTGCAAATAGACAAATAAATTGTGTCCCCCAATTAAATAGCAGATACTTACTCAAATATAAAAAATAATGCACTAGTTAACGTAATCAAAAAAACTGTCAGTAGAAATACTCCCGAATTGGGTGCCGTCATTAACCTGCCATTGCAATAAAATCTATTTCTACCTTGAAAAACTTCCCATTTTCTAGTTATTCTTTCTTGGGCCATATCTATGCTTGCTCCGGTACCTAAAAATAGATTATTACAAAATCTTATATTTTACAATGGTTTGAAAATTTTACTTTCCGATTGAAGAGTCCACAAATCAACCAACTGATAATCAAGGTCTACAGTCATATATTCTGTCTTATAAAAGTAATTTAACAAAATTAAATAAAACTACAAACTAAATAAAATATATAACTAATATAATCTAACTCATATTTTATGTATAGTCCTTTTCATATTTGAAACATTTCACTTTCCCCATTCTCAAGTCACAAATAAAATACATTTTAATGCATCCTTAAAAGTTATCACACGGTTTAGTTGTGAAACAATCTCATTAATGCAAAAATTCGTCACTAATCTAATCAAAATAGTTGTTCAGTTGTTGACAGCTGAGAAACAAGACATTTGACATTATCCATACTTTTTACTGAACAGTATGCTTAACTAGCCATATGTTCATTATTACATAAAACAAACAATATTCATATTCTTAGGCAATTTCATTTCAACTGAAATTCACGAGACGCCCCTTTAGCTTTATTCGTTTAAGATATGATGAAATGAACGGTTGAGATTACGTTCAAGCAGCAGTCTGACCGGTTTAAATCGTTCAGCTAACTGAAATTTTAAAAATGGCATTAATCAGCTGGTTGACAAAATTGGCCGGGACTTGAAATATGACGTTCATGGTCAAAACTGTTCAATATGAGGGTCATTTTCCCACGTTTTATGTTTAAATTTTAATATAAATTGATTCCGTTTGTTCGGATTATAAAACTATAGGAAATTGTTACATTGACATCTATTATTAACACGAGCAATTAATAATTAAAGTAGCAGTAATTTTAAGATTTTTTTTATTACATCGAGCAATATGAAAAAGAAACATACAAAACACTAAATAAACAAACAACGAAGGCATTATATTTCCAACTGTGCATATGTTTGGTGTTTACACAACTATGCTGTCTCATCTTGTGAAATTTGTATTTAGATTATTTACCGGTAATTTTTTAAACGCGCGCAAAACGGTTTTAATTCACAAACTCAATTATTTGTAGTTTTTCAAAATAAAGATTTCCACCAGCAACACAGTACCTCATCTACATCAAATTAGCATGTGTGCCCTTCATTTAACTAACATGTTCTACAGTAGGTATAATCGATGTACAAAAAATTCTATATAAAAAACTTATATAGAAACAATACAATCAAAATGGCATTTATACTATTGTTATTAGATACAGAATGCTCAGTAAATGCCAATAATTCACATAAATTTAAACAAATGTTAAAATTAGACATACCTACATCAGTGGTATCATTACCCTATACCATTTATTTAGTGCTTTATTGCAACAAATTTTGTCCTAAAGCTATTACATTTGAAAATTTTAATGTAATAAAAATTTAAATAAAATAAATAGATTTATTGTCATATAAATACAGTAAACTACATGGTGAGAACAATTATATTTTGGCCACAAATATATATATATATATATATATATATATATATATATATATATATATATATATATATATATACAAGCATTTATTCCATATTATGACTATACAATTTGCATAAATGACATACAATTTTTTTACCTAAAGTAATTACAAAAAGGAATGTATTTATTTAACTAAATGAGCAGCAACTATTTGTTTTCCTTGCAGTTTTATAAAATGCTTTAGACTGTATACTCAACCCCTCTGATTTGGATACGAGATCATCTAGTTTTTCTCCTCTTTGTAAAACAGCTTGTATGGTATTATGCTGAAATGAAAACAATTAGTAAAGTACTGAGCAGGTTGAGAAATTTATATTGATAACACACTTCACTTTACTGAGATATAAGCTGAGAGCAACTTAACTGCATTAGACAAACAATATTCGAAAATTTATTTTTGCAAAATACATTATATTTTATAAAAACTATACACTTTAGTAATAAATCTGTAAATAATCAAATGGCAATTGACCAGCGCACAAGTTAATTTTTCAATATCTTGTAGTATCCTTATGGTACTGGAGTAGGTTGGAACCTTTGGTGTGAAAATAACACTGACTTAGTTTTCCACAAAATACTCGACGCGCGTTTCGCCAACAAAGTTAGCATCGTCTGGAGATGATTAAAACTAAAAAGAGTTTTAATCATCTCCAGATGACGCCGACTTTGTTTTGTGGAAAACTAAGTCAGTGGTATCCTTATGGTGATATAATGAATTTTTAAAGGTACTTGGAGGGGTTTTTAAAGGTTAGTGAAATTTTAATTTGAGCACACAGCCTAATTAGCCAAGCCCAAGTTACATGAATACCTACACGGAAGAAAAATAAAAAACCAAGAGGCACCTATTCCGCATTATTCAAGGTGTTCGCGGTGTTTAGAAAGAATAGCGTTCGTGCAGAATATCATTCGGATTGGAGCACGTCTCCTGAAGAATCCACAGTGATGGAGCTCGAGCCAAGGCTATTCGCCACATACATATGCTGAGGTTGTTCAGCGCAACTTCGATATGCCACCTCCATCTGCATCCTCGTACGGCCTAGGCTTGTTTCATTCACGTATGTGTTTAAGTCTGTACACAGCTTAATAGTCGCCCTGTTTGAACCCCACTTTTGAGCCAGGTTTTATAACAAGTCTTCATTAGAGTAACAAAATACATATTTGTGTTGTTTTATTTTACACTATATATATTTTTTCAAGATTGTGATATGCTAAATAATCATAGACGCCCATTGCGACCTATTCAATTAAAATGAACTCCAGATTTTGAAGTTAATTATGTTCTTAATTTAAAAACATACAGGTTCTCTATTGAACAAAAACATAATTAACTCAAAAATTAAATCAGTATTTCCTATTTTAACGGTGTCTTTCCAGTCTTTCTAAAATGTTGATATTGATATTTCTATTTTGTTGTAATGTGTTATAAATTTTGATGTATTTCAAAATATGCATTTTTTATTTTTTAAATGTGTTAAATTATATAAACTGTTCTAAATTTTGCCCCCGTCTGGAAATATGTCTGCGGGCGCCCATGTATAAATACTACGAAAATATATTGGCTCAAAGGAATCCCTTCACAGAAACTTACTTTAATACTAACAATAAGAAACAGTATAAGAAACTAGCCAGAATTACTTAGAAGGGTCAAAGAAAAATCATGAAAACTTATTGAAGAACCGATTGGGTAATGTTAATAATCACAGAACATTCTGACATTCTTTACACCACTTGATATTATAATATAGTTTTCATCAAGGCGAAACTCTGTTTTTTTTATTTTTTTTTTTTTTCTTGATAAATTAGATTTGGTTCTGTCAGAATATTGAGAAATTCACCCCACAAATCCAATTTAAAACGACCATAGATGCCTTCTGAAAACCAGAAATGCCATATTATAACATTCAATTATCTAATAGAGTGGTTTGATAACTATAGTCGTGTTTTATTTGCTTTTATAGGATGAATAATTGTAACAAAAAACAGTTTTGATTGACAGACTATTATCTATATACTATGATCTCTTTGTAAACACTGAAAAACACGTAAAATAATTTTCTTTTCACCCACGGTTCGACTGGTCAATCCTTTTGCAGTTAATGACGGCCCTGGCACACTTTCCTCCATTGCTAACGTAATCGAAATTATTATTACACTATCAATATTATTATATTTAATAGCTTCACATACTATATGCACCAGAATCTTAATTCACACGTATCACGTTTGCAAGAAATCACAAAACTATATATTTACGATATTTATACACAATCTATAATTTAAATAATAACAAAATCACATATCGTTAAATTAACTAAATAGTCCTATGTTGTATTGTGAATATATATTGAATTAATATAACCTTAATAAATGTTGCCTTTGTGTGTCGCCAATGGTCATCAGCTGTTGTATAGAATTACGGCTTGTGGTGTAAATGACAGGCTAAATGAGTGAAATAAATAATATTCTTCAAATGAGAGAAACAAAGAGAGCGACAACACCTGCAAATACTGGAGTAACGACGTTGCTATTTTTTGCAGAATATCTTCGTAATGAGGACTTAATACAATGAAATTTATTCATCTTTTTATATTTGACAAACATTACATAAATTTACATACACTATGTCGCAGATAGGCATTATACAATTGAATTCTAACATTTCTTGTTTAATTTTGATTATAAATTGCAATTAAAATTAATATTACCGAATTAATGTAGAACATATAAGAAATTTAGGAATTAAATATGACAATAGCGCCTATCAGCTTCTTAGTAATCATATAACAAAAAAATAAAATCGCCAAGCAATTATTTCAATTATCATATTAAGTTTTACATTTTATAAAATAATTAAATCAAATGTGTATTTTTTGTTCTTTTACCTTAGAGATTTGGGCAAGCTGGAGGCACTTTTGTAAGACGTAGACCAAATGAAGCTTTTCCTCCCAAGTGCATCACACCAACAATAAAGTTTGGTGGTAGCAGTATTATGATCTGGGGTTGTATGATTGCCAGGGGTGTAGGAGAAATTTTTTTGTGCGAGGGTCGCATGAATTCAGAGCACTTTACTGCCATGTTAAGCGAAGTTTTAGAACCTTCGATACTAAAATTATTTGAAGAGGACGACCCCGATTATATCTTAAAGCTAGATAATTATATCTTAAAGCAAAACAGACAATGGATTGGTTTAGTAATAATGATGTTCCCCTATTTCCGTGGCCATTTTAGTCCCCAGACTTGTCGCCAATACGAGATTGTCTATTGACAAATGTAAATCAAAAGTAGAATTAAAAGGAAAAATTGCAGAAAAATGGGGAAAAATTTCAGCCAACTTGTGGAGAGTATGCCCAAAAGAGTTTGTGCAATGATTAAAGCACAAGGAGGTACCACAATGTACTGAGTAATATCTTTCAAATTGTTAATAAAACTATATATACTCATTTGGTTTTAATTTCCCTTTATAATATTTAGAATCTTAACAAATGTATAGGGTGCACCATACATTTTTCCATCATATATATAAGAAAAAAATTTGTTTCATTTTGTATACAACTGTTGCCCTAATCATTATTTCGGTAATTCTATAGAACACCCCCTTCTGGATTTTCGCGTTTTTTTTTTCATGGACGTGTTGTAGGTTGCTAAGGAACAGTTTTTCACAAACGAAACTTTGCGCAAATTAATAATAACCCATGTAGCTAACAGGAGGTGGGAGTGAATAGGGGTGCTGGGTGGGGTAAACAGGTGTATTGAGGAATGTTAATTTAGCAAGGGTACATTAAAAAAATGTAAATTTTTGAAAATATTCAACATATAGGGGTAGTTTTTAAGGGTTGAAGCAATCAATATGTTTATGTGTGGTGAAAGGATGTGGCATAGTGTGCACATAAACCACAAAATTAAATATCTTGCTTTTTTTTTTGTTAAATTTTGGCGTCTGTTGTTGAAGGGCAAGGGATATATTTGGTATATAAATGATCAATGTTCAAAAATAATTTACAATGCATACGATATTGTTATCGGCCGAATTTGTGACCTTAACAGAGTTATTGTGAGTGACCTAATTAACCGAAGGACTAGTAATAGCATTAGACAGTGATGTCTGCGCTTTAGATAAGTAAGCAATTTGTAGCCTATATTGTATATTATGATAGTTGTACAAAAGTTGATGTGGCAACATGGGAACTTTGGTGAACTACAGAAACGATTAAGTAAACAGTAAATCAGCTGTGCGCATGGAGAAATGTTCCAATTTTAATTTATTTATAAAAAATACTTAACGCCATTTGCGCAAGATATGATAAGGTGCGTTGTACTCGTGATGGAATGTAGAATATGCGAGTAAGTTTAGTTTTTGGATAGGGCAGAAGGGGGTGTTCTATAGAATGACCATTATTTCTACTCATAATTATACTTACTAGTATGATTTTTGTCTCATCAAGATCATCTTGTATCTTTGTCATAGCATCTGCTTCCCTTGGATTTTGGTATTTTGCCAGATAAGTATGGAGTTGTGGAAAAGCTACATCTCTCTCTTGAAGATCTGGCCAATTTGCTGCAGGTATTTTTTCAGAAAATTCTTCGAGAATCTTGGTGACTAACGTATGAGATACTCTTGAAGGATACTCATGATCTGATATTACCACTCCTGCTAAGTTATCTGATCGTACATATACATGACACATATATTCTGTAACAAACATCATAAATTAGAATAACAAACGTAGTAATTGGGCAATTCTTAACCTCCTTCTTTAACAGACTGCCTTGAAGCTGGTATTGTTCTTTCCACTATTGTTTTACAAAAAAATGACATAAATTCCTGAACTGATCCTCTCTGGAAAAAACTAAAAGTTTGCAGTTCAAATGCTGATTTTAGCCACACTGCGTTAGTAGGTCCTTTGTACAAAATACTTATGCAATATAACTTCACCATGTTTAATTAGTATATAAAAACTAACACATTAATTTAAACGATGTAAATTTAACAGATATGTAAGCCTCCTCTTAACATGATTTGAGATTCGTATTGTAAAAATAAATCAAAACTCAAATACTGTTTAAACGATTTCACTCATTGATACGAATTTGGAAAAGTAAAGTAGCTTTTGTACATATAAATCATAAACTATTGTATTTCGCACGTTTATTTAATTTTTTCTTACAAATTATGCTTAAATATTCCAAATTCTAACAGTTTCAGGCGTTTCAGGAGTGGTCAAAATCCACAGATCACAGAGTACAGAGTACAAATTTTAGTTTCAACACGTCAACACTTATTATATAGGTTTGTTTGTTAGCACCTTTTCACATTGGACGGTTTAAACCGTACGGCAATTGCTCTCGGTAGTTGGCTTCTGTAGTTTCGTTCTCTAGTTCGAATAATTATTTGATAAATTGTACGATTAATATTAATATTATTCACTTTAATAAGTTATTAATTAATAAATATTCACTTCAATTAGTTAATCATTCAATTTCATTAGTTTAATAATATTCATTTCTATTTGGACAATGAAGATTGATTATTCTTTCGCAAGCGATACAACAATAATGTAGTAATTTACGCTTCATGACACCAGTACTTTTTACTAAGTACTAAAAAGGTAAAAAGCTTGTCATGGAAATAAAACCGTGTATAAACCGTGCATAGTGTGAACGAATTTCCCTTTCGGATATTTGCCGTACGGTTTTTCGCCGTACGGACAAAACCGCACAGTGTGAAAGAAGCCTTACAGTTTGCTGTTCTTAGCTGTAGATCAGGGGGCTGCACTGCGGCACTGCCTACACTGTATATGTTACGCAATGCGGTCTTAAAATTACGTGTAAACGACCGCCAGGAGTGCTAGTGGTCTTGCGGTGTCGTTTCCCTCTTTCTTTTACGTCCCTCACCTACAGTAACAGTAATCATAACCTCGCGTAAATGTAAACAAACGCGTAATCACGAGTTGTAATGAATCTGTAATATATAAATATAATAGTGTAAAATGGAGGATCCGTCGAAAGTAAAAAAGAAAATGTGTCATGTGATACGACGTTGCATAGTGCCCGCATTCAATTACGAAAAACAACGTTCCGTAGAAGGCGAAAAAGTGCTAATTTAATTTCACCTATACGGTAAATAATAATCGTTACGTAGTACATTATGGCTCAAATAATTTTCCTATAAATTCATTTTGTTATTAATTTTACATAGTCCGTTATGTACATATTAAAATTTAAAAACATTTATGTTCAAATTTACCGGCAATTTCGCACTGCAAGACAATTAGCGCCTCTTGTACAGTAATTTACTCGCAAACTATGGCAGTTCCAGGGGGCTGGTGTAGATTACAGAAACCCTTACCTTCTCTTTGTTGAGTACAGGGCAATGTTCTCATTTTATTTTTACTAGTGGTTGGTCTGTGATTTTATCCTACTTTGTTTCTTTGGCAAGACCATATCGTTCTAAATTCATAAAGATTCTGACGCCTGCCTAAAACGGATGAATTAAAACTGCGTTGAAAGGACGACTACGAAAAGTATACATTAAAATTTTATTATTTTCTATGGTCTGCATTTTTATACATATTTGGAAAATGTCCAAAAAAAAACAAAAATATTTTATTGTTTAATTGATATTTAAATTTAATAATGAATAGTGAGTATACAAACTAAATTTTTAAAATAAAAATATTTTTTTTAAATACCATCACCGGTTGGTAAACCGCTGACCAAGCGTGCTGTTATGAAATAAATGCGCTGTTGTGAATTTATTAAGGATTTCTCAGAGTTGGATGCAAAGCATCTAAATGACAGGTTATAATTTTTCAAATACCAAAAATACATCCTAGGATATTTTTCAATTGCATTAGAAAGAACTTGCATATTTCTTATTTTTGCTGCCTGACCTTTACAGATATGTTAAGGGTGCTATAGACTATGCATGTGTTCGCGATTCGTGGGGAGTTCGCTAATAGTGTGTAGGGACTTGTTCACTGAAAATCGATTCATAAACAACATTGTTATTATAGTATGTTCGCAGTGATTTGCTCTTGGAGGCAGTAAATTGACGAATACCAAAGGCTGCGCATTAACAGGAGCCGCTAATTCGACGAAGTTCGGCTAATTCGTCTTTGTGCACATTAGTTTGTCTTTAGGGTCCCGTGTATGATTACTGTTTTTATTGTCGGATCATCGCTGTTTATATTGTCGCTTTCCATATTTTCAAAGCAGAAATTTTGTACCCAACGTAAATCTATAATATACTGAAATAATAAAAATAGTGTGTAGGCATTGCTCACAAATTTCCGCGAATTATATGATGAATCATGCCAACGCGCATCACGAATCGTGAACAAACGCATAGTCTGTAACCTCTAATTTGCGAATTGCTACGAACGGAACAAATCACGCATACATAGTCTGTAGCGGGCTTTAGGTAGGAATTTTCACGAAATTGTGTTCATTAAAGAGATTTGTCCCACATTGTCCGACTTATAAGTTACTGCCACAGATCATTAAAGGTTATTTGTCCTTGGATATATTTTGGAGTATAATTTTACTTCGTGTGTACATTCACCAGCTAAAAAAATAGCGTAGCATGTTGATCATTTCCAAGATTGTATTAGCTGTTTTATTTTAATGACATACATATAATCACTGAATCCGCTTGAACTATACTTTGCACTTGTTCCAGTTTTGATTCTTTAAAAGAATCGATTTACTGTGATGTCAAATGAACTTTTTAGCCAATTGATTTAATAACGTAGAAAACAATTTTTATTATAATTTTTAGTGCAACTACACATATTGACAAAAAACCTTGAAACTTAGCCTTATATTGAGTTCGCTTAGCCGATCAATTCCTAATAGCTACTGGGTCTTGGCATTCTTAAAATGTTTCGCATGCGAATTACAAATTTTCCAGCCCGATTCCTAATGCTATTGGGTTGTTATTGTTTCGATAGATTATGTTCAGCAAGTGGAACGGTCTTAACAGTTCCAAATCATTCTAGGATGCGTCGATTTATTTGATAACAGTAAAAAATATTGCAAATTCCTATGGATCTCCTAGGGTTAGTTTGATTTGAAATCGTGTAGTGAAATGTATTCGACTTTACTACATCTTTTACAATTGTCGTCATTTGACATATTCTAATTTTGAATGAATTATGCTGTTGCACAATGTACTAAAATTTTTAAATCGTTAGATTTGAAGATTGTATCAGATATTTTCAGATTTGAAAGCGATATTCGTGACCAATAAGGGCTAATCAATTAAATAAAAAAAATTGACTTACTGATTTTATTTACCGATTATTTCATTACTCAATGTAAAGACCCACCCACTGCATATTGTATCAACATTATATATGGACATCAGAATTCTTGTATTTAACACATTAGCTTGGTCTAATAATTTTAAGATTTATCTCCATTATGTGGATATAAAAAGATGAATATTAACTAATCCAAAATCATGAAACTAATTAATGTTTTAATTTTTTGTATAATTCTTTCGGACTATTATACTAAATATTTTTTTGAATATTTATTTATTAAAACAGAAATACAAATTTATAAATGAAAAAATCTTATAAAATAAATCCAACAACATTGAAAATTACAGCAAGCTTGGTTGAATATAAGTGAATAAATATAAATATAAAGCATAAATAAACATATTCTTTGTTTACATATATACATTCTAACAAGAATTAATCCTTAAATCTAAGTAATAAGAGATCTACGATATATCCACATATGGTACATTGATTTATTTAGAGCCTAAATTCACATATTTTAAGACCTAAAGCTGTATGCAATATACAAAAATCACTCTTAAAAAATAAATAGCTACTAGTTATTGTTTTGCACGTTTTTTTTTTCCGAGATACAATAGGTAGGCATTTAAAGTTAATAGTAGCATTTACTATTAGCATTAAATTCCTTATATGGAAAAAATAATTTGTTTTGATAATACAACTTTAGGGATCTTACTAATGTGCCAATATATTGAACGGTAAAAATATTACAATACTACAAAAGCTGACAAGCAATTAAAATATAAAAATATATTACCAAGTGCCCAAGCTATATTCTGGTGATCAATCTTTTTGTCAATTCCTATGTGGAAAATACTAATATATAGAACAATTTTTTTTTTAATACAATTCAAGTTAATACTCTCAACTGCAAATAAAATAATTTATATTTACAAATAAATACTTTGCAATGTTTGCAAAAACCATATTATATTATATTGCCGACTAGAAAAAATTGGCACTCCAAGTCAATACAATATGACTCAGTCTTGCATAATTTGTGTTGGACAGTTTAAATAGAAAATACTCGAGAACCATACTACAAAACTTATTTACTAGTACAAATAAATGTAACTGCTTGACAGACTTAAAATAAATTAAAATATTAGTACGGGAAAATAAAACAATTTGTACAACTCAACTGTAATTCGTGTTCTTTATATTACTTTCCAAATATTACTTAGGGACAATGTTTAATAAAATGTTTTTAATATCAATCAATATCATAAATTCTCATAATATAATTATACACAGTGTATATTTTCATTATGAATAAACCGCTATGCTTTTCTTGATCTACAACTTATTTTAATTACCTTGTAAAATGTTTATTAGTTAATATGAGTGATATGAAGTATATTCATTCATCTCATAATGAAATCGGTTTATAGAATATGTACTGCAAAATCTATAATAAATCTAAATTTGGGGTTATTTTTAGTTTCTGGCACGATCTTTTATTTATTTTCAAGAATGGATAGGATATGAAGATTAAGTCTCATCCGTAACTTGTTGGTCTCTAATTTTGTGCACTCCCTCGGTATATGCTCTTGTCTTTCGATTAACTATAACCTACATGCCCTACTTCCCAGCCTGCACTATTGCTGCTAAAACATAAATTTTATTTTTATGCATTTTTGGAATACATCTTGGAATAAATTTCCTTTAAAGGCTTTTCTTTATCAAAAGTTATGTCTCGCTAAACTGAAAACTTCAAGGGACTCAAAAGTCTAAAAAATAGATGAATTGCTTATTTATTTTTTAGACTTTTATCATAACAGATTATATATTCTAATTTTTTTTAACTTAGATGATATTAAAACATATGTCAATTAAGATGAAATATTGGAGATGATTAAGAAATAACTTTGAGAAAGTTTTTCATTAGATGTGATTAATTAATTTTTAAGTGACATAACTAAAATATCAACATTGTGAAATAATATAAGTTTTATATAGCCATAATAAACTCAAACTTTAGAGTTTAATAATTATCCTATATTATTTTTTTACAAAACAAATAAATTGCATAATGGCACTTAATAATAATAATAATTAAACTTAAAACCTAAATTGTATAATTAAATTATAAAAAAAATATATAAAAATAGTAAATATTTAATGTAGTTAAAAAATCACATTATTATTCGATAAAAATGAGTACTACCAACATTATTTAAAAAATCAGATCACATTTATTGTCACATTTTATTTTTATATAAAAATTGCACCTGGGGTTTATCAGCACCATTAAATCAAATAAGAAATGCTATCATACAGTTACATTTACAAATTTTAAAGCTTAAACACATTTTTGTAATATGGAACTTCACACTTCCATTCACCACCAGTGTATTTCTAGCTAAATGAAAACATTAAACGTATTACAATAATGGACAATGTAGCTTCAGCTACAATCTCGTTGATATTGAAAAGGATACAACATTCACTATCCTAATGTATTACACAACAACCCATTCAAGGTTACAGGAAATAATGTTCACACATTTCAATTATAAAATTTTCATACAGTAAATTTAAATACTCCATCTACCGAATAATGTAAAAATACAAATTACCACTGGGTCATCACACATTTAATAACTATGAGTTCTATTTCTTTTGTTACATCATTACTTGCAAAAAAGGCCTCTCCAATTTAACAGTAATAAAATGGTAAAATACCTAGGAAATGAGGCAGCAGTAGCAAATTGTGCGTGATTTACATATCATCAAGCTTTTAAACCATAACAAAGGCCTCTTTGCCACAAAACAGGAATGGATACTGATCAATCATAGTCTGCACAATATCTTCGAGGTATGGCCGCATCTGTTCAAATCTTCCCATATCACTGAATTCGATTGGTAGCAGAGTGGGCCACCAGCAAATTGCTAAATTCTTACTATCCATACTATTCAGTTTTGAATTTTCAGTAACTTTTACAAAATGTTGAAATATAAATTTCAAAACTTGAAAATTAATGAGAGGCAACTTATCTAACATGCTTCTTAGTGCTAATAATCGACAACTGCGATCAGTTTTAACTTCAATATTTCCTGTTGTAGTAACCATTGGTTTGATTCGAGTTCCTGCGATTTCCTCCATTTCTGACATTACTTCAGAGTCAAATAGAGGAGGCAATCTTTTTGAAACAAAATCTTTCAGGGCAGTAGCTACAGCATTGACGGGGATGTCTAGTTCATGAATATCAACATTTGCATCTTCTTCAAATTTATGAAAAAGTAGATCAACATGTGCTCTATTACCTGGAACTCTATAGATCCCTTCAGAATCCAATCCTTCGGTTTCTATGAATTTGACACATTTTTCCATGAAAATAGGAACATAGTTTTTATCAGATTGGATATAGTCAGCTAGTTTAGAGGGCACACCACTAGGAGGCATTGTCTTTTGTTTTATTTTCTGTTGTTTCTTTTTATCTCTTTCCTCAGCCACTTTTCTTAATTTTTCTTCTTTTAGCCTACGCTTTTCTAATTTGGAATCATCTTTAGCCTTTTGTTTTTCTCTCTTCCTAAGAATTTTTTCAACATCTGTTTCCTTCATTTTCGGTAATACACCAAACATAGGAGAATTATTATCCCTGGGTGATGAAACATCCAGGCTAGATTCATCATCATGCATTAAACCCTGGCCCGGATATAAATCTAAAGAATTCAACTGTATATTAAAATGATGGGAATTTGGAAGATCTGGAATTCTCTTCTTTAGACTTAAAGAACGTTTCTGAGAAAACCTAAGACGAATGTCGGCACCAGTTGTAGGAGGGAATTGTTCAGGCTCACTCATATCTGAGGTTTCTGAATTAGACTCTGTTGCAATATTCACTTTATCTGCATCTGCATCTAAACCAGGCGTGTGAACCGAAGGTAATGTAAAAGCCCCAAGTTGGGGAACACGAGGAGGTTGCACAGGAATTGCAGTTCTCTTTTTTCTTTGTCTTTTATGGGTACCACCTTTGCGACTAACTTTTGAATAAATTTCACTTGCACGTTGTCTCCTCTCCAAGCTACTCCATTCACTATCTGTATCAGAATAGGATGGCTGTCCTTTTTCTCGTCTTTGTCTTAATTTCGACTTGCCACTTAGGGCATCGTGTACCATTGTATACATATATTCAGGATCTTGTCCTGGATACATATTATGAACTACATCTTTAACTTGGGCATATTCACATCCTAAATCCACTGCTTCAGGAGTAGCAAGTGGGGCATTCCCAAAATTTGCAGAATTTATATCCCCTCCACCTACATTCATTCTTGCTATGGCTTCTGTTACAGCCGAGTAATTTTTCAAATTAAGTTTGCCAGGCTGCTTTAAGGTTTGGGAAATGCCTTTTGATCTCGACTTAGATATAGGGACATGCCTTCTACCTGTAGTGAAGGCATGCTGTTGATAATTGTTCCATGCACTCCCAGGAATAGACATAGGTGGATCACCGTAGGTCATTTCATCTAAACTTGTCTGAGAAGTTGATAGGAGAGATTTTTTCGAGTGCCTCGAATTTAAAATATTATCTGGTGGTGCAGGCTCTGGTGGAGTTGCAGGTGGTGGATAAACATGGAAACCAGAATGAACATGACGCTTTTTCTCACTCCCTTCACTTCCGTACATGTATATACCAGAAAATTTGTCGCTATGATCACTAGAACTTAGCCTTTCATCCGGTCCACTTAATTCGAAATTTTCACTTTCGCTGCCATCATTCAATTTTAGATAATAACTTTCATGTCGTGGAGGAGGCATTGGATGGCCATGTCTTTGACTCCTTGACCTTTCCAAGGTTCCTTCACCACTGTCTAACCCTGATGGTTCTTCCATATGGAATGCTTGCTCAATTTCAGGTTTCTTCTCCCAGACTTCCTTAAAAAATGGAGTAAAGAATGCAGTTTTATGTTGCATCGATGAAGTGGAGGTCATAAAATGTGCATGCAATCTATCTGCAGTAGCATTTCCTTCTGTTATTAACATCTGACTTAAATCATCATTAAAAAAAGCAGTTGCGCCACCGTTGTCAGTAACAGCTAGTATTTGAATGGGTAAATTTGGAATGTTCATAGAAAAAGCATTCAATGTTGCCAATGAAGCTTTCCTCTTGGTCGAATAAACTAAAATAAAGCCATGAACAAGTTCATCTCGGAAAGCATTAGCTCCATGGAATGATGAAACGATCACTTCTACTTTTCTTTTGGAATCGCCTAAAAATGTTTCTAAAATAATACTGTGTGCAGATGAGAGAAAACAAAATTGATGAGACAACAGGGGAGCTAAAACGTTTTCTACAGAATAGGGATCTCCACAAAACATGCACATAATTATTCTAATGTCAGGTTCGATGCACTCAATAACAGACTGATTTATATTTAAAAATCCTGCCCTGTGATGAATACTTTGTACTAGCTGATGTAGTGCATCAGAAACTAATTGTTCTTCTGTAACTTGATCTAAGCAAACATCCATGAAAGGGCATTGCAAACTATCAGCTAAATTCTGACCATCCTCTTTCAATCTTAATACTTCTTTTTCATCAATAGAAGAATCGTGTAAAAACATCAATACAATTGGCAAACCTTGGAATGGTAATTTATCATCTTGTTCTAGATTGGACAATAATTTTTTTTCCAAACTCTCTCTAATGTATTCAAATGATTCTGCATTAGAGTACACGCAAAAACTACCATGGGGCACGAAGTCGGAAGTCCGAAATGAATTATGTGGCAAACTTACATCTCCGCTTATAATCCTATAATCTAAATTATAAAACTGACATTCTATTTCATACTCATCATCATCACATTGTGCTCTAATTTTGGCAGCCAAATTTTCTGCTAAATTATTTAAGCCAAGTATAAGCAAATTAAGCTGATTATTGTCTGAACTTATCAACCATTGATTACTATGATTCCAAGATGTGGGTCTATGGGCTTTGGTAGCTAAAATACGTTCAATTAACGCATCCTGGCAATTGGGAAACGCTGGACAATGTTCTCTAATTGGGTAATGTATAAAACCTAAATGTTGGAAGAGTGTAAGTTTACGGTCCTGATCAAGCCTATCTAATATCTTGTATCTAAAATCGTCCTGTAAAACGTCCGTAATTTCTTTAATATCATCTTGCGTGATGGTCCCAGTTGGGGCAATGCTTTTGAAATGATAAAATAGATCAGCATGTTCTAAAAGTAACTCTTGAAAATTATGTTTTGCATTTTCAATAAGTTCTCGTTGATGCGCGTCATATATCTGTTGACAGTCATGTTCTGAAAGAGCTTCAAAACATTCTCTTCCCATAAATAAAACCCTTACTTCAGACAAATGTTTGCCGGGTGTTACATAGCCTGTATCTTCAAGTAACTGTTTAAACTGTTTTTTCCATTCCAAACGTTTCTGTTCTTGTTGCAAGACATTTATATGATTTTTAAAAACTGTTTCCGCCTCACTGGTATCTAAAACATCAAAGGGAATTCGGCTTTCTTCGTTATCTTCTAAACATTCTGACCACGGTAGATCTTCTGGTCGCTCAAAAAAATACTGAGAAAAATTTGAATGAGATTTTAAATATTGCTGAATAGATGTCCAGTCAGTATCTGTTAGAGTATTAAAACCCGGAATTAATTCATGCAGCACGTCAGGTAGCATTTCCATATAATGTGCTACTTGTTTAGCCAGTTGTTCATCTTTTAGTTTTTTAATGTGTCTTCTAAACAGCCGTTGAGTTCCATCAAGGCCAAATAACTGGACAAAGTGTATCCATTCTTTATGTGAATTTAATTTTTTAACAGTTTGTGACCACATGGCATGGCAATCAGTCACATGTACTCTTATCAGTCTCATAAATGCATCACTTGCTGCATCCATTATTTCTTTCCTTACTAGAGCAGCCTCCGCATAAGTTAATACTTTAGATCTAACTTTGGTTTTGTCGATCATTTGGGCAAGCAACATAAAACCTATGTCAATATTAACATTGTCATGTGCTGAGGATTCGATCATCGGAATACTATTTTTAAATTCGTTCCTTTGTATTAATTTATGTGCTTCCCTTACATAACTGTCATTTGCTTCATCATTTTTTGTAGTGATATATACAATTGGCTTTTTTGTTTTTATTAAGTTATTCAATATGGCGGCCACAAATTCTACCTGTTTTTCGATACTTCTACTTGGCACAACACTTACATCAAAAACACAAATAAAACCATCGATGTTCAACTTGCCATCAGGTAACACCCTTTGCTCATACTCTTTCTCTATGCCTAGTTGATTTTTGCATATATACATGAGTTTTTCAGCTGAAGTTATTTTCGTTGCGGCACAACGTTTAACATATGGCTCCATTTTACCCCCTTTAAATGGCTGGAAGGAGGCGTCATCAATGAACTCCGTCTGTTCGATGACGCTGAACTGATAATCAACGCCCTCTTCTGATGTTTTAATTACTTCTCCCCAATATAAAAAGTGGTCATTATTTACCACTCTTCCACTAAAATCAGTTTGACTTAAAACTGAAATATGATCAATATTGTAGTCTTCGGCATGTGGGCGCATAAAACGATTGCAAAGGCAAGATTTCCCTACACCAGCATGGCCTTTATCCTTTTCTACCCCTGACAAACCTATCACTGCAACATTAATGCTCCTAATCGTATCACCCTTTCTAGCCATCTTTATAACTGAGTGAGATCTGCAAGAAAAAAATAAATAAGATTTTTTACTCAGTAGGAGTGTTATTTTACTTTCACAATTCATATCAGTAATACTCTTTCGTAACATTAGTCGATATATATGTATTTGAGATTGAAACCATTACCTATTAATAAACTGTGTGTTCATACTTTTAAAAATACAGTAAAACCCCGCTTAACGCGTAGGATACGTTCCATCAAAGTAGAGCGTAATGCGAAACAGCGCTAAACGAGGTTATATCGACATGTGAATAATGGGGTTAGGGGAAGATGGATAGAAAATTGGTTAGGTATTAAATTTATAATTAGTGTAAACAAAAACAAAACCGATCACTTCAAAATTTGGTAAAAACATTAAATAAACAGGTTATTTTTAAACAGGTTTTTATATATTAATTTTTGAAAATCACTGCAAAAAAATTATCAAATCATTTCCAATTCAATTACATAAAACTTTTTTCCTAATTTTTTAATACTTTTTGTCATTCAAAAAAAAAAACCGATCAGGTTATTAACTTTATTAGAACTCATTTTTACCCGCCAAATTTATTTATTTTAATGTATTTTTGAATTGTAAACTCCCCAAAAACTACTGTAAAATTAAGATTTTTTAACATTATTTTTAATTATCGGTTTTTTTTTGTTCACACTGTATGTTTTTTGAATAAAAATAAAACAAAACATTTATTTCTTACAAAAATAAAAACAATATTAACGAATTTATTTATAAAAACAAATAAAATTCCAAGTCAGTCAGATCATTCAGTTTATTCTGAGTTTCCAATTTTTTGCCTTTTTGTCAAGAAGGCATCTAATGTAGTTTGCGTTTTTCTTTTGCGTTCTGTTAGAAGTTGTTGATAAGTGGATAAAGCATCTATAACACCCCGTCTTGCTTTTGAACTCCTGTCAAAATTTTGATCATTTTCAATAATTTGGTCTATAATTTCAGTTATAGTGGTCAAACTCCTTTTTACTAGCGCGATCGAAAGTTCTTTTTGCTCTTCTTCGAAATCATTACTATTTTTGTTTTCTTCTTGCCCAATTAATTCCTTAAGCTCATCATTAGAAAGACTACCGCACCGCACCAAACAAGAAACACAACTATACTGTTTCGGATATGTTATTTACATATTTGGAAACCTAGCGCTGCGCACAATTTCGGTGAATCCCCGGGTTGAAATAAAAGAGCGCTAAATTGAAACAGCGCTAAACGAAACAGCGTTAAGCGGGGTCTTACTGTATGTAAATTTCATGATCACAGATTAGAAATTAAAAAATATCGAGTTTTAGATTGTTTTCCTTATTCCTAAAATTTTTTACATAAAGAATTAATTGTCTTGTTATATTAAAAAATTAGTTAAATCTAAGATATGTCATACATCAGATGGATAATTTGAACTATATACTACATCTAATTTGAATTGTAAAGCACGACAATCCACTCTATAAATATATCATAAAATATCAGATATGGATGAAATATAAAATTTAACAATAGTAATATATTGTTCCTGAAAACACTGTCCCTGGAGTGTTTCACCGATTTTCCAGGAGAGCATAAAAACTGATGCCCATTTTCAGACTATATCTTATTTAGTGTTGACATAAACTTAAATTTTGTTGGTCGTAAGTATACATTTTTGTTGTTGACCGTATTATACTTCTATTGAGAGTTTATAACTTTTTAAGTAGTTTCTAACTAGTGAATTTTAACAACATTTTAGCGCGACAATATGTCCTAATTTTCCTATATTGTAGAAAATGTGGCATACGCCGCTTTTTCAAAAGATATAATTAATTATAAAACAATATAAAACATATTTGCATTCTTACATAAAGTGTATTTATCGAAGAAAACCTAAAAAATGTATAATTGCTATTCCCAATTGTTATAAGGTAAACATTTGAAAATGGAAAACATATTACCTACTTAGTTTAAACACTATTATGAAGTTTTCAGGTAGGTTATCAGACAACTGGATGAGGTGATTTGCACTATTGTATAGTGTTATTAAATCATTATACTTGTCATACACCTTATACTGATGATGCATATAGTGAGTCAACTTTTAACTTATCTATTGGAATCCTTTTTAATTAAATGGAGTCGTAGGTTTAATCCAAGTAGATGATTAAAAAAGAAACCGGAAGATTTAACTTTGATTTTCATCATGCCCATTTAATTAATATTCAAGAAAGGGCTCCTAAAGATATTGGACACAATAACTCATAGAAAAGGAGGTAAATAAAAGATTTTGGAACATTATCAACATCTGTACACTAAGTAAGTACAATTGTACAAACGTAAATACACCTATTATCAACAAACATCTGAAACTATGTAGGTTTAGAAAGTCAGCTTAATAAGAACCTTAAGAAGAAGAGACTGCCATTACTTTAACAAAAGAGGTCAAGAAGGTCTTATAAACAAGCGGTCTGAAAAAGACGTAGAATTTAAATTTATTTTAAATCACCAAGACCATCTTACTAAATTTGTATTTCTCCGGGCTTTGAAAAGGAAGAGGGCCAAAGAAGTGGCTTATATTAAGACATATTTTGTGTCATTGGTGCACTATGTCTGCTTCATGGAAACATTAGCAAAAAAATTCTAAATGCTGTAATCACCGAGCAGATGCTTTCAGGAAAAATTATAAATGGAAAACCTCATTCTGGGGGTTAATGATCTATGGAAAGAACTAAACAAGACATGTTTTAGTTTAGCTCCTTGGATAAATGAGAATAATTCAACTAATAGATGGTTTGAGGCGTTAAGGTAGGTCCATACATGAAACAACGAAGCGCAACGTAACGCCGACGCGTATCTTACCATCGTGACACAATATCGCAACAGGACACATACTTTTTACCCGCAACAGGACACCGACGCGTCACAGAGGTTCGTAACACCGTTCCATCAGTTGTTCCGAAGATCATTGATCAACATGCATGTGTGTTACGAAGTCCCGTCCAGATATGGAAGGGGGATGCGTAACGCCACCGGGGTACAAGCCTTTGATGTGACGTTGAAAAACCGATAAGCTACGGAACACTCCGATGTTGCGCGACGACGTTACGATGTGTGGCCTTTAAATATGTTACGAGGAGGTATTATGTTACGCTTCGTTGTTTCATGTCTGGACGCACCTTGACGATTTGTACAGATGAGAAAAATTAGATCCTACTATAAAGGCATTTAAAGAACTCCTTATGGCCTAAAGGACAAAATGACTTACAATTACAGATTATTAAAAATTTAATAACAAGAATATATAGAATAATTATTATTGTTGGGCGAAAATATGGAAAACACTGTACTGCATCTAGATAAATTTTTTTACACAGAACCTGGAATCAAGGAAAATGGAGAAACAATTGCAATTACCGAAGATGACGAGAAGTTCAAGCAGATTCAAATCAAACTGAGGACAAAGAAGAGTTGAGAGGGCCAACATGAGATGGTAACTAAAATACAATTACTAAACAGTTAAACGATGAGTTGCAATACGGAATAAGTGGTGTTGATGTCAATTTTAGAATCAGCATAGAGGTTGACAATATTGGGTAAGTTTATGTATCGAAACCTACACAATATAATTTTCTCAAGTCTAACCTTGAGTAGATTTTAATCTATGTCGAGTTTAATCGAATCTTTATTTTACAGTATTTCTGAGAATAACCGGACGGAAAAAAAAAATAAAGCCGATAACGGACATGGTTAAAAAGGTCATGATGTTAAGTTACAGTGCAAAGAAGTTTCCTCAGGTTACTGTTAGATTCATAATGATGCCATAGTAAAAAATCATGACGAAAACAGAGTGAACCTAAAAATATTATGGCTATGGTAATTTTTGAAAATGATAGTTTTTGTAAACTATGCACAGCTAATGGCATTCTTAAAAAAATGTAAAATAAAAATTAAGTTTCATGTTAGTAATATTTTCGTTTTTGTTTAATTTTTTGGTGTATACATGATCGTCTCTTACAGTTTTCTCAATTTCTGACTGCAAAAGATATTCCATCCATGTTATTTTCAATGAGACAGTCTGTTACGAAAGAAATCAGGTCAAAGCAAGGGTTTATAAGATGTGATTGTAACAATGTCAAAATAAAAAGTGAAAATGTGTTTCAGGCAATGTCAAATGGAATAGCAGGTGTCATGGTAGTTCCTCCTGTTGCAATAAAGATATAAAAACTCTTGAGTTAGTTATCACCAGTAGTTTCTGAAAAATTAATGTTTTTTTTACAAATAGCATTTTTGTTTTCAGTTGTGGTGGGAGCATTTGTGTCTCACAGCAAATGGATGAATTCGGCACCTGAGTCGAATATACATACATATATGATAAAATATAATTTAATAAATTATTAACATACTTTTAACGCCACAAAAATGCAGATTTCTAATACTTTCGATAGTAATTTTGAATAACTTAATAAATTTTAAGGACTATTACTGCGATTCTTTTAGATATACATATATGAAGATATACATACACACCAATATGAAGATAATATCAACAGTTCTAATACAGATAACTAATCACTAGTTAGCAAATTATCTGATATTCATACATATACGAGTATACATACAATAAATTTTAAAGCTGTCTATATTTCAAGAGATCTAGTTTAAATATTTTTCATATGTATTTATGTGTATATTCCTTAAACTTGTGGTATTTCATGTCAAGTATTCACATCCCACTACTGGTGAGCCGAAAAGATAATGTTCAGTGCAGTGATTATCATATATATTTATTATCCACACTATTAACCACAAAGAATATTTTATTGCATCTGTATATGCATATTTCGAAAGTAATGCCATTTATTATCTTCGATAGGATATATTCGACTTTCGAATAAAAATTAAAATGTGACTTCAAAACCGATTTGAATATTTGTTGAATCCTACAATTAAAATTTTGTCTTGCGAGTTGTATATTGACTCGAATTGTAAATTCTCATAAAATTTATAATAATTGGGGTTATGATACTCCAATCACAATTTATAGTATACTGGGTCAAAACAATATTAGGATCACTCCTATAACTGTTATTTTTTTAGATACCAGTTTCCAGTTTTGGGAACTGCAATAACAAGTAAATATCAATCAATACACAGTAATACAAGTGAGACACGGGGTTGACACAACAAAACGTTTATTTCAAACTTACAAGATTCACTGTTAGTAATGAAGGACAGAAATGAGTATTTATAAAGTTTCTTATCTAAGGGCTGTGTCAGCTTCTGTTGAGATAAATGATTCAAATAATTATATTACGTTAAGCGTAATATTGCCAAGAGATATATTATCGAAAATAAAAGGAATGGTATAAGCATGGGTATCATATTACACCTCCTTCCCTAGGTGGAAGGCTATCAGGTTCTGAAGGACCTGTAGGCTTCTTAAGAAGTAATATTTTTACCTTTTGGTGGCAAAACTTGAGGTATATATAAATAAGCAAGCCCATGAACAGTATAGATAATAAAATATAAAACATAGTATTCTGAGAATTGTTTTTTTCAAAGTCTTTAATCCGCACAGGGTGTAGGCTGCCAAGTTGGGTGGAAAGGTCTGCTAGGTCCTGTAGTTTGATGTCCTGAAGGTGGAGTTCCGCGGTTGGGGTTGAGTTCAATTTGAAGGTAGGTAACGCCAGGGACGTTTCGTCGGGAAGCTCGTGATTGGCGTTGAAGATGTCGTCGTTGATAATTACGGGGCAGCTCTCTAAAGTAACAATTGAGGGCTGCTCGATAAAGTGGTCCATGGGGGTGTTACAATTTTCTTCGATTCTGGTCCTTTGTATTGGGACGACTATGAGTTGTGTCTCTGCAATTTGTTCAACTATGGTAGCTCCGAGTCGTACGCTGGTTAGATTACATCGTGGATTTTCTCCTTGTAGAATAGGAAGGTAGCACTCGTCGTGGTTGTATGGGCTATCCTTTCTACACAGGCATACATTTTCTAGCCGTGGACAGGAGTCCTCTTTCCAAAAGGTGAGTTTGGTTCGTAAACTTGCAATGAGATAGGGTTTGGTTGGTATAAGAACTTTGGATTGGTAAGGCGTGGGAATCAAATGGTAAGTATAGTAAGGTGCTTGGGTGGCTATTGGCACTGACAATTTTATGTAGATTTTAAGATCTTTAACCGTTGCTGAGATATGAAAAAGATTAAGGTAACTATGCATATTACTAAGATGTATCAGTTGATCTCGTTTATATAGGCTCGAGAGTTTAGTTAAAATAATTTGTATATTTGGGACTGGCAAAAAATAGGTGTGAATGATATTATGCTGAGCCATGGCGACTGCATTCTCTAAAGTGTCTAATAATTCTAAAAATATATTAAATTCGTTTTTTATAGTGACACCAGTTTCAAAGTATGACCAGTCTTGTTGAACTTCTTTGAACGTTTTGAAGAGTAGTTCTATATTCGCGTTTATTTGGGTTAGACTTTGATTAACTTTGTCGCTAAGAGCTTTAAATAGAGAAGTTCTTAAATTAATTTCGTGCGTTAGAGTTTCCTGATTGGACATTAATGTATCCATTTTAGAATGGAGTTCTTGCACATCATTGTCATCGGCAGTACCAAATAATATTTTTTGAACGGAACCTATAGCGTTTATAAGTCCACGTTTAAGTCTGACTTCAGGATTCCTAAAATTATTTAATTTATATTCGGTCAAGTTTACGAGGTATTTTAACTGTTGATTAATAGTACTATTAGAATATTTATGTTTATTTTGGAAAAAGCTTAGGTCGGATTTTAATTTGTATAAATTGTTCGTTACGTCCTTTAAATCGATAATGTGAATAAAGTCATGTTGCGATTGTATTATTTTAGTTTCACATGTTAGGCGATTTATGTGAATGGAGTTTCGTATAGTCTCTATTCGGATCGCGGAGGCGTAGTGAATAAGAGTGAGAAGGACCAGGTTGGTACTTAATTGTAATTGGAGGGATTTTATCCTCAAAGTCAACACCTTCATCTGTCTCGCTGCTTAGTTCAATAGGTTGAATTTCCTCTGGGGGTTTTTCCTGTAAAGAAGGTTCAGTATTAACCTTTTGTTCGCTTTTCTTTTTCTTAAGCCTGGGTTTTCGTTTGATATAGGCTTTATGATATTTGCCTTCAGCATGTGCCTTACGTTGAAACAGTTTTAGAGTGGGACCTAAGTCTTCTACTACTTTAGTTTGAATGAATTTTTCGTTTAGTTTCCCGCGTGCTGGATTTGCAATATATACGTCTTCGTTGGGTTCAAAAGTTTCCGGTAGTTCGCGTGTTTCATTGGCTTTTTCTATGACTCGCATTTTATATTTGTCTAACTTGGTTTTTATTTGATTGTAAAGGTTTTTTAGAACATTTTTATGGGTGTTAATGTACTCTGAGAGTATCCGTTCTTCATTAATATCGAAAGGGTCAGGGCGTTCGTCTCCACGAATTATATCGATAGGACACATTTTGGTGCTTGAATGAATTGTATGATTGTAACTTATAACTGCGATTTGTACTAGATAGTCTAAGGGTGCATTTGGGTTTTCATGTTTAAGACATCGGACGCTGTCTAATAAAGTAGAGTGGAATCGTTCGATGTTGCCGTTGCTACTATGTCCTTGTATTGAAGTAAAAGTCAGTTTTATTTTGTGCAGATTGCAGAAATCTTTCATCATCGCGTTGTTAAACTCTAGGCCAGTATCCACCAGGATTCCATAGGGTAGTCCATGATGTTCGATAAATTTCAGTAGCGCACGTTGTATTGACATGCCTGTCTTAGTTTCGACGGGGTAGGCTTGAGCTATTTTCGAAAAGGTGTCAATGATCGTTATAAATTTTTGTCCTTGGATATCTAGAGTATCAATGTTTATGGTTTCAAAGGGTTTCGTAGGCGTTTCAGTATATTGAAAGATTGGTTTCACCGGGTGCCGGTCAGTTTTACACGTTTTGCATGTTTCGCATTTGGCGATAAAGTCCCGTACGTGATCAAACATGTTAGGCCAGAAATATTTCTTAATTAAAGCTTGGTGGGTAGCCGTTACTCCTTTGTGTGTAACTTTGCCTTCGTGGTTATAACGTATCTTCAGTTGTTGTTCTTGTTCTGATGTTACGTCTTCTACTTTCTTCTTGCAAATTAAAAACTTGAGCCAATGAGATAAGTGGTTTTGAAGGACTCTGATGATCTTATTTTCTAACTCTGGTTGCTCGAAGTATAGAGCATGTATGGTGGTGTTACTTTGAACGAATGGAGATAAAAATTTAAAAATTTCTTCGTCGGATGAGCGTGATTTTAGGTGGAAGTGATGTTCTTTAACTTTGGGGAAAGGCTGTATTGCATAATGCGAATTAACTTTATTACTATCCTTTTCCAGGAGGATCCATCGGTTGTTATACCTATTTAAGGGTGTTTCGGAGTATTTGACTTCTAGAATGGGGTTTTCGTGACTAGAGTGAATAGTCTGGTTAGTTCTTGAGGGCGGCGCGCGATTCGGGTCGTCTATTGAATTTAAGTCGTCTAAAACTTCTTGGAACTTTTCTGGGTCTGGTTCTGGTAGATTATCGAGTAAAGTACTTACATCGGGGGCGTTATTTATCATTGACATATTGTCTTCTTCTATTGCGTTAAGTTCATCAATTTTGATACGCGAGAGCGGGTCAGCTTGGTTTGTTTTTCCTTTTTTGTACTTTATTTCGTATTGGTATTCTTCCAATTTTAGACGCCATCTTACTAGTCGCGAGTTAGGGTCCTTTAGGTTGAACAGCCACTGCAAAGGCTGATGGTCGGTTTCAATTATAAATTTAACGCCAAACAAGTAAGGTCGGAAGTATTTAACGGAATTTACGATGGCTAGCAACTCCTTCTCAATTGTGCTATAATTACATTCAGCAGGGTTCAATGTCCTGGAATAATAACTGATGGGGTGTCCATCTTGTGAAAGTACGCTTCCTATTGCATACGCGGATGCGTCGCAAGTGAGAGTAAATATTTTATTAAAGTCGGGGTAAGCTAGGATAGGCTCATTGCAGAGTAAATCCTTGCAAGTTTCAAAGCAATTGCGGTAGTCTTGGGTTAACTCGATTTTTTGGTCCTTTTTGAGGCAATTGGTAAGGGGTTTAGTTACACGAGCGAAGTTGGGGACAAATTTGCGGTAAAATCCGAGCAATCCTAAGAAACTCTTGATTTGCTTCGCCGTTTTTGGGATTGGAAATTCTTTAATGGCTTTTATCTTCTTCGGGTTTGGCTTGATACCATCTTGGGTTATAATGTGGCCAAGAAATTCCACGTGTTTACAGAGGAATTCCGATTTGTCCAATTGAATCTTCAGGTTGGCTTTTTCGAGGGTTTTAAATACCAGTTCCAGGTTTTGTAGGTGTTCTTGTAACGACGTGCTGAAAATTATGATGTCGTCCATGTATACGAAGCATATTTTATTCTGCAGATCTTTTAATATATTATCCATCACCCTCTGGAACGTTGCAGGCGCATTCTTGAGGCCAAATGGCATCCGTACGTATTCGAAGTGGCCATTCCCTATGTTGAAAGCAGTTTTTTCTATGCTGTCAGGGTGCATCTCAATCTGGTGGAACCCTGAAGCGAGGTCGAGAGTCGTGAAATATTGGCATCTGCCCAGTTTGTCCAGTATATCCGCTATGTTAGGTAACGGGTATCTATCAGTCTTGGTTTTGTCATTTAATTTCCTGTAGTCGACCACAAGCCTCCATTTTTGTTTGCCGCTCGCATCGAGTTTTTTCGGCACGATCCAAATGGGGGAGCTATAAGCGCTGGAGCTAGGTCGAATGATTCCATCTTGTAACATTTTATCAATTTGCAATTGTACTTCTTTTTGGTGGACATAAGGATACCTATATGATTTTGCGTGAACGGGGGTGTCATCGGTAGTTTTTATCTGGTGTTTGACTTCGTTTGTGAAAGTTAATTTGTCACTAGGGAAGTGAAATACGTGTGAGTAATTTTTACAGAGTTCAAGAAGGTTAAAACGTTTCTCTTCATTGAGATGGTCAGTGCGTAGAAGATTTTGTATGTGTTGATTGGTGAAATTGAGAGAATTATGAGTTGGCTTATCGTTTTTTGAAATTTGGGGTTCAAAACCAGTATACTCGGAATAGAGTTGGACATCAATTGGTGTATCGAATTGAGCCGTGATAGGGTAAGTGTTGGTGTTAAATATTTCGACTTGAGCTAGGCCATTCTTGGCTTTGCTTATACCAGAAGGAATAAGATAATTGTCGGTTTTTTGAAATGGGATGAGAATTTCGCCGTTGTCAATAGAGACAGGGATTTCTCGAACAATACATTCGACGGGGTTTAAAGAATAAGTACGTGAAATTTCTTCGGGTTGTCGAATAGAAATTGGAATCTGGAAGTAGTCATTATAGATAAGATGATTTTGGAAATCTATTTGGATACCTAACGTTTGTAGGTCTTCGAAACCGAAAATGCCATCATAGAAATCATGGAAATCATACAGAAGTACGTTTAAATCGAAGTCTATATTAAATTCTTTAAATAAAGGGATGTTTGCTTGGAATTGACAAGTCGATTTGCCGGTTGAAGTTTTGATAAGTGTTTCATGAGAGAAAATATGGTTGGGGTAATATTTTTGAATTATTTCGGGACGAATTATGGTCCTTGATGATCCGGTATCGATCAATAATTTTAAAGGGGGTTCTCGAATATTAATATATGGAAGCGAACACGGTGTATTAGCAGAGTTTTGTTCTACTATGTCCGGTTGTTTATATTCGGGGCTGCAGGAAAATTTTGTTATTGACTTTCTTCATAATCATTCGGTATATTCTCTTCGTTTCCATTTCCGTCGTTTAAGTATACCCATTCTTCTCCTTGTGGATTTTCTGGGAGGTCCATTTGACTTGTTGAGGGTTCGTCGTAAGGTGTCAGTGGGGTATTGTCCATCCAGCAGGGATTCTGCGATGTAGGATCCGTTTCTTGATTAAAAAGTTCTTCTACCATGTACTTCGGCTGGTTGTATCTTGGTTGCCAGTTGTGGTTTGGGGCGTTCTGAATTCTTGATGTACTAGGCTGTTGTCTAGTTGCATTCGTTCCACTGATTCCAGACATTGGGGTAGGTCTAGCGAATTTTTGGTTCGGGTTTGGTCTCCACACATTTACGTTGGATCTATTATTTTGGTTTTGTTGTATTTGGGTGCCAAAGGGGCGTTGTTGTTGTATATTATGGTTTTTAAAATTACCAGGGTTATTAAAATTGTTTGCATAATTATTGGGTTGAGATTGAAATATTGGTAATCGCACCGGTTGATTCGTTTGTTAGCGTGGTTTAGGCATTGGTAACATGGGATATCGAGGTGTTGTATTCTGTCGTCCGAACGCAAAGCGTTTGAACTCATCGTATTTAACCTGCTCGTCGATAAAAGTAATGGCGTGTTCTAATTCAGTAATGGCGGTATTATACCTAAGCATGTTTTCATAATTAAGGGGCATATTCATTTTGTAAATATTAAAAACTTGGTTCTTATAAAACGCTATAGACCCAACCTTTTCATTTATTGGTATGTTTGATAACTGAATTTTTGAAATTATTTTAGATTTAAGTTCAATTAAACGATTGCCAAAATGAATCAAAGGTTCGTTTGGTTTTAATCTACAATTTTGTAACTCTAGCTGTAATGTTTCTAAACTTTTATGATCTGAAAAGTTAGTGGAGAAAAGATTTCTTATTTCAGGCCATGTTTGAATATCAGGTCTACTGTTCAAAAGTTGAAGAGCTTTGCCCTTAATTTTAGTTTTTATGCAGCTTACTACAATTCTAATATGTAGGGGAACATTTGAATTGCACACTTCCATTAGATTTTCAACAGCATCAAAGAAATTACTTATTTCCGTTTCTTCGCCAGAAAAAATCGGAACAAATTCAGAAATGTTCTTAAGTTTATGCAAATCTAATTCAGACATCGTGTTAAATGAAAGAGTGTTATTCAAAAGATCAGAAATATCCGAAATCTCGTCTTTACTTAAAGTGTGAGAATAATCTTCGTCTTCTGAAGAGTATAAACTTGTCATAAAATTCAACTGGTGATTTTTTAGCAATGTAAATAAAAATAGAATAACAAATAAAAATTCAACTGGTAATTTATTAGCTATGTAAATAAAAATAAAAAGAAAAATAAAAATTCAACTGGTAGTTTCTTAGCAAAAATAAAAATAAAATAAAAAATCAATTGTTAATTTCTTAGCAATGTAAATAAAAAAATAAAAATAAAATAAAAGTAAGGAAAAATTAAAAATCTTTAAACAGTAAAATAAACGGTAATTATTTAATCTCTACTGAAGTTATCTTTAAAATTATTAAAATGTTTTAATAAATTTAATTTCTTGTTTTTTGAAATCTTAACCTAATCTTTTTAATTTGTACGATACAAAAATAAAAAGCTTCCCTTAGAATATCGCACGATGCGGGACTCTAAGAGGTTGTCACTAAAATTACACACTTTCCAAAAGTAGCTTGAAAATTGTCAGTGCAAAAATAGGGACGGGTGAACAGGAATAATGCAAGTTTACTTACGTTTGGTGTCGTTGTGCTCTGGGATTACGTTTTGAAGATTCTGGATAGTTGAACCGTTGAGACGGACGATCAGCGACTTCTGATTCTTCGGGAAATTGAAGAGTGCTCGATACACAGCAGAAACGTTGAACGACTATCCACTACCGACTGCGCCAGTAATACAAGTGAGACACGGGGTTGACACAACAAAACGTTTGTTTCAAACTTACAAGATTCACTGTTAGTAATGATGGACAGAAATGAGTATTTATAAAGTTTCTTATCTAAGGGCTGTGTCAGCTTCTGTTGAGATAAATGATTCAAATAATTATATTACGTTAAGCGTAATATTGCCAAGAGATATGTTATCGAAAATAAAAGGAATGGTATAAGCATGGGTATCATATTACAACACATTAACCAGATTATTCTGGGACTTGATGCACTTGGACTTTTTGGCCGATTTTACCGAAAATTGCTATAACTTATGTATTTTAAATGGAACACCTTGTACAATATTTCTTTATAAGGCAATAAGGCACCTTTCCATTCTTATGACATGCATAATTATTTTAATACAGGGACTTGTTTTAACAACTTTAATTTCCTCCAGTAATAGAACACATTTACGTTGACAATATATTTTTCAACAGTTGAAAATAGAATAATCAATCAGAATGGTAATGGAGTTCCATAAAAAGAACAACAATCGTAGTCGAATACACGTTCATGAGGGCAATTGCTTATGACTTGTAATTGTGATTGCATACAACAATGACCCTATTGAATGTAATATATCATGTAAAATAATTTCCCATCAAGTAATAAATTTATAGCATTCTAAATTATTACTTTATAACTCTATTTGTCTTTTTCGTTCTGTGGTATACGGTAATTGACTGATATGACTAGTATTACACATGACTAGTATTATATATACATGTAGAAAATTAGAAAATTTAAGTGACATAAAGGTCTGCTTTCTATAAGAATGAATATAAGCTGTTAAGCCAAAAATTGAGAATCATTGTATTAGAGTGTCTATGCTATGTGATATATAACATTGCAGGGAAATGGAGTAGTATATTACATTTAATTTGTATTCTGTTCCATGTAGTATTCATCAACAACCATTAAATTTTTTTCGTTTGTCTACTTCGGCAACAAAAATTCTTAAAATATGGATTTATCACTTCACATAGAGATGAAGATTTTTCAAGTGTAATTCTGTGCTTAAGTTTTTTGGATTTAATTTCAGCATAGAGTATTATATGTATATGCTTTAGATCAGTTAAAGTGCATTATGTAGAAAATACATCTAGCCAGTCAGGGGCTAGATGTATTTAGCAGTGACACTACATTTTTTAATTACAGTCTCTAGATAAGACTAATATTTTTGTATTCAAAATAAATAAAACTTAAAGTAAAATTATATCTAAGATTGCATGAATGAAATAATCACATTATACAAAGAAGCATGGAATGGTAGAAACTGGTTTAAATAAATATGTTTCGTTTCAGTGGAAATGTCTATTATGAACTGTAATATATTCTGATTACATTAGCTTTGTAATTAATTAGTTGTATGTTGTACAACAATTTTCATGGATGTGGCACTAGTACATTTTATTTCTACTGCATATTTTAGCCATATCAGAAACGCTTAGCAAGAAGTGCCTTATGCTGCCGTGTAAAAACTTTAAAAAACAAAATTCTAAACAAACTTTGTTCTTCTCTGAACTAGTGCTCCTTAATTTACTTGTCACTTGATCTCTTGTGTAGACAATTCTATTAGTCTTATGAAGTCTATAATTTCGAGGGAAAATGTACTCAACATATCGAGGTAAAAGATTTTTACTTCGTTATTATTAATCAAGATCTGCAAAAAAATCATGAAATTAGTTTGTACAAAAGTATCTTTACGCCAAGTTGCTTCTTTAAACTGTTATTCGATTATTGTTAAATTGTGGCGTTACACACATAAAAGTCTCAAACGTATTGGGACAGAAAAGAATGATTATTGACCTTGTATGAGTAGATCATTTTCAAATTTACTTTGCAGAACGTCTTCATTATGCCATAAATATATGATAAATATGAAACGATTATGCCAATTTAAACAAATATCCTTTGGAGTAATTAAAGAGTTGCAAGTGTTCCCTAACTGATTGCATTATCTGTAATGAAGGTTTTGAAAATACTTTGTTTGGATTTAAAAAGAATAAAGCCTACAACTTAAAGTTTTATAAACATCGTTAATTATTGTTATATGCTTAAATAAAGTAAATCAAAATATTTCATGAACATCTTTTAAATCTCCTTGAATATATTATTTTTGATAATAAAAGTATTATGCTAATCTGTAATTATTATCAGATATTCTAAACCTAAGATTTTATCTACATAAAATAGAACATCTCTACATGTTCTATTATTTTGTATATTAATTTTCAAAAAAAGAAATAAATAATAAAAAACCCTTAAATCTTAACCTCTTAAAATAATAAAAGAAGATTAAAACTATTCTTCAAACTATAATTTTTTTCATGCTTTCATTTTTGTTTCATAAGCAAGGACATGGAAACATAACAAGGCAGTTTCAGACATCAAAAAGTGAAACTTCTTGATGCCTGCGTTACTAAATTAAATAGGCTTGAGCAATATCTAAACTAAAGATCTTGTAAAGACAATTAAGTTGCCAATGTGCTAGAATTTCATAATATACAGTCCCTGCTCAATTTATTAGACTCACCCCTTATAGCGCGGTTTTTTAATTTCTGGCATATATTAAAATCAGTCTGCACCTGTTGGGTATGCGTATGTTACAACAAATGAATATTGATGGATGCATAACCAAAAGGTTTCGATTTGGTAACATAATTCAGTCGGTATTGCAGAATTTTCATGCAACTGTCAGAAAGTGATTTGTTATGCTATGTATGTCTGTTCCAGCACAAGTTGGAACTTATGTTGATTTTGGATGTATTTTCATCCATTGTTTTGCTTTAAACTTTTCCTATTTTTCTTATAGTAATTCAAAGGTGAGTAATGATTTTACTATATAATGCCATTATTTATGGTTTTTATACTTTTTGTTACAAAAACTTAAGTCGACTAACCCCTAAATGGATTTTTTTTTAGATGGGTAAACGTCAAGATCTTTCTTCGGACGAAAAATCGTCTTTAATTGCACTTTACGAAATACTGAATACAGTCAACGGGAAATTGCAAACAAATGTGGGATATCCCAATCATCAGTTCGACGGTTGAGCCAAAAATTGTAAGCGGACCTACCTGTTGGTTCGGCTCGGACAGGTCGCTGTGGCAGAAACTCTCTTAAGAAATATGGCTGTGGAATACAGAAGGGCAACCCACAGTGAAATAAGGAATAAGTTTCATGAAGTAGGCTACAAGGTATCGGTGGCTACTGTACGAAGAAATTTGTACGGTTTGGCTTTCAAATGTCCAAGACCAGTTAAAAAACCAAAACTAACACCAGCCATTGTCAAGAAGAGGCAGAATTGGGCTATTTTGCATAAAAGGCTTTCTGTTGATGACTGGCAAATGGTAGGTCATTAAAATTTATTTTGCTTTGTGGTTTTATTATTTTTGTTGCTTGTCTCCAGGTCTGCTTTAGCGATGAAGCAACTTTTCAAATTATGGATGATAAAACCCAGTTTGTTCGAAGACGTCCAGGTGAAAAGTTTAATACAGATTGTGTAGTAAAGAGAGTGAAGCATCCTACATCTGTGATGATATGGTCTGTCATAAGTGGGAAGGGATTGGGAAGGCTTTATGTCATAGAAGGAACCATGCGGCAAGATCAATATAAAAAGGTTCTCCAAACAAAATTGATCCCACAGATGAGGGAATGGTTTGGAAATGGTCGTAAGATGTTTATGCAAGATGGGGCCCCTCGTCATACAGTCAAGGATATAAAAAAATTCTTAACAGAACAAGGAATACCTTTATTACCATGACCAGGGAACTCGCCAGGCATGAACCCTATCGAGAATGTGTGGGAATGCTTAAAACGAGAATTAGCAAAAGAAAACATAACCAATAAGGTTCAATTAATTGAGAGAATAATTTATCATTGGAACCATAATGATCAATTAAAGGAAATTGCAAAAAACTGCATAAACAGCATGCCTCGAAGGGCGGACGCACTAATAAAAGTCAAAGGCAATTTGACAAAATATTAGTAGTATAAAAATATGTTCAGTAATTAGTATCAATATATTTTTTTTTTATAATAAAGTATCAGAAATGTGAAACCACGCTTTATTCTCATGTACATATACTTAACAAAGACAATATTATTTATACACCTCAAAAAACAACAATTTTGCAAGTGAGTCTAATAAAGTGAGCAGGGACTGTATGTAATCATACTGTAACAGAAAGACATCACTTTCTAAAATGTAGAAATCATTTTTGAGTTTTAAAAAAATATAAGACCAATCCTGTCTACTGTTTGTTGAATTATATTTCACATTACAAGTTTCAAAGTACTACTTTACACCACTTTTCACAGGCTGGAAACCACAAAATGCTTAAATTACGTAGTTTTATTAGTATTTGGAACACCTGCTTATATTCATCAGTCAACGGATATCCACAGCAGATATAGATAATAGAATAAGATTAATTTATAAGGTGTAACTATATGTACTCGTATAATTATTGTACAATCCACAAATGGAAAAGATGGGTATTATAATGGTATTGTATGGAATACTATGACATTAACTATAGATTTTCAATTAAGATAGTAGGAAAAGGTGTAATCTGAAACATTTTATTCTATTCATTTTCTTCAATGAAAAATATATGAAAATACTTAACACCAATGGACTTTCTTTATCTTCATGGACCTGTTTAAATCAAGTTTAGTTTTACTAGGCAAGTTGGATTAGGATTATTAAATTACAACATTATTAGACTTACCGCGAGAACTTAGAAATTCATTTCATTAAGGTTAATTACATGCAACTAAACTTGTAAATCAAACATCTCTTTGTGTTACTGTCCTTATTTCAATTAATCACTAATACTGATTTTATAGAGGAAATCAATATATCTAAAATTTTAGACAATTTCCAGCTCCGAGCTCCCAATTCTTTAATCTCCTAATCCCCCCCCCCCCCCCCCAAGCAACCTGTCTGAATATACCTCATAGATTAGATTTAATGAATACATTAGAATCTTCAAACCAAGAAATGCAGTAAGTAGTTTTGTTTATTAAAATTTAAAGTATTCATCTATAAGTATTAGCAATTTTATATTCAGTTTTTTGAAATGTTAGAAGATAATATATTTAATGCCATTTATTTATATTCTTTATTTGTTATAAATATAATGTGCATTTTTATTGATATAAGTAAATTTCAGGATCTGGCAACTCTCCAATGAAATTAATGCAAAAACGTTGTGAAGATTCCATCGTTCACTGTAAATTATCTATTAAAATTAGATGTTATAATTTTGGTTGTAAATTTATTAAAATGCAATAAGTAAATAAGTATGATACATTCACATTTTGAGATTTTAAAATATTGTAAATATATATTATGGTTTTATAATGTGCAATATGTAAAATATGTTAAAATAAAAATTGATCACAAACATAATTAATTATTTACATACATATTTATTCATTGAAATTTCAATATGGAAATTTAAACTAATACTAGGCATTTAGTCACTTCTCTTATATTTTATACATTAGAAATTACCTAATTATTATATACTTACAAATCTAGTAATGATTTTAATTTGATCATAAATGAAACATACCTATTAAAGGATGATAGATGTAAAACAAAATTGTTCATATTAAAGTTCTACTTACTTATTTAATGGTTATTGTAATAAGCCGTGGATGTAGAGTACATAATTTTTCACAATATAAGATCATCAGCTTCCGTAAACTGTCAGCTTCACTAAAAAATTGGTATTTTTCATATTTTGACTGGCCATTCTCTAAGAAAAAAATGTACTCATACTATGAAATCTGGGATATTACAAAATTATATTATCAATGAAAATATCACTTTGCATTTAAATAGTTTTTCACCATTTGAATAACAAAATCCTGCACTAATACAATCACAAATATTTGTCGACCACCCACCGCCTTAACAAGAAGCCATTACGTTCCGATCGTACGGTATTCTCATTTATTCCAAGAGTTTAGGGACTTTTACCTTTTACCCTAAGTATTTGGAAATATTAGGGGCGAGTTCATGTTCATAATACGTATTTCATCATCTCATCAGTGTATAATAAATATATTTCTTTGCTGTTATCTCTTAACAAATCTGTTATAAAATATTTTTGAAAAGTAATGCTGTGTTCTCTATCATCAAGACGGAAAAAGCTACAAGCAGTCCAAGCTGGAAAACAAAATTGTCTTGTGCATATGGTCTCAGTATATTTGCTACTTGAATTGTCTAACGGAGTGTTTACACGAGTCGATTTTCGCTGTGCGGCTTGTGACATCACAAAGTCACCACATTTATATATTTGCCTAAAATGCTGCATATAGTTTGAAAATGCAAATAGTAGGTTTGTTCGCGGAGCTGATCTGTGACATGTCCTGAATAGATCCATGACAAGTTCATGCACAATATAATGCGCGTGCGTTTCAGGAACTATACCGGATTTAGCTTGATATCCACGAACGTTTCTCTGACTCGTGCTGACAGAATATGAAGCGGCTGCAATTATTCTCTATCCCTGACTCGTTATGCACAGATGAACCATGGAATAGCTAACTGCTCATAGACAAAAACTCTTCAAAACCGTGAGTGTAATACGCAGACGCCTGACAAGGAGTCCCTGCTGTAGTCCACGGATCAGTCTGTCTTGTTTGCGATTTGTGACTAGTCCGACTAGTTCTGACTTGTCCCGAGGGTTTCGCGAACGTTTAAAGGCTCCTCTACACGTTGGCCAGCGTGTAAAGGGAACTATTTGTCGTATTGGCGGCATTGACAGAGCTGGCCCAAGTGTTGGCGACCGATCCGTCGTGGTGTCGGTTTTTTAAGACACATCAAAGGGCGCTGACGGACGTTGGTAGTCATGTCCACACGTTGGCTGCACTGGCCTAGTATGTGAACAGCTGCCGCAGGGATAGTAGGGAGATATTTTAATTATTTAATAAATGAACTATTATTTAATTACTACTAATACTATTAAATATTAAAAATTAAAGTAGTATTTAATGAATAAATTGCAGCAGCTGCTACTCTCATGACGTCCATGTTTTTGTTCATATTGGTCTGCGTCGAAACAAACTGAACATTCTTCCAACGTGTGGACAGATTCCAATTTCCTTGCCAGCGTGTTGGCCAGCATGTTGGCCAACGTGCAGAGGAGCCATAACGCATTGTCCAAAGTTCCTAATATGTCAAACCGCGAACGCTAAGATTTGAATTGCGCATATGTATTTGTCAGGAACCGATCACGTATGAGCTCCGCGAACCAAGTCAGTTTATCGCACGGCAAAAATTGGAAGCTAGTCTGCTTGGTAATCTGTGGTCTACTTTGGGGGTTGCGATTTTAGTAACGTGCTGCTCAGTTGTTTTGTTATTTACATGGTGAATGTTCGCCGTGCCGCGGAAAATCTCAAGGCAAATTGACCTGTGTAAATCCCCCATAAAGCCGGCCACAGACTTCGTTCTTTTTCATCCGTTCGTATCGCCGCGATTCGAATCGCTGTGCCAAAAGCGCCAAAAACCGAAATGTGTGGTGAAAAACCGTCGTGTCGCATCGTCGATTAAAATATCTGCTGGTGCTTGATTTTTGGAACGACGGTTCATCGGGTATCGCTCCGAACCGACAGTGTGTGGGGATTTCCTTTCGAATCGTCGGTTTGTTTACATTAGCGTAGTAGGCGCAATTAAGGGGAATAATTTGTCCTAAAGACTGTGGGGAAATCGCTGTCGAAAACTTTAAATCTTCATACGATCTTTAAATGTAAATTTGCTAAATAACGCAAAGTTAATGTAAGCCTCTCATGTGGAGAAATTGCTTCTCTTAATTGAGTGTCCTGTTTAGTAATATATGGTGTTACCAGATTTAACAATTCTAAATATGTTTCTTCATCCATCCTTAAGTAATTATACCAGTCTCCTGGCTCCAATTTTAGCTCATTTAATAAATTAATATGAGAATATGTTTTCGCTTTAAAAGCCATTCTTTGACCCATATTGAACGCCGCTTTTTTTGTTTTTATTTAAAACAGCAACAGCCGCCGCCACTGCTAATGCCAAGTCGATATAAACGTTATGCAAAAGAATATTTGATGAGGTACCATAGCAACTTAATATTATGCAAAAGAGATGACGGGTCTGTCATTTATATCAAATACATACATTTGTATGTATGTATTTCATATAATACTTTTGCTATTCTATTCTTTATTTGTCATTTCTCTATATGTATATGTTCTTCAGGTCTATATCTAAATATAACCATAATATATAGCCACAGTAAAAAGTTCGATACGCCTTCTTCTGAGCTATCTACTGATATAGTTTCCTCTTCCTAAATAAACTTAAATATTTTTCACACGTTTCAATTAATCACTTACACAAATTTATTTTGAATTAGAAAATGTATGAAACGATTTTAAAATTTAATTTTTATTATAATATTGCACATTCTTTCTAAAATACTCCCAAATTTAACTTAATTATTTGTTTGTCCCGTATTTTTCTCAATCACCATATATTCCATATAGGGATGAGAGAAACATTAAATATTTTTTCCTCAGAATCTCTTTTCTTCTAAGAATATTTTCCTCGATGAGCAAACTGCTATCTGAAATTTGTACACCACAATGCATTGGAATATGTTTAGTATGCTATAAATGCATCTCAATGCATTAATCAAATGCAGCAATCCATCAAAATACATTTGTAGAACTACTTCTCCCACAATTTTTAAATTTACTAATCTAACAGTCAATACTCCTAGCCATAGGGAATTTTTAAATCCCACTCCAACTATATGGTAATCGATGGTTTACTTTTCTCACTGAATTTAAGTAAATGTAATCTGAAGTCTGAATGTAATCCTTTGCGAAATTTGATATAACGTAATTCAGAATTTTGTTTCTAGCATATTTGGAACAACAGTCGAACCAAAATTAAGGATGTCGTCATAGCACTTAAGGCACTTTCAACTTTTCTTTCTGGTACTGCGGCAGGATGGTTGATACGCTATATTGTGTGAAAATATTTGTATTATTTGTATATTCTTTTCGTGCAGATACGTAGAACGTATCCGCAAATTTAACGTTTTAGAGATATTTATGTGTAGATATTGTAGATGTGTAGCAAAGACGGTAACGTCATCTATGATCTCACCACGAAGTAATCATTTTCATCCAATAGAAATCCTCAAATTTAGAGGGAAACAATAGTACACATTGCAGCTCTTTCTAATGTTGGTGCCAAGAAGACTAGAGAAGTCTCTAGTCTTCTACGAGCAAAAAGACATTGCTCGTAGCTAGTCTTCTTGGTTCTAAGCATTCTAAGTCTATGGTTCTACGCAACGCCCGCCATGATGAAAAACACGTGATTACAATCCGGACGCTTTCCGTGCTACCCCCACCACTCGAGTTATATCTCCTTTTTTCTAGTCTTCTTGGTTGGTGCTAATAGAACTTATCTGATCATTCTGATCAGTTACAGTGATAATTTACAAACAGCCCATGTTTGCCGGTGCTTTGTATTAGTTAGGATTCAACTTCTTGATATTAAACGTAAGTAAATTTATTATTATGTCTCTTACAAAGTATTGAAGGTGTTATTTTAGTTCGATTTAGTTCGTATTTTTCTCCCTCTGTTTTTAATGTCCAAATAAACAAAGATTTTTAATGAAGTATTATGATACGTTCTATTAGTTCTAAGGATAATTATTTACAAGTGTGAAACTCTTGAAAATGCTTATTAAATTTTTCCTACCCTCCTATTTTGGAAAATGCTGGAGACGAATCTGGCTTCAGTTTCATCCGCTCGGACACAGTTTTCGAGAAAATTAATTTTCCATTTTTCCGCATGAGATGCAACTTTTTCTTATCAAATAACTTTCGCTTCACACTACGTAGATAGCCTAATATTAATACGAGTAGATGCTACAAATATTTCTTATATATATATATATATATATATATATATATATATATATATATATATATATATATATATATATATATATATATATATATATATATATATATATATATATATATATATATATATATATATATATATATATATATATATATATATATATATATATATATATATATATATATATATATATATATATATATATATATATATATATATATATATATCGTATATTATTGTAGTACAATTAGCGAAATGCGTAGGTTAGCACAAGACAGGAGAAGCTGGAGGTTAGCGTCCAACCAGTCTTAGGACTGATGACCTAATGATGATGATGGTATATTAAACAAACAGTCATAAAACCTATTATTCATTACGATTTTCTTAATTTACTTCAAATGTTTACAATCCATATGCAGTTGTCGTCGTCCATTGTAATATTTGTAATCGTGCGCCCTTTATGACTATGTATACAAACCACATGTATACAGGGGGCTCCAAAAGTTAACTCTGAATATTCTGTTCACACGACCCGGTACGGCACGACAATTTAATCGACACGGTATTGTCACCGAATCGTATTGAGTATTCACACGATATAAATAAACACACGATACCAAAGCTTTCCCTCTCTTTTTGTTCCATTTCATTGAAATTATCGCTTAAGAGACAGCATATCTCTCTCCATGCTGACAACTTTAAATGTTTGTCTATATATATCAAGAGTTTTATCCCATAAAACGGGCCTCGCTTCCACTAAACTTATCAATAGCTCCGTATTTATTTTGTCCATCGCAAATTTACCACCAATACTAGCAAACTAAATATATATTAAAAAACAGCTGCCCGTTCTGCAAAATAATCGAATTGCGTCAGATCGTGAACTCGTTGAATACACATGTATGTGACCTATGTTACATACATGTGTACTAACGACCGATTCGGTTTTTTCCCGAATTCCCGAATGACCGCATACGGCTGCCAGGAGCGACAACTGGATGCAAGTGTGAACGAATCGGTAATTTTTACGTATACGGGGAATGACTGTATCGTGTGAATATACAGATTTAAAACGATGCGCCACTGTGGGATTCGATACTTTTACCAATTGGATAAAGTTATCGAAACCGTGTCGTGTGAACGGGCTGCAAATACGGTTATTTTGAAAGAACCTAACCTAACCTAACTGTCTACTTATTATGGTTAGGTTAGGTTTCTTCAAAATAACAACGTATTTATATAATAATTAACTTTTGGAGCGCCCCCGGTATACTAACCTGTACGTCACAGTGTGTTGATTCACATGTGGTTTCGTAGAGGGCGCATACGATTCCAAATTACAATGGACGACGACAACTGCATGTGAATTGTAAACATTTGAAATAAATTCAGAACATCGTAATGAATAATAGGTTTTATGACGATTTAATATATGATATGTATAAAGCAAGTGTTGTAACATATACTCGTGTTAATATTAGCTGTACACGTAATGTGAAGTGAAAGTTATTTGATAAAAGAAGTGGCTCGTGCGAAAAAATGGAAAATCCATTTTCGTAAAACTGTGTTCGAGCGGATGAAACTGAAGCCACTTTCGTTTCCAGCACCCTCGAAAATAGGGAGTAAGAAATATTTGGTAAGCATTTTCAAGGGTTTCACACTTGTAAATAATTATCTTTAAATTAATTGTTGAATTTATTATTGTTGTCAATTTCTATCTAATAATCCAAATCTTGAACATTTATGTATATATTTACGGGTCTATTATTTTGAGCATATATTTTAAGAATTGATTTAATAACAAGCTAATAAATTATGAATTGTTAATCAGCTGAAAATTTATTTAAATCGACTTGAATTAAGTTAATATGAAGAAGGAAAATAAAACACTAATCAATCCAACAATGGAAGCAAATATATTGCTATTGAATATGCATATATTGGAACCATTGGAACCAAAAAGTTTATTGGTCGAATTGTACGTTAAACGCAGCCTGGATTTAATCATAGACTTTAGTTCCTAAGTCTATGGATTTAATCTACGGCTTAAATGATATCTATGATCTATGTGCTCTTTGATTGTTTTAGGTTAGAGTTACAGCTCTTGGTTGCAGCATTCCTAAATAAGAAATAACATAGTAATATAACATAAAAAGTCATAACGTTGGAAAATATGTGTGAAGTTGGTGTATGTAGAATTAAAGCTGAGTAAGATAGTTGAGCTATTCGACTGAAAAATATTTTGTTATTCAATATTTTTTAGGTACATATTGCCAGAACAACGAAGAGAAATTGATCTTCAACATGTCTCTGATAAAGATAAGAATATCTTACAACCAGACGGAAATAACGTAGATACATATATAAATGGAGAGGATTACACTCCTTCAGCAAAAAAACACAAGTCTTCAAGACTGAAAAAGTTAAAAGGTCAAAATAAATCTAGAGGTCCTACTTTTATATTTAAAAAGGAACTAGAATTATGTAGTTCTTTGATAAATATTCAAGAGGGCAAAGAAATTCCAAAGTGTCATAGAATTAATTGTCCATATATACACGATATTCAAAAATATTTAAACAGCAAACCTAAAGATATAGGTGATAGTTGTTATAATTATCAAATATCTGGCATATGCAGCAGAGGCCTGACTTGCAGGTTTGGGGGTGAACATATTACACCAGAAGGAAAAAATAGAGTAAACGAAGAACAAAAACAAATTTATGAAAGTAGTGGCCCTAAAATAAAAAATCAATTACAACAGGAGCTTCAAAGATTTATTAGGAAACGTAATTATAATTTCGACTTATCAGAAGCGTTTATTAAATATAATGATAGAATGAAGGGGAAGAAGGTATGTTTTATTTTTCATTATTTATATGTGACCAACAATACGTTAGGTCTATCGTTATTTATACATTGTGAAAACTATATAAATACGTAAAGTTTAACTGATTTGAAATAGACGGCTTGTAATGTACGGCAGGGTCGGCCGGGCCGTACAAAAAAAAATCGAGAGAAAAGAGAAATTCTTTTTTGTCCAATAAATAAATATACATTTTATATTCATATACTTACCATTAAAATGCTCTGTTCTTTATATATATATATATATATATATATATATATATATATATATATATATATATATTTATATATATATATATATATATATATATATATATATATATATATATATATATATATATATATATATATTTATATATATATATATATATATATTTATATATATATATTTATATATATATATATATATATATATTTATATATATATATATATATATATATTTATATATATATATTTATATATATATATATATATATATATATATATATATATATATATATATATATATATATATATATATATATATTTATATATATATATATTTATATATATATTTATATATATATATATATATATATATATATATATATTTATATATATATATATATATATATATATATATATATATATATATTTATATATATATATATTTATATATATATTTATATATATATATATATATATATATATATATATATATATATATATATATATATATATATATATAACCAATCTTGAGATTGTTTTATTTGTGTTGTTTGGTGAGGATGGAGAGTACAAGGGAAATATTAAGTGAAAACGGCGGTGATTTGGGGAGTTGTTTACTTGTCACATAAATTTTCTAGGATATCCTACGACGACAAAATGTTTATTAAAGAACAGCCGATTCCGCGACCGCCTCGCGCTGTAAATGTTTTATGCGATAACATATCTAGTTTAATCGAAGTTTTTGACCACATAATGGAACATTAGGATCAGTAGGATGATATTTCTATACGGGAAGCTAACGGTTTAAAAAAATTGTTAACTGATTTTGATTTAATTTTTTTACTTTTTACGTTTAATTCATTATTCACATATACCGATCACATATTTTCTATAGTTTAGAATAGATTGTGTGGTATAACATATTGTAATGACAGAATAATATCACTTTTAAATACATTACAAACAAATTAGAAACGACGATAATTACCTACTTTAAAAGTATATATTCTAAAGTAGAAAACATTTCAGGGATAACACCCCCCTGCTCCAAAAGACGTAAAATTTCCGATTTAAATGACAATTCATTAAACATGAAGCGGCTGTTTTTCGAAATTTTGGATATTTAATTGTAAATCAAATCGAAATTCTATTTAAAGATATTTCATCTTTTAGTTTTTTGCAATTAACAGACTATTCTAAATTTGACACTTAATCGAAATTTTCCGGAAAAACAATTTAATGCTTTAATTAATAATTATCAGGGACTGTTTAACAAAACGAGATTTACAAATTTTGTATTCTGATAAATTTTTGTTTGGTAACCCTGAAAATATAAGTGACATGATTAAATTTACTTATGATAACAATATTATAACCGATGTTCCAGAATTATATAAATTGTTTTCGTTAATATTGTCTCGCCCTCCAACATCAGCGTCGGCTTTTCCGCCTTGAAGCGAATTAAATCCTATAGCCAGAATAAAATTGGGCAATCGCGTTTAAATAACTTGTCAGTATTAGCAATTGAACGAGTTTTGCTTAAACAACTAATCAAAGACGACGGTTTTTATAATAAAATCATTGACGACTTCGCGACAACTAAACCCTGAAGAATTGATTTATTATATAAAAATGATTAAGTACCTACCTAGTTAAATAATGTAGGTACATATATGTAACCCACTATATAGTTTTCATTTTTTAGTTATATTTTTGTTAAGAAAGTATATTTTCGATTTTTTTTATTTTCCAAAATTTGTCCTATCCTTGGTCCTATGCCCTTTCCCACCCCATTCCTGGCAAGAATGCTCTAGACCTCACCGTGGTTCTTGCTGGACGATTTAATTTTTGTTTAATTATTTTTAAATAATGTGCATTTTTAAAGTCTGCCATGTTAAAAAATTTTAATATCAAAAAATTAAGTCGACTAACTACAATTTGATTGACGGGCGGTGACCTTGCAAGAAAATTTTTTGTTGCTACTGTCTACTTTTTGCGAAAAAAAAATCCTTTTAATTTGACAGGTTTTACGATAATTCATAAAAAAAAGTCTGGCATTACCAAAACGTGAAATTCTAAATGTAGCGGAAAATATAACAGAATGAATTTATAAATAAACACAACCAAAAGTTTGGGGAAAATAGAAAAATGATGAAACCTCGGATGAAATATTTAATGAACATATTTAATTGTCTTTCCAATGAGAATAGTATAAATAATATTCTGGAATTGAATAATTTTAAACTTCAGAAACACAAAAGGCTTTGTATTAATGTAGTAGATTAGCATACAAATTGTTGGGGCGCTTTAAAACAGTATGACCTTGAAATTCCTGAAAATTTTGTGTCTGGGGCGCTCCACGGGGGGCTGCAGCTCTAATCACCGTGTGCACAGATTCTTTTAACTTACTCCTATCACGGCCGACCCATACTTTATGGCCACGAGCCGTCACTGCTGAGTTAGTTTGTAGTAAGTAGTAGTATGTAAGGCACAATAAGCAGATTTTGTAGTTTGAATTATTTGGACCTGGAATGTATACGAGTATATGTATGTGTTGCACATTTCAGAATGAAAATGAAAAGAATGAAGTACAGGTTCAGAAAATCGATACAGTAGAAGATAAAATTGAAAACAAAACAAGAGGAACAATCACTGATGAAGATATTATAAAAATCCGAGAAAAGGAGAAAAAATTGATTAACTGGACAAATAAACTGTTTCTAAGTCCATTAACAACAGTTGGAAATTTACCTTTTAGACGTATATGTAAAGAATTTGGAGCAGATGTGACTTGTGGTGAAATGGTAATGTGCTCTTCGCTATTGCAAGGAGCTTCTCAGGAATGGGCACTTGTAAAACGTCACCATTCCGAGGATATATTTGGAGTGCAACTTTGTGCAAATAATCCCCATTTATTCACTAAATGTGGACAACTTTTGCAGCAAGAAACAGATATAGATTTTATCGATATAAATTTAGGATGTCCCATCGAGATGGTTTACAAGCAAGGAGGAGGTTGTGGTTTACTTCGTAGACAAAAAGTTCTTGAATCCTCTATTCGTAATTTAAGTGATATCTTAACAATACCATTGACTGTTAAAACTAGAACTGGAGTGTACAGCAATGAAAATATAGCACATCTTCTGGTATATTTAGTGTATTAATTATTATTCGATTATTTCATTATTTGTTGTAGGTTCCTAAATTTAAAGAGTGGGGTGCTAACCTAGTAACTATCCATGGCAGATCCAGAGAGCAACGCTACACAAAATCTGCTGATTGGCAATATATTAGAACAGTAGCGCAAGCAGCCGCCCCCCTTCCAGTAGTTGGTAATGGTGATGTCTTAAGTTATCATGACTATAAATTGGCAATGGAAGCAGTACCCGAATTAACAGGAGTTATGATAGGAAGGGGTGCACTTATTAAACCTTGGATATTTACGGAGATAAAGGAACAAAAACTTTGGGATATTTCAAGCTCAGAACGATTTGATATTCTTAAAAAGTACGTTAATTATGGATTAGAACATTGGGGCTCAGATAATAAGGGAGTTGAAAATACCAGAAGGTTTTTATTAGAGTGGTTATCATTTTTGTATAGATATGTTCCTATTGGATTGTTAGAATACCCACCACAGAAAATTAATGAAAGACCTCCTTATTTTAAAGGGAGAAATGATTTAGAAACATTAATGGCATCACCTTCGGCATCTGACTGGATAAAAATAAGTGAATTGCTTCTAGGACCAGTCCCACAAAATTTTAATTTTTTACCAAAACATAAAGCAAATTCTTATAAATAAAATGTATACTTTTTAAGGATTTTTACTATGTATGTATAATTAACGTTTATTGTACTGACACTGAAAATAAATTGTGTAGATTTTATTGAATTTTAATCATGTGGATTGGCATAATCCTGTATATTTCTAATATAAATTTGTAAATGATTTCAGATTAGATATTTTAAATAAATAATATTCTATGTAATAGGGAACTTTACACATCCTACCATGTAAATCTATTGATTACATATGTTCTGGAACAATGAAATTAATAGACAATTTAGAATTACAACTAACCTATATAGTATATAAAATATCAACAAGACCATTTTAAGATATATTTATTGTTTTAAATATCTACAAAACTTTCAGTAAATTACCAAATAGTATTATGTGTTAATACAAGTTTATGGTAAGTACCGATGTTATCTATCCTTAACACCTTTTTGATGCTGCAAATAGTCTAAAAGATCATTCAAACCACTAAATTCAGTTCTTCCTTGTGGTGGATCATTTTTAGGTATTTTGGGTAATATTGATCCTATTTTATAACGGAACTCCTCCATCTAAAAATTTAATTTACTTCATTATATATCACAATTCATTTTCAGGTACAAATATATCAATTAATTTACATGTCTACTAATGGCACGTTGTGGCAGCTGGCCTCAGTATGTTTATTAGGCAAGGTTCTATAAAGACAGTCCAATTTCAACTCGATATTTGTTTTGCATTGCAGGACATGTTCTATTAAAAATAATGTATACATTGATTACTTTTAAGTAATTAATATTCTGAACTTATTTTTAGGGATGGGCTTGTGAACATTAGTTGTATTGTCCATTTAGGTGAATACTATGGAATATTAGGAGTACTATGGAATATTTTTTTTATAATGGTTAAATACCATGGCCTTACGTTTGGCAAGCCTAGCCAATATTTTACTTCTGGTAGGTATTTAGATCTGATAGATCAAAATTGTAATATAATTTTATGAACTAAAGTAGTACTAAATTATATGAGTGGTACAATGAGATGTTAGCAACGTGAATTATGTTGTAAATGTATATCATACATTTTTTGCTCCAGAAATTTTCCATATACTATAACATATAATTCCACATCCTGTAACAGCATATAGGGTACCCCAGCCAAGTGCCCTCAAAGCTAAACTTGCACCTGTTTCTGGTAGTTCTCTTGTAGGAATTACACCTTTGTTAAAATATAGTGGATCTTGTTTCCTAGTAGATGCAACTGTTACTCCAAAACCAATTATTGCAGATAATCCAGATACACTAGCGAGAAAAATACTAGCTGAAAAATGTTTTTTTCAATATTAAAAACACCAGTTAAAACAACGTACCTTTCACTTTAAAGTCTTTGCTATATTTAGACGCAATAGGCTTTTCATGTGTGTCTTGTGTTTCACTCATTTTCGTTATGAAAATAATACGGGTTAATTTGGATTACATATTTTACAGTTAACTACAAACATTACGATTTTTGAATTACTTATAATTAACCTTTCATTATCTGTGCTTATAATGTTAATGTATGAATACGAAAAGTAATATATATGACTGACTATTTTCTATGCACAGAACAACTATATACACCACAGATATGTATAAGGAAATAGCGAGAATACAATAGCCCAGCCAAAATTAGTAGGAATATAAATATGACTGTCCGACTCCGACATGTTTACCTTTGCCATTGAAATTGCCAAATTTATTTGGTCTGTAAAACTACTTTCATATAATATCTTTATTATTTATTATACCCTTCAAATTTTAAATTTACATAAATTATGGTTTTCAAGTATTCGAGACATTGGTAATACTGAGGCACTCAATCTTAATTCCTATTTTATACTTAATAAAATGCAAGAGAGGTTCAAAAAATACAAGTTGTTTGACAATATTGGTGTTTCTGTTAGAATTGCTTCGTGTAGATTTTCAAATTCATAATAAAACTAAAGCTTAAACGAAAAAACTAAAGTGTGGAATATTTTTATTAGCATAATTATTGGTATAAGTCATTGGTAACGCGTCAACTACATGGGACGAGTTTATTAGCTACTCGTTGGCTAGTAAACTCGCCAGCGAGTGAGCTTGTTGCAACTAGCGCTCGCAGGGGTAATCTCACATAGCTTGTAAACTCGCTCACTAATAGTCGTCAGTTGATTGTCAAAAGTCACATTTATTTTTTCTGTTTATTTCTTGTTTATTAATTTCAGTGATTTTGTGTTTTTAAAAATGAAGTGGAACACTAAATGCATCATTTTTTATTAATTTATAAACATTTTCATACATAAAAGATAAAAATTACTTAAATGTAAAATTAAAAGAATCTTTGTTCGAGGAACTTTAACGACTTAAAGAAAAAGGGCTTGTTGAGGATATCAATATAAAGTGGCTCAAGGCAAAAATAAAAACAATAGATGACGTGTACAGACAAGAAATTATCAAACTGGATATCATCCATTCTTAACATATTGCAGTAGGCTGTAGGATCTTCCCCTTTGAACTCTCTCAACAAACCAAGAAGACTAGAGAACTAGTTTTCTTGCAACAAACAATTGGATGCACCATATTTCTCTCTTCTTGCTACCCAGTCTTTGACCCACACTTTTCTAAGTTTTCTTCTTCATCTTTTTCTCCATTAATTCGCTTTTAATTTCCATGACAAAAATAATTCCTGCTCGAACTATTTCAAATGTCATTTTTGCTCAGAAAACAATGACACCTAGCAGTTCAATAGATAAGTTACTAATCACAAATAGCGAGCTTACAGGCCGGATAGTAAAGAAAGCTGACGAATAGCGAATGACTTCACTCGCTGGGGTCCAGCGAGTGGCTAGTTTACTAGCCAACTTCAACAGGGAGCGAGTTTACTAGCAGCACAGATTACCCACAGACTAGCAGATTGTAAACTAGCCAGCGAGTAGCTAGTAAACTCGCTCCGTGTAATTGACGCTTTACATTACATAAACTATATAATAATATAATCTATACCTCTCCTACCGTTAGGTGTAGAGGCTTACATAAACTAAAAATATAAATAATCCTATACTATATTTTTTATGGTGTCACATAACCTAAAATAAAAGAAAAATGGATAATATTTCTCAACAGTCAGACGAGATCGAGGTACTTAAATCTATTTTTGAAGATAAATGGGAAATTGATATTGAAACTGGAATTTATGGTATTCAAATAGAAAAAGATGTTAAATTATTTATCAGTTTAAATCCTGGTTATCCATCGGATACTCCTCCAAATTATGATATATTGGCACCCAATCTAAATAGTCAACAGAAAGAATTAATTAAAGATGAATTTCAAAAAATATATGAGTACAAATTTATTGTACAATTTTTATTGTTTTATTTATTTAATTTCTTTATTTTAGGAAAGACCGTGGTAGTCCCATTATTTTTCAGTGGATAGAAAAAGTTAAAGAGATTATTTCAGATGAAGATGGAGATGGAATCACAAAGTCTGTTTCGAAGGAACCTGTAATTGTAACACGCAACGAAAATTGTGAAGATGTTAAATCATCGGATGTATTAAATGTAGTTCATGGATCGACCATAACGGATAGAAAGAGTGTGTTTCAGGGCCATGCTTGTGTTGTGAAAGATGAAAAAGACGTCAAGTAAGAGTAACGTTCTTAAGCCTTTTTACTGTTTTTGTTTTGTAAAATTTTGAATTTTCTAATTATATCTAAAGTAAAAAGTTTTATTGGGTCGAATTCGGAGTGCTGTTGTATTCTTGTGGTAGAATAACAATATTTAAAAAATAGTGAAAATGCTTCATAAATTGTATTATTATTAGAATTATTTTATTAATGGAAAGGTATTAGATGAGGTTATATATAGACGGTACAACATAGAAAAACAGCTATAAAATTTTTATAATTCAGAATTCCAAAACATTAAATAATTCAAACATTAACTGGTTTAAACCTGCTTTAAACATAAATATACAAGGAATTTACTCAATACACACTTATTTCAATTCATTAATATCATAATTCTAAAGACCTTAAATAAGTGCCATATCCAAATTTAATATAGCTATACTGCAATAGAGAATTCCACATAAAAAATTGTGCAGGTTTATACAATGACAAAATATTTCGTTCTTCATTGTTTTTGAGCCCACTTCCACTAATGTTTTATGCAACCATAATATTCGTAATATTATAAATACAGATTGTATACTTATGTAAGGTTTATATAAAAATTTATTTGTTATGCGTTTCTCCAGTTTCTAGGATCTTGGCGTTCGAAGCGTTATGTATACCATTTTTCCGTTTTCATAGTTTAGTAAATAAAAATTAATTTTTTCAAATGAATTCTATTTTAGTAAAAAATAGATTTTAAATAATATGTACATACAGAATTAAGTTGAAAAAGGCATGATTATCAAATCATTCCTGGGAAGAGGCTGAAACTCAATGCAGCAGTAAAAACAGGAGACTAGTTTGACATTAACTCTTACATCTTTCTTAACGCGCGTTTTGTCAATCTGGTGTCATCGGGAGATGATTAAAACTGAGTTTCATACTGAGCAAGTTTTAATCATCTCCTGGTCAGGACTACTTGGTTGGAGAAGTGTGTGTCGAGTAACATGTAATCTTTCAGTGTTTGTGGGAAATTGGTCTCCAGTTTTTGTTTTTATGAATTCGTTTTCTTTTTAACATTTCATCATTATGAAGTTTTTATTTCGCTGTAGATGAAGAAGATGGAGCAAGTCATCTCAGATCCTTAGATTATAATACTGTTTATCAAACACCCTATATTTCTCTTATCTACTAACAGTTGCAGCATATTTTATAGTGGTATATATTATTGATAATATTAGTCAGAAAAGTAATTGATTGAAGGAAGAACGAAATAATTTCAAAATAATGACTAAGCAATAATTTATAATATACAAACCCCTTTTAAACCCTTCTTTCACAAATAAGAAAGTCATAATAAAATTTAGTTTGAAAATGTGTGAATTCATGTTTTGGCAATATATGAATAATATTTCGAAGTTCTCATGGTTTACCTTAAAAAATTAGGCCTATTAAACACTAGTCTTTATCAACATGTTCTCCAAATGTTCCAAAATACTTTGCATAATATCTGTAAATCCCAATAAAAACTTACATACTTTATATTTACTATTACTAGTTGCACTTTCTTCTTTTTATTTTGGTTATATGATTTAAAGCAATTATTTTTCAATAAAATGCCTGTGTGTTGGAGATTTTTTATACAATAATGTACTAACTACTTACAGAAGTTACTACCTTGTGAACTTAAAGTATTTCAATATGTTTTAGGAGATTTATGAGTTATTTACTAGAAAATAGAAAAATTGCTCAAGCTACACATAATATATCAGCCTACAGAATATTATTACCAAATTCAATGATAATGCAGGTAAAATAAAAACAATATCATTATTTTAATCGACAAATCATATGTTTCATAAAACATAAAAATATCATACGTTTTATAGAATTTTTATTTGAAGTTGGTAATTTCATAACTGTATTGTAGGATTGTGATGATGATGGAGAAACTCATGCATCAAGTAGAATTTTACATTTGCTTCAGATTTTAAAGGTTACAAATGTTATGATTGTGGTAACCAGATGGTAAATGTAATTTGGAATAATTATATTTGCAGTTAATTGTAATAATTCTGTTACTAGGTATGGAGGTGTTCACTTGGGTCCAGATCGATTTAAACATATAAATAACGCAGCAAGACAAGTTTTACTAAAAGGAGGTTTTATAAATAGCTGATTATCATAGTCATATTTTCTTCTAAGACAAATGCATGTAATAGGGCCACAGTGCCTTAAATGTTATCCAAAAATGGAGCTTATCTAAAGTACCTATAAATAAATCTAAAATATGTTATTTCAGTGACATAAAATCAATTATTCAATGAAAATATAATCAGTCCATCGGGATCAGTACTTTAGCTTGTGATAACATAAAAGACATATTTAGAGTATTGAAGAAACCTGTAATATCAAAAGACCATACATACGTAGTTTAAAATTTAATTAAAAATTTAATTTTGCTTTTAAATAAAATATTGAACATCACAATTAACTTTTAAAAAATCGCGAAATTTTAAAACGTTTAATTCATATGACAAATTACCTAGCAATTTTAAAGAACTCGTTCAGGTTGTTAAGATCTTATGATATTCAATTTAAATAGTTTTTAGACAAATCGCTGATCTTTAGTGAATTATTAAAGACAATAAAAAAACGATCTTCTACAGAATATTAACCAAATTATTATGACAAAAATAGAAAATAAAAAATTTTTTATGTATTTGTATTTCTAGTTTTTCTCTACTTTTTATAATTACAAGATATACATATGCTTGAAAAGCAAATTAGAGAGTAATTGTAATATTCTTCTAATGTGTGTGTCAATCAGTCTAGATATTTATAAAAAAAAAAATTACATAAAAATTTATATACAGGTCATCTGTATATCCGGGGAATAAAATGCATTACAAGTATATAATTGCTACTCAAGCATCATTTACTCATTGTTATACATACATATTAAATTTAATATAAAATACTAGTAAAATTAAAGAATGCAGAATTTTTTTTATTTAATTAGTCCTTTTGCGTTCTTCTTAAATCTAGTCTCTTAAAAAAAACTTATTGCATGAAATTTGTAAAAGGGACTACCAGTTAACTTTGAAACCAGATGGAATTTTTTAAATTGTGTTTTACTAACACCATTCTAAATGGCAGAACAGTTAACTGAATTTTTAAATGTTCTTCTAAATAGTAATTGTCAAAGAGATAGTAACAGCAATAGACAGGCTTGTAGTTTAAAACATATTCATTTACAATTTCATTTAATTCATTAATAAACTAATTGAGTTATATTATTTAAATGCAGTTGATACTGTAAGCAATTAATCAAAAACAATGAATCAACAAATCATCTTTTAAGCATTTATTTTACGAAATTTTAAATAGGACCAGACATGTAATTCAAGATTTTATAAATTTAGGAAATCTGAGTCTTTTCTTGATAAATAAATAATATTTGATAAATTTGAAGTATCGAAAAATTAATTCCCTTGTAATTTATAAAATTCATTATGTAGCAGTTGTCCTAATTTTTTTTTTGTATGAACAAAAATTGGTAAAAGAATTAAAAACTTTATGTGCATCTACAGTCGTATTTTCAGTCTATATTTCGTGAAAGCTATTGATAATCAGAGACATGCTTTAGAGGCAAGTATTATTTATCATAAGTTTTTGCAAAATATTGTTAGAGAAATATATTATTGCTACTGCCTGCTACATCAGTTTCAGTTGAACAGAGGTTTCCAGATTTCAAGAGGATATAAATTATTGCAAAAGCTTCAAGGAAGAGTCAAGGATGGTTTAAATAATTTTACAGTCATTCGTGTAGAGAAATTTAGTAAGAGAAATGTCAAAAGAGTAACAGTTTTATTAGAATGTGATATATCACTTTGTCATTAAAATTTGACAAATTTAATTCACATACAAAAAAATAGTCTAGAACTTGGCTTTTTATAGTTTGTATTTTGTGAAGTAATATATTGTTGATTTAAAAGTAATTAAACCTTTTAAATTTATGAGTTTTAGTTTACTCTTTTGCATAATAGGTAAGCATTGTTTGGTACACATTATATATGTGTATATATTTTTCTATACTATCATTCTAAAATCTTTTCTTTTTAACTTTAAAACACTTTATTTTTACTATTTTTTTCTATTTTAGCAAGATAGTACTCTTGACCTTTCCGCTGATTCTTGTTGAGAATTATAACTTCAGAAATAACTTAGGTATTTATAGCTTCTGAAGCTTTATAGCTATTGAAAAAACTAAATTATACTTGTTAACAAAGAGTAGGTACAAGTGGGTAAGATAATAGCAACAAAGTACATATAGGGGTATAATGTCCTGAAGAGTTGTCAACCAATTTCGGTTACACAAGCCATCACTGCTTGGCGCATGTGTTTGTTACATGGTGACATATTTTTTCATATACCGGGTGATGCAAGAGATATGTAACACCTTTTAGCATGGTTAGTCATAATTTATTATTTTGAAATTTGATAGGTTCATATAAGGCCTGGTTTTTCTTTTTTCTTGAGTCCAAATTAATGTATTTCCACTTCCAGTTTCACTGAAAGTGATCTTTACTTTGCTATTTTAAAGGGCACCCTGTATATTTTTCTATTCTAACCGATTCTCCTTAAATTTGTCTTCAGCTATCTACAGCAAAATTGAACTGGTTTTTAAAATGGCTGTTGAAAGTTATATTATTGTAACACATTTCATAGTCATAGCCATTTAGACTTATTTTATTACGATTACTATATATGGTTGACAAGACAAATTTTAGTAGATCAGAATAAAAAAATATACAGACATCCCTTTGAAATAACAAAGTAAATTTAACAAAGGTGTAAAAACACGTTCGTTTAAACTGAAGAACAATTGCACATACGAGTCTATCAAATTTCAAAATAATATGTTTTTAACTAACTATGCTACGGAGTGTTCCATATCTGTAAAATTAAGAAATTGACATTTTAAGTTCAATGAAATTGAATTTTGGCACTAAAATAGTGTACAAACCAGGGTTCGGCAATTTGCGGACCGCGGAGGATATAAAACTGGACCGTCTACCTTTTTATCTATTTTTACCATGGGCATCGGTGCATGAACCGATAGGAAAAATCAGCAGAAGCGGCCTTGTGTATGTTGGATACTTAATAAGCATCAAAAATCATTTTCAGACTCTGATATCATAAAAAAAATGTTTGTTCGAAGTGAGCAAAGCACTTTTTGAAGAAAATAAAGACGTTGCTGCTGCTATTCAAGGTATTCCATTATCGGCAAGAAGCAATACAAGAAGAACAGAAATTTTGGCTGCAAAAAATAAAAGCAGCTTGTTCGAACTTTTGCAAAATGCACCCAGTTACGCCTTTGTAATTGATGAATCTTGCGACATTGCTGATGCAATGAACAAATATCCATTTTCGTGCGAATCTTCGACATTCAAAGTAAAGTATTTATAGGAGCAATATTGTTATTGTTATTAGCAATATTGACTTTTAAAGGCAAGACTTGTGGAGACGACTTGTTCCAGACTTTTGATGACTTCATGACACAATCAAGTACTAGTTATGATAAAATGTTCCCTTTCGACTGACACGGTGCTCTAGCGATGGTAGGCAAGGAAAAGGGGCTAGTAAAGAGAATCGGGGAAAAAGCTGAGTTATTGTCTTATCACTGCATAATTCACCAGACAACTCTTTGCGGTAAACTCAGTACTATACTAAAGAACACAATGGACAAGTTGATCAATTTTATGAGGTCTCGCTCTGCTCTTCCGCACAGACAGTTCAGAGAGTTTTTGTCTGAATGTGGCTCGACGTATTCTGACTTACTGTAACACAACAATGTTTGTTGGCTAAGTAAGGGTCAAGTAATCGAACGTTTTTTGTTAATAAAAGAAGTGATCGCATTTTTAGGAAACTTGAATACCGAGGAAGCAAGGAAGAATTTAAATTTCCTTGAAAATGAGAGCAGTAGGTTAAATGTGGTTTTTCTAAAAGACATTCTCAAGTAGTTAAATGCTCTTAATACTGAGTTACAAGGGAAAGAGTCTGATTCAAAATATAACTGCTTTTCGCCGAAAGCTCGATATATTTAAACATGACATTGAAAATCAAGAACTTATTCATTTTGCAACAATTCCTGACTATACTATAGAAAGAATACATCTGTTATAGATACTGTAGTATTTTCAAGTTTTCGATCTGATATTGAGAAAGAATTTGCAGCAAGATTCCAAGACTGTGCGGAGATTGGAAAACTGTCGATGTTAAAATCGCTTTTTGGGGTGACTCCAACCGGAAAATGGACTGATGTAGCTGTGAATATGTTCAGTCTCTAAAGCCTCAAAATGGAAATAATAGATCTGCAAGAAGATTTTTTTTGCAAATGTACAAATCTACATCCATCGAAAAACTTTGGAGTGGACATGTTTCGGATAAGTACGCAAATTGTAAAAAACTAGCTATCAATCTAATTACCATATTTTTATCCACGTACATATGTGAGAGCTCTTTTTCTAAAATAAACTTCTTAAAAAATAAATATCGGTCGAGGATTACCGAAGCCCGTCTAAAAGACGCTCTGCGCAATAGTTCGTCTACGCGAGAACTAAAATAAAAAAATTAGCTCAGGACCGGAAGTGTCATTTTTCGCATTAATTTAGTAGATAAGTGAATTAATTAATACGAGCAATATTTAATTATGTTCTATTGTGGCTTCTTTAATAAATATGAAGATAATTATTATAGATAGTTTTTATTGACCACGTTACTCTTTTGGCATACAAATTTGCTTTTAATTTTTTTCTGGACTCTCGATTGAAACATTATAATTATCTGGACCCCACTTGAAATTAATTGCCGACCCCTGGTACAAACCAATGCTGTGCCTACTGGCACAGCATTGAACATTTAAAAATTCTTCTCCCAAAAGTAAGAAGCCGTTAGCGAACATGGCAAACGTTCACGTCCTCCCTCTCACAGAGGTGTGAGAGGGATATTTAAGTTGTAGTTTTTCTTCAGCGATCATTTTCAGTTTATGGGAAACTCTTGTTTCGTTTGCGCTAGATGGAATTTTGTAATTTTGTTCGATTTAAACATAGTCCATAAATAAAATATTAACCCGCTACGTCTTCAATACATATTAAGTATTAAAAATTGGACACTTGAAATTTAATTGAGTAATTTAATTAAGTACCAACTTTTTATTATTATCAATATTATTTTGGTGCAGATTAGCAGGGAGCAGATAATCATATATTCATAATTATTTTGATTTATTTCAGTTTTAGAAGTGGTAGAAATTTAGAAGTAGAAATTTTCATATAATAAAATTTTCATATAAACCATATAATTGAGATATTCACAACATAATGGTTTGAATAAATCTAATGAAAATACTTCAAAGGATTTTTAACAAAACCTAATGTTTTCAAAGCTTGTGACATCGGAAAATTCATATGGTTTGAATGTTCTTTTCGGATCGAATACAATACTTAGGCACTATCTTTTGGTACCTGGACATAGTATCTAGATAATATTACTCCTATTATCTAATTTGTATATATTTAATTCTTTAATTTGTATCGAAAGCTTACTGTATTTATGATACATAAAAATGTAACATGGGAACGTCTACTGCTATTCAATTTGATTTAATATTTCGCGTAAGATACATAAGTGGCTATTACTATTGTACATATTTCTGATCAATCACTAAAAGTCAAAGTCGTCTTTTATGATCTTTAAAGAAATTTTAATGCCTTTACACATTTAGAATTTTGACAGACATTTTGACTTAGTTTCAGCTTTAATAGTTCTTTAACCCAAATAATAATTATGATGATGTTTCCCATCAAAGAATTAGATTTGAAAAAAATGGAGATTGATTTCATTTGATGATATTGTCCCCGACGCATGGATAGAGCGACGAACATCAACTAAATATTTACTGTCTGATTTGAACCCTTGGATTTGTTCGCTCTGGGGTTACTTAAAATCGCAGGTCTATTTTAATAGGCCACATTAGAGGATCTGAAGGAACGAATTCGAATGGAAATATCAGGCCGGAAATTATACAATATAAAATTCAATTCAAAGTGTTTACACGCGCAGCTAATGTCAAGTTGTTAATGGACGACGTTTTGAAAAACTTTAAAATTTGTCAAAATTAAAGTGGCATCTGCTTTCTTTGTGTTTTCTTAGAAACCTAATATAAACTGTAAATAAGAAAAACAATATGGGGTTGTGTAATCGCAAACATTTTAGGAATAATTTTTTGTTGAAAAAAGTGCTGCAATTTAAAAAAGACCATCTATGACAACCTCACAGTTCAAACACAAAGTCTGTAAAAAATAATATTGTGCGAAACCTTATAACCACACTGTTAAACCTAAACTGGGAATACCAACTTTCTTTACGCAGTAAATTAATAAATTAAGTAGTTAGTTTAATGATTCATAAGGATATTAGCAGAAGTTGTGGGAGAAACGTGAATTTGCTAACATTGTGGGTTTTCACTCTTTTCCTACTTATTTTACTTATTTTATTAGTACACTCTTCTCAATTTTACGTTAAACCGTAGACAATAGATTAGTTGTTTATTAACATTACGAATAACGTTTCTTTATAAACTTTCATTGTTTAAACCACATTATTATGAGTAAAACCACAAATAAGCACAGGGAAATATACTTATGCCTATACATATATTTTGACCTTATTTTGTTAGATTTAGATATTATATACAAGATATTTGATTGTAATGGTTTCTAAAGCATATAAATATTGATAACACCTCCAAATGTTTAATGCACAGAATTGACAAGGGTTGAACATTTATAACATGCAATTATGAATTACAAATATTAAATATATTGAAGTAAAAAACTAGACGGTCATTAATGTGTAATATATTCTAATATACTAATTTCACAGTTTTTTTCATACTTAAACCTCGGAAAACAGTTTAATTAATATTTTCGTTGAAATGTTTTATCTGGGAATATGTTAGAAAGTACAACTTGTCAAGAATAGGAACAAGTCTCAAAACTCCGATATCGGACCACCCACGAAGTGCGCAGTAAATAGCCTGGTCTTTATTTACAATCAGTCGAATTGAAACTTTTGCAGAGTGAATATCGATGAATATACTCTATTGAATGTGAATGTACTATTCATTTCATCGCTATTTTCCAAATAAAAAACTCTCATCTTGCCGATAAACGGAACAGTCTATCTGAGCCTAGCCATAAAAACAAGCCACGGTATGTTTTGAGATTTTTTATTTGACAAATAGCGATGAAATAAACTATACACAGAGTTTGATCTTGCCGCGCGTAAAGTGCATCCTTTTCTCTCCGAATGCTGCCTCACCCTTTTCTCTACTCTTTTCTCACACTTTTCTCTATTCTTGACAAGCTGTATCTTCATTAAGATCAAGTTTTTTTATTGATGTTGGATAAAAACACTTCAATAATTAATCGATATGGATTACGAAATAGTATGTTACTAATTCGAATATGAGAATATAACTATTATATGTATAGAAGAAATTTCGCGTTTTTATATATACAGGGTGAGTCGGGAGGAACGTACCAAACATCAGGAGTGTATTGTACGCGTGAAAATAATGTAAAAAACTTAACTGTTGTTATCCGATTTTTATTTGTTTTCAAGTTATAGCGTAATAAAAAATGTTTATCTAGTATAAGTACTACAAAATTCCACACACGTATCCAAATTTAGAATATGCAAATATGGTGTTTGTTTATGGTTTTTGTAATGGGAATGCTAGAGCTGCTGTTGAAGAATATCGTCAACGGTTTCCACATCACAGACATTCTAATAAAAATGTATATATCAGCTCATGAAGAATTAGTATTCAATTGGGCATTCTACAAACAAGAGTAAAAACACACTCCACCAGCAAGGCTTGCATCCATACCATGTAGAGAGTACAGCACCTACAAGCAACATTTACCCCTGACGGCATTAATAATACTCACAACTGTGATGCATGGTCATATCAAAATTCCCACGCAACAGTCGAAAGTAACTTTTAACATAAGTTTTCGGTAAATGTGTGGTGTGGTGTGGTCGATGGTTATTTAATTGACCCTTTTATTTTGGAGAATCACCTCACAGAAGACAACTATTTAATTTTTTTACAAAATGAATTACACGGACTACTAGAGGATGTTCGTTTGAACATCATAATGCAAATGTACTATCAGCACGATGAAGCTCCTGCACATTTCGCTTGTCAGGTCAAGGAACATATGGACGAAAGGTTTCTAGGGCGTTGGAATGGTCGCTGTGGTCCTATTAGTTGGTCTCCAAGATCTCCAGACCTCACAGCACTAGATTATTATTGTTTATGGAGCTGGTTCAAAGATGAAGTGTATAAAGTAAAAGTGGACACTCGGGATGCACTAATTCAACGTATTAGAAATGATGTAGCCGATCTTAAACAAAGACATGACTCAATCAGTAGAGCGACAGGCGCTCTTCGTAGAAGAAGCAAAAAATATTTAGAGGAGATTGACGGTATTATTGAATAACATTTGTAAGGCTATGATTACCAAAACGTTAATGTATAAAATTCTGTTTATTTTTAATTACGCTATAACTTGAAAACAAATAAAAATCGGATAACAACATTTTAGTTTTTTACATTATTTTGACGCGTACAATACACTCCTGGAGTTTGGTAAGTTTCTCCCGACTCACCCTGTATTTTGAATAAAGATGATGACTAAGAATTTCATATCATAGTTAAATATTTACATAAAATAGACGTTAATAAATCATTAAGCAAAGTCTGATTAAAAGTAATAAAGAAGTTATAACGGCAACTAGCTCATAATCATTTAAATCCTATTTACAATAGATTTACGTGGACGGAAGAGGATGTTCATAAAAAAGTGATGTTACAACTATATAGTTATATAGTATATATAAAGCCGAAGCAGGTATCCATATATAATATAAAAACAAAACTAAGTAATAAGCATCTTACGAAACATTAATATACCTGACGAAAGAACACGCGTTAAAATCGTACATTTTTTAAAAATGTTTAGATAATTTTGAATTTTACTCATATGCCAAATATTTATGAATGAATACTTCATTTTACTACTCATGGAACATGCAACATCATGGAAGATGTGTAATTTAAAATATGTTATATACAAGAAGACTAGAGAGTAGACACAATAATCAGGAAGAGTTCTCGGCAATAACTTACTTTATTCCTCAAAAAAACGAGGGGCTACAATTCAGAGAGATTGCGCCATCGAAGAGGTAAAAAAATCTTCCACAGACCAGGAACTCAATACTTCGACAAGCTGAAGCGACTATTGGGCACGATCAAGAGGAACAATTTCTGAGAAAAACGAGGAGGAATCCATTTCGGTGCAAAACGAAGAAGAATTTATCATTGAGCACAATAAAGAGAATATTCCAACAACTGCATCAAATTCTGGACTTTCCCAAAGACCTGCTGGATCTGTACCCGATCCAAAGAAAACAATAAGATACAAGGCGAAAAAACTTTATGACAGTTCAGTTCATCTGAAGATGAAATCATCCCACTTAGTGAGATGAAGAAAAATAGAGACGAAACAAACCTGTGCAAATGTGATTACAATCACTATAATTTAACAAAAGACTGGATCTGCTGCATCACCTGTCTCCAGTGGGTATGTGGCATTTGTAACAGAGGGTCTAAAAAATTGACTTACAACTGTGAGCGATGTAAAGATTCAGGCTAATTTTCTACTTTTTATTTTTATAAACGTTGATTAAGTTTACGTGTTTCTAAGAGATTGTTAATAATAATAATAATAAGACTGTTAATTACATATTTGTAATGACTGATTTTGACAGAAGACTGATTATAAGGTTGTAACCAAAGTCCTATTAATGAGTAAAAAAATTGTTTAAATAAATATCTGATTTTTATTATTTAAATACTTTTTTTATTATGTTGCCTTTTAAACAATTATAAAAACGTGAAATCATATATATATATATATATATATATATATATATATATATATATATTTTAAAAGGTGTCAAATAAACCCATACTATCTTTAACTTTGACTTCTATTCAAAAATAATGCCATGTTAAAGTAATCCCGGACTAGAGCTTACTTTGACACCTTTTTAAATAAATAAAAAAAACTGAGGATCCAAGGGGCGCCACAGATTTTAAAGCCACAGGTTCTATTGGTTTGATAAGCTATAGTGAGCTCGAACTAACGTCTTAATTTTTTGTAAAACCAAGAAAAACTTCTCATACTATGTCTAAGTAGCCCCGGTTTACGCTAGCCATTTACACCTGATGGTGTCGTTGAACCCCAAAATATATCAAAATCAAACTGATGGCCGTTTTTGATGTGATAATACACTTCCAGGAAGACCCTAGTACACAAAATAAATTTAAAATATGAATTTTTTTTACGTTCTCATGATATGAATATCGTTATGAAGTTAAGTATACCGTGAAATTATATATTGTTATAAATATTTCATAACGTACGATCAATTAAAGTTTATATTATTTCCTATCCATTAATCTTCTTTTATTTCTAACGTTATTAAATTCATGTTCTTTCTTCCGCATATCGATAAATAATTATTTTACATTTAAATAATTCTCATATTTGGGGTAAAAATTCTAAGTGTTAGAGAAATGTAAAATAAAGTGCATTTAAAATTACACAGTTTTTATTACGCATGTTATCATTTCCTCATTAAATAATTTGTGACTATTTGATTTGTTTACCCTTATTTGTTTATTTTGTCTTTAAATAAAGATAATTTACGTTATGTCCTTGTGTTTATTTTGTTTGAAGAAAACATGTTTAAAATAAAATTAAACTTGTATAATTTTATATCATGAATGATAAGAATAATATAATAATATATGTACTATGGCAACTAAAACTTTAAACTAATTATTATATGAGCAGCATATGATTCAAATAAAATATATATGATGCACTGTGACCTATGTATCTAATTTATATTTACATATTTATATATAATAATGGATTATATAATTTTAATTTTAATTGGTTTAACCTCCATGAGATAATCGAAGGATTGACAAGATCTTCAAGAGCGTAAGATATGATATAAAAATAACTCTAAGTGAACTAAAAATCTTGCCCCTTCTTTAGATTTTCTTTTATATATCCTGTGATCTACAAAAATATACATATGCATAGAATGAAACCTAGTTTAATTTCAAATTCGGTACATACTTTTTTCAAAATTCCTGAAAGCTAGCATTTTCCATAACAGTTTGTGAGATATTACAATATTTTCGCATAGGTACATGTAAAGTCGTTTAAAAACATTCAGTAAGGTAGATACATATATAGTTATATATATATATATATATATATATATATATATATATATATATATATATATATATATATATATATATATATATATATATATATATATATATATATATATTTAGTGCCGCATACTTCTCTTGTGATGGTCGCAATCACTTTCATTATAAACCTTTAATTTTATATTGCAAAATCCACATTTCATTTGATTATCACTGTATTTTTTCTTGTTAACGACCTGTTATTGGTACGCTAAGGCACCGTAAAATGTGTTAGATGATCAAGAATTCTTAAAGGCCCGTAAACAAGTCAAAAGTATCTACGAGAAATGATTATAAAAATTATATTTTTAAAATCGAGAATAAATTAGATAATGGTATTAAGTCTTTTTGGTCAATTGCTGCGGCGGATTAAGTTTCGGAAGCCCTAAGCATAGAGGCCGTGTAGGCTCTCCGTTGCTTGGATTTGGAAGGTAGAAATAAGAATATAAACTGCGCAAAGAAACACCAGCAAAGGAGAGGAGGCTTCTGGAGAACAGGGGCCCCAACGTTAATCCATCACTGTTTATAGCCACTAAAAGTAATACTAAAGTTATTCCAAAGTTTATACAATATCAGGATGAAATAATATCCATCGACAGTGATATTTGTGAAAGAATCAGTGTTTGAGTCTTCGTATACACCTTCAGTAATAAATGTAAGATGTCGAGCCAATGAACATGATTACTCTAGACATTATTACCATCGACCAGATTAAAAATCAGAATAATAATTTACATATAAATAAAGGAGCTGCCATTGACGGCTTACTGCTATCGTTCCTTATAAACTGTTTAAACACTATTTCACTTTGCTTGCTCATTATATATAATAAATTTCTCTAGGAGGATATTTTCTCAACTGTAGTAGTCTGTAGTCACTACTTTAATACCATTTGTACAGATCGTCACTGATGGAATGTGTAAAGGAAATGGAGATGTCTAAGTTGATGCCGTGTACGAGTATACCGATTTTCAAAAGCTTTTGATATAGTGCATTATAATACCCTTAATTGCAAAATATTACTTCTAGTATTTACGGTAATTTACTAAGATGGATTACCTCTTATATTATATTTTAAATAGACCACAATATGTTAAAATTAATAAGTGCTTATCCTCATTTGTTAAAAGTCATCTGGTGTCCTCTTCTGTTCTCCTTCTGTTTTCGTTGTTTCTATATGATATTAACAGTTGGTTTATTGTAATTACTGTTTGTCTGTTTTTTGTAATTTGTCGATGATTTATAGTTTTATAAAAGTGTAAATAGTTTGTCGAATTGTGTTCAATTGCAAGATGGTATAATGCACTTTTATAACTACTGTAAAATAAACAAACTTTTTTAATCATTGAAAAATGCTATTTATTGACATTTTCAAGACGATCTGAGAACATTGTACTTTCATACCGTGTAAGTAACTAACAATTAAAGAAAGTAGGTTCAATTAGGACTCTAGGTACTATATTACACCCTAAATTAATCTTTGAGCTTAATCTGTCGAAAACCTTATAGAAATTTAGGATTTATTTTACCAGTCACTAAATCTATTACTAATCTCAAATTAATAATAATATTATATACTTCCTTGGTTGCCAGTCATCTAGAATATGCTTCAGTAATTTGAAATCGTTTTTATATCAAATATACAAAAATATTGGAAAAAATCACATAAAAAGTCTTATTAATTATAAATTTAATAGAATCTCCGTTATACTTATTACAAAGATACTATAACGCATTATATAAGTTAGATGTTATCTAGCCCTAGAACTATAGTATATCCTGCTTCTTCACAAAACATTTAATAATAAAACTGAGGCTATTTTTCTTACTAAAAATCTTGTAAATATAAAGCAGTATGTCTGTCATCTGTAGTTGTAATTTGTTTTACTTAGAGCTACATATATAATATGAATTATACTAGGCACTTCTCCATTTATTTAATGAAAACAAATTATAATGAATAGTTGAATAACACTGAAATTTTTAATTTGACCTTTAAATAGGTAAGTGACATTTGTTACTAATTAATATTTGTTTGTGGATTTTCCCTTTCTTTTTCTTTTTAATCTTGCATTTTCAATAAATTTAGTTTATAACATAGGTATAAGAAATTCCATTTATAAGTATGTTGTAGATTGCTTAATGTTTGTTATATTTATTTGATATCAATTTAATTTTTTTATATTGTCAGTGGTCCACCTATGCATATCTAATTAATTATTAATAATATATCTAACTAATTTACGTCAATAAGTTAATGTCAATTTTTAAATGTGTGGATTTTGTGTATTATTATTTCTTTTTTCCTAAAAGCCAGTCACCCCTTTCTGTGGCTCCGACTCACACAGAAGGTGCGCTGGTGATACCAGCAATCACTCCTCGCGTCCGCTCGGTTAGTGATTACTGGGCCTAGTCGTGTGCACTGAGTAGACGAAGCGAGCCGAGAATTACGGCCTTCTGCATGCGACCGGCTAAGATTTCTGCCGAGTTTAGGCATGCCGGTATGCTCCTTAACTCGGAAAGCAGTGTATCTCTCGCTCCACCGAGGGCTTCTATAATCAGTACCTTAAATTTAACAGTATGGTCTGGATAGAGTCTACGGAGTTCGAAGATTAAATCTCGATATTTTGTCCGTTTCTCCTCCTCTTTCAAAATAATGTTACCATCACCGGGTGCAGAGAATTCAATGACGAACATTGTCCTAAGTTGGTGGTCAAGGAGGACTACGTCAGGCTTGTTGGCTTGTATTTGTCTGACGGTAGAAAACGAATAGTCCCAATATATTCGGCACTTCTCGTTTTCCACAACGGACTCAATATCCAACGGAGCGTAAGGCAGCACTGGTGTCTCATCTATCTGATACGAGTGCCTTAAATGATAATAAAGCACACGTAACGCTGCGTTGTGTCTATGGATATAGGCCGAGACTGCATATACCGAGCAAGCCGACAGTAAATGCATCAATGTCTCCGGCGCCCTGCGGCAGGCCCTGCAACTGACATCAGGGACCTCTATACCCATGACACGACTCCGATAGACGAGCGTGTTAAATACACCATCTTGGCAAGCCATGATGAATCCCTCGCTCTCTGAATTTAGCCCGGCTGACCTTAAGAAAGCAAAGGTCAGCCTTTCGGATAAGCCCAAGGTTTCCATATTCCTATAGAAGACCCCGTGCGAGCTCTTAAATACTCTGCAGCTTTTACTTGGGCTTTTAACCGAACGGGTTCCAACTCGGTGACAGAGTTGTGATTGGCCCGTTCGGCGTCGAAGACGAGACCGAGATCATCGGCTGCTCTACGTGCTGCCTTAAATAAAAATGCTTCTATCCCTGCAAACTCCTACTGAGATGTATCCTCTTTCGGGTTACTACGTCGAGTTGTCGCAGCTCCTCCTGTGTCCATTTGACTATTCCGAAGGAGTAGACAAGAATCGGAATGGCAAGCATGTTTGTTACAGACACTTTATTCTTCCCCGACAGTTCTGAAGACCAGATCTGTCGGAGGCAGTGCTGATACTTGCCGCGGAGAGCGTTCTTTACGACACCTACCTCTTGGATGGAGCGTTGCTCAACACCTAAGTAGGCGTACGACTCTCCAGCATCTAAGTGATGTAAGATGCTTCCGTCTACGAGCTGCGCATCCTCTGCGTATTCCCGGCTTCGTCTTCTCTTGAGATAAACCAGTGCACATTTGCCCAAACCGAACTCCATCCCGATGGCCTGCGTGTACTCCTTCACCACCCTCAGGGACTGGCGTAATTCCCTTTCTTCGGAGGCATACAGTTTTAGGTCATCCATGTAAAGTAGATGGGTGACCTTATGCCTCCGATCGCCGGGGGTGCTGCAGTTATAGCCACGGGTTTTCCTGAGGGACACGGACAACGGCAACAGTGAGATGCAAAACAGAAGGGGGCTAAGGGAGTTTACCTGAAACACGCCCCTTCTGAACGACACTGGCTCTGTCCGAACTCTAGTATCACCCGATGTTATGGTAAACCGAGTCCTCTAGAGCGGCATCAGTTCTTGAATGCATCTCACTACAGGACCGAACACCACAAGGCATTGGAGCAAGTGCATTATTAGCTCATGTGATGTCATATCGAATGCCTTGCGGTAGTCGATCCAGGCCATGGAAAGGTTTCGCTTGTACTGCAAGGAGTCTTGCGTGATACATCTGTCAATCAACAGATTCTCCTTGCAGCCAGCGACACCCCTCTTAGACCCTCGTTGTTCGTATATCCCCTCGAAAACCGGCTCAACTGCTAGGAGTACTCACGTGTACAGGATGCGTGTAAACACCTTGTAACAGGCGTTTAAGCAGGTTACCGGTCGGTAGTTCTTTGGGTTGGACAAATCTCCGGTCTTCGGGATTAGCACGGTCCGCCCCTTGACAACCCAAGAAGGAATTTGCTGCTCCCCATTTAGCCAAGTGGTAAATATTCTGGCTAAATGGCGGTGGATACTAGATATTTTTTCCACCAGAAGTTATTTATCCCGTCGGGACCTGGAGCAGCAAAGTTCTTAGAGCCCGCAAGAGCCCTTCGAACCTCTTCAGGGGTTATCGGGTGGCACACTTCTTCTGGTCCCTGAAGACTTTCACAAAAGTCTTCAAAGTGTGCCAAGGCTGGAGTGTCTCTTTGGAGTGGGAGCTTCTGCTCGTACAGCGCCTTCCAAAAGTTTTCCATCTGATCTAAAGTCGGCGGATTTTCGACAATAGGTTGAGGCGGTTCGAATAGGCGCGAGGGTTTTTGGCGGAACAAATTATTTTCCGCCAGCCTTCGCGCCCGCCTCACTAGTGACTTTTTGCACGTCACTAGCATCCGTATCCTATCAAGGCAGTGCTGTTTGGTGGTACGCAGCACTACCTCATTAAGTGTGTGATGGACGCGTCTTAAATTAGCGGCGATTCGCCGTAATTTTTTCGTGAAAGGCCTATTGGCCGCCATATAGTCCATCACACATTGGGTACGGGATACCTGTTGTCTTGCCGACTGGATCTTGGCCTCCATCTTCCGTACACGCCACTCTGCTCTCTCTCGCGGAGAGGAAGAGTTGTTCGCCCTTTCCATATGAGAGAAGCTCTCGGTGGTAGTGTACAGGGCACGATTTATGTGCCAGATGTAGACCCCTTCTGGAAGCGATGCTTGAACTTCAGCATCCACTCTGGCCAGGTCTTGTGGCCTAGGGGGTCTTATGCGATGTAACCCCCTTCTGGTACTGAGGCCCTCTACTATTGGTGGAACGGTGAACGTACCCTCAACTGGTTCATTAGGCAGTCTTTCAGCTACCTCATTCGCCAATCGGGGGTCGATCGTGGGGGCCTCGTCTTCTGTTGTTTGGAACTAGAAGTTCGGGCTTACCGGGGAGTTAGTCTAGTAAGCCCACGGCCGACACCAGAGGGGAATCTGTTATCCCCTCCCGGGTGCGCTGGTACTGCCGGTCCGGTTTTGCACCCCAGCTGGAGTAAGTGGTGTCGCTACTCACCAAAGGCTAGATGGATGTTGTGCGACTCCTCCTGCTTATTATTATTATTTTTTTTTCCTAAAACCCAGTCACCCCTTTCTGTGGCCCCGACTCACACAGAAGGTGCGCTGGTAGTACTAGCAATCACTCCTCGCGTCCGCTCGGTTAGTGATTACTGGGCCGACTCGTGTGCCCTGAATAGACGAAGCGAGCCGAGAATTACGGCCTTCTGCATGCGACCGGCTAAGATTTCTGCCGAGTTTCGACATGCCGGTATGCTCTTTAATTCGGAAAGCAGTGTATCTCTCGCTCCACCAAGGGCTCCTATAATCTGTACGTTCAATTTAACAGTATGGTCTGGATAGAGTCTACGGAGTTCGAAGATTAAATCTCGATATTTTGTCGGTTTCTCCTCCTCTTTCAAAACAATGTTACCATCACCGGGTGCCGAGAACTCGATGACGAACATTATCCTGAGTTGGTGGTCGAGGAGGACTACGTCAGGCTTGTTGGCTTGTATTTGCCTGACGGTGGAAAACGAATAGTTCCAATATATTCGGCACTTCTCGTTTTCCACAACGGACTTAATATCCCCCGGAGCGTAAGGCATCATTGGTGTCTCGTCTATCTGATACGAGTGCCTTAAATGATAATAAAGCACCCGCAACACTGCGTTGTGTCTATGGATATAGGCCGAGACTGCATATACCGGGCAAGCCGACAGTAAATGCATCAATGTCTCCGGCGCCCTACGGCAGGCCCTGCAGCTGGCATCAGGGAACTCCATACCCATGACACGACTCCGATAGACGAGCGTGTTAAATACACCATCTTGGCAAGCCATGATGAATTCCTCGGTCTCTGAATTTAGCCCGGCTGACCTTAAGAAAGCAAAGATCAGCCTTTCGGATAAGCTCAGGGCTTCCATATTCCTATAGAAGACCCCGTGCATGGGCTTATCCTTGTGAAGCTGCAAAGCTCTCAAATGCTCTGCAACTTTTACTTGGGCTTTTAACCGAACGGTAAATTATGTGTAACCCAGTTATTGGAATATTTTTAACCTCTGTGAGAGTACTTTGTTTATTCATAAATAAATATTAAACTTAGATAAAGATGTATACACGCAATGTCTTGCAAGTTTTGGCGCCATCGTGATAATGCATTGAAGAAAACGTACACTACCTACAGGCGCCACGTTATCGGCTTCAATGTCAGCCAGAAACTAGTTGATTGATTATTAACTGTCATATCTCGATGTAAAGTCATTGGTTACGTCTAGTGGGAGCGACGACATGTACAGCTACTCCTATTCCTATTGATAGTATTGATCCTGATGACTTGATATGATATTTTCAATATTAAATCAAAAAATAAATCAGGTAGAGAAACCAACGAAAGTGCATATAATAATAAACAGTTTCAGTGGCCGAGAAAAAATAAACCAATACATAAATGCAGAATACGTGTCCTATGCGACAGTTTTACTTTTTTCATTGGCGACTGCTTCAGTGTCGTATCAATACGTTGATGATCGAACGAAATTATTTTTTTCTCATTAATTCGTATATAATATAGGCCGAATATATATTTTTTTCGTTCAATGCAAAATCAGAAACACCTTAAATGTTTATATTTAAAATCTTAGAATGAACATAAACATTTACATCGTGCATCAAAACATTTACATCAATAGATGTCGTCTGGTAGACGTCCCTAATTAAAATCAGTCGAAACTCGATCGCTCCGACACGACTTAATTGAGTGATCGTGTTAACAAAAAAAAAAAAATCTCAAATAGTCCACCATGTGTCGTTATCGTTGGCATTAAAATTTATTGTTAGCACGGTAACTCAAATAAATCGTGTCGGATCGATCGGGTTTTGACTGATTCTGATCGGGGACGTCTCCCAGACGACACCTATTGATTTTGAGGTGGACGGAACACACTGTACTATGTTAATGGGTCATGAGAAAGCACAATGGTGGACTATTTGAGATTTTTTTTTACTTTTACGCACTCAACTATTCGCGGAAAAGTAATGTAATTTTTGGGACCTACCAGACGACATCTATTGATTTTGAGGTGGATGGGACACATCCCACCCTGTCCATGGGTTATGAGAAAGCACGATGGCGATGGTGGACTATTTGAGAAAAATTGAATAAATTAAAACTGTCGCATAAGCACATATTCTGCATTTATGTGTTGGTTTATTTCTTCTCGGCCACTCGATTTCGAGATAGAGATGTTCTACGTGCGGAAAAGTCCGTTTTAAAATGTTTATTTCTTATATGAAATATAAGTTTATATTGACGTCATTATTCATTGTCTTATAAATTCAGCACTACATTTTCCAATGACTCACATATTATAGCGAATGTTATATATAATTACCGTATTACCGACCATCGTATCTACATGCTTTAATGTCATTGTCATTACTATTAGCGCTTTTTATGGGATTTATTTGCTATATATTTTTTTGTAGATAACCTCTTTCCTGGCCTATTATTTTATAGGGCTTTCTGGTATAGTTCTTCCCACTCCTCAATGACGATGTATGAGAACGTCATCTCGGAATATTTAAAAATTGATTTCGTTATTTCAGTAAAGAATTTCAACTTTGAAGATTATCCCCACTTTAAAATAAAAATTGCGAATTACCTGTATTAATTAATGTTTACTAATCATAAATACTCTTTATCTCAAACTCTATAACTTGCGAGTATGTTTACATATAGCGGTTTTTGGGGGGAAAAATCGTGTAACCTGAAAAATATGTAACATTTGTCATGATGTCATGATGTCGTTTCTTATGCTTTTTTTAATTTAAATAATCAATATTATCATTACTATTGTTATATTTTCTTTTAGTAGATATATTATTTAGGCAATCAATAATTAATACATATTAGAAAACTTGCTTGAAACCTTGTAAAATATTTATTTTTGGTTTAAAAAGATTTTCTACGAACAAATAACAATATTAATTTAATAAAAAGTAGTCAGTTTTTAGGGAATCACAGAAACTGTATGCATTTACAATTCTGTAAGGACAGGTATTACATACTTACTAATTAAGAATAAACAAATTCGGAGTAACTTTCTATTTATTGTATGATACGTAATACGTATCGCTATTTAATATTGGAATTACTCATACACAAAGAATAAAACGCTCTTAGTGAAACCAAAGAAATCTATTGAAGCTATTTTTAAAGGTCACTTTTGTTTAAACATTATGCGTATGTATTAAAACCTTGAATCACAAATTAGCGTAAGAGCTGGAAACGTTGGAAAACACACATAATACAAATTATTCCTGTCTTGTGTTACCCGTGATTTCTGTTAAAACCAGAAGTTCCACTGACCCAATCGTATATAGTCATAAAAGTGAAACAGTTAAAAATGAAAACAGCTCTGCTATACCTCCGATTCCCTCGTTTAGTCTTATGCGTACCGTCATTCTGCTAACAGCGGAACAATTATCGCTATTATTATTAACGCCGATATAAATAAAACTATAGTGCGCCTACAGTCATTAAAGCGTGTTAACAAAAGTGCATCTGCTTATAGTGATTTAATTAAAACAATGAGTGCATCATATTCACCGTTGAGAAATAATAACTTGGAAGCACATGTTCCTAATAATATTAAACCAAAATATTCGATGGAGGCGTCGTCTTTAATATCGAATGCATCGGCTCCCATCGCTAAATCTGAAATAGACGACGATTCAGATGATCGAGAAATTGTTACTGCCGCTTATCCGGGCGTCGACGATGGTTTCTTTAACGGCGAAGATAAAAATAAACGAATTAATCCAGATACTGAGAACGTAGGCGTAGATCCAAAGCATCCCGATGTAGAGATCATTTCAAATCATCCAAGAAATCCAGAATCAGCGGAACCAGATGATAACACTCCGACTGTTTTTGACAAATTTGATCCGGGAGATGATCCAGATAAGAAACCTAGTGATGCAGACGATGGAAAACGAGATCCCGCGGATGGAAGATCTAAGGGCCCTCTTGAACCGCCACAATTACGTCCACGCAGGCCGTCATTTCTTCCAGGATTTGGTCCTGATATTGAAGTAGGCAGTATTCCAGGTGAATTTCCTGAGTCTATTCCAGATGTCAATATATATCAACATAAAAAGACATTAGCACAGGGCATGATGGATCTAGCGTTATTCTCTGCGAATGCCAATCAACTAAGATACGTTGTGGAAAGTTCGAATAGACACCCTTACTTCGCTCCAAGCATAATATTTATTTCTATTAGTTTAATTTTACAAGTAAGTATGCTTTATTGTTTTTTATTATGTACCTGTTACTCTTAAAATATAAATCATAGAATGATCTATGTTATACTTTTTTTAACTATACCGAAAGAGTACTCTCAGAATAACTTCAAGAAATATCTCAATTAGTTAAAGAAAAATGAAATAAACATAAATTTAAATAGCGTCGACTACCCTCTCTAACTGTGCTTTCTAACTTCAGCAAAATACTAGGCGGTGAAATAAAAAAAAAAGAGTGGCGTCCTAGGGGTTATAACGACCAATGGGGTTAAGAACATCAAGCCTAAAGGGATTTTTGATGTTATTTTATTCTATTTTTCGATATCCTCAAATAATGGAGATATTGCTTGTAAAAGAAATTCTGAGATACTATGCCGTGTAAAACAATTATAATTTATGGCTTACCATAAACTTATAATTGTATATTTTTTCATAAAATGATATTATTTTATTAATTATCATAAACTTGGTAATTGAGCTGATGCTCAATTTAACATTGATTATATTTGTTGAGCGTTTTTCTTCCAGTGTATTTTCACGAAAGAAATATTATATAGAACGATAAAAAGAACGTTATTAAAACCACTTACTAAATATTTTGAAATATAACGAATACATTTTGATTACATATAGAATACTTTAACTGATTATAAGTAAATACATTTTTAATGCTGATATTTACAAAGATATTGTGTTTTTAACAGTAATAAGAACTCAACTAACTTAAGAACTAATAATATATATGTCTGTAGTAATTATCAGATATTGCAATTTATTAGAAATACCAGGGAACACATTTGTAAATATAGTATAACAGGATATAATATACAGTCAACACGTAAAGTATGGAACAAATTAGATAAAATCGTTACTGTGGAAGTAGCAAAAAAATGCTAGATGCAACTTTTTATTAAATGTCCATTTTTGGTATACGTATATTTTGTTGACGTTATTATGTCATTAATGTTGGAGTTATCGCATTATGGGCGCTTTTCTTAATTACCAACCCTCTTACCCGATGATGCTATTTAAGAGAATGTGTTTTTTACTTATGATACGTCAACTGTTGTGGTAGGTTACATAAAAACTGTTTCGAGAAATTTATTAGTTTAATTTTTTTGCTTTTTGATTTTATTTATATAATTCTACTCTTTTCTGTTTCTAAATTTTGTTCTTAGGAACAGTAGAATTCTTCTACTGTTCTACTTCTACTTGGTTGTTAGGCTAGACAGTAATTTTACTTCTGGGGTTTTATCACAACTGTGACCTATTTATTAAAGATAGTATTATCTACTACTAGATATTTTATTAAAAGTATAACAAATTATTTTATTAAACTAATCTAGTGTCACACATTTTCAAAATAAGTTGTGTTAAAGTGAAACACAAAGACTTTGATGATGACTGCCTATGGACATATGACCCATATATTGTGTATAATACATCATACCCTCAATTGTGTATAAAATAGAAGCAGAATTTAGATATTTTGGTATTGCAAAGCTGAGATTCTCAAAACGTCCAGCAAATATTTCAAAATATTTAAAATTGAATAACTCCTGAATATTGATAATATTACAATTTTCACTATAATCGTTTATCAGATGTAGACATTAACGGGTTAAAGACTCAATAACAACATAAATAGTGCATTTTATTGGAAATTCTTCCAAAAGGGCAATAATAACATCAACGTACCTAAATACATATTGCAGCGTAATTTGGTAAATATCCTGCGTATGATAAAAAGATTTAAAGATAAATCGAATCAAAAATAGTATAATAGTGTAAAAAGTATAGTAAATAAACAATTTTAAAACCATAAAATGGACTTTTCCGCACGTAAAACATCTTTATCTCGAAATTGAGTGGCCGAGAAAAAATAAACTAACACAAATGCAGAATATGTGTTTTACGCGACAGTTTTACTTTTTTCATTGGCGACTGCTTCAGTGCCATATCAATACATTTGTGATCTAACGAAATTATTTCTTTTCTCCTTCATTTGTATATGATACAGGCCGAATATATGTCTTTTTCGTTCAATGCAAAATCGGCAAATTTTTCTCAAATAGTCCACCATCGTGCTTTCTCATGACCCATGGACAGGGTGGGGTGTGTCCTATCCACCTCAAAATCAATAGGTCTCGTCTGGGAGATGTTCCCGATCAGAATCAGTCAAGACTCGATTGATCCGACACGATTTAGCTGAGTTATCGTATTAACAAAAGAAATTTGTCAAATAGTCCACCATCGTGCTTTCTCATGACCCATGGATAGGGTGGGGTGTATCCTATCCACCTCAAGATCAATGGGTGTCATCTGGGAGACATCCCCGATCAGAATCAGTCAAAATCCGAACGATCCGACATGCTTTCGTTGAGTTATCGTGTTAACAAGAACAATTCTCAAATAGTCCACCATCGTGCTTTCTCATGACCCATGGACAGGGTGGGGTATGTCCCATCCACCTCAAAATCAATAGGTGTCATCTGGGAGACGTCCCCGATCAGAATCAGTCAAAATTCGATCGATCCGACATGATTTCGTTGAGTTATCGTGCTAACAAAAAATTCTCTAATAGTCCACCATCGTGCTTTCTCATGACCCATGGACAGGGTGGGGTGTGTCCTATCCACCTCAAGATCAATAATTGTCATCTGAGAGACGTTCTCGATAAGAATCAGTCAACACCCGATCGATCCGACACGATTTAGTTGAGTTATCGTGCTAACAAGAATAAATGCTGACGACAACGACACACACACAGACAAAATTTTTAAAAATCATTTTTTTTTGGTTTTTAGGCCGAAAAATGAAAAATAAACAAGAAAAATATTTTTCTTTACACGATTACATTACTTTTCCGCTAGTATAGTTGAGTGCGGAAAAGTAAAAATGTAAGAAGTCGCCATTTATGATCATATATCGAAAATGAAAATAGCAATTATGATCAGATATGAAACTCAATAATCTATTGATCACATAATTAAATTGTATTGTTGCATCACATATTGTGTACACACATATCGTAAATTTATATGAAGCTTGTAATGAAAAAAAACTAAAAATTGGAAATATTCATATTCTGGCTATATTAAAGGATGATTTTTTAAAAGGATAACACCAATCTGTATACAAATATATTTAAACCCAATTTTGATTACGACGGAATAAACATATTAAGTGAGAATAATATTGTAAATAAAAAATATTGTTTTATTGCATTGCAATTATTATATTTATATTCTCTATCATTTTAGATATATCCCATGTTGCGGTATTTTGAGACAATACTTTAAAGCTATACTTTTTCACAGAATAATAAAACAGATATCAGAAATTTACAAATTGTGTTTTATCGTGTTTTAATTGGTTTATTGATTTTTATTCAGTAGTAATTATTTTCTAGACTTTATATCAAGTGATCATTTAAATACTTGGTTAAATACAACTAATTTGTGACGGAAGTATGTATTTAGTCTAAATATTGATTAATAGTTTCTTGACGTCTGCTAGTATTCATTGTCAGCAAATTTCAAATTACATAATTACATTGCATTACACAGTTGCATTTCCAACTATAAATTATAGAAACTAACATTTTAATTGTATAAAATATAGGTCTCTTGCATTCAATGTTGATTGTTTATTATCAACATAATAATGGCATATTTGATTATGAATAAGCTATTTAAATCAAAACGTCCTGATGCGAGAAAAATAGCCGTTCAAAAAATTTATTTTGAAAGATACGTTATGTTGAGTTCAGTGTCGTAGCTAAGGTCATAAGAGCCCAGGAGAAGATTTGAATTTTACGCCTCGCAAAAATTATGGTATTTAAAATTATTTTTTATGAAGAGAAGCAACACAATAACTTTGGAGTGTAATATATTTAAGTTATACATTTAAGCTTTAGAAATAAAATCACTGAGATTGTGAGATTATATTAAAAATTTACTTTCCTGGATTTTTCTGAGGCCGATTTGGCAATCACGTGGTCTACATCCAGTGCACGTTAACATAAACTAAAACTTCAAAATTTGAAACTTGTGTTTTAATTTTGTGTAAGCGTCAAATTTCTTAATATGCCCGTGCCCTTATGGAGTCTGCCTTAAGGAGGCGCGGCTCCGACCGCCGCCCCTGCAGCCACCTTCTAGCTACGACACTGGTTGAGTTATGAGTTATGTTATATGACTGTGAGTAATAAAATTGACATTTGTTTGTAGAACTCATTTAAATTACATCATGCACAGCTGTACAACGATTACTTAGTACTCAGGACAGATGTAAATCTGTCTTTTTAGTTGTTCTAAATGCCATAGCAGGTATTGCATATGCCACTGGGTATATGTTGATTTGTATCTTCTAACACGAAAAGCAGATATTCGGTTATAGTAGATTATTTGTATAATATAATATACGTATGATATACTGTACGTTCTTTATAATATACTACACGTATCGTACAGCATCATCATCATCGTTATTCGTATGATAATGATACGAATAATATCGTATTATTCGTATCATCATCATCGTTAAGAATTTATGTTTACATGGTCAGCTTCTTAGCGTTCTCTTCTTTTTTGCCCATTGTATCTTGGTTAATGAGTGGCCACTTTGTATGCTGTTCATACGACAATTAGAGCTATTCTAACTTAAAGAAGCAACGATGATGAATAATATTTCCATCTTAAATGCCTCTGATATATAAGTAAGAGCGTATTTAATTTAACCACAAATACAATGTATACTATGTATCTATACTATCTATCCACAACGGAAATGAGTAAAACAACTACTAAGTTTTATACCACTATATTTTTACAGAAACGTAAATATAGTGGTATAAAACTTAGTAGTTGTTTTACTCATTTCCGTTGCGAATTATGAACTACCACAGAGTAACGACTTCCTCGATTAATTTTTTTATACTATCTATCTATATTATTTATCTATTTCCATTGCAATTTCCATTCTATTTACATAGTGAGAAAAAACTAAAGGTTTAAACTAAACTAAAGGTACATTAAAAGGCTTCTATCAAAGTTATGGAGGCTGATGCAAAATACAAAGCTATACCCCAGTGCCGAAATAATGTGGAGTGACTCATCGATGACATATGGATGGCTCAGTGGCAAGAAATGTACGGGGAACAAAATTTCATAGGCGTATCAATTTGGAGGGGGCAAAATATAAAAAAATAACAAAATAATATCAAGACAGTTGAAAAGGGTTTAAAGTGGATTCGTAACAGTTTTTTAGTAAGTAAACAATGTAAGTATCGTATGTTATGTAATGTCCTTATTTCATGCTTACCCAGTCAAAACATCTCCTGTCAGCATATCCTGATAAAACAGAGATTTTGGCAACATGTGCCATATAAAGGGACGTAGGAGTAGCAAGCTACACACAAGTAACCCCCCTGAATCCATATATTGACCTACCGCTTTCACTATTTAAAACTATCATTATATTTATGCCACACCACTAACACAATCTTTATTTTATTGTATCAAAAACACCGTCACAGTTACTATATTTATCACAATCATTATATATGTTACATCACTAACACAGTCTTTATTTTATTGTATCAACAACACCGTCACAGTCACTATATCTATCACTATACATATATGCCACACTTATCACACATATTTTATTTTATATTACCTAATCACTGTCACTACCAATCCCACTACCACTATGTTGCGTCGCACTGAAAATATTTTCTTAATGTCATTATTACAAGAATCACTCACTTCAGACAACACGACTTCCACTTGCAATATTACCATTCCACAGTTAGTCACTGTCACTATCAAAACCACAATCACTGGAACTGATATCGCCTAGATTGATTATAACTGGATCTATCAACGCTTCCGCTCTTGTATCAAGATCCCACATGCGTTGTTCCTCTTTCTTTACGTGCACAATGCACTTGGACCATGTTTCCGCGGTGACGCGGCTGGTAGCATCGTTTAACAGCAATTTAACGTCTCCTAGTTTGAAAGTCCTATTATTTCGTGCTACGTCCATTTTTATTTGTGTCCAAATCAGCTTTATGGGGTTCAATTCGCAATGATATGATGGTAGACGAAGTATTGTCACTTCACGAGCTTTTGCCATTTCATCTACTACATATTTAATGTACCGGCTTTTTTCTCGCTGCGCAATTTTTAAAAGCTGCACTTTTAACATGGTATCGCCACAATCCAGATTTTTAGATTTTAACCACTCTAGGATCTGTCCTCTTCTCCATGCTGATGTTGGTAACTTTTCAATACGCCGACTATGATATGGTTCATCGTCCATCACGACAACTGCGCCGGGTTCTACGGTCCTTTTCCAGATGGTGTCTTCAATCCCGGAGATAATCCTTCTACAAATGCCTGTCGGTTATTCAGAATATTGCAGTCTTGCCACACTTTCGTCACGGTATGACCTTCATTTACCCAAGTTTCATCTAAATAATAAATCTTAATAGCAGAATTCCGAAAATCTCTTAGCTTTTCCAAATAACTTTTATAACACAATTTCGTTTTTTTTTTCAATAAGAAGACTCTTTCGTTTTCGTTTTAAATGATGAAAATTCATTTCATGCATAATTTTCAAAAGAACTTTACGAGAGAACTTCGGTAAATTTTCATCTTAAGCGACGGCAGCGTGAATTTTATTCAGCCTCGGAAGTTCATTAAAAAAAATCCATGAATAATCCTACGAATTATGTATTTAACATCTTCGTCAACTTTAATCTTATTCCTATCGCGGGTTTCTGTTTTCTTATTTTTTGCATTTGTTTCTTCTTCATCATACTTCATTGCACGGTACACACTACTTCCACAGACTTTTGTTAACGAAGAGCATATGTCAACTGCCTCGGTACAAATATTTGGGTTTCGCGCCCGAATTCTTTCGTAGACGATTTTAATCATTTGAAGTTCTTCATTTGTTAAATGTCGCTGTTTTCGATTGGAATTCATCGTCGTAGAACCACTACAACTTGCATCCGCTACTTCCATGTTAGAACAACACTAAACACTTACTTTTATCGCAGAATATAATAAATAAACAATTTCCCGAATCCCGAATCAATTGCACATAAACACAATGTAATGCCACTGGCGCGCCAAAATCTGGGCTAAATGATGCATGCGTCATTCTATCGATCGACATTGATCCGTGCCGCCAATTGCTGACCAATCGAATTCGAATGTATTTAAAACCGCCTAAAATGATTGGCTAGCTTTGCTACAACAGCGCACCAGGCGGTACAACCAATTATTATGCGACTCGGAATTCAATAGGAGAGGGAGTAGTTCGCATTGAACTACTGAGCGGCACATAAAATTTGTATGCACATAATAGGTGATTACACAAGAAATGGACAAACCGTTGAATAGTTATGGTGGTCTGATATTATATATGAATCACTCCACATTATTTCGACACTGGGGTATAGGCAAGGTGTTGTAGTGAGGAATAAAAATAGTACCCATTGTAAACCCCAAGAAGTCAAATTCAAAAAGCTGTAATTTTAACTAAAATTTGCATAAAAATAATAAATTTATTATTGAACAATTAAAAAACCAGGATATCTCTGTTGTATGTTCGAAAGTATAAAAAAAAATTACACTTTTTTGCTGGAATATTTTTAATTGAATTGTCATTATTACAGGAAGTATTTTCTATTTAACCTGTAACTGAAAACCTTAGCACAATTCTTTCTTGAAATGATATTAGGCTAGGTTCAGATAGCATCTTATATTATTTTTTCTTATTTAATAACATTTAGGATCATTTTCAGCAATGATGTTAAAATTGATATGCAAATTATTAAAAGTTCAATGGGAATCTTTATGAAACGTTTGTGTGTCATTGGTTAATAACATAATGTAAAAAAATCACCAAAAGAGGATATACGAGAATACTTAAGAAGAGGATTATAGGATACTTTATGCTGATAGTTTTTAATCATTTTGATTTTTGTTCTCATAATAAAACATCTAGGTTATCCTAATTTACAATTTTTCAATTAAGTGAATGATTAGAATTCTTTGGAGTCATTTGACGAATATAATTTAAATATGTTTGGTATTCAACATCGATTTGTATTTGTACACAAATTTTTAGCTTTGCGTTTTATGTTTTCTATATCTGTAGCATCTCAAGCATTATAACTTTGCTGCACTAATGACCAATCGATATGTAATAAAAGTCATAGAATTCAACAAAAGTAATCTTAAGTTATAATTTATTTGTTTAATATCTATGGAAAATATTCCATTATTTAATTAATTATTTGCATGTTATTAATATAAGGATGTAAGGTTCTTCTAAGGGGCCAATTGTAGTGTAAAATATTACATAAAATATTTGAGAAAACAAGAAGAAATACAAAATTTGTAGAATTAAGAATTTTATATTACTGCTATTTTTATGGTCTTGTAATGATGGTAAGACTGTGATTAAAGTGTGATGACACTAAAATCCAATTCTCAATTACATTCATATTGAAACTCATTGTAAGTGATACACATACATGAAACCAGTACACATATAACTGTTGACCTAATAATAACTTGATTAAATTTCCCCAAAGCCACTAGGATTAAGCAATACTGTTGAACATTTCTTTGTGGTAAAATTATAAATTGATAAATTGCATCCATATAAATTATTTGTTACGTACATATGTTATCTTATATGTTATTTTATTCAGATACATAAAGGTCATTATTATCACAGTTTACCAATTCATGACAAATTAATGTTATATCGATAACTATAATGACAATTTTGATTTTCTAAACAACAACATTTTAGTTAAGTAGATCTCTATAATTACAGATATTGATCATAAGAGTGTCATTAAAAGATTCAAGCAATTCATAGGCTCAAATAACCAGTGTCAAGCAAAAGTAAATATAGTCTTGCTGTTTTAACTAAATTTAACTGTCATTAAACGTTAGCAGCATTTCTGGGTTTTAATACAGTTCCAGTTATGGGAGTTCTTTATCAAATCAATGAGAATGACGGTATTCTCTATCAAATAATTTGACTATAATATTAAATTAGTTCTTATTTTGGTGTGCATGTTCAATCAACCATCGACCAACATGTTTCTTGTCAATTAGACAACACGCCTAGTTTTTTTTTTCGCTCAGTTTATTAATCTGTGAATATCATGATAAATCAAACAGTCGAGACCATTTAAAGAGTCAGATTTGTATGTAAAATGGAAAACTTACCTACAATTACTTAATATGCTGTATTATAATTATTTACTCAAAGTATTTACACTCTTTATAATAAATGCTAATTTGTTAACCAAGAGACTTTGAACAATCTTTCCACAAACTGAACAATTTTTTTGTTCAATAATTCATGTTCCTTTAGACACCCCGTATTTTATAAACGGTGCGTAGGTAGACCCTCAATTTGGTATATCAATGTATGTACATATTTAAATTTAATAACGCAACATACAATTTAAAAATATCATAAAGACGTTACAGCCCAAAAACAAAAACTGATAAAAGTACATTTTGAAGATTAAAATTAACTTGCGATTTTTGAAAAACCATTAAATAAGAAAGAAAATATTATGACGAATCCAGGGGCGTAGCGTGAGAAAAGAATCTAGGGATGTGATACAAATTTTATAAGGGGAAGAGGTATAGTCAGATGTATGGTAGGCCATATGAAAATGGTTAAAATAAAAAAAGACCTAAATCTATATAAGAACCTAAAATGATTATGTCGAAGTATATAACCTAATTTTTAAAATGAAGATCATTTCTTCGGTTTTTGTTTGTCCAGCGAAAACGTCTATCACTGTTTCTTCAAATGTTGGAGACGATCTCGTATATTCTAACAAGGCACTTTCAATATTTATTAATATTAAAGCTGATAGCCTTTGTTGATTTTGAGAATTTCGCAGATAAGTCTTTATTCTCTTTAAATATGAAAATGATCTTTCCACGGAACTGCTCGTGGCAGGAATAGGCAAAATTAAACGACACAATTTTGATGACTCCGGGAAGACAGAAGATAATTGAAGGGACATAATATATTGGTGAAGCTCAAACACAGTGCTCTTTTTCATATCGGGATCACTATAAATCACTGAACGTTCACTTTTTAAACGATTTGCGTCAAAGAATTTTCCATATGTATATACTAAAGAAGAAAAAAGTTCGTCAGGAAAACATTTCACGAATGAAGTAAATTATGTGGAATCTAGATTTAAGAATTTCAGTTTAGAAATTTCACTAAAGCGCTCATTAATCTTCAAAGTAATAACGTCCAAAATTTCATAAAACAATCGTGCGTATATGATTTTCTTATCTTCTTCAGGAATTAAATCCAAACGCATTCTTTTACTTGGCGGTTGATTTTCTAACACAAATCTGTCCATACGGTCCCAAATGTCACTAAACTCGTTTCTCATTTTTTGAATATGTGATTTAAGATTGGCGATCTTTTTATTACAGTAACTAATATCTGATATTTTTGTCTGTAGAATTTTAAACAGACTCTCGGAATGTGGGAATATTACAAAAAACACTGCTAAGAAAAAATTAAAAGCAAAGTCGCGCGATAAAGTTAAAAGGCCTCTAGCACAAATAACGGTTTCTCGATCCCATTCCTCATTTTAATTTTCCACAATTACCTGAAGCAGCCCTTCCAAATCTTCCTTATGTTATGGTGACAGTCGCTAAGATGCGTTCACATAATCGTATAACTGAGTCCGGAAATAACAACACCCAGTCGAGGTTCCACTGTTCACTGCGTAAGATCACTGACCTTTTCGCCCATCTAACGCGTACCTTGGATGTAACGTGGACCATCGCATTTCAGCACTGCAGCAAGAACCGAGGGAGTCCAATAATTTCGGACGCCTTAACGGCCGATTTGAAATAAAAAAGTTGATGGTAACGTTTAAAGTAAATAATGTATCTTTGCGGTCGGTTTAAAATAATTAAAGAATTGTAATAATTGAATAAATCGATTGAACTTTTAAATAACACTAAAGTGTATTCGCCGAGTTCTGAGACCACGTCAAAACAAACAGATGTGCGTGATTGTCACGTGGGCGTGACGTAGCCCAATCCTCATTGGTTGCATTTTTAACATCCAGTTAGAGACTATCGTTCCTTCAGTAGTACACAATTCGCGTAAAAGTATATTTGTATTTCTTCCACTTCTATAAGTTATTTCATTTTAGTAGTTATATAGTTATTTTCATTGCTATTGTATTTCATCCGGTGAATTTCTTTCTGAATAATGTCTAGTACCACAGAAAGTGATATAGAATTCCCGAAAGCTTCAACTTCTAGTTTACAAGTGTCAAATGAATATTCTCCTCCCAAGAAACGCAAATTTAAACGTGTTTTAAGTAGCGCAGAGAAAAACGTTATAAGAAATATATACAAAACAGAAGTAAAAGAAAATCCAAATGGTTCAATATCTGATATAGTTAAGAAAACTGCTATATGTGCTGGTGTTTCTAAGGCATCCGTTTATCGTATTAATAATGAGTATAAAACTACCAGTCAATTATCGTCACCTAAAAAACAAAAACCTAGACGAAAGTTGTTGGATAATGTTGATGATTTTGACCGGTCAGCTATTAGACGAAAAATACACGAATTTTTTTTTACGAAACCAAATCCCAACAATCAACAAAATTTTGAAAGTTATCAATGATGATCCAGACTTGCTATCATTTAAACGGACTGCTTTTTTTAAACTTATAAAAACTCTGAATTTCAAGCATGTTAAACGGGGTCGCGATAGTGCGTTGATAGATAGGGACGAAATAATTCTCTGGAGAAGAGACTACTTAAGAACTATAAGGAGATGTAGAAATGAAAACAAAAACATTTATGACCTTGACGAAACATGGGTAAATGCAGGACATACAACTTCACACGTGTGGAAGGATGAGACTATAAAATCCTCTCGTCAGGCATTTCTTGCGGGATTGTCACCAGGATTAAAAAATCCTTCTGGTAAAGGCAAACGCCTTATTATTACTCACATTGGAAGTGAGACAGGGTTTGTTGATGGTGGCCTGTGGGTTTTTGAGTCAAAAAAAACTAACGACTATCACGAAGAGATGAATGCCGACAATTTTGAAAAATGGTTCAATAATATAGAGAAAACCCCAACAACGTCATGGAGAAAAGACCTAATTAAAGAATGGCTATCATCCAAAAATATTAGCTTTGAAGAAGGTATGCTAAAAAAGGAATTATTGCAAATAGTTAAACAGCATAAACCAGCATATGATTTATATGTTGTAGACGAGATGGCTAAGGCGCATAATAAAACAATTATTCACCTTCCCCCATATCATTGTGAACTGAATCCAATTGAAATGATATGGGCGGACACAAAAAATTATGTGGCATCAAAGAATACTTCATTTCAATTTTCAGACATCAAACCACTTTTTAATGAAACTATAGGTAGAGTTATTGCAGAAACGTGGAAGAAATGTGTGCTGCATGAAAAAGTAGAGAAAACATTTTGGGAACTTGATAATATAATTGAATCAGATATAGAGCCGATAATTATAAATGTAAATGAAAGTGAAAGTGGCAGTGATGAATTCTGTGATCTTTCTTCAGATAATTAATGATAAGTGGACATAACACTGGATTTTATTTGTTAAATTGAATATACTATATATAAAATATATATTTACATTTTTCTCATAAACATAAACATTATTGCATATTTTGTTGAAGAACTTGGAATTGAGATAATTAAAATATTTAGTTAATAGTGACGTCATAATATGGCAACCAGAACAGGTGAGAGGGGTAAACCTGACATATTCCTACAAAAGTTTTTACAAAATCAAAGTGTTTTCCCTAAATATTTTTTTATAGAAAACTATTTGAAAATCTTTTATACATTACCTTTAGCATTACCAAAAACCAGAATATTAGTTGTTAGAAGAATAATTATTACTTTTACTACTTTACTAAAGAATGATTAAATTAAAATGTGGTTGCAATGGTTGTATTTGAAATTAATTTTTTATATTTTTTTAAAAAGAAGACAAAATTATAGTTATTATCATAGTAAATCATTAATTATTATTATTAGTATATTTCTAATAATGTTACGCAGGATGGCTCTTGTGAATTAAGCATCTGTTAGTTCACGTGAACAGTGCATGCATTTATTTTGACGCGCTCTCCGGACTTTGTGAACATACTTTAATTTGCCATTTTTTTAAGGGATGCGATGTATCACTCGCATCCATGTATGCTACGCCCCTGGAGGAATCTTGTCAGCAACTTGTGTAGATAGATATATTCACTAATCGTAATGTAAATAAATTACATCATTCCAGTCAATAAATTAGTAATACCGTATTATACTTTATAGTTAATGTTATAAACATACTTTTATTATACTTACAATCTTGTCATAGTACTGTATCTAGCATTGTAGTAGGTAGAAGTGTATATCTAGAAAGAATTGCGGTCTTGAGATAAATTCCATTAAAATACATTTGTTTCGTGTGATATGAAACCGCAGCTCAATGTTTCTAGAGCAAATTGAATGTATGATTTTAGTATTTATTTATATACCTATATATTCTTATGTTTGCAGATTGCAGTAGGAATAGGCCTTATATGGAATGCAACGTACAACGTCAAAGATAGAAAGGAAATTTGTATAGCTAATAAAATTAATAACTTTACTATAATTGGGATATTCGTGGTAACGGTGGTAAATGTGTTCATCTCTGCGTTTGGGGTTGCTAATCCTGCAGGAACGTAACTTGAAGATATTTTGGACTGATTAGTGACACGTCGATTTACGAATTAATATGAGGTCTATTTTACAATGTATCGAATTGATTGAACAATAAAACTGTTTCTTCCTTTACACTGCTTCGTGTTTTGAGATGTGACATACCTATGTAAATAATATTTTAAATATTGCTGACTGAATTTTACCTATATTATGTATCTCAGTTTATTATTTTTAATATATTGTAGATATTGACAATTTTTATTCTAGTCAAGAGAAATATATTTTTACAGATGGATATACTCATATAACAATCATATTTGCCGAATATTTATAGGAAAGAACGTGTTTTATTAGTAGAATATTTCTAAATCTGTGATAATTATAAGACATTTTATTTTATATACAAGCAAGTAGACAAATAGAAATAAACAATTAAATAAGAGAAATAAAGAATTAAGAAAGATATAAACATTAAAAGTAAACAATTAGAATACATTTAAATAAAGACTTTAAATTAGACAAATTTTATGTCAACCTGATGTTCTTATGTCAATAATTAGTAATTAATAACCTTAAATAATCAACAAGGAAACTTACAATTTAATACGAATTTAATGTTTCTCATTATACTATTAATGTTTACTAACAAAGTGATATTTGTCTTGAATAGTGGTAACATAATTATTCAAAAAATAATATATATAAATAATTTAATAATATTATTATTTATATATATGATTTATATACATGAACAAAAAAGTATATGCTTCCTGGATTTATAGTATACTGAAAAAATATTGTATTGTATTTAAATTATTGTTTTTGGATATAGGTGTTTTTGATTTTTTTATTACTTTTATCATTTTATCATTTCAATAAACATATTGTAATACTAAAATAGATAACTTAAAAATATATTTTTAAATTATTTTCAGTAAGGATGTAGAGAACATTAGGTATACATTTATAATATTTTTACCAATAATATTTTTATTTTTATATGTTAACATTTTGTATGTTGATATTATTAAAATAAAATAAACGTATTAATAACAATAACGAGTGCTAAGTTGTAATTTTTGTACGTTGTAACATGGAAATTTAAGATTAATTTTCCAAGACAATTTTTGTTTGTACATATTTATGTCAATATGATCTTAAATGAAAAGACATGGACCAATAAAATATGAAAAGTCAGTTGGTCTTAAATTATGTTTCTCAATATTATATTTATATCGTGTCATATTTAGTAGATTTAATATAGTTATTTTGCAGTTATTAGGTGATTCACATATTGTACTCATATGTATATTGTACATTTTATTATATCTTGTTTTCTATTAAAAAAATGTTACGTTCAATATTTTATTTTATCTAAAAGACGATTTGTTTCTTATATTTTCTGTTATACATTAATATGTAAATAATTTTTAATCAACATGTGGAGTACAGTAATCTGATGTGGGCACATTTCAAATAATTAATTTTGGTTTTATAAATACAAAGTACCTTACCAACCTATTTTACAAATATGTTTATAATATAGTGATACTATATACTCATATACTATTTTTGTGTTAATGCTCATTGTATGCATACCTTTTGTACTGCTTTAAAATAAAGTGCTTAATGTTTAGACAGTATGTAAACATTTATTCTGGTATAAAAAATTAAATTTTGAAGATAATTTTTTTGTTGGTATATTATTTTAACCGAAATGAATCGATGTGATTTTGAATGAAAAGAATGGAATGGCGCAATATGGAATGTCAATTGATCTGAGATAATATTTCCCAATGTCTACATTGCGATACTCATTGTAATACAGTTGTTTTCCTGTTATTATAAATAATTCATATTACAATTCAACTGTATACTTAAAAAAGAGAAAGAAGATCTTTGTGACTATGTGTGTAAAGCTATAAAATCTAACGTTATGTAAAATAGGCGTATCGAGCGAGGATGTCAATTATTGTTATTATCTCAGGAAAAAACGTAGGTGCTGATAAGAAAGATCGACCAACTGTTATTGTGTTTGCCAATAAATGGAAAGAGATTATGTTTATAGATGAAAGGAAAATCTTAAAGGCTTCTTAAAAATCTTAAATTTTGTGATTAGTGAAATGCTTACGGTAAAAAAACAAAAGTTGTTTTTAAAAGTTTTTAACCGATATAAAACTTAAATATATGACATATATGTTACGGAGGCGTCAAGGAAAAAAGTAATAAGTAAATGTAATTTTAATTTCATGCCTTTATTTGAGTTATATTTTTGTATAGCATTAATTAATTATTAATTTAATGTGCAATTCTCTTATTTAAACTTATTGATTAATTTACTGGTTTTATCTTATTAAGTTAAAATTAATACTGCATTTGTAGCGTATTTAAATAAGAAATTGTTTAACTCAGTTAATTGCTATCCAAACTAACTCATCGTGTATAAAGTATTTGTGTTTTGTCATAAAATTTGGAATTCTTTTATGAAGTAATTATATTCCGTGTTTTGTGAGACTGCATCTAGCAAAATCTATATGTATTGACTTCTTTGGATAGCTGCACTTGCTTCATTAGGATGATTTTTTTGCATAATGTTGTAGTATTGAATATATATGGTTTGTATAATGGTTCTTTGCGTGTGCATCACAGGTAACAATCGTATGAATCAATCAATCGACATTTTTTACAGTGTCGTGCCGAAAACACATTTTAGGGCAACAGTTAGTACAATACAAATCAGTCAACCTATGACAGAGTAATGAAAAGGTTCTCCACAAAAACATTCAATGGAAGTGATATTTCCATCAAAATAAATGAAATAAATTCAACAAAAATCAAAATAAATGAAACAAAAATGAAATAAATTTTACAGAAATATTGAGACGTAAATGAATCAATTTATACAATAAAGCTAAGACGTGATTTCATAATTGCATTTTGTTCGGCAAATTATTAACTGTCTATGCCGTACGTAGTTGATCGAAACATATGTCGCTAGACATACGTGCCGGTAATTGTGGCATATTGATAACAAATGCGAGTGATGTAGCATGTGATCCGTGCGTCGTCACTAAATCGATACACGAGCAAAGATCCATTATACAAACCGTAACTATAAAATAGTAACATTCTGTTTGTTCTTTTCTTGTATTTTTTGCGCTATAATTGTTTACATAAATAAACTGTCAACATATTTAGATGGTAATAGAATTAAATTGTGCTAACTGGAATGTAAGATCACATTTAGGTCACTTTAATGACGTGAAAAAACAATTTTGTTACTTGTGTTAATTTTTCTGTCAATAAAGGCGTTTATTATTATTATATTTTGTTTGTTTGAAAGAGACTGTTTAGAAAATTATTTTTTAATAGACATTTAGCAGTAATTAAAAATCTTTAACGTCCTTAATTGTCGAAGATATTACGTTAATGCAAATGTTTTAACACATAATTACATTTAAATAACATTTTTTCTCGTAACATGGTTTGATTTAGTTTAAATCGCTTTTGAATTAGAAAGCTTCTGTTTTTTAATATTCTCTTGATGTTATCGAATATATTCTTAATTATTAGAAATATTATAATACTTGTACTTTTTGCAGAAAGAACGTTCAGTACTTTTTACATTGATCTGAAGAAATTTTAGTTTTCTTTTACATTGCCAATATAGGTATATTTAATTTATCTGTCATCCTATTCTTCCTACCTAAATTACAAAATATGAAGTCCTGGATATTAGATACCATATGTTAGTAATACGAGGGGTACCCAAACGAAGAAAAATAATTTATCTATATTGCTTTAAATTTAAGATAACATCTTGAAAACAGACTGCCCATTAGATTATATGTACTTGTGCTGTTAAGTTCCTTCAGCGATTTTTTCTTAACCTCGTCTACGCCCTGAAAACGATTTTCCTTTTTTCCGATTTTTATTTATTCCTGGGAATAAGAAAAAGTTACAGAGGACTAGTAACGGAGGTGTGAAACCGTTGTCATGCCGTTTTTTTTGACAAAAACTGGTTGATTTTCAACGTTGTGTGGGCAGGGGCGTTGTTATGAAGAAACCAGTCCCCCGATTTCCACAATTCAGGTCGTCTTTTTCTCACTGCTTCGGAAATAGTTTTAGCACTTTCAAATAGTAATTTTGATTCATTATGATGCCCTGAGGAACAAATTCAACATGAATGTCTCCTTTGATGCCGAAAAAACAAACCATCATGGACTTTACATTTGATTTCACTTGATATGCTCTTGGTCTGAGCGATGAAGGTGTCTTCCACTTCCTAGAATGCTGTTTTATTTCAGGGTCATAGCAACAACACCTCTACAAACAGTGGGTCTTAGTCATAGCCGTAATACTAAAATTCATCTCCTATGATCATTCGATCAGGATCATTCGGTGCCTGTTCTTTCAATTGCTGTCACACTCTTAGACGATGGTTCTCCCTGGTCATCGGAAATCAGTCGTGGTTCAAACTTTGCTGGGACACGTCTCATGTTCAAATCGTCAGTTAGGATTCTTTGGCATAAATTCCAGGAAATTCCAATGATTTTGGTTCGATTCGTCGATTGTTTTGTGACGATCGAACATGACGGCATCGCGCACTTTTTACACTCACTTGTCTACAGAAAATAATTCTTGTTTCTTTTTTAAGTACCCCTTCGTATATTTTCAACATAATTATTGCAATAAATAAATATATAAATTATACACCATGAGTTATAACGTGAAGACTACAATAATTGCATAAAAAAACCAAAAATTATAGTTATTGGTACTTATCAGGAGATATTAAATTAAGAACTATGTACACTTGCATAATCATGTAGTGTGTCTCAAAAGTACATATTTTTTGTGTTGTTTAATTCATTTAATTGTTGAATAAATGTTGCCAGTTTTAAGAATCCTATCTACTTTCTTTGGTAATTGGTAACATATATTAGCAGTTATTGATCCTATTTCTGTTTAAAAGACGAAGAGTATTTAATGATTTATCAGTGTGAACTTAGAAGAACAACTTTGAAGAATCGAAAAATGCAAAGGCTCATTAATTGCCGTTAATTATCCGTTAATTAATCGTGAAAGTTATAATTTAACTGTTCTTCAATTTTAAAAAATTTTGAGTGTTCTGATAACTTCACATGAAGTTAGCAGAACATCTGTCAACATTTTTTTTTTGCTAAAAGTAAGTATATAGGAAATTGCCGCTAATTATCCGTTAATTAATCGTGAAAGTTATAAATTAACTGTTCTTCAATTTTAAATAATATTGAGTGTTCTGCTAACTTCACATGAAGTTAGCAGAACATCCGTCAAATTTTATTTTTGTTAAAAGTAAGTATATAGGAAATTACTGCTTTTTAACTGTAAACAAATGGTATAAACGAAATTTGAAAAAAAAAAAATTTCAATATTAATAAGTCAAAACTGGAACGAAAGAAACTAGATAAACACGAAAGAAAACTGATAATTTACATCTTCACGAAAGACCAGAGCATGAATTAATTAAGATGAAAAGCTGTTCTGTTAAGTTACGGACAACAAAATCCAAAAATCTGAAAAAAATTTAAAAATGTGACCCGGCGAAGATGTCACGATTAATTTAAAGAAGGCAAACGGTAAATTCCTGAAAGGAAACTAATCTCCATAAGACATTGTAAAACGAGATTAATGGCTGTTCTGATAACTTTCCACGGGGAAAATCCAATAATCGGAATAAAAAATTGCAAAATTATCACGGCAAATCCGAAGACTTCACGATTAATTAAAAGAACGCGAACGGTAAATTCCTGAAGAAAGACTGACCACCATAAGTCCTCCTTAAACAAAATTCATGACTGTACTACTAAGTTCACAGAAAGAAAATGCATAAATCATAATAAAATATTGCAAAAGTACCACGGCGAATTCGAAGACATCACGATTAATTAAAATAACGTGAACGGTAAATTTCTGAATGAAAAATGACCCCCTTAAGTCCCCTCTAAACGAGATTCATAGCTGTTCTGCTTTCACAGAAAAACATCCATAAAACATAATTAAATATTGCAAAACTATCACGGTGAATTCGAAGATATCACGATTAATTAAAAGAACCCGAACGGTAAATTCCTGAATGAAAACTGATCCCCATTAGCTTTCTTCAAACAAGATTCATGGCTGTTCTGCTAAGTTCACATACAAAAATGTATAAATCATAATAGAATATTGCAAAGTTAACACGGCGAATTCGAATACATCACGATTAATTAAAAGAATTCAAACGGTAAATTCCTGAACGAAAATGACACCCATAAGTCCTTTTTAAACAAGATTCATGGCTGTTCTGCCAACTTCACAGAAAAAACATCCATAAAACATAATAAAGCATTGCAAAATTATCACGGCGAATTCGAAGACATCACGATTAATTAAAAGAACGCGAACGGTAAATTCCTGAACGAAGAATGACCCCCATAAGTTTTTTTTTTAAACGAGATTCATGGCTGCTCTGCTATGTTCACAGAAATATACAGCCATAAAACATTGCAAAATTATCATGACGAATTCGAAGATATCACGATTAATTAAAAAAACACGAACGGTAAATTCTTGAACAAAAACTGACCCCTATAAGCCTTTTTCAAACGAGATTCATGGCTGTTTTGCTAAGTTCACAGAAAAAAATACATAAAACATAATACAATATTGCAAATTTAACACGGCGAATTCGAAGACATCGAAGACAAAATTGAAGAACGGTTAAATTATAACTTTCACGATTAATTAACGGTTAATTAGCGGCAATTTCCTATATACTTACTTTTAACAAAAAAATTGTTTTGACATATGTTCTGCTAACTTCATGTGAAGTTAGCAGAACACTCAATTTTTTTTAAAATTGAAGAACGGTTAAATTATAACTTTCACGATTAATTAACGGTTAATTAACGGCAATTAATGAGCCTATGCATTTTTCGATTCTTCAAAGCTGTTCTGCTAAGTTCATACTAATCGCAAAATCCAAATTTAGAAAAAGAAGTAAGTAAAAATCTGGATTACATTCTATACTTAATACTTGGAATGTACAATCCTATTTAAAAATTATGAGCTGTTTTGACAGTATTCAACGATTAAATATGTACTTAGTTACCTAAAGGTAGTTTTCAAAGAAAATTAAGAATGCGAATAATTAGAAGAGTCAATTAAAGCTTATCTACTATATACCTTCAAATCAGACTCTTAGAGATTTATTTTTAGTCGTTCTCCTTAATAAAAATATTTATTCAATTCGCAATGGGTTTTTATTAAATTTGACCGTATAAATGTGACAAGATATTTGATCTACTATGATCGAATAATTCGAATATACATTATAAATAATTTCAAGGTAGCCAACATCAGTGGATTGGCATTTGGGATTTTAGTCAACCGTCCATAATTTAGGGAAGTCTACGCATTGGTGACATTTTGTAATAGGTACTTATAATTTTTTAGCTTTGTAGTTATATTACCAGTAAAACATCTTATTGTTTTTGACATATGATAGAGTAAATAGGGGAAACTGGGGAAGTTTAATCGTTGGACTGCCCAACTTTATTTACTTTTAAGTTTATCTTATTAGTTTGCGACAATATAATTTTATTTGTTGTCTTATTATCAGGTAGGAAATATCTTAGTATTATTAATTTACATAATAATATTGCTAGATGATCATTTGACAAAAATAAATATAAATGTAAATATTTAGAAATTCATTTAATAAGCAGCAGTAATCTATTGAAATTTCGTAAAGAAGTTTGTAAGATATAAATTGTTAAACATGTCGCTATTACAAGCTCTTATGAATACGAAAAGTGTCTTTGTGACTTTAATAGTGCATTTACTTTTCATGGAAAAACATAATATGAAAGAAAGAATTCTTGATATCCAAAATATAATGAGAAAGATTACTATATGAAATTTAGATTATACAGATTTAAACTTTAAGAAACTGAGACAGTTATTATGTTTAACAAGAATAAAATGTAAATCCTAGTGTGTATGAATACTTAAATAAATACTTACAAATGATTAGCGATTAATAAGGTAGTAACGAATTGGAGTTATGAGTCATAACATAACTATTTAACTACTACTACTTTTATTAAGTAATAATATTAATAAGTATTAAGTAATAATAACTACTATTATTAAGTAATAAACATTTATATCGACTTCAAATAACTTTGCCTGTTTGTATAGTTGCTTATATAGTCATTATAAACCAATCATGTAGGAATAACTATTAATATGATAGTGAAATAGTAAATTACAGAATACAAAAGTAAACCTATATTGTTAAATTTAGTTTATATTGTTAAATGAATCTTTCATTCTATATAATACACCAATATATAATGCTGAAACTACTTCGAATACATTTGATAACTTCAAAGCTGATGCAACCAATCAAAACTAATGGTTTTGATTTTATCATATTTTTACCTATGATGCATTTGTAATTCATGGTCTTTCGAGTATAATTTTGTGAATAAATGATGAATTTATGACGATAATTATAATCTCTTTCTTGCTTCCAAATAAACTATATATTTATTTTCAACGGGAAATAAATTGTCCAAAATGTATGTTTTGGGTAATTGTCAATCTTACTGAACGAGCAAAATCTAGGGAAGGAGAATAAATGAATAGACATTATTATAAAGTGACACACTGATGAATGACAAGTTCCAGTTTAAGTGGTTTTATGTCCAAGTAATGGTTGCTGATATAATCCACCACTTTCGAGAAGATGAAAAACGAGAAACATGTTAATGACATCGATAAAAAGATAGTAAGACAAAACATTAAATAAACCACACCTGGAGCGTCCAATATATTAGAATTATAAAGTTTAGTTGGCTAATTAGAGAGTTTTATACCAAATTATAATATCGCCAGTAAGCTAATTGAATACTCTAGTTAACTTGCTACTTTGTTCATAGTGTTTATTACTTCCTTTATTTATAGGTATTAATTACGCTGGGGAATATATTTTTTGTTATTCACTGTTGCAGGAGATTTTTAACTGATTTTAGTAATATTTTCGTCATTTTAAATTTGGAATCTGTTTTTCACTACATATCTGGTTTCCATGCGATTTGATATTGAATATAGAGCGTATGATATTAACCTTATGATGCATCACCTATCCTATAACTTCTGCTAAATGCTTCGTTTATTATTAGCATTAGTTCTTAATTTATTAACATCCTTTTTGCACTACTCACAGTCTTAAATGTGAAATAGTTTCATTAAAAAAACTCTATTAGTACTCCATTTTTACTCAACACGCACATCTGTGGTGTGGTCTGTGCGTAAGCAGCTTTCTGCTTGTTAATAATCTTTAAAATAACCTTTTTTCATGTGAATATTTTCTTACATTTCTATGAGTGTCAAGCTCCATTTCCTGTATAGTCACCTTCATCAGTTTCTAGAGAACCTTGGGGCTGTAAGTAACGACAAATAGGGGGAGCGTTTCCATTAAGACCTTTTGACGATGGAACGCCAATATTAATTGGCAGGAGTAATGGCCTTGATGGGTTTTGTCGGGAAGTCGAACGAGATTACCTCTCTTTACTCGCCCATTATGTAGATCGGGACCGTCGTACGAAGGTAGGCCGAGGTAGGTCTTTGTTTCCGCTTTCGCGATTTTCTACGCGAGAGGCAAATGCCGCTCGCAAACAAGACCGGCAGTGCCGGTGGCGCGACTGGCAGCGGTTTGCTCCCCTCGACCTCCTTTGGTCTGACGCCTTTAAGCCTAGCTGGCAGGGACTTCTCGGCTTTTTCTTAATCTTTGGTCGCCTTGTTTTGCCGCATCGCTTCGCCAGTTGACGATGGAAGAACACTATCAAGGACAAGGAGATATATGAGATTGCTCTGAGAAGGCCTACAGGCGCAAGAGCTACAAGCCTAAATTTTTGCCCGAATATTAGTATTTAAATTTTCATCAGTTCAAAATCAGTTGTTACGAATCACATATTATTTATCTCATTTATGTTGAAATGTTAAAATATGTATACGTTAATTTAAAGTAAAAATCATTTGTATCTACCCATATTTGAATATGCGTATTTTATTTTATGTAACTCCTTTTTTTTTGCTATCATGTTATTAAAAGAGGATATAAATTTCGCAAAAGTGAAAATGTCGAACTGATAAAAATGTAGATCAAAGCTACCTACAGATTTGAACTTAGCACTTTCAAATTAGGTAAGAACAAGTATAGTAATAAATGCAACAACATTTTTGTTTCCCAGTGGAAGTAAAAGTATACAACAGAGCAATTTTACTTTTCAACAATTTTGTCATTTGGAATAATTAATCCACTAGTAATTCTTCCTTTCATTTGAAAACTCTATTAACTTCAATGAATTATATAACTTGCCTAAAATAACTTGATTTGATTTCGTATCAATACGTATATAACATTTTAAGTAAATTATTAAATTATTGCTTAGTATTTCTAATTCCCACTCTCTCCTAAAGATATTCGAGTATACAATTAAATAAATCAAACAGTTACATACTTCATTCATATCAGCTGTTAATCAGTTTGTTTATTTTATTTAGTTCACAACTCTCTTCATAATAATGGCTTTAAAATTATTAAGAATACAGAAATTATTTAAACATTTTTCCAAATCTAATATTGTCGCCAATAGAGAAGTTTCGCAATATCTTCCTATAGATGAACATATTTTTGGTCTGACGCATGAACAAATTCAAGTAAGTTGTTGATAAACACATTTCATTGGTTCTAAAATATAAACAAACTAAAGTAACGTTTAGCTTAGGGATACAGTCTTTAATTTTACACAAAATGAACTAGCTCCGTTTGCGAATGAGATTGATAAACTAAACACCTTTGATGATTTAAGAAATTTTTGGAAGAAGCTTGGAAATTTAGGAACCTTAGGTGAGTACCAAATACATATATTATTATATATTATGCTCATAAAATGTACGACTATTTACTTACCCTTTCACTGATGTGCGAAATTTTAAAGTGGTATAAAAAGTATGCAAAACAAAATTAATATGATTTATAAAATTATATTCTATTTTATTAGTATAATTTTATATTTTATAAAAACGATGTGTTATTGTTTTTTTCCAAGTGACGCAGAACACTTGTGAAACAACGCAGAAAAAATATGTTTTTAATTGAAAACATGTAGGTATTTTTATATTTAAAAGAAATAAATCTTATAAATAGGAGAAGTTACATCATGAAACATTACATCATGTTTTTGCAACATATATTTTAATCAATAGATACATATACTTTTTACGTCAGTAATAAATTTAAATTTACCACCACTAAAATTTGAGCTAGCCTTTTCATCTTTTAAAGCAAACAAAGTTTAAAATGAAGCTCTTGTGCAATCCTCAACGTATTTTTTATGCTATTGCTTATTAATGTCACCTAATATCATTGACCGTTGGATTTAGAGCAGCCCTTAGATCAATAAATTGTTAAATTCAAAACAAAGCCTAGTCATCAACTTCAGCCGCAACGGTCCATTTTTAGTACTAACGAACTTATTGTGGTAGGTTATAGTGTATATATAATTATATCAGCATCAACTCAGGACGTTTCACATCGATATTGGAACACTCATGTCGCCGTTACATCGGAATGCGTAAACAACCCTCGTCGTTTAGATAAGATTTATACTTAAGCCCAGAGTAGATAATAGTTTAGTCAGTTTCTCACATGTATTATATGGTTTCGCTTGTCGTCTTTTTACTTTAATATATACATATAGCTCTTATTAGTATTACTACTCGTACGGAAACTATTTTATTTACTCACTAGTTTTATTCCTTAAATTTTATTAACTATGTGCCAGGGTCCAATTACAAGAGGAATTGTGTTTTAAACTTTTTTTGAGGATTTTTGTATGCATAAAATAAGTATAAAAATACATAAACAAAACAAAATAGGTATAAATAAAAAAATCGTAAAAACCTGATAAAAATATTTATAAACCCAGTGGCGTTGCTTTTAATTAGTCACAAAGAAAATGTGAGCAAGGTCAATATTGTAATTACTGCTCTATAATCGGTATCTGCAGTTTATCACTTTTATCAGTAATAGTGGTTCTATCAATTAGGTTTTATATTAAAGAATAATTATTTGAATGCCACGTAATCCAGGTTTATTTACATTTAGGTGCTCCTCTTGTGGGCATTCTACATGTACTGGATTGGATTCGGTTTATATTATGTATATTCAGTTTATACAGTGGCGGACTAAGCCCATCGGAGGCCCGGGGCGGCAAAACTAAATGTAAATGAAAATTTTGTATTTGTACATTTTGTAAATATCAATAGCCCTGATGATAGGTACATACCTACGATTTTGCATACGTACGGGGCTTCCAACTTTAAATTGCCTCTTACTTACTGAACGTATTTTGGTCTTGTTTGGGATTTGAAAGGATTTCTCGAGATTTGGTGGCCCCCCAGTTGGCGGGGCGCGACCTCCAACCCCCCCGTCTGCCATTGGGTTTATATTTATATTTTAGTTATGGATGTCAGTTTAATTTGATGTAATAATTTTAATTACAACACAGGGTATTTCACACATTGGTTCGTTAAAATTATTTCATGGTTCAATATACATAAAATTATTACAATTTGATGTTATTAATGAATCTTAACGTTTGTTTGAATGTTCGTTATTTTAATTTCAAGGTCTTTAGACTTCTTGTTATACCTGATTTGCTTATTAACTTCCTTATTTTAAATGGAACAGTTTTGACTTTGTTAAGGAGTTCCTATACCTATCTTTGAATTATTTGCATTTAGTTGTCAAAATTTATAGTAGTACTACATTATTCAAAAATCAAAAGTCAAAAATCTTAACTAGAATAGTGCAGAAGAGGATGGAAAATAGAGCGGAGGAAATACTAGGAGAAGACCAATTCGGGTTTAGGCGAAATAGGGGAACTCGCGAAGCTATTCTGGCGCTAAGAGTAATGTTAGAGAAAGCAATAGAAAAAGCAAAGAACGCTTATATAGGATTTGTAGATTTAGAAAAAGCTTTTGATAACGTAAGATGGGAAAAAATGTTCGAGATACTAAAGAACGCGGGAATGAAGTATAGAGATAGGAGAGTAGTACACAATCTATACAAAGAGCAAACTGCTGTTATAGAAGTAGAAGGCGAAAAAAGGGAAGTAGATATTAGGAAAGGAGTAAGACAAGGATGTACGCTATCACCACTAATTTTTAATCTGTACATCGAAGAGGCGATTAATGTGGTAAAACATAGAGTGGATTTCGGGATTAAAGTACAGGGACAGAAACTAAAAATGCTGAGATTCGCGGATGATATAGCAGTATTAGCATCTAGTAAGGAGGAATTAGAATCGGCATTGAACGAAATGGAGGCAGTGTTGACAGAGGAATACGGAATGAGGGTGAATAAAAACAAAACTAAAGTGTTAGTGTGCAGAGGGCGCGAGAGCAGAGCAAAAACGAAAGTACAAATTAATAATGAAAGATTGGAGGAAGTTAAAGACTTCACTTATTTAGGAAGTAAAATAAATTGGGATGGAAGAAGCGATAAAGACATAAAACAAAGAATAGCGCAGGGTCGAGTAGCTTTTAACAAAAAGAAAGCACTTTTATGCTCGGGAGTAATAAACTTAGAAACAAGGAAGAGATTTTTGAAAACATATGTATGGAGCACGGCATTATACGGTTGCGAAACCTGGACGGTAGGGGAAGCAAGTAGGAAGAAATTAGAAGCTTTTGAGATGTGGTGTTACCGAAGAATGATTAAAATACCATGGACTGATAGGGTTAGAAACGAAGAAGTATTGGAGAAAGTCGGCGAGAAAAGAAATATGTGGAAAAACATAAGGATGAGAAGAGATAGAATGGTAGGCCACTTGCTGAGACATGGGGGAATAGTCCGCGATATTTTGGAGGCAGAAATAGGAGTGAAGAACGACAGAGGTAGGCCTAGATTAGACTACTGCTCGCAAATAGTAAGGGATGTAGGTTGTAGCACAATTAGCGAAATGCGTAGGTTAGCACAAGATAGGAGAAGCTGGAGGTTAGCGTCCAACCAGTCTTAGGACTGATGACCTAATGATGATGATACATTATTCAAACTAATTTTTCAATTAACAAAAGCAACTGTGTCACAATTCTTCTGTTAAAAGTATTAACCCAAGTACAAAATATTTACTTATAGCACAAACGTTATATTTTGTTATACAGGGTAGGCATACCATCATCGTAAATTTAGAAACACAAACACCAAGAACTATTTTTTTTAATGGAAATGTATATATTTATCACTATATGTGTTATTCTACGTTATATTATTTTGTTATACTATTTTATTATATTATTTAGTTATACATGTTCCTATACATATCTCTAACGGTATTTTTATTAACGTTATGTTTAAGGAAGTTAGGTATTTCCCTTTCGGCTTTTGGATATTTGAGTTGATTTATGATTTTATGGAAGAAATACTGACAAGTAATAATTGTTTCGATAAAATAATTCCTGGTAATAAATAATTACGGTTGTTTCGTTGGGATCAGTTAGTCGTTATATACACTTGAGAGCAAAACAATCGACTCAGCAACATGCTCCAACTTTGAGAGAATATGTACCCTCTCCAGTACCATTTGAAGTAAAGTTCAATGAACTGTTTGAAAGTATAAAAACAGTTGTTTCAAATGATACCGCTTCGATTGGAATAAGACCTGTTCTGACAAAGTTATGAGCCGAACAACATGTGTAACACAAAAAAGTTGAAACGGAAAGGGTGAATAAGAAACGAAAAAGAAAATAATCCTCAGTTGAAATGCATTTAATTTTTTTTTCAATACTTGGTGTTGCCACCTCTTCTTCTAATAACATTTTCTATTACGCATAGATCGGATAACTTTTCTTATGCTGTCTTGAGGGATTGCTTCCCACTCTTCAACCAACGCAGTTCTCAGTTCCACTACGCCCTCTGGTGCAGGATTTCTTGCCCCAACTCTTCGCTTAAGTTCGTCCTAAACGTTTTCAATCGGATTCAAGTGCGGGCTCATCGGAGTCTAATCCATTTTCCATATACCGATGTCAGCCAGGTAGGTAGTAGTCACTCGCGCAGTGTGGCAGCGAGCATTATCATGCATTATCATGAAGTCCTCACCAACAAATCCCGCATATGGAACAACATGTTCCTCCAGAATATCCCTGATATAGCGGTCCGCTGTTAATTCTCCTTCACGTCCTCCACGGCACGAAAACCAACTCAGTTTTTCCGTGCATGGAAATGCCCGCCCAGAACATGTAAGAGCCACCTCCATACGCAACAGTTTCTTGAATACAGCATTGAGCAAATCGATCTCCTGGTCTTCTATAGACCCGACGTCTTTTATCGTTATCATGCAGGCACATCCTGGACTCGTCTGTGAATAATATCTGACTCCATTGACCGTGGTCCCAAAAGAGATGTTCACAAGCAAATTCCAATTGTCTTTGCTTTTGGACTGCAGTCAGTTTGGGACCTGTAGCTGCCTTTTTTGGGATCAACTTGGCTGCCTTCAATCTTTGTCTCACTGTCCAAGCGCTAGGAACCACATCTCTGGCCTCCCTCAGCATTTGTGTGAGGTCAACACCAGTCAAATGTCATTTCCGAGAGATCTTAACACAATAAATCGATCGTCCCTCTTCGTTGTCACGCGTTTACTACCGCCTCCTGGCCGGCGGACGTAGCTACCGGTTTCTCGGTACCGACGATACCACATCAAATTCAGTCGATTTGCCACGGCTCTGACTGAGACCCTCTCTCAACAAAGCAATTACCTGGGTTACTTCGGCAGCTGTGGCATCCATTTTCTTGTAAATCCTTCGAGCACATACGCATACGTTAACTTCAAATTAGGGAATGGAGACGAATACCAGGCTGCAAGCGCCCTCTATGTCTGTCATAATCGTCGCGCATGCACATTCCAATTAACAAGGTTTTATGTTACACATGTTGTTCGGCTCATAACTTTGTCAGAACAGGTCCGATTCCAATCGAAGTGATTGATATCATTTGAAACAACTGTTTTTAAACTTTCAAACAGTTCATTGAACTTTACTCCAAATGGTACTAGAGAGAGTACATATTCTCTCAAAGTTGGAGCATGTTGCTGAGTCGATTGTTTTGCTCTCAAGTGTATATATTCTTTATGTCGATTTTGTGTGTCATTCAAAATAGGGCAAAATGACACAACTCAATAAAGTTACAATGGAATTTAAGATAAATTTTAAATTTGCTTCAAATCAGATTAATAACTAAGTTTACAGGAATCGTTTTAAATTATTACTTTTTGTAACCTAGTAATGTTGGCCTTAGCCTACTTGGTAGATTAATACAAGAAAACTCTTCAATTTTAACTTTCGTTAGGTCTGGAGGTGAGTTATGTCGTTTCTGAATATTTGATATTCTAACTTTTTGACTTACGACACTCTTAATATTCTTTTATTGTTTCAATGAACTGATATAGAAATGTACTAAAGGTAAATAAATACAGTAACAAAAAATGACAAAAAAACCTATATTATAATAATAATTACAACAAGAAGAAGATATAAATCAAGTATTTTTAATACAAGTATGAGCTTGATTGTAAGAAAAAAAGACCTAGCACATTAACAAGTACAGAAGCCTTAAACTAATCGAAGGCATCAAGGCAAAATATCAACATATTCAATAAGATTTTACAAACTTTCAAAAACATTAGCACAGAACCTGTTGATATGATTTAAATTTAGTAACGATCAAAGATCTTTTTTTTTTAACTATAATATTTATTTTTTTTTGTAAACGGGCTTTAAAACAGGGACACCTTGAATTAGTCCAATACTTCTGCTTGTTATAATAATCTCTTGGTATTCATCGACAGCATACGTTTTCTTTATAAATAATGACAATTTTTTGTCATTTTTTGTTTTGAGAGAAAGTTGTCATTTTGCGTAGCGTATTTGCGATATAGTTTACTTCAATTTGACATAATTAGATTGGACACTTTTGTCACCACGAACTCCTTACGTCATCACAAAACTTTTCATGGCTTTCTTAATTATTTATGGTGGTATCTTTCTAACCTCGCATCTATTCAGATTTCTAAATTAGTCGAATTCGGATTATATAAGGGGCAGAGTAGACAAAGACAAACTCAGGCCATCGTATCAACCCATTGTACTGTCTCCCTTGGAGCCCCCATTTTAACACCGATCTCACTCCTTCAGTTATTTCATGGCGTGGATGTATTGAAGACGGATATTGGGTGGTAGTCGATGTCGATTGGTTGTAGGTAGCTCCTTGGGATATGTTTCGCAGTCTCATCTTCCAGAATACATTCCCTACGCATCGGATCATTAATATAGGTCATAATCTGGAGACGATTCTTGAGCTTGAAATGTTCCATCAGAGTTTCTATTATAGTTCGTAAATTTGCACGAAACATATTTCAAGTAGTAATTCGCTGTGCTAATCTATTGGCCTACCATTCTTTATAGAACCAAAGCATGTAATCTCTTTTGAGTGGTTTCGCAAAGTGCTCTTACTGTCTGTAAATATGCCGATGGTTTTTTTCTACTAATGCCCTGCTGTAATTTGTTCGGTCGCTGTAGTACACCCAAAATGTCAACTTGGAATACTGTGACATAAGCGTCCAGTGACTCATTGATTCGACTAGATTAAAGCAACCATGGTGGCACATTTTGTTATGTAAAGATTATTTTTTACATATCTATGAAATCTTGTGGCAAAAAAGTTAAGTGGCATTCAGTTTGTTTCTTTGACAATGTAAATTTATTACAACGTACCTACTGTTTTTTTTTTGGAGTAGGGCATCAACTTATAAGGATATCCCTTTCGTATTTGTATTTCTCTCGTACGTATTCTCTTATTTATTCCTTAGTTTATCAGTTTATTTTTATTAAGATTAAGTGTACTTACTTAAAATATATTTATAATTTTTAGGAATTACTGCGGATTCGGAGTATGGCGGTACTGGTGGAACTTACACAGATCATGTTATTATTATGGAGGAAATATCCAGAGCTTCAGGCGCCATAAGTCTTAGTTACGCAGCCCATTCAAACCTCTGTGTAAATCAAATTAATCGCAATGGTACTGAAGACCAAAAAAGGAAATATTTGCCTAAGGTAAGTTAAATACATAATCGCGATAGATCTACATTGAATACATAATCGCTTTACTTGACATATTGATTTACTTGACACATTGAAGAAAATACTGGTAACAGAAACAAAACATAAACTTTTAACTTAAATACAAAAAAATATTACTATGTTATGATGTGTCAAGTTTGTTAATAAAAAACATTAAGATTTGCATTTCAGAATAGTTCGGCCGCTTCATTGACCTTTATTAACAATAACAACCTTAATTCTGGCAGGCGTTGTATCTACCAGCTTAGCGCACTCTTCAGGAAGCATGCTGTCCCAAATTTTTCGCAAACTGGTGCGTAGATCATTAAATGAACGGGCTGGATGTTCGCGCAACTATTTTTTCATTTTATCCCACAATGTTTCTATTGGCCAGAGGTCTGGACTGCCATTCCATAATAGGGATAGGGAATTTTCCTGCTGAAAAATGTACTGCGCGTCAGTGCATTGACATATTGGTATTGACGACAAACGGCAATAAACGGTCTGTCAAAATTTGTTTATATTTCTCTACTGTCACTTTACCATCTACGAAATGCAATTTTCCTACATCCATATCACTTATACACCCTCCGATTACAAGAGATGCAGTGAACTTTCCTTACCAAACAATCAGAATGATAAGTTTCTTGTGGAGTTTTTAGCACACATTTTCTGGTATCACCCAAATAAATTTGAAATTTGGATTCATTACTCCAAATTACTTGATGCCATTGTTGTAAGGTCTAGTGCCTATGTTATCTGGCCCACTGTAACCGATTCATTTTCTGTCGTTCATGACTCATGGACAGGGTGGGGTGTATCTTATCCACCTCAAAATCAATATGTGTCGTCTGGGAGACGTCCCCGATCAGGAACAGTCAAAACCCGATCGATCCGACACAATTTAGTTGAGTTATCGTGCTAACAAGAAATTTTAATGCTAACGATAACGACCACACACACAGCAACATTTTTTTAAAAACCATTTTTTTCACTTTTTCTTTACACGATTACATTACTTTTCCGCTAGTATAGTGGAGTGCGGAAAAGTAAAAACAATGCACAGACTTAAATTTTACAGACTTTTAGTTACAAAATCCACGGTATAAATCATATTTTTGATCTGACAGTGAATATCAGAGGTATGGAAGAATTTGCATTGCGTAAAATGAATTTTTGGTGGTTGTATCTATATCGATTTGGAGTAAATATTTTCTCAGTGATAAAAAGTCGAACGAAAAACCGTCGCAATATGTCAAAATATTTTAGCGCTGCTCTATAGAATTCCTTGTTACGAATTTAATTTTTGTCAATTCTCCTCGCAGTTATCTCACTCTCGAGAACAAATTTAATAATTATGCAATAATATATAGTATATAAAATAACTTGTCCGGTATTGAGGTAAACAAATCAGTCCTTAGCATTTTAGAATATCATTTTACATTTATTTTATATAATTTGAAAACAATCGTCCTAATGTTTTTATTTTGAATATACGTATTTGTTAATACTTTCAACGATAGTAATTTAGTCATTAAATCGGAGATATTTTATCTCCAACGAACCTTAACTGTTCTGATATACAATTCCTTATTACGTACATACAGTGGGTTAAAAAAGTGTTGGCACACCCCACTGTTTTCTTAATTTTCAAAAATATAAAGGTAAATTGTTTCATAGTAAATTTATTTAAAAACTAGCATCCAACTATTAACTTTTGGTGTAAAATTGAGATAATAATAATAAATAAGAATATGAATTTCAAGGTTCAAAAAAGTTTTGGCACAGTAAAAATTTTTATGTAAAATTTTTAAAAAATTTATTTACACTTTAATATTTTGTTACCACACCGTTTATATCAATTACGGCTTGAATCTTCGTGGCATCGGTGATACAAGGTTCTGGGTTATCTCAGGTCCAATTTGATCCAATTCCTGTAACAAAACCGTTTGTAGCTACTTCGAACTACTTCGAAGAAATTTAATTTTTTTGGTGTTTCAAGTCCAGCAAGTACCACAAGTGCTCTATGGGATTCATATCTGGGGACTAAGGTGGATTTTTGATTTGTCTACGAACATTATAAAGTAACCACTCCTTTGTTTTATTGGCGGTGTGTTTCGGATCATTATCCTGCTGGAAGATAAGAATTTATGTGTCGGTTTTATTATAAGCATGGGATCAAATTGGACCTGAAATAATCCAGAACATTCTAATCTCAATGTCACGAAGACTTCAGGCCGTAATTGATGCAAATGGTATGGTAATAATATATTAAAATTTTTTAAAAACTTTTTGTTTAAATAAAAACTTTTACTTTGCCAATACTTTTTTGACCCTTAAAATTCATATTCTTATTTATTTATCTTATTACTAATTCGCTCAATCTATTGACACCAAAAGTTAATTGGATGCTAGTTTTTAAATAAATTTAGCATCAAACAATTCACCTTTATATTTTTGAGATTTAATAAGAAAGTGGGGTATTCCAATCAATACCCCTTTGACCCACTGTATATCCATCTATTAAAACTATACACATATATTACAAATATGTGTATATTACAAATATTTATACTGATATGAGGAATTCTGATGGACAAACAACTATTAAATAGTAGAGAAATTAATTAGAAGTATAGGTATATGGCAAAACTTATATATATATATATATATATATATATATATATATATATATATATTATTATTATATTATAGGCATATTATACGTATATGCCCGTCATATATATCCAATGCATTCCTAAATTTATAAATGTCAACGTCGAACCTTAATACAATTAAGTCCTAGAGAAATACCGTTATTTTAAAATTAAAATTATCCTTTTATTAAAATTATTTTAAAAGTATAGGGATACGGCAAAACTTCGCGTCCGCTCGGTTAGTGATTACTGGGCCGAGTCGTGTGCCCTGAGTAGACGTAGCGAGCCGAGAATTACAGCCTTCTGCATGCGACCGACTAAGATTTCTGCCGAGTTTCGGCATGCCGATATGCTCTTTAATTCGGAAAGCAGTGTATCTCTCGCTCCACCAAGGGCTCCTATAATCAGTACCTTAAATTTAACAGTATGGTCTGGATAGAGTCTACGGAGTTCGAAGATTAAATCTCGATATTTTGTCCGTTTCTCCTCCTCTTTCAAAACAATATTACCATCACCGGGTGCCGAGAACTCGATGACGAACATTGTTCTGAGTTGGTGGTCGAGGAGGACTACGTCAGGCTTGTTGGCTTGTATTTGCCTGACGGTGGAAAACGAATAGTTCTAATATATTCGGCACTTCTCGTTTTCCACAACCGACTCGATATCCCCCGGAGCGTAAGGCAGCACTGGTGTCTCGTCTATCTGATTCGAGTGCCTTAAATGATAATAAAGCACCCGTAACGCTGCGTTATGTCTATGGATATAGGCCGAGACTGCATATACCGGGCAAGCCGACAGTAAATGCATCAATGTCTCTGGCGCCCTGCGGCAGGCCCTGCAACTGACATCAGGGACCTCCATACCCATGACACGACTCCGATAGACGAGAGTGTTAAATACACCATCTTGGCAAGCCATGATGAATCCCTCGGTCTCTAAATTTAGCCCGGCTCACCTTAAGAAAGCAAAGGTCAGCCTTTCGGATAAGCCCAGGGCTTTCATATTCCTATAGAAGACCCCGTGCATGGGCTTACCCTTGTGAAGCTGTAGAGTTCTTAAATGCTCTGCAGCTTTTACTTGGGCTTTTAACCGAACGGGTTCGAACTCGGTGACAGAGTTGTGATTGGCCCGTTCGGTGTCAAAGACGAGACCGAGATCATCGGCTGCTCTACGTGCTGCCTTAAATAAGAATGCTCCTATCCCTGCATGTTTGTGATCTCGGACCATGCAGAGAAGGGGATCCGAACTCCTGATAACTTTACAGGCTCCATCCAGAAGCATCCTGTTATGAAGAAACTCAAGAGTCCACGGTCTCCGCGATGTCGTGGGAGATATATTCGTAGAACGGACGATCTGGGATGCAAACTCCTACTAAGATGCATCCTCTTTCGGGTTACTAGGTCGAGTTGTATACATATATATATATATATATATATATATATATATATATATATATATATATATATATATAATTATTATTATTATTTTTTTTTACTAAAAGCCAGTCATCCCTTTCTATGGCTCCGACTCACACAGAAGGTGCGCTGGTAATACCAGCAATCACTCCTCGCGTCCGTTCGGTTAGTGATTATTGGGCCGAGTCGTGTGCCCTGAGTAGACGTAGCGAGCCGAGAATTATGGCCTTCTGCATGCGTCCGGCTAAGATTTCTGCCGAGTTTCGGCATGCCGGTATGCTCTTTAATTCGGAAAACAGTGTATCTTTCGCTCCACCAAGGGCTCCTATAATTAGTACCTTAAATTTAACAGTATGGTCTGGATAAAATCTACAGAGTTCGAAGATTAAATCTCGATATTTTTTCCGTTTCTCCTCCTCTTTCAAAACAATGTTACCATCACCGGGTGCCGAAAACTCGATGATGAACATTGTCCTGATTTGGTGGTCGAGGAGGACTACGTCAGGCTTGTTGGAAGACGAGACCGAGATTATCGGCTGCTCTACATGCTGCCTTAAATAAAAATGCCTATCCCTGCATGTTCGTGATCTCGGACTATGCAGAGAAGGGGATCCGAACTCCTGATAATTTTACAGGCTCCGTCCAGAACCATCCTGTTATGAAGACACTCCAAACTCAAGAGTTCATGGCCTCCGCGATGTTGTGGGAGATATATCCGTGGAACGGACTATCTGGGATGCAAACTCCTACTAAGATGTATCCTCTTTCGGGTTACTACGTCGAGTTGTCGCAGCTCCTCCTGTGTCCATTTAACTACTCCGAAGGAGTAGACAAGGATCGGAACGGTAAGCATGTTTGTTGCAGGCACCTTGTTCTTCTCGGACAGTTCTGAAGACCAGATCTGTCGGAGGCGGTGCTGATACTTGCCGCGGAGAGCGTTTTTTACAACACCTACCTCTTGGGTGGAGCGTTGCTCAACACCCAAGTAGGCGTACGACTCTCCGGCATCTAAGCGATGTAAGATGCTTCCGTCTACGAGCTGCGCATCCTCTGCGTATTCCCGGCTTCGTCCTCTCTTGAGATGAACCAATGTACATTTGTCCAACTCGAACTACATCCCGATGGCCTGCGTGTACTCCTGCACCACCCTCAGGGACTGGCGTAATTCCCTTTCTCCGGAGGCATAAAGTTTTAGGTCATCCATGTAAAATAGATGGGTGACCTTATGCCTCCGATCGCCGGGGGTGCCGCAGTTATAGCCACGGGTTTTCCTGAGGGACACGGACAACGGCAACAGTGAGATGCAAAACAGAAGGGGGCTAAGGGAGTCTCCCTGAAACACGCCCCTTCTGAACGACACCGGCTCTGTCCGGACTCTAGTATCACCCGATGTTACGGTAAACCGAGTCCTCCAGAGCGGCATCAGTTCTTGAATGCATCTCACTATAGGATCGGGCACCACAAGACATTGGAGCAAGTGAATTATTAGCTCATGTGATGTCATACCGAATGCCTTGCGGTAGTCGATTCAGGCCATGGAAAGGTTTCGCTTGTACTGCACGGAGTCCTGCGTGATACACCTGTCAATCAACAGATTCTCCTTTCAGCCGTATTCTTGTATTTTGGAACGTATTCTCGTATTTTCAATCGTATTTTGGAACAATTATTGTATTTTTAGTGTTAACTCTGTTAAACAAAAATACGACAAATTTTGTCATGTAATTCAGCGCTCGGCGTTTGGCATATAGCCAGGAGAATAGCTGTTTTGACCTAATTTGTTTAGTCCTTATTATATAAGGCATTTGCAGATGGGTTGGAGTATAAACTCCTTATTTCTGTAGATTAAAAAATAATTGATTCAGAAATTAAATTAATAATCGTAAGAAAATACGATTTTTTTATATTATTGTGAACAGTCCCTCTGTAGACTCCAACAATAATCGGGCATCATTTTTTCTATTATTCAGATATCCTGATGAAACGATTCATCTTGTTCCTCACTATAATCTCTTAAGTTAGAAGAAAATTTGTCTAAGTGACTATGCAAAAAATGTAATTTTATGCTCATATTGGCTCCCAATTTTTCAAAAACATTTTAGCATCTAATGTGTTAGTTTTTGGTAGTTATTTACTTTGTGATTGCCCAAAAAATTTTGAATTACAGATACATAACTAACCATGCAATAGATTCTATAATGACCATATATCTATTAAAATTTGAATCTTTTACCAGTTTTCGAATTTGTGGACCATAAAAAATCCCTGCTTTTAATTTTTCCAGACTCAGTGCTGGAAATGCTTGGCAAATGTATTTAAAACAATCACTGAATTGTCCAGTGCTTTTTTAAACTGTTTCATTAAACTCGGTTTGATGTGAAAAGGGAGCAGTATTATTTCTCTCTTTATTAATGGCTCGTGAACAATATTACAATGGTCATAGCGTCTCTCAAAGGCCAAATAGTTTGCTGCCAATGCTTTTTTTACACGACTATCCTATAAATAGAGGTAACAAAGATATTTGGTATATCCATTTTGCTGTCCAAGAAGCATGACCATCATTTTTAAATCGACACAGAAAAACCACGGATGCTGAGAATAAGTAATTTGAGGAGTCGTTATAATTTTAATAAACGCAGTCAATTTAGCTAAAATGAAGATATAATGTGAAATTAGGATGGTCGAGTACCTACCTATTCAGAAACTTATCTTAAATATGTGGCAAAAAATTTTTTTTTGTTCGCCAATGTTATATAGGTTAAATTAGATATTTTAAATAGCTCGTGTGTTACTATACATTTAAACTATATTTTATGAAAAATGATGTCATTAAAGTTACCCATATCTTAGTTTAAAAAATACGTTTGCCATAAAAGTGAGAAAAAATGTAGACAGGAAATCGATTTAGTAATCGATTATGTCAAAATCGTAACCACGTTCCTTCCATCTAATTATGCTGTTACAAATTCTTACAATACTCACTCTATTAATGTTTACTAATATAAAGTGGTTCCATTTATCTTAAGTTTTTTTTTTATTTGGATTATCGAGCTTTCACAGCAGAATAATCCAGATTTACTACAATTTGAAGACTAAAACTGAAAATTACGATAAAAGAGAAGAATATCATGATCTATTTCTAAATAACATTTTCAAGTGATATTCAGTATGACGTTAGCTATCTTAATTAAGGCTACAACGGCACGCCTTATACCATAAGCAGACAAAAAGTATAGTGAACTAAACATCTATTTTCGTATTCTATATTTGACTCTAATAATCGGAAATTTAACGAAATGAATAGTAATCCTAGAAAAATCTTGTTAAAATAGCTTTATCAATTTGTAAATGATAACAAATAATGTACTAATCAATCGTTGTATGGATTCAAATCAATTTCGTAATAGCTGTTACGCAAGGTATATATTTCAGTAACGTAATCCGGACAGGGAAACATATTGAATATTCCAATTTATTCACATTCAAAACGGAAAAATAAATAATCCCATTATTTCAGGAATAAACAAAAATGTATTGATTTCTAATATGAATAAATTCACTAACAACACTGTTTAGTATATGTGACAACTTGCTGTTCTTGTGCTATATTCAATTCTATGGAAAATTTTGTTAACTCAACCTAGCTTGCCTCTTTAATTGCGCCAGCAATTATGGTACAGCTTGTGAAGAATAGGAACAAGTCTCAAAACTGCGATATCGGACCATCCACAAGGTGCGCAGTAAAAAGCTTGGGTATTTACTCAGTTGCACTGAGACCTTTTCAGAGTAAATCTAGTATGTATTAATGTACACGAGTTCAATCTGGCTGCGCGTAAAGTGCATCCTTTTCCCTCGGAATGCTGCCTCACTCTTTCTTCTACGCACACATGAGAATCTCACACTTTTCCTATTCTTGACAAGCTGTACTTTCATACATGACAATTAGTGATCTGAGCTGCTTATATAGACTGCAATTTGATAATCCTAGGTGTAGTGAAAATTTATTTTATAAAAACAAATGATCGGTTATCTAGTCCAGACCAGGACTATTTATTTTATTCTCTTAAATACAATTACTATCTTTTTTTTTATTCTCCAAAATTACTGTACTTTTTTATTTACGAATACTCCTTAGGACATTTACGGACATTATAATCTGATGATAAAGATCAATAAGTAAATTTTATCTAACTTATAAGTTATAATACTACTTAGAAATCTTAGAACTGTGGTTGTGCTCAACAGTATCCTTAGATTTCTAATAAACTAGGTATAATAGAAAACTAACATTTACTCTAAGGTGTACAAGGTGTTCTGCTTTGTCACATCACTGAACTAAATCAATGGGCTTGATTCTCTTGAGTCTTGTTAATCCTTTGTTGTCAAGGGCCTGGATCACCTCGACGTTGACATGTTGGAGGAGTCGTTGTTCTTGACAATCTTGGATCTGGCGTATTCAATAGCATCCATACCTAGGTTCCGATGGAGGTTCCTGTTTCCGATGTACATGGTGCATCCGTTCTTTAGCAGATTCTGAAACCTTTGAATGGTTTGTACATTGGTCTAATTGGCACAGCTGAATTCCATAGGTCTATATCAGCTTAAGTATATACTATATAATATTTTATAACACAAAGTTTCCAGATGGTAGCTTTATAAACTGTCGCGAGATGGAGTTTTGTTTATACTCCAATCCATCTGTAAATTCATTAAACATTAAGGATAAAACAAAACAGCTACTCCCCCGGCTATATATGTCGACGGGTGATTGGAGTATAAACAAAATTCCATCTCGCGACAGTTTACTATATAATACAATATATAGTATATACATATTTAACTTACAATGTATATAACACAAGCTTATTATGAATAGTTAAAGTGGAGTTTCTTCCAATCAATCAGTATTTTTTATATTTACTCATAAATTCTTCTCTTTTCTTTTTATATGGGCTTTCCAGCGTAGCCTAGTATCAAGGGTAACACCAAGATATTCAGCTGTATTTGAGAATGGAATTCATTTATCATTTATGTTTATGGGTATATATTGATTAACTCTGTTTGTGAAGTTAACTAATATAGCCTTTGATTCATTTAATTTTATTCTCTACTTTTTTGTCCCGTTGTTAACTTTGCTTACTGATATCTGAAATGTTCATGCTGCTTCTTCGTGGTGATCACCTACTGTTAATATAGCAGTACCTTCTGTAAACGTTACTATGGCGTCATTTTCTAGTCTAGGAATACGACTTGTGTACAAAAGGTATAGGAACAGGTGTATACACTTCCTTGCAGTACTCCTGCTTTAATTATCTTAAGCTCAGAATCTTCTTGCTTAAATCTAAAATGTCTTTCTGAGATGTAGGATTACAGAATATCAGAAATTTATTTAGGTACGATTCATTTTATATTTTAGACCTTATTTTATGCCACTTTATATTTATCGAAAACCTATGCCATATCAAAGAAGATTGGAGAACAGACTTTCATTTCTTCTAGTAAATTTTCTATTATATTTGTAATTCTTTGAATCTGATCAATAGTGGAATATCTTTCTCTGGAAACCCAAATTGACGTGACGGGATCAGATTATGTTTCTTTATGATTGTTTTTAGTCGTTTTAGTAGAAGTTGTGTCAGTTTAATGGATCTATATTTACATTAATTTCTTTAATGACTTCTTTGGGGGTGGTTTAGATTGATCTCCACATCTTCATGGTTAATTTCTTGATCCAGGATGTTATCACCGTCAGTTGGTTGAAATGTATTTTCTAGGTGAATTGCAAATCTGTCAGCTTTTCTTGATTACTTCTCGCCCACTTATTTCCATTCTGATTGGAGGAATTTGCATGATGGGTCTTTTTGATCTTTAAGTAGCTTTCCTAAAAATACTGTATTGTTTTAGTAAAAAATTCGTCACGTCCTTAATAAAAATATTTGTACAGTATTGTACAAAGGATATAAGAATATAAGAATATATACACATATATTCTTTAGAATAATTTAGAAATCCTAAAGAATATATGTGGTAAATAGTTAGGTTGGTAAAAGCCTGTTTAGGAAATGGCGATTTTTTAAAACTTCCTTCTCTAAAAATACTGTATTATTTTAGAAAAAAAAAAAAAAATCGTAACGTCCTTAACAAAAATATTTGAATGATATTGCCTCAAATCCTATAGAATATGTGGGGTAAATATTGGGCCTATTTAAGAAGCGGTGTTTTTTCTTATCTTATTCTCTAAAAATACCTACTTTATTATTTTAGTAAAAAATTCGCAATGTCCTTAACAAAAATATTATTATCTTTAGAATTACTTAGAAGCCCTAGGAATGTATGTGGTAAATATTGAGGCTAGTTAAACCCTATTTACATTCTAGATCATAAGGCTTTTCTGAATATCGTCATAAAAATACATTTTATGATTTGTATATATGTTACGCCCAAACATCGAAAACGCGTCGTGGTCAAAACCGTCCGCAACGCGTTGTGGCCGTTTTTTTCGCTCACTGAGCGTTTTCGACGTTTGAGCGTAATATATATATATATATATATATATATATATATATATATATATATATATATATATATATATATATATATATATATATATATATATATATATATATATATATATATATAATACTGGATGTGAATTACAAAGAAAAGTTATAAATAACTACCTAATTCAAATGTAAAGAATTATAAATCCTCTTCATCATTTTATCATGTTCCAAACAAAAAAAAAACGCCCATTATTGGTAACAATATTTAGTATAAAGCACTAATTAAACACCCAAATGCGTTAATTTTGAATAATAATACCATAAAAAGCCAGAATATGTAAGTTTCAGTAACTTAATTTAGTATTCATATGACTATTTACAATATTTTTCTATAATTATATATAGTCATCCTCCTACTGCTATTAAGAAAAATAGTAATAATTCGTTAAAATTTCAATCGCTCTTTATGTATTATATTACCGTTTTAATGCATAATTTAGGTAGAATTGCACAATAGCTAATATACCAGGTGACACAAGAGATATGAACCGTGTAGAATGATTAGTTAAAAAGATATTATTTTGAAATTTGGTAGACTTGTACAATGCGTGATTATTTTTGTTTAGTCCAAACTTACCTTACACTGGAAATGCTTCAGAGCCAAGGTGACATATTAATCCTTTGTCTTAATTTAAGATTTTAACCAATCACAATTCAATTGTGTGATGAGAATTCTAATTAACATTTTAATATATGTTATAAATAAATTTGTTATATATATATATATATATATATATATATATATATATATATATATATATATATATATATATATATATATATATATATTCATCATAGCTGTGTAATTATAGTTTGTAATTTTGTAATTTTACTGTATTTTAAGTTTACTGTGTTTTAAGACAGTACGGTACCTTCATGCAATAGTGAATACCCATTAGATCACTAGACCAATGCAAGAAGCATTTTTGAATCGTAAAGAAGGCATGTTACTAAGAATGGTGATAGGCCACATTATGCAAACATTATTAACTAAGTGTATGTCAAATTAAAATAAGCTTAACTTGCAAATAACAAAAGTCATCAGCTCTTGAATATTGTATAACTACAATGGCTAATTCTATTTATTACCGGTCGTTTTAAATACGTTAACCGAATAATAAATAATATGTTATTTCTATGCAATGGCGATAATATAGTGATTTGTATGTATAACTATTTATTAATACATATTTTCTAGCTATGTTCTGGTGAACATATAGGAGCTTTAGCAATGTCAGAGTTAGGATCTGGTTCTGATGTAGTTTCGATGAAACTTAAAGCGGAGAAAATTGGAGATTACTATATTTTAAATGGCAGTAAATTTTGGATAACTAATGGCCCCGATGCTGATGTTATCGTTGTAAGTATGTATTAATATATATTATATAAGAAGGTATTAACTGACAAGTTTGAAGACAGAACTGTAGTACAATATGCCTATCGATACGCATTTCTTTTTAAAACCCGGAATTTAAGGGATTATGAGAAATTAATTTTTCTCATCTTAAATATAAATGTCTCCATCATATGAGGGATGTTTAGCCCTGTTTCCTTTTGTCAGTACTTCATAAATCACATTTGGTAAAGATACCGTTTAGATTTCCTAGAATATTGCTAAGTCAATTTTCTTGGATTGTCATCAACTGAATTTGTATGGGACAATATATAGAGAAGACTGTTAAATGAACCCTTCATAAATATAGAGACTCTTCGATATATGGCTTAGGCTGCTTGAGCAACCTCAAATGAACCATGCCCTCAGGAATTAACGAGTGTACCTACTATTCATTTCATCGCTATTTGGCAAATAAAAAACTCTTGCCGATAAACTGAACGGTCTACCAGAGCCTAGCCATAAAAACAAGCCACGGTACGAGATAAGAGCCGTTTGGGATTTTTTATTTGGCAAATAGAGATGAAATAAACTATATAGTCCACAGGCAGTCCAACTTCATTATCATTGCCCATTAAATTAGTTTATTGAGTTGTATATATGTAGTTGATAGTTAAGTATATAGTTCATAGGATGTCCAACTTCATATTCATAAAATAAGGACCAAATTAAATAATATTTACTGGGTGTTAAATTTTCCATGTCACTTAATAAAACATGGTGATATAGTTTCGCACAATCTTTATAATCAAATTAAATGATTTTTATAAAAATTCTGCAACGTTATTATTTTTTAAATCATTGACTGACATGCAATTTAATTTTTATAGATTTTGAGATATAATAGTTTCTAAATTGCGACCCACTCTTTTTTTTTAACAAAAATAAATTTCTTAAAGTACGTTTTATATTAGGGGTTTCCTATTTACCGTTTATAAGATAGAGGCTGATTTTGACAAAAATACAAGTAAAGGAGACAACACAATAGTTGGCCGAAACTTTAACGTTGTTCAAAATATGCTTCATTAATAACTTGACATTGATCGATGTAAATACTTTTTATTAAACGTTCAATAATTTCCAGGCTGAGATTTTCCATTTCGATTCAAATTCTTCGGTTTAGATCAGTTAAATTGTTTTACCTAATGAAATAGGTAGCGATTTAAAATCGCATTATAAGAGTTAATCCAAGGGGATCAAATTAGGTGAATGTGATGGTCATTCAATTGATCCTCGTTGCTCTGTTTATCTGCCTGGGAAGTATTGTTCAGAAATAACCGGACGTCAATACCAAAAAGCGAAGCCTTATCTAGTTGAAACCTAATTTTTTTGGCGTAGAACATTATCATCGTTATTTTCTGGATAAAGAGTTGCTAAAATTGGAATTAAGAATGCGAAACTTAGAAATAAGTAATAGCAGTAACATTTTTTTCAAAGAGATAAAGCGCTAAAAAAACAACTCCTACCATTCCAACCCATATATTTTCTGTACCTTGACGCTGTCTGTGCGATTCTTAAATCCAATGAGAATTTTATTTAGACCCATATCTGAAGTTATGACTACCAAGGAAAAAGTAGCTGTGTTAGAAAAAATAATAGACTTTAAAGAGTTGGGATTTTCATATAACGTAGCACATCTGCGTAAAATTGTATGCGCCGATCTGGATCTGGATCCACTATTGTACTGAATGTACTTTATAAGGATGGAACTTTTCTGTTCTTTAACTATCTTACAACTGTGGCATGATTAACATATTTGTTTAAACCTAGTTGTCTGGTAAAAATATGAGGTCATATAATACAATATGGGGGTTAATACAATCTTTGAAAATTATATCTAACAAAGTCAACTTGACGGTAACAATAACTTGATGGTAACAGTATTAATAATAATTAATCAGTATATTAACCTGATATTTTTTCAATAGCTTTGATTTATAATAGTATTTGTTACTTTTTTGTAGATGAGCTAAACATACTTTTATCATATACTAATTAAGACAGTCAGTCAATTTTTCAGTGAAAAATTTATTTTATTTGCGTTTCTAATTTTGAAAATAAATTTTGTGTGAGGTACGAAATTAACGTTTAGTCGAAATGTCTACCAAATCCCTGATACGAGATACTTATATCTACTTATATATACTTATATAAAATAAAAGTATATTAGTTTTAAGAGTTAGGAGTAAAATAAAAAGCATTTACGTTACGTACAGGCAATCCTAGGAACATGAAGGTTAATTTGTGATAATAAGTGTAAACAGTCAATATAATTATTTAATAATTTATACAAAAATATTACACTTAAATACTTTCTTCGAGTTTCTAAGAATTTAATTTTAAATCTACTCAATAAACATTCGTGCGGAATATCTATCTCTAACTAATCTCTAATCCATTATAATGAAAACTTACGGATTTTTAAAATTACCTCTGAACTTTTTCCAGGTTACCTATATGAACATTATAACTTGGATTCCATACAATAGATCCATATTCTAGCTTATATCTCACAAATGCATCAAATAGTTGTTTTAGCGTGTTAAGAATTGTAAACTATTTAGAATTTCTTATAATGAATCCAAGCAATTTGTAACCGTTTAAGCTTACATTATTTACTTGATTAATAAAAGTCAGTCTGAAATCAAATACTCCTAAGTCTCTAAATTCACTAACTTTGTTTATATTACTGTTATTAATATGATAATCAAAAGTAATAGGATATTCTTTACGAGTAAAATATATTAAATTACATTTACTGATATTAAGTGGTTTTTAAATTAGTCTGACACTATGTATTTAAATTGCTAATATTATTTTGAAGTCAAATGTAATCCCACACACATGTTATCTGACGAAATAGTTTACAGTCGTCCACATACAATAAAATTTTCAACTCTATACCCTGGTCTATATTTCTCTATACCCAGATATCTTTTATAAACACAATAATAGAAGGGGCCCCAAAAGAGATCCTTGTGCAACACTCGATGTTGCAAGTATTTAGACAGAACTAAAACCATGATACTGAACTGTCTTCTGTTATCTAAATATGATTAAAAAACAATAAAATTATTTGACAATCTGAAATTGCTTAGCTTTTTGAGTAAAATACCATAGTCCAGCCTGTCGAAAGCTTTGAAGAAATGGGTATAAATGACATCTACCTGGGAATCTTCATTCAATGCGGAAGCAACAAATCCAGACCAAATTCGTTACAGTAGATCTTCCCTTAACAAATCCGTGTTGGCACTCAGTAATCTCAGACCTTGTATGACATTACGTCATAGAAACCTTGTAGAGCATTACGTCGTACAGCATAATTTTCGAAGACTTTGTTAAATTACATAGTTATTGTAATATGTCTCTAATTTTCAATTTTGCATCTGTCACCTTTCTTGATTACTTGTACACAAATATCTTAACTTTTTTCTAGACTTTAGAACAACATTGTGTATTAAGAGCCAAATGGAAAGGTTGCTAAGGTTTAGCAAAGATAAATGTAGTAATAAATATAATAAACATAGTCTTTCAAATCTTTCACACAGAGACATGAACGTATAATTTGGTTAATTTTAGGTATATGCAAAAACAGACTTTAAGACGAAGAAACCACAACATGGCATAACAGCATTTATCGTAGAGAAAGATTTCGATGGATACAGACCTGGACTAAAATTGGATAAACTAGGAATGAGGGGTTCCAATACAAGTGAATTAATTTTTGAAGACTGTAAAGTGCCGAAAGCAAATATATTAGGCTCTGAAAATAAGGGCGTATACGTTCTTATGAGTGGCCTTGATTTTGAACGAGTCATTTTAGCGGCGGGTTCTGTAGGTATAATGCAAGCCTGTTGCGACATCGCTTTTTCATATGCCCACATTAGAAAACAATTTGATAAAAAGATTGGGGAATTTCAGCTAATACAGGTATAGTCAGATAACGTTATTAAAGCAAATAGTTGGAATCATAATTTCTTTAACGTTAATATATAGTCAGTGGGATTTATGGTATATACAGTGTACAGTATGTATAGTATATGTACATTGCTTGTAAAGGAAACTCAATGGTATCCTGTATGGCCGATTATACGAGTATGTACTTATGGCCGCTATTAGTAAAATAGTACAACAATCATAATGTCTTTACTATATGTATCTCCAAATATAGAATTACCTATATCTATTTCTAAAACTAAATACAAGGATACATTTCTAGTTTTTAAATTTCCAATCGTTATGGGTACCTCATTTTGTATTTTATTGTCAATAACAGAAAATATTTCTGTAATTTGAAAAGATAAAATGATGAACCAAAAATTATTTCATGTTGTGTAAAAAGGCTTGCTGATTGCGAACTTTTTTTCCAACCCCTAAGAAACTACCCTAAATATTTTACCTACAAGTGAACAAATATACCTAATTTTTTCTTATCAATACATTATGCTGGAACTTATGGAAAATATTGTTTTGGAGGAACGAAATTTAACGATCTGGCAACAAGATGGTACTCTTCCTGTTACACAAAATTAGGGAACCAAAAAGGTGACCTCCAGTCGAATTTTTTGTTTTTTTGCTGATTTTTTGAAACACAAAATTTTGGGACATCTACACTAATGTGTATTTGAAAGTAATGCTCTATTCTGTGGAGAAACATAATAGAAATATTACGTGTGTTATACTTTAGTATTCAGCAAATTCAATGAAAAATTATTTCTAGAACAAGTAAAGTAGAATTGTAATTAAGTGGGCCAGTTGCAAAGTGGGTTAAATCGATTTTCGTTGGATTCAGAATAGCGTCTGCTATAATGACGTAATACTTTCAAGTGTGGAAAAGAATCAAAACCCCCTCAAAATCGAGTTCAAAGTTTGGTGGCAGTGTCAAAAGGAGTTAAAAACCTCATTATTCCAGATGCATAGTAAGGTAAAATCATTAATGTTGCAAAAGGGGTAAAAGCTATTGACAATAATGGTAGTCTAGATGAGTTCAAAAACAAAAAAGATTAAATATATCCGTAACTCCAATCTATCCCTGCTTTCACACTAACTTTGTTTTTTTTTAATTTGTGACCCCTAACAGCATCTTTTGAAATTTAGAGAGGGAGTTTCACGCTCAGGGAGTAAATCCCTGATCGTGATTTTAAACCCCGAAACTTACCTCAGTATATTCAAAAAATACACCCACACTCATTCGTATTGGTGATCAATGTGATGTAATGGATTGGAAAGATCAAAGTAATAAAATTTTGAAACCCGCGCCATCTTGGAATTTTAAGTTTCAGATATAAAAAAAATTGACTAAAGGTATTACCCAGCGAGGGGTGTTGGTTTAGGCAGAACTCTTCTACAACTACGAAGCTGGAGACCAAAATTTGTAACCAAAAAAACCGATCCATACGCAATGTCAAATTGCAAAAGGAGTTGACATCAAACCAGCAAAACTAACAGATGTATTGAGGCTGTTAGAATTGCACTACGGGGAAAATTGGAAGGAAAATCCTCTACTTGATTATTATTCTGAGGAGTTCAAAACTCAATTTTCTACTCCAAGAATATCATCTGGTATCATGCTACCTACTCAGCAAGTTGAGGAAGAAGGGACCAAAAACGTAGTCATGGAACTGGATATTGTCGGATATAAAGTTCATATAGTGGAAAAAATGAAAATCCAGAAAATAATCTTGAAGAACCAGAACCGGAAAATTTTGTTCCAAGTAAATGTGAAGAAATAGTTTAAACTAGTTTTGTGTATACAAAATTTTTATTACTTTTTACCCTTTGTTATTCAAGCTTCTTACCTGCAATACATTTTTAATAATTTTTTTTTCGTTGTAAAACTACATTTTAACTTTGAGTACTTATTCTCGTTTATAATATTGGACAAAATAACAAAACTCATAGTTAGTTTACTATACTCATAGTGTGAATGATTTGTGGGTTAAACATAAAATTGTAATAAAAAATTATATTCTATTAAAAAGAAAAACATTATTAAAATGCCTACTCTTAAAATTGACCTGTTTTGCAATTGGACATAAGAATTAGCCCATTTTGCAACTGGACAAATTTTGCAAATGGATGACCCTACAGAAGCAAACATTTCTAAAAATCCATTACAATTGCAAAACAGGTTAATTAAAAATTGAAATAACAATTTTCGTTCAATTGCAAAAATGGTGAAATTTTGCAGCATAAATTTATGGATCTTCTGCGATTTGTAAAAAAATTGTGTCTGTAGTTTGTCTAGGTTAATAATGACATTTTTTTGCGGTTTTCTCAGTTTCATTTGGGATCCAGATAACCAACTTTGCAACTGGCATACTCAATAAAAAAAAATTGTAGGTTTTGGGTAATTTCATAAGGGTCTAAAAAAGCAAGAATCAGCTAAGTTTGTTTAACAACTTAAAATGGGTTTTAGTTAACCTTTTTATTGCTTCAAATAACGGATATATTGATATATTTAGGATATATTATATACCTTTTCAATTGCTATATTGTTATAAATCGCTTCAACATGTGTCAAACCAGGATTGTTTTACAAATATTTTAATATGGATCAAGATTATGATGTTTTAGGGTAAAATGGCAGATATGTATACAACTTTAAGTGCTTGCCGAAGTTATCTATATAGTGTTGCAAGAGCATGTGATAATAATAAAGGAAACAATAAAGACAGCGCTGGTGTTTTTCTATATTGCGGAGAGAAAGCTACACAAGTAGCATTAGATGCTATTCAAATATTGGGTGAGTATACCATATCATTTAGTATTGATATCCATATTAATATTAGCTTATTAATAACATGGAAGAATTCTGATCGGAAACTTATTGATACGTCCGTAGATCCAAAATTTAATCAAACCAAGCGAGATGTTTTAAAAAGGTATTCACCTGAATTTTTAGTACATATATACTTCTCGTTCTCGTTACGAGTAGATATCACTCTGTCTTGTATTACTCCATGTGGTCTTATTGGTATTGATAATATGAACAATCTGAATAACCTTCACTGATTGTCAGTGTAGTATATCCTTATTGCTTTTCATCAACTTCAACAAGCACGATTTTCTGGTATAACGCTTCCCCGAATTTCTGCAAATTTTTCTTTATATTCTTATTGTTCTCTGCACAGCTCTACGAAGTTAATTAGTCCTTGACCTTCTTGATGTATCTTTAGCAATAATCTTTCGTCGGTTGTGTTGGTCATTGATGACAATTTTTCAAATTAGCGACTAACGGACGCGTAGGTCTGTACAGATCGTTAAAATCCGAATTACTGTTTTTTAATAATGTACCAAAGACTAGAACATCCCAAAAGTTTATAATCGTAGTCATGTTTCATACCTTTAATAACATATACGATAACTTTGTTAAACGGTCTCCAAATTTTTCTTCAAATCGTGGTTTCAAGGTGGTGTGATCGATGCAGTTGTTTTGGGTAATTCACAAGTATTTATTTCATTCAGGTATATATTTACCACGTCTTGTTTTAGGATAATAACTCTTTGAACCTTTCTATTTCTGTCTCCGAGAATAAGATGAGAGCATCTCTTTGATCCTCTTTGGATGTACATTGTTGCGTACTCATCCAGTCCAAACGACAGGCCAATATCTTTGCTGAAGGCCGTAGTAGTTGAAATCACACACTGCAGGTGCGTTTAATCTCAGGAAAGCTTTATATCATCCATGAATATCAGTTAATTGACTCTAATATTGTCTTTAAAATCCAAATGGTAACCACGTTGTTTGCTTTAAAATATTTAGCAACGGATTTAATGCTAACAAGAATCATGGCGAACTTAAGGTGTCACCCTAGAAAATTCATCAAGATGATCATCTGAAAGATCATCCAAAGAATCTTCACAGTTAGTCATATATCTATGACATAGCCATCACATGTAATGTATACTCATATCAACCAACCAATTTTTTACACTACCTGAGTAAAAGTTGTGTGTGAAATATCCAGTCAACTTTTTTTTTCTCTCAAAGCATATTTTATGACAGTAAACATGGAATATAACGTCGTTCAAATATCCACCGGGGCTTTGCTTGGTGGCACGTATTCGGGAGGTCCAATTTTCGATGACTCTGCCGCATAAAATCTGGCTGAATTTGCTGGATATCACGCACAGCAGCGATATTTTCAGCAGACCTTGCGTTTAGGTGACGTACAGCTGTTGGCTGATTATTTATCAAACCGATTGACTCGAATTTGGCCACCAAACGTGGAATAGTCGATTCGTCGGGACGGTTTGTGGCGAGGATAAAAATCACGTAATGGGCGGAACGTTTCTCGAACGGAGCACTGATTTTGAAAATAAAATGTGATGGTTTGCATACGTTTTTGAACACTGTAACCTTCTACGACGATTTGTCATACACTATTGAACAATTTACAATAAATTTGACAGATGTTGCTTGGCTGCTATAACCTAACAAATTTTGAGCGCCTCTATTGAAAGACTATATTAACATATAGGCATATAGATAATTTTTGGTAATTATATCTATCATAAACTCACAAAATTACAATTCGGTATCATAATCATCCTTACTAAGTTTATGGAGAAGTGCACTTTATAGGGATAGAATTTATGAATTTTTGTCACGCGTACCGATGATACCATAGCCGTAGAAATAGAAGCATAACGAACTAGTTGGATCAAGATTCTGATGACCAACTTCCACAATCTACTGATGTCATCTGCTACTCTGTTGCATTATCTCTTCTTCTTTACCATTGATCTTGTTTATTGGAAGTGTTCCACAAATTTCCTGACGTATACTGGATTTTATTAGATCATATGGCAATGGAAACCTGGCATCAAAAGAATTTGACACTCTGCTGAATTTTAGTTGTAACTGGTACAGAACAAAAAACATCCTGTATATATTTCTCTCATTTATTTTATACTCGTGTATATTTTCTCTCATTTTTCTTACTAAATAAACAAAATAACATAAAATACTGAAGGAATTTTAATTTTTGGGCCTCTATTACTGGATAGGGATAGTAAACAGCTGGAGTTACTGCTGGAATACACTGAGTGTATTTCGTACAGTTATATTAACAGTTTGGTTTCGTCTTTTGATCATGTACCGAAAATATTCCTAGACTTTCGACTAATTACTTTCATCTTTGTGTTGTTGATATCAGTGGCAGAACTAAATAAACTGCACCAGAGAAAGTTTCGCAGTGTTTACACGCTAGATTAAAACCTTTGACAGTTCTGCCAGCAGAGCACTCTGTCATCATCTCTGTCATTACTCTGTCATGTCTCTGGCAGCTCTGATGACAGAACTGTGACAAAAAACTTTAGCGTATACCAAGGCCTTAAAGGTGAAGTTAATCTCATAACGTCAATTCAATAGATGACGTGATTGTTAAAATCAAGAACTGAATAGTATTGCATTACGCCAGGAGGCGACACTAACACATTAGATGGTAAGATCAAGTATTAACAATACTTGGAAGTTTTAAATAATAAGGATACTATGTTTTTTCATATTACATTATTTAAATAAAATAAATTGTTCTAGAACTATCCACATCATTCTTAAAATAATTGAAAGGATGCATTTTATTATGTGTCCTTTAAGGCAAATATATTAACGACATTATTAGAATGAAAGTAAGACAGAAGTGCTCAAAATTATTAAACAGAAATATTAGATGTAACATTTTCTAACAGAAAAATCTTCAAAACTTCTATTTCAATCATTTGTGATAATTGAAATTCAAACGATCGTTCGGAGATGATTCAAATTGACTTTAATTATAAGGTGCAGTTTTAATCATTTAACGACAAATTTATCACTGAAAAGTAGAGTCTTAGTTCTATTAGCAGTGTTATAGAATGTATATCAGACACATCGTTGCAGATTGGGCCTGAAAACAATTATTTTAGATTGTGATCTTATAAATATTGGGGTACCAAAGTTTAGTATAAACTGGCTGTTATTGATATTCATATTACGAAATTTCTTTTCAACCCTCGGCAGGTCGCCTTGTTGCACTCAGTGCCACATTTTTCGCTTTCGCCGTTCTATTTTTGGCTCGGTGATGGATTTCTCCTTACAATTGAGGTATTTGTTAGGCAACCCTTCCTGAAACGGGTAAGGTTTTCCGGCCGATTTCTTCCCCATCGCGTTGGTCGGAATTTGGTTGAGAAGCGGTTAGCATCGAAGACCGCTCGCGGGAGTTTTTGTGACTTCAAGCGTTTAATCTATTTTGTGCTACCCGCGGCCACTTATGTAAGTTTATATTTTTGATTCTACTCTTTTTTGTTTTTTATTGTGCTTTTGTGATAGGGCCGGTGAGGAAACAATTAGTTTAGACAATGTCCCTGCAATTCTTCAAGAGTTATCAGACGAAGAACGTGATGCAATTGATAATGAAGGTGACCTAAGAAGTGAAGATGAAGAAATTCAACTTGATCACTTCAGTGAGTTAGAACAGTCCGGTGATGAAATCGTCGAACATGAGAATCTCTTGTTCTTTTTATGTTGGAAAGGACAAAAATGTTAAATGGGACAAGTTGCCAAAGAAGAGAGGTAAAACCAGATCCAAGAACATAATAAAAATTTTGCCAGGGCCAGAAAAAGATGCTCGTAATGTATCCACACCGCTCGATACTTTTTCCATATTTTTGACCACACGATTATTGATCAAATTGTATATTTTACGAACATGTACATCCAAACAAAGAAAACGGAGAGATCGTGATTATTTTTCTCCCTCGTGTTCTTTCCATTTATCATTTAATCTGTTGGTTACATTAATTCGAGAGATAAAAAAAAATCGCTAAATAGTCATATTTTTTGTTGGCGTTGCACTTTGTGCAACGCGCGACCGTTGTTGGTGTCATGGGAAAGGGTGCGACCGGCCAAGGGTTTTAAAAACATCTTGAAAATTTTGGATTTGAAACAATCCAGAAAGTAGCGAAACCTTAAATGAAATTCCCGCTATAGCTTCTTCCTTTAAATAACTATGATTTGTGTTTTTATAGGTAATCAATTATATTTTTATTTTAAGGTGGCAATGGTTATATTAATGATTATCCAACGGGAAGGCTATTAAGAGACGCAAAATTATACGAAATAGGTGGAGGTACTTCAGAGATTAGAAGGATGTTAATAGGGAGAGCAATAAATTCAGAATACTCATAAAATAAATATATTTACTTCATAATATAAATAAAGTGTACAGTTATAATAAACAATCCTGATTTTTATTTATCCATTTTAACTTATTAGCAGAAATATATAAGGTATAAGGTACGGCCATTCAACATTTCGAAATAAAATGTCTAAACTATTTTAACTTATAAACTATTAGGTAAATTTGACTAGAGTACACTCGTTTAATAAACTTTTAAAACAAAACAATAAATACGACATAAACAATTCTATGTAGAAGCTATCGAAATCAAATATTATTTGCATTATTAACAAATAAAGAGATGTTGAAAAAGCACATAGAATCAACAGCTAAAAGCTTTAACAATTATTGTAAGAAAAAGTATAATATCATTTAACCATACCTATCAAATTTATCCGTGTAATAGGATCGATGTTGTGGCTCTACGTGTTTGCATTTTATCATTATTTCCACATTACAAACGATTAATTTGAAAGATATATTTTACATAAAAATATTTGTCGAACATTTCTAAAATATTCGTCGATTCGATATTTTAAAATGAACAATGATGAAATATTTCATATGGAAATAATTCATTATTGAATAATTATTACCAGACTTTTCAGTGTTATTAAGGCATCTTTAGAAGTTGCTACCAGGGAGAACACTCATCATTAGCCTTTTAAATGAACCACTTTGTTGAATTATCTCTGGGTCTCCGCCAAGTGAGTTACCATATTGTGGGTTCTGGTTTACGATATACGCAGGTTTCTAAAAAAAGAGTTATATTATATATACAGGGTATCTCAGAATGTCTTCATTATTATAAAAACGTTTAAAATATTCTTATATTTTTTTCAACTGTTAAGAAACCTAACCCAACCTCAACTATTTTTTTTTCCAAAATGCACCCCAATTATTTAGTACTGAAAATTAATTTCCACTTCATTCTGAACACTATAAGTATAACATTAATATTTTAAATAACATAAAATTGAAAAAGGCATTGTTAAGTTAATTTTCTCTACAAGACTACATAAAAAGATTTACCTAATTATTCAACAAAATAAATAAATAAAAATTGCAATGTAAGTATTGTGTCAATTGTATCAAATATAGTTAGATTATTTTCAATAATCCGGGACTGCCTTTGATGTGTGTACATAAAAAAGAAATCATTCTTTGCGTCCCTTTCTTTGCACAGCAGTACTGTACATTAATAACGTAAAATTATTTAGTTTGTGTATTTTGGCTAGAATTATTTTATGACTGATTTTTGATGTAATTATTTTATGACTTATTGCTGTGACTTAATTTTGATACAAAAATGTTATTTAGTGCAAGTGAGTATGTTGTTGTTGGTGCTGTTGATCTATGGAGAATGTGAGTAGAATTTTTGTCGGTTGTGCTGCCGAAAGGCAGATTGGTTAAACCAAATTACATTTTCAGAAATGTAGTCACCCTTCCACATGACTTCTCAAATGTGGAACAGAAAATCCATACTGGGCCTTCTACTACTTTAAACATGAAGAATATAAGTTGAATACAATATCAATTACAACTGAGGAAACTGCAATAAACTGTTCTTCACATATGTTTGCAAAAGTCTGCAAACTTCTATTCGAAGAAATTGAAATGAGTAAAAGCACTGTGCACAGGATATTCAGCAAACGCGATTCCACACATTTTCATGAAGGTATTTTAACAGGACAAATATACTTGAATTTATAAATACATTGTAGGAATTTATGAAAGATATTCCTTTGGGTGAACGGAATTTAATGATCGCAATAAGATGATGTTTCTCTCCATAACGTACAAATCGTCACTGAACATTTAAATAACATGATTCAGAGTATATGGATTGATAATAAGAGTCCTATTAATTGGCCTACGAGATGCCTAGGCCGTACGCCATTAAATTTCTTCTCGTAGGATTATCTCAAATATTTCGTATTTCAAACTCGACCTTTGAATTTGAACGACCCAAAGGGCACAATTTTTAAGGCTTGTTAACGTATTACACCAGTTATTATTGGAACTATGTGCACCAGGTAACCGTTAGAACGGTTTGGAGTTCGTGTGGTGTGTATAGGAGGCAATTTCGAACATTTGTTTCAATTCCATTCCAGGCGTTACTACTAGTAATGATTATCTTTCATTTCTCATAAAATATGCGAAGTACGTATATTTTTAATTTACATTTTTTTTATTATTAGTTACTTAATTTATTTATAATATATGAAATACCAGTGATATTTATATATAAAAAATAGTTAATATGAAAATAGTACGTACTTAAACATTATAATTTCTCAATTTATTATCATAGAAAAATTTCACGCTATTTATCTATATTAGGTGTTCTGTGTATGTACAGGGTTAAGACAACCACTGGAACAGTATTATTTTATTTTATCTATTATCTGATATTCATAGTGTTCTTTTTTAAATTATACATATGTATGTATAGGTATATTGTAAAAAATAAAGAATCCTTTGTAAATGTTTTCAAAAACATTTTTCATTTAAAGTAAGATGTAATTTTTGAAGTTATAGAATGAGAATCAATTAAAATGGGGATAGTATAAGTGAATAGTCATTTAATATACTTATTTGTTTTTTTTTTATATTGTTGTTCGATTTGCCAATCAATAAGAGTATAGCTTATCGGAAAGTTTAGAGATACTTAAGTATATTTCTATAAACAGCAATATTTGACATCATTATGATTGCTTCACTAACAGCTAAATTTTGCATAGAGTGAGCTCATAAAGGTTGGAACAAATTCGATAAAGTAGTTACCTGGCAAATAGGAAAATAATGCTCGAGCAGGTCAATTTTGAATATTAGATGGATTTTTTGGTATACGTAAATATTTTTAACATCATCAGTCTTGGAATTATGACATCATCGAAAGTTTCTTAATAGCACTTCTCTTATCTGATTATATCATTTGAGAGAGGAATTTTTTTTATGGATAATGTAAGTATCATGTTTAAACAACTGTTTAAAGAACTTTATTATTTTTTAATAGTATGTATTTCCATTCATTCGTTCCAACATTGATTGTAGCCTGGTCGAAAATTCTACTGTTTGCTGTTTCTAAATTTTGTTAATGTTTTTAAATTACTTGACGTGACCTTCTTTGGAATACTGCTACTTTTTCTGAGATTTTATATTGTTTCTACGTTACTTGGTTGTATTTATTAGGCTACACAATAATTTTATTTATCGCCTGTTAAAAGTTTTCAAAATATAGTGCGTTTAAGTAAAACACAACATTTTTAAGATAATTGGCTATAGAGATTTCAATCCCCGTACACATGCTGATTTTTATGAGTTATTTAATAGTAATTGTCCTGAACGATCTATTATATGCTCAACTGTGAGTAAAATTTAGAAATTTTGGTTGCTGGAGGTGTTACTAGCCGTACAGGAAAATCTTCATCAACAACCTCGCAAAATCACATTGGATCTAGCAATATGTCAGTCATCTGTATTTAAATATTTGAAAACGAATAAGAAGTCAGACAATTAACACTATTTGTGAGCTTCAAAAGATTTCGAATGATCATTGAAGAGTTAATGATGGTGCGACGTAATAACTATCTCCGATTCTCAAACCAGATTGCTTTCTCTTTTTATTTAAATTGTTTAGTTAATAGGTAGAATTGTAGTATTGGACCTCTGAAGCGACTCATTGGATGATAGAGAGACATACACAGTTTCCAGAGAAAACCAACGCGTGGGCAAGAATTGTTGGTACCACAATTATAGGGCCATTTCTATTGCTGGTGTATTAACTGTAAAGTAATTGGAATTGCTACAACTACACATAGTTCCCCCTATTGTAGCACTCCATCCAAATAATGAAAATTCCCAAATATCAGAACAGTCAATATGGTGTCAACATGAAGACGTATAACCACATTATTCACGAATTATGCCTGATTACTACACACCATCTCTTCCAGTAAGTGGATCGGTAGAAGACGAGTTATGGGATGGTAAGCTGGAAGTCCGGACCTAATTCCGTTGAATTATATTTTATGTTGGAGTTTCCTTAAATATATAGTATATATATCTTAATAGACCACATAACATTGAGGTATTAAAAGAAAAAATTTCGAACGAAGACTAATTAACGCTAAAACATTAAATAACGTTTTACAAGAATCTCATTTTCAATTTTCACATTATCAAGAGCTGTATTAATTATTAGTTTTCACAAAATTTATGTAAAATGTATCATATGTAAAAAATGTGCTCCTGTAAATGACATAATCAAATAAGGATGTTGGCATAAAAAAAAACACCAAAGACTTCATAATTCCAACAATGATGACGTCAATAAATATATACATATAACTATATGTCTATAACTTCTATCGGCTTCTGTGTCAGTGGATTCACAGAATCTACATAAACTAGATAGCGGTAGCAAAAACGTTAGTAAATATCTGTAAAAAAACAAGAAAGCATGACGATAAATCATATTTGTTGGAGAAAGACATCTTGGATTAGACAAAGAAGAATAATATCACTAGGCTGTTGTTCTGTTCTATTACTATCAGATTCTTTTTCAATAATCTAAGAATCTTAATATCGAATAGCTGAATTTTTTTTTTATCATATTAGAAATGATGATCAATCGATTAGGTTATTGTAAAAATGGGAAGAGAGTACATATTATTCTTTTCAACTATTATGGATATAATAAAAACCTATTTGATGTTAATAACTTCTTTCTCTGATGTTAATAACCTCTTTCTAATTTTAAATAAAACTTGTGATGTTGATGTTTATGAATCTAGTTTTTGCTGCATTAGTAAATGTAAAAAACATACTTTGGGTTCTAAACTGAAGTCATTTCACATTTAACTAGAAGTACAGAAAATTGAAAATACAACTTCTTCATTTGAATGATATCTGTCAAATTTGACAAAATTCTTTTCGAAAATAATTGTAATAGATATTTCGGGGCTTTATTTATTTCCCTAGTATGTTTTCCTTTATTTATATTCCACAATGTGTTTAAAACATAATATTACTGTATTAGTTATTTTAGTGTTAGTATTAGTAATCATTCCAACTCATCTAGGACCATAACAAATAAAGCAAAATAAAGTAAAGTAGTAACAACAAGCAACTAATTGTATTACTACGATAATAAGATAATGGTGTAAAGGGGATAAGATGCGAAATTCCATAGAGATATGAAGCGTTTTATATAAATAAAAAATAATTGTAAATTGTACTATTCAATATTTTTCATTTTTCCTTACTCTTTTTATTGAACGGTGGTCATCTTTTTTAAATCGTGTTCCTTGATTAAATTTCTGAAATTTGTTTTAAGAACACAATCCATTGTAACGATAAGAGTCAAAGAGTCAAATATTATAATTGTTTTCGAAAGGCACGTTCAAATAGTGATATTGAAATAATTAGTATTGAAGTTTCAAGTATTGTTACACAATACTTGAAAAAAATTATATAATATATCACTTACAAGTTGGGCAAGTACTACCGACAGTACGATTTATAAATATTTATGGAAGAGTCAATGCAGGAACCGATCTAGATTTTCTAAATTAGTATTGTAATAATCACTTAACACGATTTTAAATTTTCAATAAAATATTATTTGAATTACAACGGCGTAATTAATCTCCACAAAATCTGCTAGGAAAATATTAAGCATTTTGGTAGAATGATGACTAAATGTATTATATGTAAGATTTTATGTTGATTTTTATGTTAGAATACCTTTTGCTGTTTTTTTTTATCTCTAGAAAGGAACTGCATCATTTTATGCAGGGAAGATCTACTGCAAAATATCTTTCAGTCAAGATAAGTTACTTGATTTTATTAAAAAAAATTTAACATATTTTAGTCACTGTAGTGATATGTGTAACTGATTCGTCATGAAGAGAAGTAAAACTTAACTCATAAAACAAGCGTTTGCCATCATCACATAACAATAAAACTTTACCAACTCCATTTGCCAGTTTGCCAGATTGGATTAAAAGGATATGGTTTTCACTTAAAAACTGCTTGAAATTATTACCTTTGTTAACAAGAAGACATATTGTTTAACGATCTTTCAAAACGCCTTCTTCACTTTTTCAACTTATCAACATGTTTAATAAAAATAAATTTCTGTTTTGTTATGTAAATAACAAATTTACATACTTAAATAAATACTGAAATTTGTATTGAATTTAAAGCTATTTAACCGTGAATAACAATCAATTTCCACAAATATATATTTATGTTTTTTCTTGTTTTAATTCGGATAGGATTAGAAGGAGTACATTTTGAATATTATATTAGAAAACTAGAATCACTCTTTTTTTTAAAATCACTCTGGAACTTCCTTTATGAAATACATTTCAAGAACATCACTTAAGCAATATCACGTAGCATGTAAGCAAACCTACACTACTATTAATGTGGAACATGTTATTGGCTGGAATGAATACACATAAAAATTATAACAGCGTTAATGTTAATAAGTTTATTTTCTGTATTCATAATAGCGTAAGCCAAACGTACTTATAGCAACCAATGAAGCTAACAACTGCTGTTTACCTTGGCTGGAATAGCTTTATTTGGCGCGTAAATTTTACTTTGTGGAGGAACAATTACTTCTTGTCCATGATCTACTAGTGATTCTTCTTGTAGCGCTTTGTAGGCTTCGCTTTCGGCTGGATTGAATTTTACTTGTCTACGAGCCTGGACCTGCCTAGAAACACAATACGAATATAATACTGTTAATTGCATTGGCTTCGTTAATGGTTTCCTAAAGATTTCTATTTTTAGTTGTGTGATGTAATTAGGTCTAAAGATACCATATACCATATACAATGGGTGTGCGTTAATCATTTAAACATGATTAACAAACATTGCGTTAACTATTTAAACAAATGTATAGTATATTTTATATTTTTATAGACAGAAATAAATAGATTAAATACATTCGTCGATTTAGTATCTGATAGTAAACTTTGGGATAGTCTCTTCTATCGTAAAATTGTAATTTAGTTTCAGTTATGTATGGAAACTATGTGTACAATGTTTATCAATGCAGAAATGCCCACGTCTTCCAAAATAATAGATTAATTCATAATTATCCGGCGTAAAATTCATAATTATATTGGCGCATTTTTTCTTTGTGAAAATTGGCATTTCGTTTTTTATTCCATAAAAAAATTCTTCTCTGTATAGTTGATAAAAATGCATGTCGAAAACTCGTCATATTGCTTTATTACTTCGAGGAAGGAATGAAGGTAGCACAATCATTTCGCAATCTCAACGAACTTTTTTGCGAAGGAACAATCAGCGAAAGCCGATGTCGGGAATGGTTTGTCCGCTTCAAATAAAGTGATACTAGCTTGGAGGACAAGCCAGGAAGAGGTCGATCGGATTTCGACAATCAAGCACTTCTGGAAGTCGTGGAAGAGGACGAATGCATGACAACTGGAATGCTGGCCGAAGACCTCAATGTTGGCCAATCCATCATTATCCGTTGCCTTAAAAAGCTCGGAATGGTATAGAAATTGTCTGGATGGATTCCTCACGAACTCTTCGACTTCAACAAGGTCGATCACGTCTTTGAATTTCAACAAGGTCGCTCGACGAATCTTCACCGAATTGCTGTAGCGAAACAAGCAAACGCCGTTCTTAAAGAATTTCGTCACTGAAGACGAATCATGGCTATTCTTCAAAACCGTTAAAAGGAAGAAGGTTTGCGTTTCGCCAGGTAAAACACCGAAAGGGATACCAAAAGATATCCACTGTAGGGAAGCAATGTGGAGTGTATGATGAGACAGAAGTAGAATCATCCATTGGGATACCATTTCAAATGGCATTTGTTATTGGTGGCATGAAGATGAGGAGCGTCAACAGTGGCGAAAAAGGGCAATTCAACATCAATAGCGATGTCTATCTAACTCAACTTGACCGTTTCCATGCTGCAATCGAGGCGAAATCACCACGCAAAAAGAAAAAAATCATCTTCCACTACGATAATGCACGTCCTCATGTTGAGTCGTGTCATTGAATCCATCGCCAATAAGGGATGGGATTTGCTCCCACATCCGCCATACTCACTGACCGAAGCTCCCACAGACTACCACCTCAATCGCTCGTTGACAAACTGACAGGCAAACAAATTTTACAATGATTTGGATGAGTTGGTGGACGACGTCAAAGAGTGGATGGACTTTAAGAACCGCGACTTCTTTGCGTGGAATCAAACCTTATATAGAAATATAAGGATGTATTATAATAATTTATTATTTAATAAATTATTATATGCAAATCGAATGTGTAAACATAATGACACTTTGGCCATCTACTTGATAAAGTATGCAGACCTGAAGCTTGAATATTCATCTATAAAATGTAAAAAATATTCTGTTAGGCACATTTCAATTAGTTGGGTAATTTTACTGTATAATATAAATATCTTTAAATAAGTAATATGAAGTATATTACTTCTAAATTTTCGTCCAATATAAAAACATAATTCACTAGTTCGTTAATTTAATCTCACGATCAAATAATATCCTCTAGAAACAGAGGAGAGATAGATAAGTAGACAAATAGTCAACATTTTGTATCCATTATTTATATAAGATTTAGGGCTTGTCTTAACTTTGTTATTTCAATGTAATGGAGTCAAGGAATAACATTTTATGAACTATGAATAAAAGGGATACTTACGGTTGTAATCCGGTTTGTTTGTGAATTGTGTCGACAACATTCGGCTCACTATATAGGTTGATAGGAGAATTGAACTGTTTATGTATCAGCTAAAATATAAGGAATATCAGATATTTTGTACATACACATAGATATCTTATAGTTTAGGTTTATTTAGACATCGAAAGTTTCGATTTCCGATTATTACATTCACAAGTTCATTTTGTAAAGTAAACATTCTTCGATTGCTAAAAGTTCCTTAGGGTTTCGAAAACTTTCTATCATTGTATCTTAATTTTTTAGAACATACCTCTTCTATAATGTATAATAAATTAATTGACCCGTATTCGTATTTAAGGTAGTTAATTGTCATCGGAATTTGAGGCATAGATTACGTAATTGTCTGCATGTTATTAAGGATAAATGCAAAATTTGGTGGCAAAAAAGGTAAAAACGTCTGAAAGGTGTTAATAGCTTTTATATTCAAAATAATATATTTTTTTAATGTGAAAGCTGCCAATAAATAATTAATGCCCACTAACGACATGGCATAAATGGTATATACGATTGCTATGCATGCCAACTTTCACGACGACGAAAAACAAATGATTCACAATATGGAAATTATAAATTATTATCAGTTTCATAAGATAATAGATAAATTGGTTGGAAAATTAGAAAAACCCTCTCCTGCATGAGGCGAGATTTCCTAGTTGCGAGATTATGGCCACCACATAGGAACTATTAGATATTTATGTATATTATGATATATAGTATTACAAAATAAAAATCGACTTGTGAATGTATGTGTGACGTATTCGAATAGATATTTTAGTTACATGCAGCCAATTTCCATAATATTAAAGGTGTATAATGTGTAGGTAGGTGTAGGTATTTTACGTATGTAGGTAGACCCATTAGGCATTCATAATTAATGTGTGCTGTAAATATTTGAGTTGAGTTGGGTTAACTGTAATATAAATAAAAACGAAAGAGAAAAGGAAAGAACTATAGTCAGTATTGGTGTAAGTTCGAAAAACAAAAAAAAAAAAAAAATGAAAACCTGTCATCAAAGGTTTTCGAGAACACAAAAACCAAAAATAATAACCTGCTTATTTGGATCGCCGGTCGATATTCTTTCTAAGACTGTGTTGGCTACCTATATTTAAAAAATAATACTTTATTTTTTGTAGCAACTGTAGAATGGAAATCTTAAATATCTATTTATACTTCATATATTCAAACTTTAGAACGTTGTACATGTACATCATATTTTATAATATTGAAGTCTCCCTTATTTTTTATCTCTGCATATATATATATATATATATATATATATATATATATATATATATATATATATATATATATATATATATATATATATATATATATATATATATATATATATATAGTTAGCTAGATAGTATCTCTGTACTACTCGTCAAGAATAGGAACAAGTCTCAAAACTGCAATATCGGACCGCCCACGAAGCGCGCAGTAAATAGCCTGGTCTTTGCTCAGTCGTATTGAGACCCTTGTAGAGTGATTATCGATGAACGTATATTGAATGTGAATGTACACAACGTTCGATCTGGCCGCGCGTAAATTGCATCCTTTTCCCTCCAAATGCTGCCTCACTCTTTCTTCTGCGCATACCTAGAGAATCTCATACTTTTTTCTATTCTTGACGAGCTGTATATATAATATTTATGTTTTGAAATATTGATCAGAAATACATTTCTTTATGGAGATTTTCTTATGTCAATAAATTTAACTTTAATTATTACAGGTATAGACTTTTAGAAGGTTTCATTTTAGGTAAAATGTGGTTAGTTAAAATGTTTTTAGTTAAAATGTTAGTTTAGTTAAAAATAAATTTAGTTAAAATAATATAAAAAATATTATTTTTATGCTGTATGTATTTTTTAACTGTCAATAATTTAAAAATTATTGTTGTTGGTACTCAAACTGGGAAAAGGTTCTGGGCAGATCTTCCGACAGTATATTATTTAATAATCATCTCGTGTGGAAGTTCCCTGGATAAATCTGAAGTAATGATGTCCTTCGTGTGGATTTAAATTGTAAGCTCTGAGTAATGTTAACTTGGGTTCGATACCCACATCACAGAATAAGGAACAACCTTGTTCCTTGTTATTCCTTATTCTGTGCCCACATTTTCGACTGGATATGTGTGTGTATATGATTATTCGGGGGTTATACCTTGCTTTTGCAAAAATGAAGACGATAAGGAAAATTCTATCTACTATGTTTTGTATTATTTGCATTGTTAGTAAATTTTATCTACTAAATTTGTGCTCCCTGTAATTAAAATACGATTTTGTTCCATCAAAACGATAATTTTAAAAGAGTATATTTATGACAATAATTTCAAAACATTATTACAAATAAACATTAGACACTACTACAATACGATGCACATGCACATATACACAGAGGAAATTTTCATCTACACTTTTTTAACATCGTTGAGTCACATTAGTGTAATTAAAAATAGAAACACTTCAGTATTTGTATATTTAACGACATAAAGATATACATTTAATCAAACAATGGTTTGTTTCAATAATGCGCTGTGATATTGAAATAAGTAGAGCAAAATATTTATTAAAATAAAGTAAAATAATTGGAATATAAATTGAAATATAAAAATCTTACATCAATATTAATAATTTATTATGACTATTGAGATTGCCTTCAAATGTATTTAACATTACTGAGCATGCTATCGATGGCAAGAATGCAAGAAACCAAAAGAAAATCAAAAGTGTTATATAACTAATAAGCTACTTTACCATGATATTTTATTGACATATTGACATACATCATATATTGACATACATGAATTAATTTCATGATATAATATACCATGAAATTAACTATACATTCATGTCTTCACTACCTACTCGATTTAGGTATATTACTCCAAAAAAGGACCTTTAAACTACGATTCATATTTCCCAATGCAGTGTTAATACCTTTTTTAATAAATAACAATAAAAGTTTTAATAATAATATTCTAGTGTTCTATATCACAGAATTATATATTTCATACTCTCAAAAAAATTGGATAATCACTTGAGTAATAAAATACCTTGGATAATCGCAATAAGTTTATACAACTGAATAGTCCAGAATAGAAGTACGTTTTGTAAGATATGTATATTAATATGGATAATACATACTTAAACATAAAAATATAAAATAAGTAAAAAATAAAACTATGACGTTAAATTATTTGTTTTGCCATACACATAGTTAATATTCTTGTGGATTGTATTACAATTATCTATAGATACTACATAATAAAAATATTCAGAATTATTATCATAGTTGATAGAGTATATATTTCATACTCATAGAGTAAAAAAAAAACAGATCAATTTTTCACAAACATCGAAATATTACACGTTACTCGACGTGATTTTCACCAACCATGTTGTAGATGATAAAAAAATCAGAGCAGTTTAAATCATCTCCCAATGATGTGAACTTAGTTGGCGAAACGCGCGCCGATAAATATATTTCGGTATTCATGAAAACTTGGTCTCCTGTTTTTGTTGCTGCATCGAAGGTTCCTATGCCTTTCCAGGATGATTTACAGTATCTATTATTATTATTTTATTTGGGTTTGGGCCTCATTAGCCACTGATCGCATGGGAAGTCCCTTGGTGATCCCCTTTTATCCGGGTCATTATCCAAAAATGCTATTCCATAAAAGGAGCAATTTGGGCACGTCCCCCGCCTTAAGCCTCGCCTCCTGTAGGATAACAGGCGTCCCTAATATAAGGCACCTCCCCTCCTCTAGTGCAGGGCGGGTGTACAGAAGATGAATCGAGGTTTCCTCGTCTTCTCTACAGTATCTGCAAGCGGGGCTGTCAGTCAGGTCAGGCTACTATGGTGGCCCGTTATGATTTCCACCAGAGTTATGGCTTTGTGCCTGTTCAATTTAATGAATTATTGGGCCCATTTCCCAATCTCTGAGTATTCGATGAAGAGTTTGGTTATTCGAGAACCGGTTACTCCTCTCCATCTTTTATTATGCTGATCTCTTGCCCAGTCATTGATGCGGTCTCTGATCAGATTCCGACTTATTCCCACTGCAGGTTCTGGTCCATAGAGGTTTTCCCTGGTCCCTAGTCTGGCAAGGTCATCTGCAATTAGATTTCCCTTAATGCCATTATACCCAGGTATCCATAAGAGTTCCACCGGTCCCTTCCCTGCCAAGTGGTTCAATGCTTCATAGCAATTATAAACCATCTTCGACTTTGTCGTCGCTGGATTCAGGGCTGCCAACGCTGCGCTGCTATCCGAGTAGATACATATCTTCTCCTAGGTCCGATTTTGGTCAGCCCCCAGAACGCCGTATGTAATTGCAACTACCTAGGCCTAGAGTGCGGTAGTGTATTTGCCCAAGGGGAAGGTTTTACCTATCCCGTCGCGTCACCTATACACCCCGCACCCGCTCTGTTCCCACTCTTCGCTCCATCCGTGTACCATATGTCTCCATTGAGCGGTATCCAGTTCGATCCTCTATCTAGTCGGTCTTACTGGTGAGGGTGATCTTATATTTCTTGTCAAACAGGAAGTGGACACCCGTACTGTCAGAGGGCATCCATAGGAGCCCTTCTTTAGCTGGCTCTCTGGTATCCTCGTCAGTATCCCCATCGCCTCGATCGGTGTCGATCTTGGGGCTCCAGTTATACTTCTTAGAATCAATCCTCTTAGCTTGTTAAGTTGGTTGGCTTCCGACCTTAAACAGGCTCTCTCCCACCAGACCACTGCTGCCTGCATACGTCAATCTGGGTTTGACAATTGCCTCATACATCCATTTCATGGTATCCGGTTTCAAGCCCCTGCTATTATCAATAACCCTTCTCAGTTGCCAAAGTGTTGATGTGATCTTGGAACATATGTGACTTAGAAGTTTTTCCCATGATAGTTTCCCGTCCGGGATTACTCCTAAATATTTCACTTCGCTATTATAACTTAGTTCTTGACCACCGAGTTTCAGCGGACATGTTCTGTTCCACTTATATTTATTGGTGAACACCATCACCTCAGTCTTAGAGGGATTGACCGAGAGTCAATCCCTCTAATTATCCCTGCATCAATTTCCAACCTTGTTTAATGCTTCCTGCATTATATCAAGAATCGGCTTCAGGAAAGGACCCTTCGTTATTATTACTAAGTCATCGGCATAGCCAATTACTTGGTAATCCTTTAACCTTTCAAGCAGCTCATCCACTACCAGGCACCATAGAATCAGGGACAATACTCCGCCTTGAGGACAGCCCGAGTCGACCCGGCCCTTGATGGTAGTCTTACCTTTGGTGTCAATAAGCTGTCTGTTTCCCAACATACGGTCTATCCATTCAGCGATTATTCTGGGGGTATATCATCTATCTAGTGTACAATATCTATGTATTATATATGTTACCGGCAAAGTATGTAATCCGACGTTGTATAGAATTCCTAGGTATTATATATAATTCCTAAAATCATCAGGCATTGTATGAAATACATTATATTATATACATTTCCTAGGCATTATATGGAAAGCCGATTGAATAACTGGCAATGTATGAAAGAAGCACAATAATATATTTGAAATGATAGTAGGGCATGGTACTGACTCGCGACGTGACATTGTTTAGTATTGCATAATACTTCATATTGTGTGCACGTTGTTTAAGCACAGGAGGTCCGATTCACGCGTTTTATTATGAAAGAGAGATTTTACCAAGAATTAAAAACCGAAAGAAATTTAAATGCAAAGAATTGCGTTTATATTGCTGATGAGCAATATATAGTGTTAATTAATGATGTTAATAATGCGAAGTCAACCTCAAAGAAAGTTCCACGGGATTATTGGTTATTGAAGCGCTATGATATTCTCACTCTTGGTCAGAAAACCAAACTTATTTTTCCTGTTAAAGACTCTGGAAGCAACATACTTTACTACGTTTCTGATAGTAAGCTATTTGATGCTCCTATTACTATCGGCCATGGAGGAAGAGACCGCATGATTAAAGAATTCTCGAATCGATATAAAAATGTTACCCGATATGATATACATAGAGTTGTACATTCAACTTTGTGAACCATGCCAACAAAAACAAAAAGGTTTTAAAAGGGTATTGTTGTGAAGCCTATAATTTCTTCGGAGTTTAATTCCCGTTGTCAAGTACGCTTAATTGACTTTCAGTTTCACCCAGATGAAGAATATAAATTTATATTAGTATATCAAGATCATTTAACCAAATTCATTGTATGGAGAGGGCTTAAATCGAAACGGACAGAAGAAGTGGCTTACGTCCTATTAGATATTTTTACTCTATTTGGCGCATCTGCTATACTCCAATCTGATAATGATAGGTAGTTTGCGAATCAGATTATTTATAATTTGATACAGTACTGACCTTCATTGACGATTGTGCATGGCAAGCCAAAGCACTCTCAGAGCCAAGATAGTGTTGAGAGGGCCAACCAAAATGTCGAAAACATGTTGACTACATGGATGCAAGGTAATAACAATGGACATTGGAGTGAAGGTTTAACATTTGTACAGCTCATGAAAAATACAGCTTTTCATGAGCTGTACTATAGCTGTATAGTACAGTATGTTCTATAGCAATATGTGCTATAGAAAATACTGTAAGAATTCCAGTGCCCGAAGTTGATAGGGGACGTGGTGATGCTCGAAATATTCTAGCTATTGTCATGACTGAAATAGACGATGGACTATACTAGCGCGGTACTAAGCAATGAGTTGTTAAATCGCTCTATTCTAGATCCCAGTTTACAGTTTATCATAAAGGATTCTTGGACATATATTCCTGATAACGAAATCATACTACGTTCAATTGAAATTTTGCACTTTACCGGAACAGGCCAAGGATTTGTCAAGTGCAGTTGCAAGAAAAACTGTGGAACAATGAAGTGTTTGTGCGTTACGAAGAAAACACTTTGTTCTAGTAAATGTCACTCAAGTTTACCTTAAATAGAAAAATAAATAAAAAATCTGTTCCCATAGACTTTTAGGGAAATAAATGTTCGATGTTTGTTCAGTTCCTGTTAAGTGTCTTAAGCAAATATTTCTTTATTTCGAATAAAAGCTTCATTTAAAGTTTAATATTTCTTTACTTAACACCTTTCCTAATACTATATAGGCATTCTATAGAATTCCCAGGCATTGTATGAAATTACTAGGTAAATTAAATAAATTTATTTACATTAAAACAGATTTCATACATTGCCTAAAATCGTTAGTCATTGTATAGAATACCTACGTTTTCTATAGAATACCGAAATTTTATACTTTGCCGGAAACATATATATTTTATAATAGTGGTGCAAGGTGTATGGTATAACGACGTTAAGGTTATCATTAAATTCTCATAAGGTGATAAACATTTTCAACGATAAGATGTTTAAAATTTCAATGAGGCTCTAAACATTTAAAATTATTTACAACTATAATACAATTTTTATTTTAATAGATAGTTTTAAACGGAAAAAAGTACTGTACTTTTTTGAAAGATCTTTATGTCCTTAATAATCATATTATTACGTATACGTATATTTTTATGCTCTGATCTGAATTAAATGTAGTTTTTTATGCAAATTATAAAGCTGTTGCCAACTTAGAAATGAAAAAAGTTCATGTTTATAATTATTTTCATTACAGGACAGAAATAAAGAAACGTATTTAAAAAAGTTATTTTTTATAAGTACATAATAATAATAATTAAAATTTTATCTTCTTCTGGAGTCTTGAGGCTCCAGCAGTGTTGTTACTATGAGCTTAGATATGGTGTTTAACTCCTTACAATTATTTGACAATTTATGTTGCTCTTTATCTTCTCTCTCGCTTGGAGGGAGATTCTCCAATAGTAAGGCAAATTGTTACATAGACATAACAAAAAAATAATGAAATGTATACATTGCACTCGTGTAAGAATGGAGAAAATGAAAGTATATAATTTTTCTATTTTATCACTTTTTATTACACATACAAAACAAATGTTATACAAAAGTTATATTATTTGTTTATGTGTTCCAAGATCGTGAATGTACTTTTTTGATTTTGTAAAAGAAAATGATCGTAAACATTTTTATAATTTTATATATTATTTACTATTATTTGTAATAATTTATGTTATATACATTTTAAAAATTTTTATAAAGGAAGAAAAGAAAATGGAAAGAAGAACATTACAATTTTTTTATTTTTCTTTTCTCCAGTCAGAATGATCACCTTTCATAAAGCAATTTAATTGTTGTAAATGTTCTGTGGAGAATGCTATTATTGATAATATTGCTATTTTTCAAAATCTTAAAGTAATGCATTTAGATGATCCTTATTTTACACCCAATATTGATTTTTTTAAATATTATTTTTTTTTATTATATCATATAGGTTTGGGCCTCATCAGCCACTGATCGCATGGGTAGTCCCTTGGCGATCCCCTCTTATCCGGGTCATTATCCAAAAATGCTATCCCATAAAAGAAGCAATTTAGACACGTCCCCCGCCTTAAACCTCGCCTCCTCTAGGATAACAGCGGTTCCTAATATAAGATACCTCTTCTCCTCCAGTGCGGGGCAAGTGTAAAGAAGAGGAATCGAGATTTCCTCGTCTTCTTTACAGTATATGCAGGCCGGGCTATCAGTCAGCCTCAGCTTGTGCTTATATGCATTCAGGCTACTATGGTGGCCCGTTATGATTCCCACCAGGGTTCTGGCTTTATGCCTGTTCAATTTAATGAATTCTTGGGCCCATTTCTCAATCTCTGAGTATTCGATAAAGAGTTTGGTTATTGGACAACCCGTTACTCCTCTCCATCTTTTATTGCGCTGGTCTCTTGCCCAGCCATTGATGCAGTCTCTGATCAGATTCCGATTTATTCCCACTGCAGGTTCTGGTCCACACATATTTTTCCTGGTCCCTAGTCTGGCAAGGTCATCTGCAATTAGATTTCCCTTAATGTCATTATGCCCAGGTATCCATAAGAGTTCCACCGGTCCCTTCCCTGCCAAGTGGTTCAATGCTTCATAGCAATTATAGACCATCTTCGACTTTGTCGTTGCTGAATTCAGGGCTGCTAACGCCGCCCTGCTATTCGAGCAGATACATACCTTCTCCTGAGCGATTTTGGTCGGCCCCCAGAACACCGTATGTAATTCCAACTAGCTCGGCCTGGAGTGCGGTAGTGTATTTGCCCAAGGGGAAGGTTTTACCTATCCCGTCGCGTCGCCTATACACCGCCGCGCCCGCTCTGTTACCATTCTTGGCTCTATCCGTGTACCAGATGTCTGCCTTGAGCGGCAATTCAGCTCGACCCTCCATCCAGTTGGTCTTACTGGTGAGGGTGATCTTATATTTCTTGTCAAACAGGAAGTGGACACCCGCACTGTCAGAGGGCATCCATAGGAGTCCCTCCTCAGCTAGCTCTCTTGAGAGTCTATTCAGGTCCCTTACCTTCCTATTCATGTTTCCCACCCTGTGCATTGCCTTTGCGGCTTCCGCTTTTAGGATGGCATCAAGAGGTGGTATCCCCGTTTTTTTTTAATGTTAAATAAACCAAGTTTTTTCTGCAATTTTATTACTAGAGTAGGCAATTTTAGTTTTTTATTTTTTGGTTTGATGGTGCATTATATACAATACCAGAAGCATAATACAAAATGATTAGCAGGAGGAAAATATATTGTTTATTACCCTCTAGTGCCTAAAGAGTGTCCGAAAAGAATATTATTAATATTTTTTGTTATTGTTTGTTCACATTAATGAAATATTTTTCACAAAATATACTTCGTGAATATACACCCTTAAACAAAATTGTATGATGCTACATGTAATAATATGATTTATTACGAAGACAGTACATTATTACACAAAATACACGGAAATATTAAAGAATACGCAGCATACAAATACAATAAACTAAATATAATTTGTTTAATTTAAATTTATCTCTAATTCTCTTACTGTTTCTCAAGATTTTTATTTCCTAATTTAACCTTAGTGTACTTAATTGATGTAATTCTAGCAATGAAACTGTTGATCATTATCTCTATTCTTTTATTAAACTTTGAATAATATCGACGCCTAAATAATATAAGTAACGCGTGTATCCATCTAACTTCTAAAAATAACATTAAGGCCAAGATAATCTATTTAAGTCCCTCGATGATCTTATGGCAACTTTCACGGATCTCTTCCTACATTTAGTAATTATTCTAGTTCCACCACATTATAATTGATTATATATATATATATATATATATATATATATATATATATATATATATATATATATTATTTCTGATCATGCATATACATGTTAATCATAAATTACTTATTGATATATCTTTTTAATCATGGTTTTTAAAATGTGGCTTTTTACTAGATATATCTTTTTAATAAAACCATTTGTTTGAAAAATAATCATAAAAAACAAGACAAGTGACAATGATTTCTGTATTTGTATGCGGTTCATATAATCATAATGAGGTTGATGTAGGTAGTAGATATGATCCTATATAAATTATTAGTAAACATGCCTTTTAATAATCCTGGTTTTTAATACACGGTCTTAATAGAACTATTTATTTAAAAAATAATCATAAAAAAAAACAAGACGTGCAAAATATATTAATGTTGCATATTTCATACGGAATTTTGATGATAGCTAACTGTCGAGCAGTTATATATATTTGAATATATTTGTTTTATTCAAATATTCTTCTCTATATATTATACTATAAACTTCTACAAAGAACTTCGAATCACTTAAAATTTAAAATAAATTACAAGTTGGCTTGATTTTCAAATGGGAAATCAAATATTTAAGAACTAATAATATATGTACTTTAAACCATGATTAAAAATGTACCTTTTGTTTAATTGAATAATCTGGGTCTAAGTGATGAGGTGGTGCTCTAACAGAAGGATTTGGGTGGTGACGGAGGTAACTTTCAGTTGGTCCTGCTTCACGTTTTACTTTAGCACCAGGGAGAACCAACGGAGTTGTACGATACGGCTACAACAAAGGAAATCAACAATACAACAATAACAAATACAACGTAGTTAGATACTAACAACATTGGGTAAACATAGAATATTGGGTAAACGTATAAAAATAATACGGACATCTGGAAAAAACGAAAAACATTTAAATAAGTTACAAGGATGTATATGATTAATATGAAATGTAGAGATGTATGTATTGTACATGATAATACAATGTGTGCCTCATTCTATAAATATCTTTAATATTTTCGACACGTATGAATTTATTTAGTCAATTATCGACATATAATTACACTTAATACACTACAAATATTATTATAAACTTTTTTTGTATTAAAAACTTTCCATAATTTGATTTAAAGAACATATACAAACATTCGAGTAATAAGACACGTTATTGACTAAATGGTTGTACTATTCTTTGAAAAGAAATATAGACTAATAGAATATCTATTTAATTAAGTTAACGGTTAGCACCTTTGTACGCATATCGCTTATTTCTATCGCTTTCTTCTTAATAAGTTAAAAAAGACTGTAAAATATGAACAAAAATGTATAAAAATCAAGAAATATTATATTACAAATCAACATGATTATTCTTAATCTGAAGTAAAATACTATATCACCAAATAAAAGTTAATAGACGATCTCAAAAAGAAGAAATAAAAGTCAAATTACAATGCAAAGTTTTACTTGCCAGATGGTACTTTTTACAAACTAATAAAGTGGGGAGATATCTCCACACCACCTGCAAATGCCTTATACAATACAAAACAAGGACTAAAAAAATTAGACCAAAACAGCTATTTTCCTGGCTATATGTCATCAACGAACGCTGAATTATATGGCGAAATTTGCCGTATTTTGTCTAACAGAGTTAGCACTAAAATACAGTGATTTAGATTGCTCGAAAACCACAAGGAAAATGCAAAATGTCCTCAATCTCAGGATATCACTAACTGCAGACCGGTTTCGACCTTATCTTGGGTCTCGCCAGTGCAGCGTAAGCGAGTATACCTTTGACAAACGAGGCTCGCATATTGTAGACACAGCGCCGGTAAGTTCTACCATAGTAGAGCGTAACAAGCACCATCTCTTGACAGTTTAAAAAACAATCCAAATCAAATAAAAATTGATATCATCAATACACTGTATTTTAGTGCTAATTCTGTTAGACAAAATACGGCAAATTTCACCATATAATTCAGCGCCCGTCGATAGCCAGGAGAATAGCTGTTTTGGCCTAATTTGTTTAGTCCTTATTGTATAAGTGCATTTGCAGATGGCGTGGTAATAATCTCCCCACTTCAGTAGTGTGTAAAAATTACCATCTGTCAAATAAAACTTTGCATTATTTTGATGATATCAAGCTTCATTTGATTTGGATTGTTTTTGAAACTGTCGAGAGATGGTGCTTGTTACGTTCTACTGTGGTAGAACTTACCGGCATCTACAAGATGCGAGCCTCGTTTATCACAGGTATACCCACTTAGGTACACTGCGCTGACGAGACCCAAGATAAGGTCGAAACCTGTCTGCAGTTAGTGGTATCCTGAGATATAGGACTCTTTGCATCTTCCTGGTGGTTTTCGAGCAATGTAAATCACTGCATTTTAGTGCTAACTCTGTTAGACAAAATACGGCAAATTTCGCCATATAATTCGGCGCTCGTCGATGGCATATAGCCAGGAGAATAACTGTTTTGGCCTAATTTGTTTAGTCTTTATTATATAAGGCATCTGCAGATGGTGTGGATCTCCTCACTTCAGTAGTTTGTAAAAGTCATATTTATTTGTCTGTTTTATTCTATTTCTTTTTTGTAATAATAAACGAAAACAGTGGAAAAGGCAAAAATATTGCGTGATTACTTCATACGCTTATCGAATTATTTCAAACATTATTGACGTATTCTTACATTTTTCTGAATCAAAACTGTTTAAAATATGATTTTTTAAATTATTTTTAAGGAATTCTACATAACTAGGACAAACAAAATACTAAATTATAAACATATTACGCTATATGAACCAAATTAAGTTGTATGTAAAATGTACTTATACCAAAAATGCATCAAAATACACGAGACGAAAAATATATTATGATAAAAAACCTCGGTTTTCATTTACTTAGCAAATATTTTATGAGGATACTTTCACTTTATACTTATACTTTTTCATAATTCCTATAACAAATTATTTAGTATGCAATTGAATTTAGCCAAAATATAGAATAAAAAGATTTCGCACACATCACGCAACATTTCATTAATAAAATGAATGACATACTACGTTTCTACCAAGTATTTATGTACATTATCATTCAAATGAAATATGGTTGGTAATAACACAACAGAGTATACCTGGTGCTTGATGCTAACTTTTATTATATGAAGCAGGTATGATGCAAGATCCGTTAAATTAGATTAACCGATCTTGGGTATGATGAAAGAGCTCACTTTGTCCTTTTAAGCTTGGTTCTAAACGCAACCAGCTATACATCAATATATTTGAATGTAATATCGGTGACATTTAAATTCAACGATACTGTCAAGAAGACTAGAGAATATCTTCTTGGATACTGTACATCCCGACCGTTAACATAATGAGATAAACGCAATCATTATTTTTAAATACAGAAACTGTTGTTCTTTGATAACTTAAACATCTTTTGTCATGGAAATGAATAAAATGGTACTCGTCCATCGTTAACATTTCTCGTATTAATTACCCAAAGAATCTGCTGCATTTTTATGACGTCCATATCCAGAACACCACGACGTATAACTATTTTTATAATATTCATGTATTTCTAGTGACATTTTGTCATTTTTAAAACTTTATTGGCGTTGACTTATTTGAAATTTAATATGTTTATTTATTATCCATCTGAAAGTGTCACAGCGTAAAATATCTTAACAGTCAGCCAAAAACTTGGCATATGTGGGTGTCATAAGTGATATAGGTGACTTTTTCAAAGATTAATATACACATACATAACACAGTACATTTACCAGCTACTTAATTTAGCCATAATAGTAGTTACCAGTAATTTAATATACTTAGTATATTATCAGACATCGAATAAACATATTATACTTAATTTAGTCACCATACATTTTTAGTACCGTTTAAAATCTTATGTTTCTCTGATAAAATAACCCAATTATTTCTGAAATTAAGTATAGACAATTATAAGGGGTGTTGAAATATTATATATTTAAAATTTTCTGATGTACAATATTTTAAGAAGAATGGAATTAATATATTTACGTTATTACGTAATACAATTTATATTACATGCATAGTATAGCACTGCCAAAGGTTTCTGTAGAAATCTCATTCTGTTATATTCACCTAGGTTTATCATTTTGGTATCATACTGTTTGCTAATAACTTATATATTATAATTTATATTTAGGTGGAAATAACCACCCGATAGTTATTTATAATAGCCTAATGATAAATCGGATAACCTAGATCTAAAATTAATCCGTTAATTTTACGGTATGAATTTTAAGAAACATTAAACTGAACTAGATTTATGTAAATGCATTTTGAAACATCTTACGCTATGCCCAGATATTTGTTACGTTCATGTTATTTATACGCTATTAGAAAACACGAGTAAATTTAGATTGGCAAATCGTTAATAGAACACAGAAAGTGTACCTCCTGCTATTTTAACTGGTTGCTCTATTAAAAATGCAATGTTTTTAAAAAGGTCAGATTTTCATTCATCAACGACCCTGTTCATCACCTTCAAAAGTGTTATTTTTGAAGTTAAACATTTCGTTTAGAGCACACCAGGTATTTTATTTACGTCTGTACAATATTAAAAAAAAAAACCCTGACCTGGTGACGAAAAATAATTAGGAAATATTGGTCCCAAACCCATTTTTGAGAATGGTTTTTAGTTAATTTTAGTTTTATTTATTATTACAAAAATATTTATTAGGAGTATAATGTTAATTTACTGACTGAATAATGATTTAAATTAGGTAATGAAGAAATTTCAGATTATACATTATATTTGGGAATACAGTACAGATGTTTTTTGTATTCAATTTAGGTAATGAAATCTTTTGAACACGACTTATGACTCGTTGTTAAACATTATTTTAATGATGAAAACTATTTTCAAAGAATTGTCAAAGAAGACTCAGAACACTTAAAATTGTACTATTTAAGACGCAGTACTATATATGTACAACTTAATAAAGTGTGATGTAAAATGTGTTGTTAATATACCTGTATTCTGAATTTGTTATTAATAACATTTTAACATTGTTAATTTTGATTTTATTTTTGTCCTATTATTACGATCAAGAAATTAAATTTTTTTTGCTACTTATGGTGCTGATTGAACATGCATGGTTGTGATGTAAGTACCAATAGTTTATATTGTTCACCTACCACAAGAATTTAATATATATATATACGTTTGTTCATACATACGGAATACATGAACAATAACTACGTCATTTTGATTAGAAAGGGAAAATAATGGCGATACAGGCATTTAATATAAAATAAACATTTTCTGATATCACCGCGTATCTTGTTGTCATTAAATTAATCACAGTATGATTCAGTTGATTAGTTGATCAAATATATCTACGACCCCGATTAGTTTCACATAACTACTTCACTTTCAGTTTGAATTCGAATTAACATGGATATTTATTTGACCAGATCTTCTGAGGGTATATCATTCCATAATTACCTCGCAGAAGATCTTCAAGTTCCCTAGATTGAGTCGGGGTAATAATGCCAATCACTTGGAGCTGTCCTAGAATGCGAGCTCGGAATAATCTGGGCGTGGGTTTGATTCTCGCATCAGTTGGCTGGGTGTGTTTATGTGTGTCCGTGTGGACGTCCACGGGTTGGGTGAAAGAATAGTACTAAGCTAAACGTCGCCCCCGCGCAAAATAAAGTCGCATAAAAACTTTTATATCACATTATATGATAATTCATTTATATATACAAAAAAAAAACAAATATAATTTTGTTTATAGTGAACAGATTTGCATTTTCCTACGATTCATTCATTTTATTATTTAACTCAATTCTACAAACTTCTCCCCTGTGATATTACATTACTTTAAAATTGAAGATTGTTCCTACTCCTGGCTTTTTCCACCACCTTCTTGATTGCATCCAAAAATTAGGAAAATACTACTGACCGGGAAGGAAACTTATTATATACGTGTATTTTTAGTGTATTAGATAATTAAGATGGTAAACATATTTTGTATACGCAGGATTTTTAATAATTAAGTTAAAGCCAGAGTAAACAAGACGTTTGATAAAAATAAACCTTGCTGACGTCAAAACCAGTGTTGCCACAGACACCGTATCTGCATCCAATATCAAATTTAGCTAGAGCATAGAGTTGATAATTAATTGTAAACGCATTTATATCTAATTTTATTTAAACTAAAATTATATTCCCAAAGTTTTTCAATTTTAAATGTCATCCCATTTATTATATATAATAATATTCTGTTTTTTTTTCGTAATTAAAATAAAATATATGCCACAACTATAGGAACCTCATTTGCTGAATGCAATTTATCTAGATAAAGTTAAAAGTATAAATGAAATAAGTACCCTGTAAGATGTTTTACAGCTATTCAAATTAATGGACATTTCTGTTTGTTTAGGATACGTGTTTATGCTTTAATCTGTTGATGATTCTGGAGATTTCCATAAAATATTCCATGGAAATTAAAACTGTAAAGATTGTATATATATTTACGTCAATTAATGGTCAACTGATGGAAGTAAGTTGCTTGATAAAATTATAATTACACTTTTATTTTCAGTTTACAGATAGATTAAATTAATTTATTGCCAATGTTTTATTATCCATTGGAGGCGACATCTTCGGGACTGCTTTTTAGGTAATATCTGAGCAAGACTCGACCAGCTATGTGGAGCTACTAGTTTTCACACAGTAATTGTCTGAAGAGAACTCTAGAAAACGTCACCTACTGTGAATAACGAACCGTCGATGATGATGAAAAACCAAGAAGGAATTGAAATAAGCCCGCCCGTCTATGATTTATTGTTAAATAAGTATTCGCCAACATACCAAAAGTTATGATGAACCTGCCAAAACTTGAATACCTGTTCTTAATAACGCAAACAGGTGAACAACGTAATTTGTTCCTGACCCTGGCTTTGACAATGCCATCTCTTATAGCATACTTTTAGAAAATCGGGTCCTTTGCCTATTTGTAACGTGTTAATTATGTGTTAACACAACATCTATTAGAAGAGTCCTCATATGCCACGACTACCCTGAAGTTAAACTAAAAATATTCTATTACCCCACAACATCTCACGCTTCAGAAGAATATACATATTATAAAATTCTGACACACTCTCTTACCCACATATTAGCAGTCTCATCCTGTTTACTTTGGAAATGGCCTCTAGAATAGCTCGTAGAGAGAATCATATTTTTAACTTTTCACCACACACTTATCTTATCGAGTACCTAACTTCAACTGACCAACACATAATTCTCGAAAAATGTCCCCACTATTGCATGAAAATACGTAAGTTGGTTTCTTTTTTTATTCAGAATATTTCAGCACGTTATGTCATGTAAACAAACTGAATCCCCTGTTAAATCTGTACATATTATAAACAGTTTCCAGTTTGAAAACATTTAATTCTAATTTTCCAGTTGTCGTATTTCTTTTCAGTGATTATCCAAACTGAAAGGGTCAAATATTTCCACAACAATTTATAATTTTATAGTAGACAATTGCCCAAGTGAGCTTAGTAAAATCGTACATAAGTTGTCAATTTCTTTAATCATTTTGCGTATTTGGAACACTGCCAAGAAGCGATTTAGAAATAATATAAAATAATGAAATAATTAATTCCATAATTTGAACGAACCGATTGTTTTTATTACAGTAAGTTCATATATGATACGAACATATGTATGAAAAGGTAAATAAATGACAGTTATTATCGTGAAGACATATAACTTTATAGTATCAATTTTCTGAAAAATGAGTAATTTCAAGAGCAAGATCAACCGAGACCTGGGTACCAACTTTATAAACAACTTGCTTCAAATAAAATAAAGTACGCTCAAAATTTTTCATAAATTAAAGTTTGTATCTGTATATACATATGCCTTATATTATTATTAAGAATCGCATAGTAAAATATAAGTCAAAATCAAATTCAACTAAGGTTACGTTGGTCAAGCGGCCAGAACCCTCTGTTCTTCAAACTTGTACTTAGAGTACATACAGTGTGTCCACGAATTAAGTTCGAATGAAATAAACTTTTTTATTGTGGATTAATGAAAAAAAATCTTTATAAAATCTGTTTAGTAAAAAAATACGATTCCACAAAAATAGAGACTTGGATTAAACAAAAACAATTCGACAACGCCCCGGGGTAGAGAAGAATAAAAAATATCAAACATATTAAAGTACCATTATTTTTACAGTTAAGTTAAACCTCATTCATCGACTTACATCATAAGTCATTTTGACTTACTCATTGAGCTTGAATTTAAAACTTTGATAAATAAACAAACATTAGTTAAGTATATTACTTTTCTTTTCAATCTGTGAGGCGTCTTGTACATAAACATTATTTTTGGTGACGGCAATGGTATTTTCTCACGAAGCAGTCCGTTTTATGTTTTCGTAAATCCAAAAATAAAAAAATGTTTTTCCTCGGAATGACGTAACTGAACGGAATTCGTGGATATTTCAAGTATTGTCTTTATTGTAAAAATGTATTTTGCATTTATACCTAAAACCAACAGAATCTTGGTGCAGTTGCAATTTGTATAGAATGGGTCGTGTGCATCTAGTTCCTTCGCGATTTCCGCCAGAAAAAATTTAATACCTTGCTTTTACAAGGAAACACTGCCCAACAAGTTTGATGATATGATATTGTTAATATTAATCTATTTTTTTAATCAAGACAGTTGCAAAAATAAAAACAACGTTAGAATAGATATTTGAAGCAACTTTCAAATGAGGTGTTTGTTACTCGCACATTTAAAAGTAATGTTTGGAATGGTTCTAGAACGCCATATTTAATAATCGTATCAACGTTTATCGATTAAAATTTTATTTTTGCACTTTAATATATGTATACCAATGTTCATTCTTTTAGGTCTCTCAATTCCAAAGTTAACGTGGGAAATGACTTTAGATGCGCACAGTAGCAAAAACAGAAGACAAACCTCGAAATAATAGACATTACTTGACGCTCGTTTCGTCAACGTTCGATAAGTTTTTGGCGTCGTCAATCACAGTCAATACAATGTGCTAATTTTTTTTCTTTTATATTTGTCTTTAGCTTTTACACTTGATAAGATGTCTTCTCATCAAAAGCACTTTATAGCATTTCTTAGTGTTATGTTAAGCGGAGTAGCAGGGCTCCATTTTTGCATGCCTTACGAATTGATATACCTTGAAAGATGAAACTTTGCCAGAAAAAAAGTTAAGTTTATATCGTCATTAAATTATTACCAAACTATTGGTAGTACGCAAGGCATTTTGGATGATCGAGAAATCTGTCGGAAATACACCGAGTATCGGAAGCCGGTAAGAGAGCTAGACAACAAACTTTATTTTTATAATTGTTCAGCATGTTTCATAAGAACAGTCCAATTTTATGAAACAAGCATTGCAAAAGATTTACATGTTGTTATTCCATACGTTGATAAACGTCATTAACCAATTCTTCTGTATGGATGTTTGGTCCACCAATTCCCTTGTTGTAATCCAAAGAGTCAGTTTCGCGAAACACTCATAAAAACACGCATAAAAAGTCCTTTAGTCTTACTTCTAAGTTTAGGCTTTAGACTAAGAAGATAAGATAGACGATTTATCATTTTATAATAAACATAAGTGGTTGTAGATTGTTCTTAAAGTTATTTTTTGACCGTATTTCTTTTAATATAAATGAAAACATATGGCTGTGAAAAACTTTAATAGAAATATTAAAATATATGTTAAGAATAAGACACATTTCGTCGGACAATTTGGGGAAACTTCAACAGAACATAATCAGTCGGAGGAATTTGTAGTATTTTCAAAATTCCCAAGAAGAGAACTCGTGCCTTAGATGAGTTAAGAAGATTTCTTACAGTTTTTTCTCATTGGTCAAACCAGGTACAACAGTGGACTAGTTCAAATTGTGTCAATACCGGGAGGCCTTGACCTAATTATTTAAAAGTGTTTTTAAGTAACAAAGAGAAATGAGATGCTGAAATAATAAATTCTTCACGGAGGTACTTCGGATAATATACAATTTCTGAATAATGATTTTTATTTTGTTTTCCTTTATGTTTTAGGACTGATAAGAGATTATACAATTACTCGATAATGACTTTTATTTTGTTTAATATATTTTCGGAATTATCGATATATTTTTTAGTATCCTATAACCTAAATCAACTAATATGGGCTTCTGTGTTAAATACCTCAATGTCCTGAAAAATCCACTAGTTAAAAAAGAAAACACTTTCAAGACTTTCAACAAAATAGATTCATAAGCGAGTAAGTAGATTTTTTCCCTCTGTTTCTTTTTACCAATTACTTTTGATATTGCTGCCCCATGGAGGATAAACTTTACTGAACGCCACTGAACAGTTCAGACAAACTTAAGAAAATAATTGCAGGTTTTATATGTACCAATTTTTGTGATGTGAAGTGTTTACTTCACTAATTTAACTAAATAAAGAAACCAATTAAATCAGTACTTCGTTAGGAAAGATAGAAAAGGTGACGATAACATTTTATCTCTTAGTACACTGCATATTTTACTGCCATCGTCCAATGGCACGTTGCTTAAGTCTTTGGATTATTTTTAAAGAAACTGGTAGGATAATTAGTGAAATATATAATCTACTTCAATGATTATATCTCGCTTTTCATTAATCTGTTCAATTGTTTTCAGTTCTATTTTATTAAGGTCAAGACAGAATAGAGAGAGTTGAAACTGTCTCTGATGATATCTATCTCAAGGTAAATTTAATGCCATTTTCTGAAAAGTAAGTATGTATTTTCAATTTTTTAGGTACAAGAATAAGAGAAAACGCTTCTGTGTAAATTATCGAATTTTTAATTTGATAATTATCATCTTTATAATAAAGAAAATATGCAGAATAACTTGTTAATCTGTTAATACATAAATAATGCTACAGTCTGTGAAAAGTGTATCAAAAAGTTGGTTTCAATTAAATTATTTCTCTATTTAGCTATTGGGTACCCTCACCAGTAAGACCGACTGGATGGAGGGTCGAGCTGGATTGCCGCTCAATGGAGACATCTGGTACACGGATGGAGCCAAGAGTGGGAACAGAGCGGGTGCGGGGGTGTATAGGCGACGCGACGGGATAGGTAAAACCTTCCCCTTGGGCAAATACACTACCGCACTCCAGGCCGAGCTAGTTGGAGTTACATACGGTGTTCTGGGGGCGGACCAAAATCGGACCCAGGAGAAGGTATGTATCTGCTCGGATAGCAGGGCGGCGTTGGCAGCCCTGAATTCAGCAACGACAAAGTCGAAGCTGGTCTATAATTGCTATGAAGCATTGAACCACTTGGCAGGGAAGGGACCGGTGGAACTCTTATGGATACCTGGGCATAATGGCATTAAGGGAAATTTAATTGCAGATGACCTTGCCAGACTAGGGACCAGGGAAAACCTCTATGGACCAGAACCTGCAGTGGGAATAAGTCGGAATCTGATCAGAGACCACATCAATGGCTGGGCAAGAGACCAGCACAATAAAAGATGGAGAGGAGTAACGGGTTGTCGAATAACCAAACTCTTCATCGAATACTCAGAGATTGAGAAATGGGCCCAAGAGTTCATTAAATTGAACAGGCACAAAGCCAGAACTCTGGTGGGAATCATAACGGGCCACCATAGTAGCCTGAATGCATATAAGCACAAGCTGAGGCTGACTGATAGCCCGACCTGCAGATACTGTAAAGAAGACGAGGAAATCTCGATTCATCTTCTTTACACCTGCCCCGCACTGGAGGAGAAGAGGTATCTTATATTAGGAACCCCTGTTATCCTAGAGGAGGCGAGGCTTAAGGCGGGGGACGTGCCTAAATTGCTCCTTTTATGGGATAGCATTTTTGGATAATAACCCGGATAAGACTACCCATGCGATCAGTGGCTGATGAGGCCCAAACCTATATAATAATATAATAATAGCTATTGGGTTCTGAAAAGGTTTACATTATCATTTAAATACAGTATGGCTCTAAAGTTTGGAATAAAGTTTATTAATCGGAACGTTCGGAGAACTGTTCGAATACATCGATTTTTAATTTAAAAACAACAGCCGTAGGGGTTGTTGTCAACGCCTCATCTTAACCCCCTAAGCCCTAACAAATTAATAAATGACGGAATGGAAGTATTCAATAAATTTATTCATATATTTAATTTTACTATTATAAACAACGAAACAGAACAAAACAAAAACGTTTACAATAGTTGCCTCAAAGTGGCCACCATTATGAGTTTGACAATAACCTATTTCACGAATGTTATTCGTGAAATTCTGACTTTCCAATCTTCAGTTATTCAATGCCTTTTGGCCGATTCACACAAACCCTACTTTTCAGGTAACGCTATTCTACTGCTCTTTTGTCTGTCTACCCACCAGGTTGGAAATGTTTCGTTTAAAATCTTCCAACATTTTCGGCGTAATGTACATGTCTGGAAATATGGAAAGTTCATGAGTCAAATGGGGTTCATCATTATGTGGGAACAAAACAATTAAGGCTGGCAATAATCAAATTGCAAAAAATCCAGATACACAGTTCCGTTCGCATTTGACTCGAAGAAATATGGTTCCAAATTATTCCCGCCCAAATATTCGCCTTGTGTAATTTTTGTAAATGGATTTCCTACATTTAATATGGATTTATGTTAGTCTAGTATTTTATTGTTTGATGGTTTACACTGCCTTTAAATGTAGGTTTGTCTGAAAACAGTATATCATGTAAGAAGTTTTAGTTATTCGTTATTATATTCGACAATGCTTCAGAAAATGCCAGTCTTTTATCAGCATTATCAGGTAGAAGTTTCTGAACTTCATATATTTTAAATGCGGAACATTTTCTAATCCAGTATCTTTACATAACGATGAATTCTTGATTTTCACTCGTCATGTTGGTGTGCTAATTTTTTCATCGAATTAATTGGATTTTCCCTTAAATAATAATAATAATAATAACAATAATAATAAGAAGTGCCTCGTTCTTCTTCATGTTCTTCGGGGAAGAACAAGGTGTCTGCAACAAATGTGTTTGCCGTTCCGATCCTTGTCTACTTCTCCGGAGTAGTCAAATAGACACAGGAGGAGCTGCGACAACTCGACGTAGTAAAAGGATGCATCTCAGTAGGAGTTTGCATCCCAGATCGTCCGTTCCACGGTTATATATACGAGGCCGTGAACTCTTGAGTTTGGAATGTCTTCATAACAGGATGGTTCTGGACGGAGCCTGTAAAGTTATTACGAGTTCGGATCCCCTTCTCTGCATGGCCCGAGATCACGAACATGCAGGACATTTTTATTTAAGGCAGCACGTAGAGCAGCCGATGACCTCGGTCTCGTCTTCGACACCGAACGGGCCAATCACAACTCTGCCACCGAGTTTGAACCCGTTAGGTTAAAAGCCCAAGTAAAAGCTGCAGAACATTTAAGAGCTCTGCAGCTTCACAAGGATAAGTCCATGCACGGGGTCTTCTATAGGAATATGGAAATCCTGGGCTTATCCGAATGGCTGACCTTTGCTTTCTTAAAGTCGGCCGGGATAAATTCAGAGACCGAGGGATTCATCATGGCTTGCCAAGATGGTGTATTTAACACGCTTGTCTATCGGAGTCATGTCATGGGTATGGAGGTCCCTGGTGTCAGCTGCAGGGCCTGCCCAAGGGCGCCGGAGACACCGATGCATGTACTGTCGGCTATTCGGTATATGCAGTCTCGGCCTATATCCATAGACTAGATCCATAGACATAGATTGTTTTGAAAGAGGAGGAGAAACGGACAAAATATCGAGATTTAATCTTCGAACTCTGTAGACTCTATCCAGACTATTCTGTTAAACTTAAGGTACTGATTATAGGGGCCCTTTGTGGAGCGAAAGATACACTGCTTTCAGAATTAAAGAGCATAGCGGCATCCCGATACTCGGCAGAAATCCTGCAAAAGGCCGTAATTCTTGGTTCGCTTCGTCTGTCTACTCAGGGCACACGACTCGGCCCAGTAATCACTAACCGAACGGACGTGAGGAGTGATTACTGGTATCACGAGAACACCTTCTGTGTGAGTCGAAGCCACAGAAAGAGTGCCTCTATTGATATAATTTTGTGAATCAGTTGTATGTGATTGTACATACACATACAGAAATAAAATGAAGCAAGGGTGGCGATATTCACAATTTTGTGAATACAAAAGATTGTGAGCAATAACAAACTCTAAGGAAAAAAAATAGGTTATTATAATTAATAACAATTAAGAAATAAAACTAATCACCTTTGACGTGTACTGTAAATAAATGATTTGATCAAGTATTAATATTTGAACATAATTTAATTTCATTAGGATTTAAATTGAATAATTTGGTGACGATGTAACTAAATGAACGTTGAAAGATGACAGAACTATGAAGGGGAAAATAAATTTACTACATTGGCTAAAAGTCTTTAATAAATATCAGGAGCCCCTTTTAATTTGGAGAATACATAAATAGATGACTCATACTTAATAATTGTGAAAACTAAGTAAGGTATATGACTTTTACACCGCTGAGGTAGGTTTAACCATTTTAGTTTATTGAAAATTCAGTAATATAATCAATATTGAATATGAAAATTTTCAAGAAAATATTACAATGTGATACAGACAATAAAACAAATGAATCAGTTAACTTTAATTTGATTTGTGTGCTGAGAAGATCCTTGTGCATATATAGTAATCTAAGTTTGGAATAGGATTTTTGTAATAAACTACTGTGTTATAATATATTAATTCTGGGTATGCCAAAACACCAAGATTCTTAGTAGATTCGACCGGATTTAGATTTTAACTGTTAATGGTATATCTATTAAAAACAGGATTAGTAATATACTTCCGATGATTACCAAATACTAATAGTTTAATTTTATTTTCATTTAAAAATAAACCATGATCAGCTGAAAATTTTGCGATATTGGATAAATTAGAATTAATGTTGAGTGCTCAAGTGGAAAACAATACAATTGAGTATCATCTGTATATTAATGAGACGAGTAAATCTTAAGGCAGCTCTTTAAATCGGCAGTATCACAGTAAGGTCCTAAAACACTACTTTGTGGTACACCTTTCGGGGTATATGCAATAATAGAAATCTTGTCAGCAAATACAACTCTCGGACTTCTATTATAAAGATATTTATGTTAAAAGGAAAGAGCAATATTTAAGTTCGTAATATTTTAATTTAGCGCACAGAATGGATTCATCATGGATTAAGGTATCAAAAAACTTTACTTAAATCAAGTAAAATTAGACAACAATTCGTATTATTATCACAGGCCTTAAATAAGTCATCAGTAACATGGCGTAGAGCAGTATATATGCTATGATGAGTGCGAAATCTAGATTGTGTATAACAATTTTGCAATTATTTAGATAATCTTTTATGTAAGTACTCATAAACATTTTTTTCCAGAACTTCGAAATTGACTAACTTGTGTAGGATTATTACATTTAGGAATTGGAATCGCATTGGCTTTTTTAATACTGCAGAAAAAGTGCCGGTCAAGAGATATTTATCAGTAATAAAAGTTAAATAAATGCTCAAATAGGGAATTAAATATAGCATGCTAACATTAAAATCATGAGATACCATACCATATAAAGTTGATAGCTAGTTTAATAGCCGCAATTTGAGAAAAGGAGAAACTTTCATGGTGTAAAGAAAATTTAGATATGCGTAATCTGTAAATCATTATTTAATTTTTTTGGATCGACCTGATCTTTTCACATCTTCTACAAGATTTAATAAAGACCGTTTGTTAAAATTTGTTGTAAATTATATTTCGAGCTGAGCTTTAGGATTTCAATTCGTTGCAATGACTCACTTTTGTAACTCGTTATTACAAAACGCAATGACTCACAAGTGTGATTTTTAATTTATTTTAACCTTTGTTATTTTTAACCCTTATTTTTATTACTAAAGCGGCTTAGATTTAGTAATAAGATTTTTTTAAACATTTCTATTATTTATTAACTAAATTTGTTTTTTTATTTCGTACAAGAAATGCCTTAAAACGACGTATTTTGATATTTGACATTTTAATGTTGGGATTATTAGGGCTTAGCAGACTAACGAAGAGAAATTGAAACCCGAAGAAACAACCCTTACAGGTGCTGTTTTGAAAATAAAAATCGACGTGTCCAAAAGTTTCTTCAAAACACGTCAAGTTAATTTGATGATTTAACTTTATTCCAAACTTTGGGAACATCCTGTATATAATTCATATTACAATATATCAAATAAACTAATCAAATATAAAAATTAAAAAGCACAGAAATAATTGCAAGTTAGCCTACCTGTTTAGTGACATGGATGTCTTGCTGACTGTCATTGCTCCTCGAACGATCGGATTCATATGTGTCAAAATAGTTGTGATCAATTGGCGTTAAAGGTGAAGAATAGTAGGGAGTCAAAGCCGAACCACCAAGACCATAACCTGGCGATGTAGGCCCTCTTGGGGACAGATGTGGGGAAACCGAGAGTGGACTGTAATTATGGGAACTAGTTCTTGACGATCCAGTGCTGTTGATACGTGGAGTATTTTCTCTGAAAATATAACACAAATGTGTAATTGTGTACCGACACTATTGTGTATTTTGTTGCTTTATTTACGCGTAAGCGTAAATTAACTTGTTGCTGGAAAATATTTTATTAAAACAAATAGGATGAGGATGAGGAAAATAATGAGGATGAAGCAGCGTACTCCGTTCATTGTCGGACCTGCGCTGTTCGAAGTCAAGCAACGGATTGCACGGCTGCGACTTGGATGGGTGACGCATGGTCTTATTCTCATGGTGCTGCGATGGTGCTGACTTGGTATTTGGTAACAGGGCGGCAACTGGGCCAAATACTGGGCACATTGTCTGCGTGAGTTCGATTCTCAACAGAGGGAACTTGGCACTTCCCTCAAGGCTGGGTGTTTGTCCGCGTTTATATGTGTAACCTTCCCCTACACAAAACCTGCCTGTAGGCTTTCTGGGGAAGGATGTTCTAATTTCTGTGTGTCCAAATAGTTGTACTAGTTATTGTGTTAACATAAACGCGTTATTTTCGAAAACATTTTTACGATAATCTTACAAATATTTCTCTATAACTTATTATCTAATTGCCTTTCTTTATTATTCCTTACAATAGGGAAGTAAGTGAAAATCACAAGCAGTTGCCTTAGGTGGGAGTTGCCAACGAGTTTATCTTATCCGCTATAAACCGGATACCTTGACTATAATAATGACAAAATGGAACTCAGAAACTCTACCGTCATATTTTATTCGCGGAAACACGACTTTTCTGCACAAAAAAAAAACAGAAAGCGATGACTCAAAAAATATAAATCTATAACTTGCCTGTCGGTGGTTCATAAGCTGTTGAAGAAATCAAAACCATTTACGAGTATTATCAAACTCTATTCAGACCATGCTATTGGGGCTATCCTTAGTCGATTTAACAGACGACTAGCAACTTATCTGGATGTGAACACACACGAAAACGTATGCTAATGTGGAAACACGGAGTAGGGGGCATCATTTATAAATATATAAAAACTTATCACATCAAAAACCTTTCTCAATGGATGCTTATTTTTTCATAAATATTTAGCTCGAACGACATGCCAGTGTATTTGCTGAAGCTGTTCGTAGTTGAAATCACAGTATACAGGTACGTCTTGATCTGGACATAAAGTTTTTATTTATTGTCCATGCATATCAGGTAACTAATGTTATTCTTAAGGTAACCGTATTGTGTCCAGTTTGGGAAATTTGACAACAGATTTAGTGCTAACACGAACCATAACGGGGTTAAGGTATCACCTTGAAAAATGTCTCTTATTATTTTGATCCCTTAGCTATTTGTTTGAATTTACCTACATGGAAGACACAGCTGTGCTTCCATTGTAGATTTCCAGAACCTTCTTCAGCCATTTGTGGGATACAGAGTCGAATGTTATAGCCGATATTTAGGTTTCAGTTCTTAATCCGGGCTTGGTTCATGTGGTGTTTTTTTCATGCAACCCTTCTGGTCAACTGTAGGCACAAGATGGTTACCTTAAAAACAACATTAGTTACCTGATGTTCATGGAGGGTATAAAGCTCTATGCCCAGAACAAAACAATTAAAGCACAACATTCGCACCGAAATGGCCGCCGTTTTCAGAGAGATGTGTAGACGCGTGGTGGCTAATTTCAGTTTACGGTTAGAGGAGTGCCAGCAGAGTGAGGGTCAACATTTGGAGAACATAATCTTTAGTATTTAATTTTCCAAAACCTTGTCTAAAAATTAACAAAAAAAATTTATTTTTTCTGACTTCTAGTTTTTTTTTTATTGAATCTACAAATACCCCCTACCCTTTCTGGACATCCTATATTATAACAAAGATTTAAATACAAATCGGTATAGACGTTCCTCACGATATTTACAGGATTATATTCCAAAAAGTTGAACTAATTGTTATAACAATAATTACTATTAATATTTTATTTTAATGTTACATGTTATTTATATATTATTTGTCATATGTGCCAGTCGGAATTTTGTTGGTTAAACCCTAATGTAAAACGGACACTTTCATTACAACACCTTAAAAGTAACTTGAGTTTTTATAAATCACACGTAACTGAAGAAAATAAAAAATAATCATACAGTTTTCACATACAAGTAAGAGTAGTCTAACCTATAAATATTTAATTAAATTTAATGAACTTTGAAAACGTTGAAATTAGACTGCAATCGATGATACGATATTTGTATACAAGCTTCTGCCATTTTTACACTAATTTCAACATTATAAAAATACTTTAAAGGGTGTTATATATATATATATATATATATATATATATATATATATATATATATATATATATATATATATATATATACCCATGTTAAATGGAATTTCAGATTTAAATTTATATTTAGGATTTAGACCAATACGTTATTATCCAATTAATTGTATAAAAATTGCACAGTTACACATTTACTTCGGTAGATTCTGATAGAAAATAAGACGAATATGAAAATTAGAATAGTAGAGTTTCTAATATTAGATCGGAGTTTTTGCCAGTTTTTTATGTGTGTATTGCATATATCTTTTCACTCCCGTTGAATTTTTTAAAAGCAGAACACTTTTATAACCATGGTTACTCACATGGTTGTGGGTAACAAGTCATCCGAAATATTATAAATAGCGTTCGGATATACAGGGTGGAAACTTTGGAATCTATTCTGTAACTCGAAAACGGAGGATTTCAATAAAACATTATAAAACAGCTTTATAAAGTTCAAATAAAACACCTAATTCAATAGCTCCATTCAACAGTTCAATAAAACAGCTCTATAGTGCCTAAAATGTTTAATCATATTTACGCTGTACGTATCAACACATTGATTTCTGTTAGTTTTAGTTGTTTCGGCTGCAGCTCAATTAAAACTGCATTGGTCTGATTAATCTTACATATTTTGCCTTTCTGAAAACATTTTTAACTACTCCTAAATATAATTTGTAAGAAATATCGCCTCTTATGGAAATAATTTGTTCAGATTTTTGCAAAGTAAATCTTTTTATTCGAATTTTTGGGGTCCTGGCCAGGGATGATGCTCTGTATTTGTCCTCAATTCAACATAATTACACAAAAAACGTGAAAAAGGAATATTACGATTTAGACGAAAGACGTGTATACGAGACAGTCCTGAAGTAAAATGACGAATACGGCTGTTTCTGTTCCCTTTTTTACGCGACAACAAATTAAAATAACTATATTTTATCGCTGTTAATATGCACTTGTGACTGAGTAAATTACTAATATTACTATGATTATATACAAAAAAGAATATTTTACGGCCTAATATACCACTTACCAAAATACAGCAATATCTACGAGGGTGTATTTTACTAATAAAGTGGTGGGCAGATTTTTATTAACGGCTGCTGAATTTTAATGATCACTGACATTTTAACTGTAATAAAACGATATATTATATCTGAATCTGGATGAATTTTTAAGGGTATTTAGATAACATGAATGCCAACACTTCCAGAATGACTGTTGAAGCCAGCGATTAAGCATATTTAATTCTGAATATGATATATCTGAGTCAAATAGAACAATTAAAGACTAAAGTTAAAAAGTGTGCTAGAGTTAAAGCTTGGACGTCCGTCGCGATGTTGGGATTAGAACTTAATTTGGTTGGTGGATGCAAGTTTTACAAAAATGAATTTTGTACAAAAACGGTGTAAAGCCCTTTGTATGTAATACACACACCGTCAAAAGTCTTAGACCACCCGTATATTACAGATTTCAACTATATTTATTTTGTTTTCGTTGCTAGACAATAAAGGTAAGTTATTTAGCTATCAAACAAGATCAAATAAATTGCTAGATAAAATATTGTTGATTAGTTATAATTTTTTTTTAAATATTCGTCAGTTTTATTGCACACCTAGCAAAGCGACTTTGATACTTTTCTTTCGTTGTAATGCCAGGACGTGAGGTTTCTAGATTTAATAGTGCAAGAATTATTGCTTTGCATGATGCATGGACATTCCAATCATCAGATATTCGAGACGTTAGTCATTTCCAGATCTTCTGTTGTGCGAATAGTGTATAGGTATCAAGAATTAGGGACAGTGGAAAGAAGCTCACGTAGTAGTCGACCTTTAGTGTCAAATGAATGGCAGGATCGGTATTTGGTTCAATATGCTCGTAGACACTCAAATGCTTCAGCTCCAGCCCTCAGGGCTCACTTTCAAGGTATGTTTCGCCTTGTTATATCGACCTCTACAGTTCGAAGAAGATTCCCTCGTGCAAATTTACGTGCAAGAAGACCTTTAAGGGTACCCACTTTACTTCCACAACATCGAGCTGCCCACTTTCAGTGGGCACGGGAACGTATTGATTGACTTTCGCAGCAGTGACGATGGATCTTATTCACAGATGAAATCAGAATTGTACTAGTGAGTGATGATAATAGGCAAAGGATCTGGAGAGAGTCAGGTCATCGAGAAAGAGTAAATTTTCCCCGTGAGGTTGCTCTTTACAATGGTGGGACAGTAATATTTTGGAGGAATAATATTCAATCACCGTACACCGTTAATTCCCATAAATCAGAATATGACAAGTCAAGTCTATATTGAAAGTGTTATCAGGCCCATTATTTATCTCCTACGCAACGAATTTGGTGACAATTTCATCTTCATGGACGACAACGCGAGGCCACATCGCGCAAGAACGGTTCAAGAGGTACTTGAACAGGGAGATATTACCCGATTAGATTGGTCAGCTAATTTCCCAGATATGAATCCCATTGAGAATATGTGGGATTTTGTTTCTAGAGCAATTCACAGATGCATGAACCTACCTCAAAATGCCGAAGAGTTAGCTACTGTAGTAATAGAGGGATGAAGCAATATTCCTTATGAAATTATCAACCGTTTGATTGTTTCAATGCACAGGCATGTCAATATATTACTGAGAAGCAGAGGAGGCCATACTGACAGTGGCGTAGCTACCAAGGGGCTAGGCGGGGCAGTGCCCCGGGGCCCTCAAGCTCAGGGGGCCCTCGAATCCTTACCAGAAAATCTCAATCGAACTCAACTTTTGAAAATTTCTCCCATTTTCAAAATAAATATGACAGGTGGCAACTTGAGTTTAATCATGGCAACTCAGTTGTGAGAAATTCCAAAGTTATAAAAAGGGAATTCCCCTAAATTATTTGTGTGGGTTGACAGTGTTATTAATGTTTTCATCAATTTGTCGGATATCAATATCTGCATATTATTATTTATCGATGTGCGTTTTTGTGATTCGCAATTGTGAACTTCGAGTCAAGATTTTTTTTCGAGAATGGTTAAAAAGTTAATGTAACAGGAGTAAGTAAGCGTATGTCAATAAATTTTTTGTACTGGTCCATACAAAAGTTCAATTTTATTTGATTATAGTACGTATACATAGTTACGTAAAGAAATCTATAGATTTCGGCTACTCACTATATAACGCAAAATACCGTGAAAAATACAAGTCACATGCGGTAGGTAGGGGGCCGTCCATTAATTACGTGATGTTTTTTTGTCATTTTGTAAACCGTCAAATGTGGTAACACTGGCGGCGATAAAATGTTTGCCGGAGATTCCCCAACGACGTCTTGTATCGTATCATTACGTTTCTCTTTCCTTTTACTTGTAACGTTGTCAGTGAACAGTGAGTACCTACTTGAGTACAATCTTACATAAATATTGCATAAATAAATTAGAAAACTAATATTATGGACAAAAAAAAGAAACCCAGTGGTGCATTTAAACGCAAACAAGAAAGAGAAGAAAGTAAACAAAAATTGCCCAAAATTGACAAGTTTTTTAGTCAGCCTTCTGCAAGTACTTCTGGACAAAATATTTCTATTGATAGTGACTCAAATAATGTGGTAACTGCAGTGTTGGTTGAGAATCCTACTGAAGAAGATTCAACAATTATTGCAGTTGAAGATACTTCCGCCGCCGATCATGTGAACGTGAATGATGTTTGTACGGCACCTATGAACATAAGAACGGATGATTTGGAGAAACCACAGACCTCTACATTTTTCGAAAATGTGTTCGATAAATCACTTTATGACTTGGGAAACTTCACGAACAAAATACTAAATGATAATGAAAGACGTAAAATTCTTGATATGGGACCTTTACAGCCATTAGGACCTTTTCCAACTGATATTAACCAGAACAATAGGTGTTTTTCAAAATCATACTACGTTTCAAGTTCAAAATATGGACCAGTTAATCGTTTTTGGTTGTGCTATTCCAAAATACTAGACGCTGCCTATTGTCAACCCTGCTGGTTATTTGCTTCACAGAGGAATAATGTCTGGTGTACGGGAATTCGTGATTGGAAACATTTATCAGAAAGAATTAAACAACACAGTTATTCGAGTGACCATACGGAAGCATGTGCTGTGTATGAATTTTGGAAAAAAAATGATACTATCGACAAGGAACTTGAAAATGAAATTCGCAAAGAAACATCCTTTTGGAAAATGGTTCTTCAAAGGTTATTTGATATCATACTTACCCTAGCAAAGAGTTCTTTAGCTTTGAGAGAACATCGAGAAGACTTAAGTCAGGAAGGATACTATGAAAATTTTTTGCCCTTTGTAGAGCTTGTCGCCCGATATGATCACATTTTGCGGCAAGTTTTGGATATGCCCAAAGGTAATAATAATAATTTTATTTTGTTTTAATATTATTCATAATTATTAACTGTTTAATATCAGGGCTTTTTAAAATTGTGTTTTTTATGTTTTTAGGATCTACAAGATATCTGAGTGCAACAATTCAGAATGAAATGATTGAGTGCTTGGGGACCAAACTCGAAATCCATCTACTAGAACAAATTAGGACGTCACCGTTTTTCGCCATCATAATGGATACGACACAGGACACATCGAAGGTAGATCAGCTAAGCATTGTTGTGAGGTATGCAGTAATAACCAGATCGGAAAATAGACAGCCAATTGATATAGAAATAAAAGAAGTGTTTCTAGGCTTTTATGCAGCCATCAAACACGGCGCAGCAGATTTAGTCAATCAAGTAACTACATTATTTAAAGACAAAAATATTGATTTAAAAAAATGTGTGGGGCAAGGTTATGATGGAGCCAATGTGATGAGTGGTGTGTATAATGGTGTACAAAAACGTATTAAGGATATCCAGCCTAACGCGGAGTATGTACATTGTGCCACTCATAATTTAAATTTGGTGATAAATGATGCCATTAGCAGTTGTGTGGAAATACAGAATTTTTTCGCAACGTTGCAAGATTTGTATAACTTTTTCGGAAACAGTATCAAGCGTTGGGATCTACTATCAAAATTCACAGGCGAATCAGACACCACTCTAAAAAAACTAAATCCCACTAGATGGTCCAGTAGAGTCAATACGATATCTGCAATAAAACTTCGTTTTTTTGATATTATCAAAGCATTATCAGAAATGGTTCTAAAGAGTCCTAATAAAGATGAGCGTAATGAAACAGAGAGTATTAAAACAAAAATGCTAAATTTCGAGTTTGTGTTGCTTTGTGAATTCATGCATATTGTATTGAATGACATCAATTATGCATCCAAAATTTTACAAAAATCCGACATAAATTTGGACGAGGCAAGTAAAGCTTTAGCAGAGACCAAAGCAAAGTTGCAAATTTATAGAAATGATTTCGAATTATTCAAGTGCAAAGCCTGTGAAACTGCAAGAAAATATGGTATAGATACCCATTTTCAAGAAAAAAGGTAAAGGAAAGTAAAAAAACATTTTGATGAATTAACTGCTGATCACCGATTTTCAAACCGAGAAGAAATATTTAAAATTGTGATTTTCAATAAGGTACTTGATACATTAATAGCTCAATTAAATACCCGTTTTACTGGCATGAGTGCAGTTTGTCAAACATTCGAATTTCTAACACCAACATTTTTATTACATGTTGATGAAGCAACTTTATTACAAAAGTGTGACAATTTCCAAAGAAAATATTCCGATATAATAGGCCCTAGCTTTTCACTTCAATTTGTTAATATTTACCACCTACTTGTACCTCAATTAACTCAAGCATGGACTGTTCACCAATTATGTAAGGAAATAATGAGTAAATATGGAGTGCTAGAATGCGATCTAACGGAAGTATTTACAGCAATGTTATTATTCTTTACAATTCCTGTCACTTCTGCAGTAGCTGAAAGGTCATTCAGCAAATTAAAAATAATAAAAAAATATTTAAGAAATAGTATGGGCCAAACTCGACTCCGACATTTATCGCTAATAGCAATTGAAAACAAAACCGCATCAAGTCTGGATTTAACCGAAGTAATTGATACTTTTGCGAAAACTAAAGCTAGGAAAAGATTGTAATAATTATAATCGTTATTTAGTCTGTTGGTAGGTCTGACCTTTATAATATATATTATTAATTTTAATTAATTGACCTTTATAATAATTAGAAGTAGCCATTATATGATTTTGTTTTTGTTTAGTTTATACTTTAGTCTATTTTTGTTAATTAATTAAGAAAACATACTGTCTAAGTTTTATAATTTTTGTAAATAGCTTGCATCGGCGATAGGTTAAATAACTGTAAGCTGGTGCAACGTATCTACGAATAAATAAATAAATAAATATATAATAAACCCTTGAACCTTTTCTATTTCGTTTTATTGCCCAATACCTACACCAAGTATTAAAATAATTGTAATTTATGTTGTTAGTGTTTAATAGTTTTATTACCTGCCCATGCACGAAAAAGAGCTGATGATAAAGTTGCTTAGCATTTTTAAAGTATTTGTATATTTAATGATTTTACTTCAAAAAACCTTACCAGTTTTGATAGCAGTGGGCCCCATTTTTTTATTTGCCCCAGGGCCCTAGGTTACCTAGCTACGCGACTGCATACTGACTATTAAGTCGTAGTTTACTTTGTTAAAAAATATGTTTTGGTAATTATTTAGAAAAAACATTTTTTGAAAAACAAATATAATATTTAAAAAATTATTATTTACTAATACAAAACATCGGCGGTCCAAGACTTTTGATGGTGTGTGTAATTTAGTATTCGATGACCTTGCGTACGTTAATTTATCACATTTAATTCCAGTCTCTCATAAGCCAACCGAGATCCCATCCAAAATGACGAAAAGTCCGAAATGAGAAGTTGAGGGAGGATTAAACCCCATTCGATTCCTTCAGTATTCTGAAACAACTGAATTATATATTCATTAGCACCAACGAAATTTGGCCTTGATTGCTATATACAGTGCTGTAAAAGAATATAGACTCACCCTTATTTTCGACTATATCATGAGTAAAATTCAAAACTGAAAATAATTTTATGGGTATATTGGAGCGGTGTATTACATGAAATTAGTGTTTTATAGGAGTTTTTAGGATCTGATGTATTGAATAACAGAGATAGAAAAACGGGTGTGTAGTCTGTGAAAAATTATAAACTCACTGGTGTTTTTAGATTTAACTCGGACTACTGCTTGGTCAATTTATCCTTATTTTTTATTACATTTAATAAGCGAACGTTCACACTGTTTATTAAATTGTTTAAAGTTGCCTCTGGAATTTCGTCCCACGATGCTTCAGTTGATCAACACATTCAATTGAAGGTTTTGTTGCATTGTATACTGTTTTTGCTATAATCCTCCATATATTTCCTATCGGGTTAAGATCAGAACTTAATACTGGTCGTGGCATAAGGTCGATTTTATACTGTTGAAACCAGTTTTTGCGGACATTGCAACATGAATAGGTGCATTATCCTGTTGAAATATTAAACCACTATCTTCAGTAAAGGTAAAAATGGTAACAAGTAATCTAACATATTTTGATAAGCAGTCACATTCATTTTGCCATTTACAAATATCAGTTGGCTTTTTATATCCTTTTTGAAAGCTGTCCATATCATAACAGAACCTTGACAGAACTTTGAGGTATTCTTGACATACTTTTTCGATTCTTTCGTAAGTCATGCCAATAATAGCTAAACTCATCCGGTTAATCCGAAATAACATAATAAATCCGGGCTTTATGTCATGTTGCTTAAGTGCAGGTTTCTTCAAACATTTTTCGTATTTAGATTGTCCTGACTTCCCCGTCTATTTTCTTATAAGACTGGCATCGCAGTCTAAATTAATACAACGGATAACCTGAGAAGGTGACGCTCCTGTAGTTGATAAATTCTCTCAGAACAGCACGCTTTGTTGTCGGTGAAAATTTTAACGGTCACGACACGTGCCCACCCAATCAGTAACAGTGCCCACTCAAATGCCCACCCAAAAAAATTACTATCTACAAAATTATAATATATAACAAAATTTAAATATAAAATTTTGACTACTACTTTTTCAAAATTTAAAAACGAAAAAAGTGTTAAAATCAACAATATTTTACAGCTATCCAACAAGCTGAATAAATACAGATTGACATTCAGTGAGATTTATAAATTATGTACAATAGGTATCACAATTCCTGTATCAAGTGCGGCATGTGAAAAGACCTTTTCACATATGAAAAGGTTAAAAAACCATTTAAGAAATAAAATGAAACATGAGAGATTAAGTAATTTGGCTGTACTAAATATATCTGCAACAAAACTGAAATAATTAATATTTTAACTGTATTACCTAATGGTACTACTAATTTCTTCTGTAAACTGTATTTATGTTAAGATGTTTATATCTTTGTATTGATTGTATTGATAATGAATGGACCCCCCCCCCCCCGACACATATCCCAAATATGTACCCAACATACCCATATATCCTGGAGGAGTAGGTTGAAACCTACTCGACGCGCGTTTCGCCAACATCTGAAGATGATTAAAACTGAATCAGTAGTAGTTTTTATCATCTCCAGATGATACCAACACTGCCTGTCGAATATAGTCTATAGTGTTTTGTGGAAAACTCAGTTAGTGTTATACCCATATATGCTGTCAGAGCTTGAGGACGAATTCGATAACATCCGAAACATTTAGAGACGATAGAACGAATTGCCTGCTTAGCTTTTAACATTCTTAAATTTTGGAGTTTATAATGGAGGTCCATTCTACTAAAGTGAATGAGTCAATAATCCAGAGGGTAATAAACCTCTAAAAATACAACTAGCGGGATTTTCTTGCGATTCGTCTGAACACAAAAATAATGGGGATAGGTACTCTTTCTTGGATGTAACCCACCCTATTAGATATGAAAGTCTTTCAACGACACAAGGGTGACTTAATTCAAACCATTGTAATCATCAAATAAAACTACGTGAAAATTTGATTGATTTCCAGCTTGGTAAGGAAGGTACCATAAACAAAATGAATAATGTTTGACAGTAAAATATTAGCTAAGAGCTCCAGCCGAAATAATGAAACCTTTTTTTAAGCAACGGCCTTTGACTTACAATTAGCGGTAACCAGGACAGTATCCATATTGTCCTCGAAAGTGACAAATCGAAAGTAAGCGACGGATGAATATATTTTCTCTAATTTCAGAAAAGAGAGATTTTAGGCGAAGAAAGGTTTGGCAAGTCGGTTTTGTACTTTTTCCAATAGGGGGTCCTTGATTTAAATTTATACCTAATGCAATCACGCTAAATACTTTACAGAAAAAAGGAAACAAAAAACGCAGTGGATCGAAAATAGGTACTAAACCAAAAGAATTATTCATTTCGTGAAAGGCATATCTTCGACATCTATTCTAAATTAAAAAGTGTCATTTAAAGGTGACCCTTTAAGGCATATGTATTTTCACACAAGTGTGATGGTCCTTTAAAAGTTTAGGGGTTGTTGTTGACGATAATGAGGTGGAACAGATTCCAAAAGTGATGAATGATTGCTCGTCCATGATAGCGGAGCTCAAACCACCCTTTTGAAGAATATTAATTAATTCGTTTCACTCAAAGCATTGTTGAGGTTACTACAGCCAATGATTGTATTATCGACATACAAATCAGAATTTAAGATAAGTGAGGCACGAAGAAATGGGATCCCTCATTCTTGGCTGATTGCAACAAAGTCAAAATCGCTAGAAGACTAGGTTCCTCAGCTATGTTGAGGAAAACGTAACAGTATTTAAACGAAATTCTTGAATTGATTCATGGGGAGAGAATCTCCAAAGAATTCGCTGGTGATCCCTGTGTTCAGTTTTAATTCAAACCTAATGATACATCTGCCATATGTCGGCAGTGAAACTAATTGTATGAAAATGAAAGTGTATTGGAAACTAAGTGAAGGGTAGATAGATTTTTCTGTAAATTAGGTCCTACCAAGAGAGTATCGTTTAGTAATTGTCCTCCATGTAATTTCAGGGAAGTGTAAAAAACCGCAGTTCAGTGGAGGGCCTGTCCAGTTTTGTCACACAATTATGGGGAAGGTTAATAACTCCTTGTTGGATCCGAAGGAAGGAACAAAACTACTCCCATATGTTGGGATTCCAACTAATTGTTCATATATTGTGAATATAATTTGTATACATTTGAGTTAAGAAGCACACTATTTTCCAATAAAATAAATCGACGAAGAGCAATAGACCGAGTTTCTAATAAGGAAGGCCCACCATTCTTAAAGAGCAAAATAACACTACATTGACCACAAGGACCACATGTATAATTTTCAGTGAAGGTCTTTTCATAAAGTGCCTCTTCATGGGAATGAGAAGCAGGAGCTTGAGATATTTCCTGCAACTACAGAAATTGTTTTATAATTTCATCAAAAGACGAAGTAAACGAAACACAAAACGTGTTAACGGAATGGAGGAGAAAGACAAGAGATTTTTCTATTTAAAATCCCCCTAAAAGCGTATGCAATGCTGAACGTTGATTTTTACCACCTTTGTCTTACCCGGAAGTAAAATCGACAAAAACACATCAGCACCAAGTAACTTATCAACGTTGCTTGGTACCTTAAAATTGGGATCAACCAATGATACATTCGACAAATCTGGCCATTCAATATTAGATAAGCACAATTTAGCCATGGGATTACAGATTTTAGACAAAACAATTGCTTCGAATGATATATTTTTAAAACACTCATTCATCGAGGATGAATAGTGCATATAACTCCCAAATTTGACATATGTCCTAAACTATTGATAGTCTGTGATAAATGAGTTTGAGGAAACCCTAAACGATAACAAGCGGAAGTTATAAAACAAACTTGATTAGCGCTATCCAATAAGGCTCGTACCATTTAGAAGTTACCTCTATTATTCATTTGTTAGTTGAATTATAGCTGTAGATAAAAGAATAGCTTTAATTGGAAGAATATTAGTTAAAGTATTAACTGTTTGTGAAGTCAAAGGATAATAATTTGAGTTAACAGGTGTAGAATAGACGGCAGATTCATCGCCTATATTGGTGGCGGATGTTGGACTCCTAGATAATATTACAGAAGGCGCAGAATTTCCATGAGTGAAGGCAACGATGGGTGGTGTTTCGAGTTACAGATACGGAAAGTATATTGTGACCTACAAGCAGAAAGACAATGCCCAAAATTCAAACGATTTGCATACAGATATTTATCCAAAGAAGACTTACTCTAAAACTACGTAAGCAAGAACATTTGTATGACGAATGTGGTTTATTATAAAAACATAACGGTTTTGAAGTGAGACATTTTTAGTCGATTTTCTAGCACTACTATATACATTGTTGGGTGATTTATTCACAGCTCTTCTTACTCAGAGTTCTGTATTTGGGTCTTATTATCTGGTGCATCACTTTCAAATAGATTGTTATAAATCTCTTTAATAAAGTAGAATAGACGATCGAGTATATATTTAAATGGCCTCCTCTGCATCTGAATCTGCACCATCAATGCTGGCCTAATATTTAATTAAAAATGTATGTTTATTTTGAAACTGTGTTGCAATTCCATCTATATCCAAATACCGAATCTTAAATTGATTATATTCAATATTATATCCAATATTGTATTGTTGACAGCTCTTTCTTCTGCAACCTCCTGTTCATCACTTTTTACTTTTAAGTTCATCACTTTTTAGTTAATTAACAAATGCTTAGTCGGTTTCATTTTATTTGTAGCCAATATTATTTTCAAGAATTTGAATCAAATTAACCAGTTGGAAGAAAACTAGAGAAGAACATTAATTTTCTTATACAATTATTAGATATAAAATTAAATTAAATAGATTAATAAAATTAGAAGATTAATTTTGCAAGTACAATGCACCCAATTTAGCTAACGCATAAATTTGTTCATACATAGTATTGACAAACACACCCTGTATATTAAAGCGCTCAAATAAAATATGACAGATTTAAAATGTAAATACTGATCAGCTGAACTACGAAAAATATGTTTTGATCCTATAATATCCACGAAGAACTAATAAACATATGCCACGACTTGGCTGGGCACAGCTCAAAATTAAATGGCATAAGTAACGCCCTGCAAAAAAAGGTGTATAAACATACACGATAACATCGTTTTTTGTACACAAATATAACATTTCAAAGCGATTATTAATTAGGATGAATTATTACAAATATGATAAAAAAATACAGTTAACAGCAATAAATTTGTTAGCAATCCATAGCTCTGAAGGACCAAAATGTAGGGGTTATGAGGTTTAGCTTACAACCACTTACGTTGATTATTATTTATCGAAGTACAGAATAGTCGCACCATTTTCCTGGAGGTTAATTTTCCGGATCTTTAGTATCTTTGCGCTCTATATTTGTCCTCAATCCAACACAAATACACAAAGCGAAAAAACGAAAGAGAAATATTGTGATTTAAACAAAAATGTATACGAATCTCGAAATGAAGTGACAGATACGACTATTATGTTTCCTTTTTTATGTAACAGCATAACAATGAAAAGAAAAAAAACTATATTTTATTTTTGTTGATATGAATCTATGGCTAATTAAATTACTAATATTACTAGGACTATATACAAATAAATAAATAAATAAATAAATAAATATATATATATATATATATATATATATATATATATATATATATATATATATATATATATATATATATAATTTAAGGAAAAAAGACAGTTGTTTCTTGTAGCAAAATTCTATACATATATAGTGTGTCCCACCTCACTATTCTCACAATTAAGGTCTTCGAAACCGTAAGATATACGAATTTGGTCAAATTGAACAAAAGTTAGTCTATTTTACAGATTGAGTTCTAATACTGGCCATGTCGGATCTACTTTCAAAATCCAAAAAAAGTATTCCGAAATATTTAAGGAAATGGCATTTCCTTAATACCTCAATAATGATTTAAATCCATCTTTCTTTTTTCAGACGCTTTTAAAATTGGCCCTCTTATGTAAAGCAAGGCTGTGTACCTATCTGTGATAGTAGAAATTTCACGCGACGTTTCGCCTTTTACTTTTTCGCACTCAATTATACCGGAGCAGAAAAGTAATGTAATCGTGTACAGAAAAATGGGAAAAACAATTTCTTCTAGCATTTATTTTTCGTTTTTTGACCTAAATACCAAAAAAGTAAACAGTTTTAAAACCTTAAAACGGTCTTAAAACGTAAAACATCTCTATCTTAAAATTGAGTGGCCGAGAAAAAATAAACCAACACATAAATGCAGAATATGTGCCTTATGCGACAGTTTTACTTTTTTCAATTTTTCTCAAATAGTCCACCATCGTGCTTTCTCATGATGACCCATGGGTAAGGTGGGGTGTGTCCTATCCACCTCAAAATCAATAGATGTCGTCTAGTAGACGTTTCTAATCAGAATCAGTCGAAACCCGATCGATCCGACAGGATTTAATTGAGTGATCGTGATAACAAAAAAAAATTTCAAATAGTCCACCATTGTACTTTCTCATAACCCATGTCCATGGTAGAGTGTATTCTATCCACCTCAAAATCAACAGGTGTCGTCTGGGAGACGTCCCCGATCAGAATCAGTCAAAACCCGATCGAACCGACACGACTTAGTTGAGTTATCGTGCTAACAAAAATAAATGCCGCCGACAACAACGACCCACACGCAGCAAACATTTTTTAAAAACCATTTTTCTTATTTTTAGGCCAAAAAATGAAAAATAAGCCCAAACAAAATTTTGTTTTTTCAATTTTTCTTTACACAATTACATTACTTTTTCGGAGTGCGAAAAAGTAAAATGGTTTTTAAAAATGTTTTCTGTGTCTGTGTCGCTGTCGTCCGCATTTTAAAATTTGTTAGTACGATAACTCAACTAAATCGTGTCGGATCGATCGGGTTTTGATTGATTCTGATCGGGGACGTCTCCCAGACGACACCTATTGACTTTGAGGTGGATAGAACACACTCTACCATGTTCATCGGTCATGAACTATTCCAGAATTTATTTTGTTAGCACGATCACTCAATTAAATCGTGTCGTTTCGACTGATTCTGAGTAGGGACGTCTACCAGATGACATCTATTGATTTTGAGGTGGATAGGATCTCAGGGTGACCCCACCCTGCCCATAGGTCATGAGAAAGCACGATGGTGGACTATTTCAAAAAAGTAAAACTGTCGCACAAAACACATATTCTGCATTTATGTGTTGGTTGATCTTTTTCTTTTCGGCCACTCAATTTCGAGATAGAGATATTTTACGTGCAAAAAGGTTTTAAAACTGTTTATTTATAACGGCCTTTAAGTATTTTTTTGTTTATGGCAGCCGTTTATGCAGTTTATGATTTTGTAATCTGAAAACAAAATACGATAGTAAACAGTAAATAACTACTATTGACATAAATATATTAACAAAAAAAAAACTCCCAAATCGAATACAATCAACCCAAAAAAAAAAAAAATTGCAATAATTAGAAATGTACAAAACGATCCAAATTGTTATGGATACCCTCTTCTTGCAATGTCATTGATAGCTCTTGAGATGAAATCACGACATAGAATGTTGAAGGCTGCTGCTATTCATTGTCGATATTATTAGAGGTAATGGTGCAAGGTAATCGTAATGGTGTTCATTACTTTTTATGTATCCCCAAAGAAATTAGTCAAGGGAATTGAAATCCGGAGACCTCGATGGCTAAGCAATATAAAAATTATCTGGTAACGGTCTTCTGTTAAAAATTCATCTCCATTGGATTTCTAATGTTTATCCATTTGTGAGACCAATTGTTGTCTAGAAAGTCAGAAATAGCGCGGATTCAGTGGGCGAGGGCTTCATTTTGCTCCTAATACATACCTCGTAGGCTTTGACAGATAATTAAATAGGTTTTGAAAATCCCTTTGCAAGAATTGAATGTATCTTTCCACATTTAAATCCCGTCGAAAATGTACCACACATGCAACATATTAACGGAATACTTCACTTAAAATCTCGTCTCGTAGAAAATATGGAGATTTTCGTTTACATAGTAATGGAAGTTTCTTCTTTTGAATAATACACAGTTCGTCTCGTCAGTCTATAATGTTTTATTTACAAAGCTTGGATCTACGTAAATTTTATTTTGAAACCGTTGACAAAGCGTTTGTAAGCGTCTTTCATAGTCGCGTCATTTGAACTTTGAGCAATTGGTGGAAGAGTTATAAGGATGATCTCTAGGTTTCTTCAACATTCGATTACAGGCATTTTTTGAAATGAGATATTGTTCTGCGATTTGTCTAGCGGATATATTGGGATTTATGTCTCAGTCTCAGGATACAAACTTTGCATAATTGTTTGCGACATAATACAACACAATCACATCAGTTTTTTCATTACTCAAAAAAGTATGCATTTCTACAACATTTCACGTCAATATCAATAATACTTATTTACTCACCATCACGATTTTTTTCGAGACTACATTGATAATTACATTAGCTAAACACGTTTTAAGCCAAAACGTTTTTATTTATAGTGCGATTGTGAAATTTAAAAAACCGCTGCATGCGTATCATTGGCGCCAGTATTTTGGCGATAATAAAATAACATGGCTGCCATAAACAAGAAAAAAGTGAAGGTCGTTATAAAAAAAAACTACTGTTCACAACATCGCTTTACATAAGAGACCCAAATTCATCATGGTTAATATTAGGAGCAAATTTAGTCCAATTTGACCAAATTCGTATCTTCTATTTTCCTATCGTCTCCATGATCCCAATGACGAGGCTAGTTAGGTGGAACACCCTGTATACACTCCAATTCTATACATTTATGAAATCTAACTACATTAACGAAAATGATTAGTGAAGATGCATTCACTTGATAAATATGTGTACTCACCTTTGAACTACAACTCGGATACTATTGCCAGCATTTTTAAATAAGTTTTGCGCATCTTGATGACGAATGTCTCTAGAATCATAGTTTCCAACTTTGGAGATGATATCACCCCGATGAAGGACACCCTCAACGGGAGATCCAAATCCGACCTGGCAACATATATACATATACTCTATATAAAAATTCAAGTATTTGTCTCTCAATTATTTATTTACGATTACATGACTAATATATAGCAATTTAATTTATTCAATAATAACCTTTGAAGTCTTTGAAAGTTAAGACTTAATGAAATACAATATGCATTGATGATAGCAGATGGAATCAATCAACACTCTTGCAGATTACAATATTTTCAAGCAATAAATAATTGATGAGTATGACATGTGGCAGTATTTTATATACAACGAATATTAGAACAGTATTAGGATCACAAAAAAATTAGTAGGGAGAAGGGATACTGGAGTAGGTTAGAACCTTTTGTGTGAATATAACGGTAATGATAAAACACCGAAACATTATACACTATACTTCGCCATCATCTGGAGATGATTAAAACTCAAAATCAGTTTTAATCGAGTTTTAATCGTCTCCAGATGATGCGAATTTTGTTGGCAAAACGCACGTCGAGTGTAGTGTATAGTGTTTTAGTGTGTTGTGGAAAACCAAGTCAATGTTAGGGAGTAAAGTGAAAGAGTTAATTTTAATTAGAAAATAATTTATGATAAACATATTCGTTGAGCCTGAAAATAATTCCATCAGTAAAATACTAAAAATTTATTTTCTAAAATTTGGCAACATTTCTAGCAAGCTATTAAAGTTGGAAATTTTGAGTGAATTAAAGTGGCATTTTTCCGTTTTACCCTTAACGAGGAAGTATAGTGGAAAATTTGTGGGGGTGAAGTGGGAAATGTGTGAGGGGGGCAAGGTGTAATTATACTAGTGACTAGGATTTATGAAAATTATGGAGCAAGAGTAGTCAAATACTATTTATTTTTAAGTTATAGAACAAACAATGAATAGCTTAAAGAAATATATAAATAAATATGCATCTATCATTTTCTCAAGTTAGAAATCACAAATGATGACTCTGTTCACGCAATTTGTACAAAGTTGTGAATCCAATGCTACCAAATATTGAATTATCTCCAAACCTCATTTTTTTATGGAAGTGCCAAAGGATACATTACATATTAAACAAGATATCTTCTCTTCTCGAAAACCATTTGGTTTGGCCAACTTAGGAACAATTATTGTAGTAGACGTCTTATAAATATTCGTGATTTTCATTTTGCCTAGTTCTTGCATTTCTCAGTAAAATGAAGTCTTTAGTATACCTTCACTTAATTGACTTCATTTGTATTAAAATTTATTTCTACGAAATAAAAGCAAAAGGTTTCAAGAGCACGACAACATAAAAGTAACTGTTGCTAATAAGGGCATTAGCTAACACACATATTTAAAAATAAATTATTTACCTCTAAACCGAATAAAATTGACACATAACCTGTCATTGACCACAAGAACTAAGTGTTAAAGACAGATTTTAGCTAGAATTAATTATCCAACTATGATTATAAAAAATACCAATACCAATGAATATTATTATTCTCTAAAGGTAAGTAAGTCAAATAACTGTCCATTTTGCCTTCCCGTTCTACTTTGCCCCCTGTTTTCCTATAGTACAACTAAAATTGAAAAAATTGTTTGGACCTTGCGAATAGGATAAATTTTATTGTTCTACCTAATAACTCACACTAAGTTTGTAGTTTTAATGAATTGAATTTGAAGATATTGTTAACATATAATTAAACTGACCTGATATGGTTAGTAATATGCAATATAAAAAAAAAAATGTATTTAGCTGTAAATGCTCTCTATATCAGTGTCACGAAAAACTAATTAAAAAAGTAGAATTGTTTTATAGACGAGTGAAAATACGATTTTTTGTTTATTTGACTGTTCATCTAAAAAATCTGTCTTGAATAAATTTGTCATATTTTCTTATTGGAAAACGTCTAATTCTAACTGTGACTAATATTATAGATATTAAATATGTATCTCATCAAAGCGTGTATCAGTTACATATTATGTAAAAATTTAATTTATGTCAATAGTTAGTTAGAATTAGACGTTTCCAATAAGAAAATATGCCAAATTTATTCAAGATAGTTTTTTTTAAATAAACAGTCAAATAAACTGAAAATCGTATTTTAGTAATAAATATATAAATAATACTTTTAAAATAATCTTAAAATATCAATATTAAAAGAAGTAAAAACTAACCAATAATATATACAACGAGTAAGCAAATCGCAATAATATTGCGCCGAGGCTTTTCTAGAGGCTTCGGATCAAAAAACAAAAGTTACCACGTTGTTCGCAAGGGTCGATTTACTGTGTTGATTTTGTCAGAATGCCGAAATTCGAACGAAAAGCATTTTGTACATCGATCTAAAAATTTTGTGACACACACATACGAAAACAGCCGTTTAGTAAATAGAGATGAATCGACAAGATTATGCATCTAGCACCCTTCCTAACTCTCTATATATTTTTTACATAAAGAACTAGGAAGTCTTATATCTTGCTTAACTAGTTTTCACAATATTGTTTTCAAATAATGATTTTAAATCACACTATTCAGTATTGTTCAATATTCAAAATGTAAAGTTGTAACTTAGTGTTATTATTAAAAAGAATCAATGGAGTTGTCTGTTACTTTGTGATATTAGATAATAACAAAAACTTTTGTTAAATATTTCTTAATTATATTTATTTATGTATCATATATTTAAGTATAATAGTATACTTAATTTTCTTAAATATACGAAATACGTTACGCAAAGAAGAAAAATGTATTATTATTTTTTGGTATTCTCGTTTATCAAACAAAGAAAAATATTAAACAATGAAATATACTGAGAATGGGAAAAATCTACTGTAAAATGTATAGGGATAATTGTATTTAATGACCATGTTCCAAATTAGATTTATCCTAACAATATCGTTTTCAAACTTTTTAACGAACCTTGATACAGAAATGGAAAATAAATGTAGTATATTTCAGTACGAAATATTATATATTATTGGTTGACTATGATAAGACGTACGAACAAGTTATTTTACATACTTTAAGCGTTAATAAATCGTATTTATAATGCCAAGAATACGCTTCCTGTATAGAAATAGAAAACCAGTAAATAATAGCGATTACTAAAGCTAAATGATAAAAGTCGTCCTCATTTGTAAATATATTTTATTAAATATATTAACGGTCTTTTTGTTATTTTATTTTAGAATTAAAATTTAGTTTTCTTGTTATAATCTTTTTTGTCCTACAAATGTAAAACAACTTAATACGTATAGCTACCACAATAAAAAGGTCCTAAAAAATAGCTATTAATTTTTCAAATGACTATCATGTGTATAAAATGTTAAATTAAGCCAAAGAAACTAAAATAATGTCTTATTTTATTCCTTTCCGTATAAAACACTTTTTTAGATGAATTTTTACAACTGTCAATTTTTCATTCAACATTTTTTCGTAAATATTACCGGAATATTTTTCACCATGAATTACGTGGACAATGTGTTGACCAGAATATCCGCGATTATCTTGGTAAAAATCTACAAACACAATTGCGAACAGTATGTTAATTAATGCAACATGTAATTTCCTGATATATTTTATGAAATAGTTTGTATGGAGTGTTTTCACGAAATAGTCAATACAGTTCGGTATTAAATTGCCGTTTAAATTAGGTTATTGGTTTTGAAAGACCCTAAAACACATTTTTTATACCAAGAACAATATTTAACTCATTTTAGTAATTCAGTTTGCCCTAAAAAATATTATATTTATAACAATTATGTATTAGAAATTATTAATAATTATTAATAATATACAATAATTATTAATATTTGATTTCTAACATCTTTCATCTTTCACATTTTGCATTGGAAACCTTTTTGTATCGTTAACTGTACATTCATTTAAGACGTATATGAAGTAATACGATTTATATATTAAAGATTATTATATCCACAGAATTTCATGGCTTCTAATTTCAATACATTAATTTCAATTGTCATACGAATAAATCAAAATAAAATTTGGTTGTAAAAAGTATTCATTGTTGTAGCGTTCACATGAAATTAATATAAGGTGGCACTTCTAAAATGAAATACGAAAGGATTCTTAAAAATATAATCTTAGTAAAAAACTGGTGATATTTATGTTTAAAGGAATAATTTTCAAATAAAATCGTCCAATTATCAAAAACCTATAAATAATATATAATGGATATCTACTTCTGGTTACATGATGAATATATTCCAGAATTACTTATTAACTAATAATGCAGCTGCGTTTTATTTTTGTATGTATATGTAAAACTGATAGTATCACTGGCGTTTTGTCGTTTAACTGCTGTGAGGCATACGTATCTACTACTAGATGTTACTTGTGACAATCTCCTTTTTTATATATTAAGGTAATTAATTGGATCATTGTTTGAAACTCGACTGCTCGAATGTCCAAACAATATGGAGACTTTAATTTTTGTAATGTTTTATTTAATTTTTTTATATGTAAGCTTGGTTTACATATTCCAGTTAAAGTAAAGTTATTGTGATTATGAATACAGAATTAAAACTCATTATGAGTCTTGTATCCAAATAAAGCACCTATCTCAGAAACCACCATTAAGCGATTTGTGCATATAAATCTAATGGCACTGGAACCAAGATAAATTTACGAAGGTCTGATGTCCAGGCAGATGAATATATTGAGCTAAACATTTCCTTGGAGGCTGATGAAAATTTCCATCTTCTATCTACACTATCACACACAGCAGCCATGTTTTCACAAAAACTAGGTTTTTCTGCGACTTCAACTTGGGCGAATTTTGCGTCGGGACTTGGATCTGCATCCGTATAAAATCCAACTGACCCAGGAACTTAAGATAAACAACCATAGACAATGCCGTGTGTTTGCTGATTGGGCTCTGGAACGGTTGGAAATTAACTCAAATTTCGCCAAAAAAATATATTTAGCGACGAGGCTCATTTTTGGATGAATGGATATATGAACAAGCAAAATTGTCGGATTTGGGACGATACCAATTCACACAAGATACATCAGCACCAAAAGCATCCCGAGAAAGTCACTGTTTGGTGCGGACTTCGGTCTGGTGGAATCATCGGTCCGCATTTCTTCCAAAACGAAACTAGCATTGCCATAACCGTCAACGGCGAGTGCTGCAGATCGATAATAATCAACTTCTTGTAGCCTAAACTGTATGATATGGATACCGACGATATGTGATTCTAACAGGATGGCGCACAGTGGTCCAAAATACGAAAAACGTGATCGAAAATCATAGCGTCGTAATGAGAAATATCTGGGAGGTAAAAATTGATACAAACATGTTTTTTGGGCTGTAGAATTCAATTGTGGGGTTATTTTTTTATTTAATAACGATTTCATATTCAAAACAAGGATTGCGTTACAGGTTAAGACTTATACTGGTATACTATCAAAGTGCGATGAAATACATAGAATAAATAGGTAAAATAGAATAAATAAAAAGGTATTGGTATAGAAAGAGATATGAAATACATGATAAGAGATATGGTAGATATGGTATATAAAGAGATACCATATTAAAAAATTAGAAATTATCAAAAAATAAATAAAACGTCAATCTGAGTTATTCGAAATTTCGTCTTCAGTATCACATTCTACGCTATCTATTCCACTTTCATCTTCCTCCATCTCCTCTTTTTCTTCTCGTTCTTCCTCTGAGATTGTTAGCAAGGCTAATATTTCGGGGCCTTTCAGATATTCCTTTTTTTTTATCGTTTCGATAAAAAGAACTGAAATAGAGGTTCGAACTGAGCAAAAGATTTTTAAATGAATCCCCGTTATTTTTTAATTTGGGCGATTTTCTCGTATGGTGTTCTCTAAATCGACGAATTTCTTTATTTTTCGTCTCTTGTGCATCTTCGTATAACTCTCAAATTGGAAGGATTCAGGATATGAAATAAATTATGTTAAATTCGACAAATACTGCTTAGAAATAGCAGAATGGTACATCCGTGTCATCTAACATGCCGGATAACACTAGACCCATATATTAGTATTTCATGTATAGAGGTAGACACATAGTACCAATTATACGGACTGATGTACCGTTCTGCTATTTCTAAACAGTATTTGTCGAATTTAACATAATTTATTTCATATTCTGATAAAATATCTCATTTAAATATCCTAACACACGATCTTTTCGTTCATCGTGACTAATTCATCATTATTTCATCCAGCATCATGCTGGTTATTTTTACCGGGTTTGACATGGTACCGACACATAAAAAATGTTTTAAACAATTAATAATAAAGTAAATAGTAACTCTACATAGTTTAGAATAACGTCCAGAGAAAATAATTTTCGATAGTAATTATGATTGTTATGATAATTATGATTGTTATGTTATGATAGTAATTATGATCGCAAAGACAATACTGATGATAATTTACTTCGACGCAGAGATGCGCAGGTCCCATTAGAACCCTCACCCTTCAAGGAAATCATTGGGCCTTAATTCGTTGTGTAACCTCGCATAACATTTCTTATACAACCTACGTTTTACTAATAATAGAAGTAAAAATAACATTTGTTAACATCTATCCACAGTGCAGGTAATAATTTAATTCCCGCACGTGGAAAGTTATTTTCTAAGTACTTCAAGTAAACCTGTTCAGATTAGTCAGTAGAAGAAAGAGAGTGAAAATATTGAAATATTCATCAACTAAAATTTTACACCATTTTAAGGATTTCTTATAATTTTATAATAGTAATGGGATCTAAAACGAATGCATTTAAAGTTAATACAATGCTTTAACTGTTATATACCACAATATGAGAGATCTACGAGAAAGTCAAAAATTTGATTTTCGATCACGTTTTTCGGATTTTGGACCACTGTGCGGCGCTACTTGCCACACAGCGCATGCCACGAACATTCTGCACGAGCGATTTGAGAACATGGTTACCTCGCGCGGCGGCGACGTGAACTGGCTACCGAGATATTGCGATTAATCGCCCTTAGACTTCTTCCTTTGGGGCTGTTTTAAATCGTAGGTTTATGCGAATAAACCAATTGATGCCCTCAAAGTTAACATAACGAACGCCATCCAGCAAATTCAGCCAGATTTATGCGATAGTCATCGAAAATTGGATCTCCCGAATACGTGCCTCCAAGCAAAGCCGTGGTGGACATTTGAACGACGTTATATTCCATACTTAATGCCATAAGATATTCTTTCAAATAAGAAAAAAAAATGAGTGGATATCTCATACACAACTTGTTTTATTTACGTTTAAAAATCGAGCGTCGAAAATATACGATACGAAAATATATTTATATAGGTTTTACAAACAAATTTACATATTACATGGCGCATTTTAATAGTATCGAATTTCCACAAATTCTTCAGTTTTTTTTACATTTCATTTATGTCAATTATAATGTTATAAACAAATTACCTACAAGCCTTTTGGAAGGTTATTGAGGCGCTACAGATCGATGATAAGCAACTTCATGAGACCTAAACTGGATGATTGGATACTGACGACATATGGTTCCAGCACGACGCGACGGCGCTACATCCCATTCAGCACATGCCACGATGGACATTCTGCACGAACGATTTGAGGGTATGGTTACCCCGCGCAGTGCAGACGTGAACTGGCCACCAAGATCGTGCGTTTTAAAGCCTTTAGACTTCTTCCTTTGGGGATATCTTAAATCGCGTCTATGCGAATAACCCTTAAACAACTGATGCCCTCAAAGTAATAAAGATAAAGATAAAGATAACGAACGCCATCCAGCAAATTCAGTCAGATTTATGCGTCAAAGTCATCGAAAATTGGACCTCCCGAATATGTGCCACCAATCATAGCCACGGCAGACATTTGAACGATGTTATATTCCATACTTATGTCATAACATATTCTTTTAAATAAAAAAAAATTGACTGGATGTCTCATACAAAACTTGTTTAATTCACGTTTAAAAATTGAGCGCCCTTATTGAGAGACCCTTTATTTCGAAGGAACATGATACTGGGGAAGGAAGCCATCTATGACCTATATGCAATCAAATATTTTGGATAAATCAATCAATAGAGAAAAATAAAATTACAAAATAAGCCAACAGTCTAGGAAAGTCGTTTTTTAAACGTATGTCTTAAAGGCGGTGGCAACTGAGAAATGAAGATTTTAGATAAGGCATTATCCCCTTAAATAAAAATCGACTTGTATGATCATTTTTATCTAAAATCGATTGTTGACTAATTAAATTGCACTAAGATAAACACTAGAATATTGGGAACAAAAGAAAAATATAGCCAACTACATATATTTATATCGCACTTACGTCTTCATTTCTATAATTCATTCATATTACGCTCGTACGCAATATTTGTTTTTTATTTTTTCAAGTTGATAACTGTCTATTTTTAGAGTCTAGGGACTATAAAAGTGCTAAAAGTGTTCGCTTAAAAACACTCAATCCATATTTTTTGTTTCTTTGATTTTTTTCTGGGGCGAATCTAAACAATTATATAATTTTCCATATATTTTAAGGCTGTCTAATTCAATTATCAAGTTCTACTTAAACCAAAAATATAAAACAATTAACGTATCTAGGATACGGTAAATGTAAAATATGTAATTTTTTAATTTTATTCTTTTTCATACAACAATACAACTTTCTAAATTCTTGGTTATTTCTACATATATTCTAGATAGTTAATTAAAAATAATCACCATGTTTACCTTTGAGTTTTGTGTTACAGGGTAATACAGTAGATATAATTCTGCAAACCGAACGGTCAATTATAATTATCAATGATTGTTATTTTTTCAGTGGTAAAAATTCTGTGAAAGTCAAACTAGGAATCTTAAAAAAATTATCTTAATTTGACTTACTCTAGTCACAATTAACGGAGTTTTCACATCTGACCCCCCCACTAAACTGAAACCCCAAGCTTCGTTCGGGGAACTTCTACGCAAAGTTATAACAACTTCATGTGTTCTTCCCATTAGTTGAACTCAAAGTATAGTCACTGAAACTGGGCACAAAACCGCATCAACACTTCTATTTAGCAATGCAAGCTTTGTAAATACGTTTTAAAAATAACTGGTCAAAATATGTGAGATGATAATTTATGATGGCGACCTAGTACTAACACTTCTTAGAAGAACTTGAGTAACACTCAACAGGTTCGAATAACTAACACAATTATATGTAAGTAAAGACAGGATAAATCCAGGATAGTTGGAAGGCGAAATGAGCCCCTCCCGGTCCCTATTTACAATGCGATGCTGCAGAAATAACTTGGCTCTATGAACTAGAACTACTGCGCTTCAACTTTCTTTACCTTGCATTTGTTCAACGTCTCTCTTAAATACAAAATTCTTCACGATTGATACGTTTACAATGTTTACTGGGAAATATTTATTTTTTTACAGATTAAATAATCTTAGTGCTAAGCAATTACATCTTTACAAGATGTTTTACGTAAATATACTGTAATGGACGAAAATAAATAGTTCTATAGAATTTGGCAGCTACGGTATTATTGTAACCTATTTGGTAACATTTATAGGGCATAATAATAATATATTTACATTCTCGTTGATATTTTCAATAAAATACATTAATATAACCATTGCTTTATGTTATGTTTATTAACTATTAACTAACCAAAACAAAACTGGAGACGAAAAAAGAATGAAAGGTATTATTATAAGGTATTATTTATTTATATGTAAGCTATTACTTATATGTAAGTAATAGCTTACATATGCTTAATAGCTTACAATAAGTAGAAAGGTATTATTTATATGTAAACTTACTTTAAGATATTCGGTTGAAAGAGAGAAGCTTTTTATAACATATTGATACAATATCGTAGGAAAATTTATATTAACGATCTAGGTATCTTATAACCAAAGCAATAAAAATAAGTCGATAAGAGGATTATTTTTAACTAGCAAATGAAAAAAAACACTTGGTAGGTTTCACAGAAATGGCAAACTATATTTCTAACAATTGTTTCGGATTTTATGTCATTCTCAAGAGTAACACATTTTTACTAAATGTTTGTTACTCGTACTCAATATTAATTCAATATTACCTATATTTCAAGAGAACGTATTGAATGCGTTTTATTATTTTTGTTTGACAATAGTGCTCTAAAAGTATGTTACTCTTCTCAAAGAGTAACACACTTTTATTAAAAGTTACTCTTTGAGATTGGCATAAAAGCCGAAATAGAAATATAGTTTGCAATTTTTGTGAAACGAGTACCAAGTGTTTTCTCTCATTTACTAGTTAAGAATGTTTCAACAAGTACTCAACGATCCCTCCATTTCTACGGATTATTTCTGTATATTTGGGAATTTCCAATACTTTGTCCGTAATAAAGATATATTTTGCACACTTTGGATAAAACAAACTGCAAATAACGTTGACTGTATATTATACATTTTTTTATTTATTTTAATTTAAAACTGATTAAATTAAAAAAAAAAATATTACAGGCTGTGAAAATTGAGAGCAATTAATACATTGTCATGGCCAAACTTTATATTTGGAACTCCTAAATTATAACAGAACTCATTATCGGAACTGTCGCTAAAATATCAGTTAAGTTCATATAATTTTATGCAATGTGTTTCTATTGAATATTCAAAATTTCAACATATGTATATAGAAAAAGTCGTAACATGACAAAATCCCGAGAATATCTTTTCTCTGAAATATATCCCAAAGGAAATACAGCTCCTTAAATGTTTACTACAGTTTTTATTAAATAATTTCGAAATGATTTGATTGATATAAAATTATGATACACCACACACCATAGGTTGGAACCTTTGGTGTGAAGATAACATTGACTTGGTTTTCCACAAAACACCAAAATTATACACTACACTCAACGCGCGTTTTGCCAACAAAGTTGGCATCATCTGGAGATAATTAAAACTCTTTAAAACAGTTTTAATCATCTCTAGATGGTGTCAACTTTGTTGGCGAAACGCGCGTGGAGTGCGTTTGGGTATTTTGTGGAAAACTAAGTCAGTGTTATAAATTTATGACATTTTAACTCTTTCCGAAGATTCCGATACAACGAAAGGTATTGTTACAGACTTGAGAAAGAGAAGCGTACTGTATAAATTACTCAACTAAACAGATCACGAATTCTAATTAAAAATCAACGAGCCCAAACAGATTAAAAACATACTTTAGTTTAAAACATTTAATGTGTTCCATATTTTTCGTATAGACTTTGTGGTATAAAAGAAACGGGTAGAAAAGATCCATATTCAACATTCTTTACTTACTTTTTAAATGTACTTATGTTTTACTTGTTAAATGTATTATATTTGACTATATATCGATGATTTATATAACATTTACCACAGGACGCTGTTCTGTTTAGGCATGCATTCAACCCTGAGCAAGGCTACAAGTTCGCTCTGTGCCAAATAACAGACATATTTAGGTTGAAGTGTCGTAACGTAATTATAATTTAGGTTCTTAGTACGGTTTATTAAGTGTTTTAATTATCCTGACCCGATAAATTTTCGTACAGGTTACGAAACGTTCCAGTGTAATATACTAATAACGTATAGTACAGAATATCGGCTAGATACAGAATATTTTTATTTATTACCAGTACCGTATGTAAGTATTAGGTATTGTAAAAGAATATAATAAACATATTCAATACGTTCTCTTGAAATATAGGTAATATTGAATTCATTTTGGAGTTATGCTCTTGGTCAATAGAAAGCAGGATGACCCTGATTATCTCTCTGATTGAAAAAGTAATTAATTACTGCCAATACTTGACGGAGCAGTATTGAAAGTGTCTCATTATATGTTTTCCTGATAGTGTTTCTATCTCGACCTCGATATCACTCTTATTTATGCGTTTAAATTACAATTTTGCCCCCCCCCCCCCCTCCATCATACTCGTAGGTACATTAATGTTTAACGGAGACTATGACACTATATTCTTTTGGTCTGCAAGCATAAATTGTTATCGATATATTTTTAAAAACAACTTTTAGCCAATTTTTATACATTACATCATGAATTTCCTATGCAATTAAAAAAAAAAAAATCGTCCATAATAAAATTAATACCAAGTACCAAATTACTTAAAAATATATTGACAGTACGTCATATACGAAATATTCAACCGTCACCTTTCTGACACTATCACTTCATATCGTTTAGTATATGGACGATTTAATTAAGAAAAACTAGTGTTAAAGCCAACCATATATTTCTGTAAACATTCCAAATAACTCCTCATTTATACAGGGTAGGGCATAGTAAACTGATGATTTTCGAAATGAAATAATGTTGAAAATATAAAAGTTTTTATTCGGAATTTTCTATCATGGCAAAGGTAATCCTATATCCATATTTTCGGATATTTTCTATTACTCTATGTATCATTGCGTGAGGGATCGGCGATTCTTTGACTTCACCTCTGATTCTTTGAATTTTAGAGGGATTAAAGTGAAAGACCTCATACAAAATTCTTCGGAGACTTCGAAGAGGAATTTGTAAGGCACTACCTTGCCTCCGAGCTGAAAAGCGTTAATTCTATTGGATTGTTATTCTCACATTTTCGATGGCTTCCGGAATTCCCACTGTATGAACAGGACCCATGGTTTTTTTTTAAAGCAGAACCACTCTGTCGAAAACTATGCATCCATACCTTTATGGCATTACGGCTAGGAACTAAATAGAATTTCAAAAAGTATATGAAAGTGTCCCTGAGTTTGGATAACAGATTCACCATTAAAAAAAACTGCTCTATCACTAACTCACAATATTGCCTAGTCCACAGCTTCATGTGGACTATCTGAAATTGGATCAGGCTGTTCCCTCTCTCACACTGGACGTGATCAATTTGTAGTCGCCAATAAACACCAATTAAATATCATCAGATTCCTATGCCACACCCTGTATTACCTTTAGATACAGGATGCTAATTGAAATCGTTCATTAAAACTATCAATATTACTCTTTCTTCTTTGTACCTAAAAATATTAGCAGGAACATCGGGACGCATATTGTTTTATCTTAGTTTTATTTTTATTTTTAATTTGTAGGTTAAAATTCTTATACAATACGTAAGTAACAATAATTAAATTTTTTAAGAAATAATTTTGTTTACTGTTTGGTTGTATAACACAAAATTTTGCAAGTCAAGAAGGGCTTTAAAATAAAATTAAAGAGTTTATTTCTAAAATACAATTAATATGCAATTCAATTAATAAGAAAATGTAACTGATATTAAAAATTATTTATAGAATTTATTTTATACAGTAATTTATTAAAAAAGAACCTCTATTCTTTTTTCTTTTTATGCAAATTATGCATCATACGAAAAAAAAATGTGCTCCTAATCTAATAATTATTAATTAAAATTAATTAAAATTAATTAAAATCTAATAATTATCCAGAATTTCTGGATAATTATTAGATTTATAAATAACAATATTTTAAATATAAATATTGTTGTATCAAATTTGTGTTACTAATCAATAAAAAAAAATGAGTTTTATCAAATTTAATTTAAATATTCATGGAAGAACCTTAATAACTTACTTTTACACCTACTATAAGAATAGAATATAATATTTGAAATAAGTGATGTTAGAGCTACATGGCTCTAACGTCCAGATCTCCACTTTGCTACATGAAGCCCTATTACCTAGGTTCACCAGTCGAGTACACCAATTACTTAGATGCTGTTTATAGAGAACAGGTATATTCCAGTAATATAAATATAATGTTTCCATACTGATATTCGGAATTGTTACTGATTGAAATTTAAAATAATAACTTTTAATAGTGGCGAATTCGCCAGTGAAAGAGAAATACATACCTACATAATATGTAGCCATATTATTTCTCCATAATATATTAATAGTTTTTTTTTTAGAAAACTTTAAAAACTGAAAAGATTTAAAAATGTATACGTTCAACTTTGTAGAAAATAATCCATTAATTACGAAGACCTACAATATACATTTTACATTTTTCAATAAATGTTAAATTTGTGGACACACTTTTCAAAATACATTTCTCCATACATAATTATTTCTCCTCTACATAATTTAAGTTGAAACATCATTAACACGTAGGCTTATGTCTGCTTTTTATAAAAATGAAACTCTTGCTGTATCATTTTAGTATGGATTATACTCGTACCTACATCTATTACTAATATTTATACATAGCCAAAAAACACACAAACTAAAATTGTAAGAAGACGAATTGTAATTGATATTAAACGTAGATACACAGTATTTACATTTCTAAAGAAAATTACGTGCCTATTAGGAAACTAGCGAACCAAACATGAATATAAGTTAAATTATTCTGATTTTTTAATAAAATGAATCTTTTGATTAAATATTTTTGTTTGCGAATGTAGTAACAGTTTAACTCTTAAAACTCAAGAATGTGTGTATACTAAAGTACACAAATAAAAAAACAATAAAATAACAGCAGTTTTGATAATAAAATAATGCAAGAAATAGTTTCTCTGGTGTAAAAGTACGAATAATATAAATGTTCTGAAACTTTTTAATTATCAAGTTGCACAGTTTACTCATCTGTAATTTATCAACAGCAGTTGCAGTATATATGAGTTTTAAATTGTGTTAATGTTTATAAAAAATTTATTTTCTAGTGTTGAAAATATTTTATTTAAAAATTAAGTCAATGAACGAAAAGGCTCAATTACTGTCTACCACTTGTTAATTTCATAAATTTCGCTTTCGATTTAAGTAAGCAATAAGTTCACTATATTCATTCAATACATTTCTCACAATTGATTTATTAAAACAGGTCAGACAAATTTACAAATTTATTTTTGAAGTAATAAAATCTGTTTCAACAAATACCACAGAGATCTGCCTACTATCGGTCTATTTTGGGATATGTATTAGTCAATACTATATCGATTCTATAAAATTATTTCACACTGCCAGCTTTACAGTTAACTGTTCTCTAAAAATCTCCATTTATTCTTTATTCTTCTACAGAAAAAGGGGGCGCACACATATATACACTTCAAATTTACACTATTATAGATATTATTATACATAATATTTATGACAAATAAAAAAGATACATATATTTTCTTGCATTGTAGCGATTTATAATTCCAATTTTATATGTTGCTTACAATCCTTTATTTAATTGTTACTTTTCACCGTATTGCATATAGCGTACATTTTATATACATAACTATATGTTTTAATTATTTTCCCTTTTAATAGAACTTTTCACAAAATGATTTTCACACGATTTATTTCGTTTTATTCCTTCGTTCTCAAAAGTATTATTGTACGTAAATTTTTACTTTTTTAATAATAAACTACTTGAGTTGTATATAAAGTGGTTGGCAAATTGAAACGTTAAGTCTGAAAATGTTTTGAGTGAATAATTTATTTAACCGAAATTGCGCTATTTTAATACCATACGCATAAAATTATAATAATAACATTAATTTCTTTTTTATATTTGTAATGTCACAATAAGATCACCTTATGTCACACATAAGATCTCACAAATTTAAAAAATGGATCTCAATAAAACCAGTAGTAACTACTTTACATAAATATGTGTAAACATAAATTTTCAACATTTATAATATTCACATTTATAAATTCGTTCGAGTCGTATATGGAACAAAAGATGTCGCTTCCACATTTTAGATTCACACTAGTGTTTTACTTACTTTTTTCTTGTTACTTTCGGATCTCCACTGCCAGAAGGACGGGCGTTGGTAGGACATTATTTTTTTATATTAAAGCACTGTAAGCCTGGCAAAATACTGTGCGATATTTGAAATAATTACGGGTATTTTTATGGTGGGGGAGGACTCTGGGCCTAGAATTTATATTTAGTCACTTTTATTGTAGTATTTCGTATACGAACAGCTGTTTGGCAAACTTTGTATACATCTCCATTTTGTGTAGCCTCTTCAGTCGTCCATAAATAAAATAATTTAATATAATTTTTGTTATCCTCATAATCTGTAAACTTGCAAGAATTTACTTAGGAGTCTTACATACGTTTCGGTTTCCTATATTTTACAGCTTAATGTTTCTCTTAAACTAAAATGAAAATGTATCTAAAAGTGTTCAAGGCTACAGAGTATGTTTGATTAAAAATAATAAAATCAACCTTTCTATTTTGAAACAAATATTCAATGTACATCGATGTAATATTAATTTTTTTTATTAAATTGCCAACTTTCTTAAATTAACAAATACTCTATATCCATTCGTTATATTTGCTAATTTTATATTCTTAAGAACTGAGATGTTTATTTTACTTTCAAGTATTATTGTTAGAGAAACGTTGGTCAAACAATCTAAAATCAGTTTGCTTCTGTAATTTCTTGCTACGCATTTATGTATATCTCATTTTTCCAATTATGAATTGAAAATTAGTTCTTTAATTAAAATATATTATATGCTCATCATCATCATCATTAGGTCATCAGTCCTAAGACTGGTTGGACGCTAACCTCCAGCTTCTCCTATCTTGCGCTAACCTACGCATTCCGCTAATTGTGCTACAACCTACATCCCTTACTATTTGCGAGCAGTAGTCTAATCTAGGCCTACCTCTGCCTTTCTTCACTCCTATTTCTGCCTCCAAAATATCGCGGACTATTCCCCCATGTCTCAGCAAGTGGCCTACCATTCTATCTCTTCTCTTCTTTAAGTTTTTCCACATACTCCTTTTCTCGCCGACTTTCTCCAATACTTCTTCGTTTCTAACCCTATCAGTCCATGGTATTTTCATCATTCTTCGGTAACACCACATCTCAAAAGCTTCTAATTTCTTCCTACTTGCTTCCCCTACCGTCCAGGTTTTCGCAGCCGTATAGTGCCGTGCTCCATACATATGTTTTCAAAAATCTCTTCCTTGTTTCTAAGTTTATTACCCCCGAGCATAAAAGTGCTTTCTTTTTGTTAAAAGCTACTCGACCCTGCGCTATTCTTTGTTTTATGTCTTTATCGCTTCTTCCATCCCAATTTATTTTACTTCCTAAATAAGTGAAGTCTTTAACTTCCTCCAAATTATATGCTAGACTAATATAATTACTTTTAATATTTACACTCTCTGTACTCTGTTTATTGAAGAAAGTAAAGCAAAACAGTAAAGTACAAAGACGAAGTGTCCATTTTGATGTGAATGATGGAATGCCTCCACTGAATACCGGATGATCGTCTTAACTGAATCCACTAAACAGTTGACTCCCTTATATGTTTATAAACAAATGGATTATCAAACTACAAGGAATTATCCTATTCATATGTGTTTTAATCGATGTAAATTTATGTCTAAGTAGCCACGATTCCTAAGAAATATTTGGCTTTGTGTCAATGACAGAAAACATTGTCATTTCTATTGTAGACTTCCTATCATTTCAAAAACCTTTTTTCTCATTTCAATCTCAAATGGTATTATAGAGGGTTACGAGATTATTGCTATAAATGTTTTATTTTGGAATATGTACTATCAACCATTTAACGCTTGTTATAAAATAACGTCCGAAAATACAAAGCGACAAATAATAAACTACAGTTTCGATATATTTTGGTCAATACAGGGCGAAATTATTGTAAAACCAACAGCATAACTACATACAACTCAAAATATCATTCGTTGCTAGACGAGTTTATCAAATGTATTCTCTAATCATTCTCATTACATTCTATCTGGATCAAACGCATAATTTTTCGTATTTCAGCGACTATATTCTAGCAACGTTTCTAATGTATTTCCGCCAAATGAAATGTAATTTTGAGAGGGTTATAATGTACTTTTTATTATTTAAATATGTTAATAAAGTGGATGTTAGGAAACAAAATACGCATTTTATGTTATACACTACTTAAAGAAGCAGATGCTGTTCCAGAATATTCGGTTTTAATATAAACCATATACATATTTGAAATATCCCATATTAGTAGCTTAATAACACTTAAATCAGACTTTTTCCGATATACTCCGATATACAGGGTCTAGTCTGCTAGAGAACAAGAAATCAATCACAGACTATATTTGAAATTTGAGTGTGTCGAGTAAAAATTTAAAACGGATGTAAATATTTTATATGAAATTGATAGTAATTGTGAAATTCTACATAAATCAAATGGTGATACTTATTTATATAATAAGACAGATTCGTAATTTAATGTGAATGTTTTCGCGCTGCAACATGCGAAATTATTGTATTTAAGGCTAAAAAAACCAGTACTTGTTTTTTTGAGCCCTACAGATTTAAATTTAAAATACTATGTCTTAAACAAGAGTGTGGTAACTTCTCATATATTTATTACATGTAAATTTATGCATCACATCTTGTAGCTGAAAAATTCAAAGATATTATCCAAGCGTAAATGGATTACTTCTATATACAAAAGCGGTATTTATAAAATCTCCTAAGCGTATTTCAAAATTTCATAGTGTTCCGACATCCCTAAACCCCCACAGACGATTCTTGCTCGCTGAAGAACATGTTAGAAGTAGAATTTTATAATTTTGAGCATTTTCACAAAATAAAGTCCGTAGTGTTACAATTTGATCCTAAAGAGGCAACTGCTATCAAGAAAAGTCAAACGATATTTCAATATCCTTAAGTTGAAAAATATTTACAAACTATTCATAACAATTTCTAAGGACAAATTCTTCCTTGTCGGTAATGGTAATAAACAGTAGATGCTGTACACATATTATAGGGAACAAATATAATGTACACCAGATTAAATCATGCATCCCTAGCCCTGTCCACCAAAAAAATTATTGAACAATAAAAAATCTTAATGGAACCCAAATTATTATACTTCGGAAAATGAGAACAGCACTACTAAAATTGCTATGTTGCGTATTATTTTACCATTGCTTACATTTTAAATTCTATATGTCTATCGATTTTACTAAATGTTCACCAAATTCAAAATAAATATATAATAAATATTCGTGCTATCCATTTATATTTATTCTTTCTCGAAAGAACTACTTGTGCGTCAAATAATTATTATGTTACTCCAAAAATTAAATATGCTCGCGCATCTCTGCCTGTTGGTTCCAAACAAGCTTTTGCAGGCTTCAGCTTGCAGTCGCACACTATGCTTGGTAGCTTTTACAGTGTGTGTAACCAGTATACTGCCATATGATAAGCTAAAATGGCCGATGAAAGTTTACCAAGGCCGAGTAGTGTTCCAGGCGAAGTTCCGCTGTTTCGTTCTTTTTCGGAGTCAGATGGAGAAGCTGATACGGTACAGCCTAAAAGACGGCGCAAGCAAGGTAGGATTTGGTGTCTTGAAAGAAAACTTTCGAACATTAAAAGTGCCGAAGAATTTATTAGAAATGAAAAACTGTGGTCCTTTCAGAAATGCCACTCTACGGAAGAAGGCGTAAAGCGATATTATCGATGTAATAAAGCCAAAAGTCGGGCAATCCAATGTTCAGCTGCACTCTATTTATTGCTTGATGCATCCAGCGACGAGATAATATTATTTCGAACTGAAAAAGCTCATGACCATCAAAATTTGGAGTCCCAATCGAAATGTGAGTTGAGTAATGAGACGAAAAAAGAAATAGACAAATTGTACGAATTACGTTTGAAGCCCAAATCTATTATGAACAATTTGAGCAAAATACAAGGGTTGACTCTACCGCCTATGAAATAATTGAACAATTATCTTACAATTTTACGTAAAGAGAAGTATGGATCTGCAGTAATCAGCTTAGGAGAACTAGAATCCTGATTAGTGACCAACTCAGAAATACCTTCCGATGATCATCAAGTTTTTGTTGCTGCATATGAAGTTTCTAAAGACGATTCAAATTCAAGATTTTTGGTATCGACCAAATATTTAATTGGTCTATCGCGGCAATGCAAAGTTATTCATGCTGATGCGACCTATAAACTTATTTGGCAGGGGTTTCCAGTACTCATAGTTGGAACCACGGATAGAGATAAACATTTTCACTCCTTTGGTCTTGCTGTTACAACCACAGCACAAACAAATGATTTTGTGTTTTTATTTCAAACGTTAAAGAATACAGTTCTCTCACTGTTTTTCTACGATTTAACTTGTAAGGTTTTGGTATGTGACGCAGCCAAAAGTATCCAAAATGCGTTTGTGCAAGTATTCTGTCAGGATACAATTATACGAATGTGCTGGGCGCATGCAAAAAAGAAGATGCAAGTACGAGTTGAGCAATCTGTGCAAAAGAAGTACCAGAGGGACATACTAAAGGATATTGATTTTTTGCAATGTGCTTCAACAACAGAGGTTTTTGACAGGGCCTGTGAAAAATTTCTAGATAAATGGAAAGACGAAAAAAATTTTGTACTTTATCTCAAAGATGAATGGCTCACTAAAAATCGTTGTTGGTATTTGGGTGCCGCACCGAGGACACCTGCCACAAACAATGCATTTGAAGTCTTTTAACAGAATAATAAAAGACAAAGGTACACTTTCAACGAATGGCGTAATTTGGTATCGTTAACTTTGTTATTATTTTTAGGTACACTTCGTGAACGCCATCCGCTGGCTCGATTCTTAATAATTGCTTCAGAAATGGTGAGGGATTGGCCTAATGAGTACACTATAAACAACGAGCGAGAGTTTAGCCACTTGCCAACGATGGTTTTGAAAATGTGGACAAAAGTTTATCAATGGGCCAAACTGTCTAAAAAAATATCGTTAAAACATGCTAATGAAATGAAACGGTGTTACCGAATTCCAGGTGGAGATGCAATGGAATGTGAAACTTTTGAAGATATGTGGGAGACGTTTGACGATTACAAAAAACAACATTTCAGTGAGTGGGAAGTACAGTTACCACAGGACGACTCTGACTGGTTAAATGGCACATGCAATTGTCCAGATTACCTTAGAAATTACGTTTGCAAACATTTAGCGGGGTTAACAATTCGTCTGAAACTTGTTGAACCACCTACTGAAGCAAGGAATGTACCAATTGGAGAAAAACGAGGAAGAGGACGGCCAACTAAAGCTAAGAAAGCCTTAATAGTACAATAAAAGTGCTTTTTTCATTTTCATTTTTGTTTCATGAATGTTGTGTTTCATTTTATGTTAAAAAATTATATTGTTTTATTTCTAAGAATTCGTAACACTAAGTTTCGTTTTTGTTTCGTGAATTTTATGTTGCATTTTTAATATATTGATTTATTTTCATGAATTTTTTACTTATTTCTTTTCCCCCATTTATTAACGAGACCTAATAAAATACGATAGTTTTTACTTATAAGTGAAATTTAGGGTAACAAGAATAAAAAATCTGGGTATACTTTTCAAATTGAATGTGGTATAAAATGTAGTAAACATTGTGTATTTTTGCTCAACAAAGAGTGTTTTTAACTGCTAAATAATATAAATCACCGACGAAAATGAAATATCTGGGTATCATGTTAGAATTAAATGCAGAATAAAGTTTGGTGAACATTTAGCATTTATAACCAACAACAGTTATTTTTAGGAATAAATAATATGACAGACTAGCATTATGTCAATATTTGGTTGTCGTTTTAAGATTATGCATTTTCTTAATTTTTGTGAGCATTTAGTATTTTTGGGAAATGAAAGTATTTTTTTGTATGAAAATATTGGGTAAAGTTGGTAGACTGTTAAATACCACCCCATATTATATGGACAAGGAACGTGAAAATAATTTTTATATTATTTTAAAACATGATTCAAATTTTGCCAGATTAAAACAAATGTACACTTCGTCTTTGTACTTACACACAGGTTGTACTTGGTAATAAAAATATACCTATGTGTAATGTTTTGTTTTACTTTCAATGAACAGAGTAGAGAGAGTGTAAATATTAAAAGCAATTACATTAGTCTAGTCTAATTATATAATATATTTCAATTAAATAACTAATTTTCATTTCATAATTGGAAAAATGAGATGTAGATGTACATAATTGCGTAGAAAGAAATTACAGAAGCAAACTGATTTCAGATTGTTTGACCAACGTTTCTCTAACAATAATACTTGAAAGTAAAATAAACATTTCAGTTCTTAAAAATATAAAATTATCTCTTTCGCGACTAATTGGCTAGTACAGGAAATAAACCCTGCTTTGTGCCTTTGTACAAATATCTAATACATACTAGAACTGTAGAGTTAATACTTTTTTGGTTTGTCAAAATTTGAACTAAATATTACGTAACACCTAAAATAAGTGCATATAAACATTAATATTTCTTTTATAAAATCACTTTCAATAGAAAAAATATTCTATTCTTTCAATATACCGGGTAGAAACCTTAACTGGAATAAATTAAAATCTACCTGACGTCAGAATATGATTTCAACAAGATAGAGCTTGATATAGCCACCTCGCTATATTGGAACAGTCCATCAATATCTAAATAAGGTATTTACAAATAGGTGGATTATACAATAGGGTTTAATTGATTGTCCGTCAAGATCTTCGAACCTCACCCCACTTGATTTATTCTTGTACGGGTACAAAAACAAGGATTTTTTTGTAATAACACCTGACAAATTGAGGTTTTGCAGTAAAGATGAGACAGATAAATCACTCTAGAGATTCTACAGAACGTAAGAGATGGATTTTATCATCGACTAGCTTTTTGTTAAAAATGAAACGGTAGGTATCTATCCAAATTAAAAAAATCTTTTACGATGAAATGATAATAATTTAAAAAATGTTCTCATTCGACATACTTAGATGGAAAAGTTGCAGATGGTTACATTCCCCCAGTGGAGATCACTAAAGGTAATTGCCTTGTAAGTGTGGGCAATCAAAATAAAAAACTGACTAGTTTTAGGAATTTTTATCGATATTCAAGTTACAGAATTTATTCCACTCTATATGTTTGTCTATTTCTTTCTGATAAAATTTCCTTTTCAAACAATAATAAAACGAATTGTTTTGTTTATTAATCAATTGACATACATAGTTTGACATCCACATTTGATTATGACTTTTTTAAAAATTTTATATGGCCCTTATGAAGCCCACGGCATTATTAAGCATAGATTCCAGAAACTACGGGGACTTTACGGTTACAGAAACCTGAGTGAAATAATTTGATGATATTTCTACTTCTGTATATTATCTGTTTCAGAATGTTTGACTAACTTGGGATATGAAGTAGAACTGATTGAAATAAATTTACTCAACAGATTATCCATAGAAATTTATGATAGGATAATATACAACTGCAATATTAAATATCTAATGTTCAATATGGACTGTGATGATGACATTATCTGTGAAAAGGCTATTTTTGTAATAGAAGAAGCTAAAGCACGCATGGCAGCAGATAGAAATATTCCAAAGTATACATCAATAAGTAAGGGGAGACGTCATATCAGTTTACTAAAATCACAGGACACCCAAGACATTCTTTCTCAAGCTAATTTGTGGTTTGAAATTTCTGATAATTGGAAAACAGTATGAATTAATAAAACAGGTAATTAAAAATTATAATTATTACAAAAAAAAAAAGTAAAACAGTAAGGAAGAAGCATAAACCACAAGACATTTAAAAATTGTAAATGTTTAATGATAATGGTATAAGTATGTACCTATTCTACTACAATCCTTTATTTTGGTGTCTCAAAAAAATAAAAATCAGAGTCGAATCGAGTTTGATGGTCAACATAGAGTGGAATAAATGACGCAGCTTATTACCCTGTAGAGGTATCTGCAACAATATAATTCTATGCTCCCATACAGCAGACTGAGCACTGTATTGGTCATTATATGCTTGTTGGCCAACGGGGAGAGTTTAGCATCTCTTCCTGAGCATGAGGAAGTTGGGTATCATCTTCCTCATGCCTTCCTTTATTTGTTATCAAAAAAGCAAAACAAAAGTATTAAATTATAATTCTTCATAACCACTTAATTCCTATTCCTTGGATTTGTATTACATGATTTATTTTCAGAACATTGTTTTCATTTTTCCCTAAATAAGACTGCAGCTTTACCAAAATTAGTATTATGTAATAGAATTTACTTTGAAATACTCATATTTGTTCCAAATTATGATATACAAAACCTTTAAATTGGATTAGGTTTTAACAGCCTTTTAATTCTATGAATTAATTTTATTTAAATCCAATATTAATATAATTATGAGAATACTATGAGCATTCAAGTCAGTTGTCCAATATAGAACTGATAATAGTGCAGCACTTTGCTTTGTGGCCATTATGTGGATGGGTGTCTTGTCGTATTCTCTTAATAGAGGTGACAAAGTCATTTATACTGTGGTCCAGAGTGGTAGACTGAGCCCAGTTTTGGGGGTGTCATTCTATGCTTGAGTTCCAACAGGAGGTGTTTACAGTCTGCAACTTTGGGAGAGCAGGTCAATTTCTGTGTGCAAAATTTAAAAATCATAGTGCAAGTCATATAAGAATATAAGCACATAAAATCCATACCCAGTGAATTTGTTTTTTAACAAAAACATTGTTCTGTTATTTGTTTATTTCGGTTGGTGGTACATTAATAACACATACATCTCGTCTTTTTTTAATTTATAAATTGTTTAAAAATCTAACTTATTCAACCATATTTTCTTTTTTTTATAATTCATGGGCAGACATTTTTCCTTTGTCAATTTCTTAGTATTTCATCAAATTCTAGAAATGAGAAACTTCAAATTTGCACATAACATTGTGGATCGCACTATAGCTCAACTTGTTCTTTGTTTTGATCAATTTAAAGAAAATATACATTAATTAATTTTTCTGATCAGCTATTAATAGCTTCAATTTTTCTTTGAAAACTACTAGTTTTCGGAGTTTACATTTTCTTCATTTGAAAGATAATGAGCGTCACATAATAATTATCAATGCTTTTTGACAATATTAAAAATAACACTCGAATAATTATAATAGAACAAAATACATATAAACCTCTCTTATGAAATGTATACCGTTTGCGACAGAGAGAATGTGACTTTTAATTATAGGACAGTCAATCCTCATTATGTCATGTCAGTTTCTCAAAATATCAAAAGGCTTCTAAAATTTTGTGAATATATATTTTAAATACAACATTCTGATCCATTCAGAGGAAAACAATATCCAGCACTCTGGAAATCTGGTAGAAGTAGTTAACAATTCATATTTGAAAAAAAAAAAGCAAAAACCATGAAAGGTAGTCACGTATGTCATATAACAACCAAAATCCCTTATGAAATTTTATTGGAAATGTAGTTCTAAATGTAAGACATGCCGTACCATACGTGATATGGTCCAACTAAATAAGAAATGGATCTATAAATACTCGTCTGTATGTACTTACCGGCATTCCCCTTCCTCTGTTTTGTTTTCAAACCATTCAGTAGAAGCCAACACCTACTCTCTACACGCCTCTCTCTCTCTCACTACCTACTTTAACAGCTTACCTGTTAAAGTAGGTAACGAGATCGGCAAGACTTAGATGTAATATAATACTATTAAAAAGTTGAAACTCCTCCAAAAAACAAAAAATTGTTTGTGTATACTCTTACCACTTATATCCAATTGAATTATAGCATAAATTCTCCAAGGTTTTATAAAATTTGTACTACAGTTCAATTGGTCACTACGCCTTATTTTTTTTTCCCGATTTCTTAAGAAATTGTAGATTTATCAATGACCAAGATTTTAGAAGAAATTACTTAATATTCAATATCTTAAAATATATTTTCCAGTATTTTCTTTTTCTTCTTTTTAGTAATAACACTTCTTTTATGACCATGTTACCCCTAAATAGTAGTAGTAAATATAAGTAAATATTGGATAGGTGAGAAATAAAAAAATGGTTAATTAGGCAAAATTTGTCATTCAAAATATCCTCGATTCATTCTTACACAAAAAATAAATAACAATTATACCTTATCCATTCCATTATAATTAGATCTTGTGGTAATACTAATTTAAGATGCTGTACATGTTGAAAACATTCCAGTTCGTTTATTACTGTTAACTACTTTTCAAGACTTACAGAACTATACAAAGTTACATGTGATATTTACATAATTACAAATATATTCAGTGCATTTTTAAAATTCTGTTAAAAATATTTATCGATATACTCTACAATCAATATTTTTTGCTAAAATTAGTGTCTGACCATAACCTAATCTAAAATATGTATCTTTTGCTTGTTTAAAATCTTCATTTAAGACATCGTTTAATGAATAAGCTTATAGTAATATTAACTGAGTCTTGTGGCATCTTCAAGGAAAGCGGTTAATTCTTTAACATGTTGTGCTTTACTTCCTGTAGCAGTACTTGCAGCAACAGGCCTGCCAACATAACTAAAACAAAAAGTAAATTGGTAATAATTATTAATGGCATTCACTGGCATAGTTATTTATGTTGGTTTTTTAAAGTATCGTGTTTATAGTAACTTTCTTTTATAAAACACGTTGAAAATAAGACACATAATTTATAGATGAGTACACGATCTTTTAAATGCATTTCACTATATATTCTATATAAATGATGGTCAATAATTCTATATAAATGATACGGCATTTATATACAATTATTTTACTTTTTTAAATCTCAACTATGAAGAATTAAGTTGTAAAGAAAAAATGTTGTACCAAGATATCAAAAAATACCTTGGTGAAAGGGAATAGTGGATATTAAAATGAGTTGTCAGGGAGTATCTTCATACTCCCTGACAACTATTGATACTAGATAAATGCTTGCATTTATCTAGAATTATGCTATTGTCAAAATTTATTACGTCATCATTATTTTATTGTTAAAATTTGTCAAGCAGTTTTAGTGAAATATTCTTGCCATTATAATCTTAACCAGGTTTTGAATTATGATTTTTCAATTTATATGATTGAAGCCTATTTCGGAACTGGTGTGCTAGTCAATCTTCTAGAGCACTTCTTTAGCAATAATACCACAGAATTTTTGTGTGTTTCATGAAACTGGCTCTGTGACTTTTGTAACATACCATTAATGTATTGTTATAATCAGGCAACGTGTCTAATTAATGATAAACTGTAATTATTCAACCAATTACTAAGTCTGATAACGTGAAAGTGTGCAGACTTCCATCTAATATATTGCCCATTGGATGCCCAAATTATTAGGATTGTTTATGGCCACTTAGGCATATTAGGCAAAGGAGTAAATTGGTTAAGACTGGGCGATGCATCTATTTTGTGTTCAAAATAGTAACTAATAAGGGGCCTGAATATTTGTAAAATAAACTAAGATATACAAATGATGTGTCGACTAGGTCACATATTATAGGTTATGACCTACACACTTATAAGCGTTTTATAGGTCAAAACTGGATATTCCTCAGCCCACAGCAATGTTCAATTCGTGTTTTTCTTATATAGTACCTTGAATAACAAATGTCATATCAGAATTTTGTTTCAGTTTAAAGGTAAACTAATTTAGAAATTACGTAATACGTGAAACACCATACGTAGACAAACTGTCATCTTTTATATGCTTAAAAATGTATATTTCTAGCTCTATTAAAATGGATGAGTGGTGACTAAATTTGGGCGCCATATAACTCACTTAATGGCTACATAGGTGTTTGTAGTTAGTACACTGATGATGTCTAATAAATGATAAACTTGGTTAGCATAATCGCATCAAGCAAAAAGTCTAGCTCCTTCCAACAGTATTAATTTTGGGTATTTTCATTCAACGCACAGAACAATTGATACATTGGGATATTTGGGGTGTGAGCTTTATTTATTTGGGGTGTAAATCTCTTTTAATGAATAAGTATGATAATAGAGTTTAATGAAGCCATTTATGTAAAAAATAACCTTTGAATGGCGAGCAGTAAACAGGGAGCAGATGAATTTAATTAATATCAAAATAAATGCTGAGAATTTGGACTTGTAGACGGAATTAAATAACTCAGGCCCATATTACAGGTTCGTTATATATTCATAACGCCATTTTAATTATTTAAAAAACAAACACTTGTTTATACTTATTCAGTAATACAAATGTGTATTCATTTTAAAACATAATTTACTTAAACTTACGTCGTGTATAATTATTTAAGCAAATTATAGTTCTCAAAACATTTTAAAGAAATTATTCAATGCATTTAGGGAAATAATATCCCCCCCCCCCCATGTATATTATTATATAAGATAACTTTCATCATATAAAGTCTGATATAATTAAATGTATTACATGATGTTGCCATATACAATGATATAATATATTATACAGGGTCCGACAAAGATGTATGACGATTTTTAAAAATCAATAATTCTGTTATTTTTTAACGCAAGTAATATTTTATTTTTTCAAAACATTCGTTACAAGATGCCATTTTGCTATCACATATAAAACATTAAAAAACAAAAATTAGGAGCGAAAAATAATGTCATCTAAGTGGGGACAATTTTTTTTTTAAGTCTCCCGTAAACGAGCAGAAAAATTATCGATATACCACGTCACCGTCGACTGGAATAACTTTCAATTTTCCTTGTTATTCCCTATATTGTAATATCCCACTTCAAAATCGTGTTCCGAGTAGACACTACCGTGCCTTCCAACATTGAAATGATTTCGAAAAATGCATTGAGTAGAGACAACAGAACGACCGGTCTCTATGAACCTGTCGTAAATAAAAACACGATGCTCAAACATTAACAGCTCCATGGCATCTAAAACGGCATCTCTTGACCTTCACATACCAACTATTCCGAAAATATTAGCTTCCCTCTCTGAACTGTTATACTCATTTAAATAACGTCATACATCTCTACCGGACCCTGTACTATCTATTTTAATATCACCTTCCTATCACCAGCCCTTTAAAACTACAAATGAAACAGCCAGTACCTACTCTCTGAATAAAAATGTTAATACGTAGTTTGGACACAACTGACCTCAATAATTGTGCTTTGAATGTATCGGATACTTTTTGATCTATTAGGTAAATATGATATAAACCTTTTAAATAAATTCTCCCCATTCTGTACATGTTTTAAAAAGTATTGAACCTTAGTCTATCTTCCTTGATCGATTTTATTTTATTTTATTCAACCAATAGCATTGGATAACACGAATACTATTGGTTTCTCCATGAAATGAACCCCTTAGGGGCTAATAATTGAGTATCTGATTATTCCTAATTAAGCAGTTCATTTATATATTCTACTGCTTAATACGACACAAGGAATTTTATCAGTATTAATAATGACTGTTAAAACTTGACACATTGAAGTTGCAAAATGAAGCTAATTAACAAATATATGTATAATAAGAATGGATAATGGCAAATGAATATGTTAAACGATGTTGATTTACAATTTTTAATAGCATTATTTTCAAATGGTCGTACCTAATCAAAAAATGGTATTTTAAAAATTAATAATCCTGAATAATCTTATAATAATTTTTTTAACGTACATCAAATTTAGTTTCAAATGAGAACGTTTGTTTTATTTTGCATTAAAACATTAAATCAGAAATAAGACATTTATACTAGACTTGTTTTTAGACTAGTCAATAAAATGAAAATAGAAACAGAATCTGTTCCACTAGAGCTTGTAAACATGAACTTTAAAGATTCAAGTTCTGTACCTTGCAAAGCACTTCTATTTTCTAAAAACTCATTTCCTTAAAGTTGGGAATGAATAGTTTGGTTATATTCAAAGGAAAATCAATTCAATATTGATTTACAGAAATGTAAATGGAGAAGCTACTGCAAAACTATTTTTAATGCAATTTATTTATGATGGATATATTTTAAAATCCCCATTGCCTGGAAAAATCAATGTGTTGCATAAGCTATTCTGGAATGTCTGTAAATAAATTTTGATACTTTAAAATTTCAGATAGATCTTAGGGGACTATAATATATGCACAATATAGATAATGTTAAGATGAGTATTCTGGATATTCGACCTATTTTGTAGAATAATGAAGAATATTCGATCATACATTGCAAAATGTATTTAGGTATAAAATACATAAGCGAGCGAGCAGTGGCTTACACTGAATTAGAGTCCATATTATTAAAAAAAGTCAAGCAAAAGCCGGTGTGGTTACAGGCTAAAATAGGCAATCACCAGGTGACTCGCCTACAATTTCTAGCAGCTTGTATATCAGTGGACTCACAGAAGCTACAAAAATTTAGGTGAGATTTAAATAGAAGGCATACCATCCCTTGGGATAGCATTTAAAACAGTATACCTCTTGGCTATTACATGTTACGCATTTATAAGATTCCTATCCCATCACAGAAGTGGGGGTTCGACAAAATATCCAGGTTACAAGTAACTCGTTTTCTAGTGTTAATGATAGGCCTGGCCTTTTTAGAAGAAATAAGCCAATGTTAAATAAAGGTATAAAATAATACATTTTATTTCAAAAATGTAATGTATATCTGAAACTTCATTACCTAACATATTAACTTTTATTTAGCCATGTAAAAGATCATTCTTCTAAAAAATATTTTAACAATGAAAACTATTTTCAAGAATAGATCTACATTTTTGCATATCCAGATCATCTCTCTTAACCAACTGATTAAGATATGCTAATACATGGTTTTGAAAACACAAAGACCAATAATTTTCCACATTATTATTTTAATACAGCACTACAACATTATATGTTTAAGATTATTCTTTATTTTATTCACTGATTGCTACAATATCAATTCAATGCCAATCTTTGATGATTTAGGGGACAAGAAATGAAATCCATTAGCCATATGTTACTTAGGTTTTCTTAACATTGTAAGATGTTTTAAAGAGATACATTGTTCTCTTGAATATGAAAATATTGCCATGTATAAAACACATACAGTTGTACCGGTAATTGACATCAGTTTCATTATTTTAAATAACACACAATAACTATTTTAAATAACTGAGTCACTCAAATTTTTGATAACATTAGTTATTTGCAGGAATGATATTTCGTTGCCCTCACTAAAATTTAATAAGAAATCATTACTCCTGAAATATAATTTTTTTTGCACAAACATGATATACAAAATACATTATGTTTTATTCCATGATTACTTCTTCTTTTCAAAAAACACATCATACCTACTTCAGAAAATTTCCATGTATATTATATAATTGTGTGCAGTTTAGAATGTTTTCCAAACAAAGAATTATCGTTTACTGCAATATAAATGTGTAATTTGTTCAATTCTGAAGACATAGGACATCCCCAAGTATTAAAAAATGTTATAGTGCTTAAGGATGTTGTGTCTTTATCTGAAAGTTTGGACAGGCATTTTAAACTGTTGTCAAATTTTATCATCGGTTTTCTAAAATTTCAGTCACTTATTTTTAATGAATAGTATTATAATTACTCCCTTTTATTCTGTTACTGGAATTTGGTTCACTTTTCAGTATTTATAAAGGTGTATGTAGCATCATTATACATGTGTATAATTTTATATCTATTGTGTTGATGTTATGTAATGAAATTTTGCATTATAACTACATTGTTGTTTTCTTTTAAATTCGTTCTTCGTTTTCGCTGTTAATTATTATCATAAACTGTTGCTATCTGATTTTTTTTGCATTGTGATTAGCAATGAAGTTAACAAAACAAAAATATAACACCATATTTTTTACACTACAATAAAATTTTATTCACTATTTCAAGGTAATCTCTGTCTCTAAAACAAATTGATGTTAATAAAATGTTGACTGTGAAAACTTACCTACAGATGAATATGAATAACTTCAGCTATGATATAGTCCAACAATTAATCATTATCCTAATATTTTGAAATATGAAGCTACTGTATGTATAAACGACAGATGCACTTAAATGTACAAAGTGTTCAGAGAAGAAGATCGATGAGTAATAAATTTTACCCCAATGAAATTGTTTATTTTAAATAGAACATATTATCTTTTATAATTATGTTTGTATCCTGTTTTGATTACCTTCTATATGGGCATTTGCTATAGAGCACACCACAATTGTCCCATTTCATATGCAACTCGATGGATGGGTTACCGATACATGGCGCGCGACTCTATAGAAGCTCTAAAAAGAAGGCCCTTACAATGTACATCTATTGATATAATATAAATAATGTGTTGCCTTTAAAACTTCGCAGTTTCACAGCACTCAGCCTTCTTTAGCGGCTTATATAGTCGTGCGCTATGCATCGGTAAACCCACCCGTCGAGTCGCACATGAAATGGGACAATTGTGGCGTGCTCTAACTTGCTATAACTAAAATATTCGCTATTAAATTATTTAGAAAAATTAAGTTGAATCTCTGGGAGAATGCCAAATAATTCCATAACATGCACCTAGGAGTGGGTCATACAAAACCAATTAAAAAAAAAAAGGAGAACACATGAATACATTTACAAGGGGAGGGCACGATCTGGGAAAATCATTTCAGGATGAAACTGTATATAATTAACACCTTTAGAGTGTTCGACTGTGAATACATGACCGCAAACTAACCATTCAATTCCAAGAAAAATTCAATCGTAGCTTATATACTGGTAAGTTTTCGCCTTTGGCAAGTGGCGTGGTAGGTCAGGCAAGAGCATACTCACTTACCGAGCAGACGATCGGCCTTCGAGACTCGGTGTCAGTATCTTTTTTTTTTATTTTTAAAAATAACCATTTTTAAATAAATCTACAGTCTACAATATTATTTATTTGATTATAAATAATTGGTTTTGTTTATAAAAAAATTATTTATTTTAATTACAGTAACAATTAAATCTTTTAACTACTATATAATTATAGATATCACAATAATAATTATAAACAATGTTTATAATCATTACAGTTTTATTTTTTTTACTGTTAAATTTGAATTTTACGTTTTTAATTACAAACAAGAACCTGAATGATAATTGCCATAAAAACATTGGAAACAAAAAATATGTTGGCATATAGCACTATTAAACACACTTCATAACATCCAAAAAGATTTCTCTATCATCAGAAAGCTTTGCAGCACATCGATTCATTTTATTAAGAATTGCAATGATAATTCGTCAGCTTTATGCAAGAACTAGGCAAATCTATTTTTTCATTTTTGAGATATATAGTTGTTTCAAATTTAGTTACCTAGTTCTTGCATCAAGCAGACTAGAATTGATGATGAACTATTGACTGTATTTTAATAGTCTTCACGAGAATTTTTTCTCGATTTTGTCGATTAAGTAAGCACAATTTTGTATACATTTGATCAGATTTTTTACCTGTCTATAAAAATTTATAACTATTATTATTATGTCCATAATTATATAGTAGTTAAAAGATTTTATTTTTACTTAAAATATATAAAAATATTTTTTTTATAAACAAAAGCAATTATTTATAATTAAGTAAATAATATTTGTAGACTGCAGTTTTATTTAAAAATGATTAACTTTACAAATTAGAAAAAAAAAAAGATACCAAGATCGGGTCTGAAAACCTGATCATCTAGGTGATAAGCAAGTATGCTCTTGGCCGAGTTACCATGGTACTTGCCAAAAGAGAAAACTTACCAGTATGTAAGCTGCTCTAGATTTTTCAATGCTTTTTTCTCGGAATTGGCTGGCTAGTGGGCGTTCATGTATTAGCAGTTGAACACCCTAAACACCCTAAAAATTTACTAATTATATACAGTTGCGTTCCGAAATAATTTTCCCAAGTCGTGTCCTCCCCTTGTTAGATTTAAAAAAAAAAAAAAAAAATGCCTGAAGCTACTAGCTGTAATTAAAAACAGGTAAAAACCCCAGTATTAAATTTGTATATTTTAATGTCTACAACACAAACGTACCAAAAAATAATTTGGAATGACAAGACTAACATTTGTTCTTCATGGCACATGGTACATAGCTTTGATAATGAAGTTAATTTAACCATTTTTCTAAATAATTTAAATAACTGAAAACGTACATTTTAGTTATAGGGAATATTCATATAGACTGAAACGGATTCAAAAAACAAGTTTACAGAATTATAAAACACGAATACGAAATTTGATTGAAGTTGAATTTATCAATGTATAACGTCGTTTTCAGAACACCCTGTATATTCAGAAGCATATGTGCTTTGTATATTCAGAAGTGCCATATTAAAAACACGTAGTTTTAGAGACAGCAAGTGATATTAAAAGTTACCTTAAAATAGTGAATAGAATTAAATTCTAGTGTTAGAAATATAGTGTATAGAGTATACAAGCCATTATTTTTCTCAAACGGAGCATCTATAAAAACTTTTCAGTGTCATATTATTTGTGGTTTCCCATAAACGTCTGAAATGGCACTCACAATGGGCTACTCTAATTTGGTACCTATTTATCTGATCCTAATATTGTTTACATTAATACATTCTTCATTAATATAAACTTCGCTCTTAATTTAACTCCCTGTAACGTATTAAAAAGTACTAAAAAGTCTAATCAAAAACCAAAAGCTATGTAAGAAAATGTAATTAGGATAGAGTGGCTTTTATTAAGTATGTACTTCCATTACAATGTAGTAGCAGTTCGAAGAAAGACTAATTCTTTGCGAAATGTCTGCGCATTTCCAGTAGCAGTAGCAGCAGCCGTAGTTCTGCCGATATAACTGAAAAATAAAAAGAGCTTTTTACATTTTTAGTCTTATTTGCCTAAAATGCCCTACAATTTTTTCCTTCTACTATTCAGATCTTCTAATGAATACTTGATATTTTATTTCACGTAAGAGAGTGATGAACCTGGCAATGAAATAGCGTTTCATATTTTCAATTATATTTTAATCACCCCTGTACTAAGATAATTTTTTATCAGATCATCTTTATATTATACCTATTCTTAAATGGTAATGAAAAGAAAATATCAATGATAAAGTAACATTGGGATGTGTTATTTGCTCAGGGGAAACAAACACAAATTTCACTACAGAGCACATATATTTTCCGGTTATACTATACTATCGCACTAAAGCTACTAATTATGAAAATGATTTAAAAAAAATTAACATCAACACATCAATCAATCTATCCACCATCTAAAGAGTTGGTACTATGTAATGTGACAAGCAAAACATCAATCACATGAATACATAGACAATAAACCAAATGCAAAAAAAAAAACTGGCAGCTTAATGTACAACAATGAAAAGCGAAAAGCCTTAGTGTGAAGATATGATTTTTTTCTCACCTAATGACCCTTTCCCCTGATAGAGTTTCAATTTGATCATTTTGTTGAGGTTTTGATTCACTTTTACCAAACAATTTACTGAACCAATCTCTACTCTCTCCTTTACTGGCGCTAAAAAATGCGTTTTAAATTATGATATTGATAAGAAAACGACCATATCTTCACCTTTATAAATAAATGTATAAAAGTTTGATTTAAATTAGTGATATAGGCTAGTGATATAGGTAATATAGATTATGTTACCACTATGGGATTGTGGTAACAATCTGCAGCATAATTTATATTGTTTTCTTAGCTATTAGATAATTAGATTGGTTCTTAAAACCAGTAGGGTATTGTAACCTTTTCAATGCTGTTGTTCAATTTTTAGAATCATAAAAATTGTGCCTGTGTTGTTTAAGGCGAACTCGCTTCAGATCTACCTGATGTCCAAAATTATTTTATGAGTCGAAGGGATAACGAAAGCAGTGGGGGGTAATGTACATAGTAAGCCTTTATGCCCTGACGCGTGACAATCAGATTAGTTAGATATTTCTATGATTTTGTTGGTGACTGTTGATTTTCAGTATGACAAATATTCTATGGCCTAATCACGGAAAGTTTTATATGGCAAACGAAGACTAGAAAAAATTTTGACGAGGTCAGATTGCAAAGTAGAATTTTTTATAAACGTAGTTGATATTCATGTTGTTGAATAGAGTACTAAATGTGATCACATGAGGATCACACATTCATACAATTCATTTAACACATTATGTCTTCTTGCACCATTTGAAAGAACCCTATTTGTATGTACGGTAAAGTAAATTAAGGGAATGGTTACATAAGATTTATTGAGCAATTTTTTTTTATCAGCTATTGGGAAGTGCCAATAATACCGGAAATTATTGAATGTGTGCAGAGGTAATTTATTCACCATCTAGGATATGGGCAAAATGATTGAAGCACATTTTGACCATTTAATGATCAAATGAAAATGTAATAATACTTATTACATTTTCATTTGCTTTGAGTTATTACTCAAGAAAATTCTTATGTAACCGAATCCATTATTTTACTTTACTGTGCATTAAAAAGAGTTCGTTTCATATGTCATATGTAAAAATGGAGCTCATTAATAAAAATAATGATGTCATAACTTAAATTTTTACTGCCCTTTAACTCTTTCAAAGTGACATTTCAAATGCAATTTTTAACGCCCAAAGGATTTACAAAAATATTAGTACCAGTTTTATTGAATTACAGGTTACATTACTTCTCAGACTCACAAAACATGATAATACGTTGAAAAATGATAAATTGATTGTCGACGACAATACAGAAGAGTGAAATTTAAAAGTTCACCAATGATGGTATCATTAAACCAGACAATTGTTACTAAAAACTTGATTATTATTAACAGAATTATCTATTTAATTAATGAATGCCTAATTTCATGAATAATTTGTATTTTAAATGGAGAATATACAGTATTTCTAAAAATTCACATAACAATTGTAGATTCTCTTACAAAAGCCATATTGAACAATATACATATTCTATATGTATATTGTCATCATATAAAACCTATCAAATGCAGTTTATACAACAAACATCACTACAGCTATGTATTATTTATTCGCCAGTAAGAAAAAAAATTAATAGTACCTAAGTTCAAATAAAACATCATTTTTAATTGAAAAAGGTTATAGTAACTTTTAGCCATATTATTAGAATGAATAAAAGAAGTATCATCATTTCGAGATGAAGTTAATAGCAATCAACATTATCAATGTTAACAGCAATGACAACAGACAATTGGAGAGTGCAATTATTTTCCTTGTAAGATTTCAATAGAGATTCCCTTATCGGTAAATATTCATCTGATATGAAATAAGACCACCTAATGAAAGTGCAGCAAAACTTAAATCCAGAACCTAACGAAGATAGAACAATTTAATAATAAAAAATTACTGCACACAAACTGGTACATAATTTCGTTTCTAATACTGCATGTAACTGGACCAACATAAAAAATATATCAATATCAAATAGAAAATATACAATGTGAAGTAAACAACTTAACATGTGAAATAGGTGAAAACTCATATTACTGAAAATAGGCGAATTTTAATCAGAATAACAAAAAAATAACATTAGTTGATAAAAAATTCCAATAATAAAACAGCTAAGGATTCAATCTGCAGGGGTATATTTGTATGATTGCAAAGACCGAAGGTGTTTGTATATTGATATGGACCTAAAACTCTAATACATCTACGTCAAGAAACAGATACGTTGACCAGATATACAGTTTCCCTTTAGTTAACGGTAATGTAGCGAATGTGAAAAAAAGCGCCTACTCAGATAGACACGTTTAGAGAAGCGTTTTAATACGTTTACCTCCTGAACCAGTTGTTGCGAGATGGGGTCCTTGGTTAGAAGTTGTAACTTATTATGATCAGTATTTTGAGGAACTAAAACCTGTTATCTTTCTGTGGAAATAAAACGTATTTGATATCACCAAAAGCAATTCCATACACACAGTGTAGACCTTACTGCAATAAAGAAACTGGAAACATATGGCTTATTGTTACAAGGAAAATGTATGCTGTTAAATCAGATGCTGTTAAATAAAAAACAACCACAATACGTGATGTCAGTACATTAAAAAAACTGCAAAATGTATTTACGAAAAACCCTAGATGCAGCCGTTTGGAATACATGTATTAATTTCTAAAGAGTACACATTAAAGCCCGCTACAGACTATGCCTGTATTCGCGATTCGTTATGCACGATACGTAATTCGTCCAGTTCGTAGTAGTTCGTAGCAATTCGCAAATCAGAGCTTACAGACTATGCGTTCGTTCACGATTCATTGATGTGCGTTGGCATGATTCATCATTCGTGTTAATGCGCGGCCTTTGGCATTCGTCAATTTACCGCCTCCAAGAGCGAATCACTGCGAACACACGAATCATGTTGTTTACGAATCGATTTGCAGCGAACAAGTCCCTACACACTATTCGCGAATTGCTCACGAATCACGAATACACGCATTGTCTGTAGCGGGCTTAAGAGTTATCTCCTGCTTTACTAAAATATAGTTAACTTCTTGTATTGTGTTTTGGTGGCAGTGAATGTTGAAAGGACTTCTTCATTGTGTAAACTACTGCTGAGCAATAGACATCAGAGTTTTATTGCATAAAACTTAGAAAAGGTGATAAATTTGATTACTGGTTTTTCTGTTTATTCAAGTATTCATTAATATTCATTGTTGTATTATGATGTATTTTCTGTGAACTATCACTGTGTAATAATAGTGACCCGAGTTCGACTGTCTTGCGGCTCGTCAGAATAGACGCTTTAGTCATAACAATAGTGACATGAATGTATTAGATGTTACGTAGAGGAAGCATAGAAATAATATTACAAACGTTTATTTGAAATTGCTATCATTGTTCATCGGTGTCTCTTGCATAGTAATTTTCTTGAGCCTTTTACGTTGGTTATATACTTTAATATTTCATGGTTTCTTTGCTTAATTTTTTTGTTCTCTTAGACCTAAATAATCTGTTATTTCATTGTTATGGTATGCTGTAACATTTGTAGTTAATGAAACAAATTTTTATAGATAATCACAATGGTTTTTATGCCCAAACAAGAAGTCTCTATTATAATGATCGATAAGGGGAATGCAATATGCAGGTGAAATATGGACATATTCAACAGTCATGTATAGAACAATTTAATAACACACTCCCTCAAGAAAAATATTAACTGCAATGCCTTGTATTTGAACATTGCCTTTATAAAGGAAAATGAACTGCTGGTCAAATTTTAACAAAGAATGTTTTTAATGATACTAAACAGATAGTCCTAACAAATATATACAACAAAATATCTGTGAATTTGTAATTTAATAAGTAGTTAATAACAAAATTACAGAGCTGTATGTAGATTCTAGAGTTACAAATCATATATATCAGTTTCATTCACTAGAGCACGCCACAATTGTCCCATTTCGTGTGCGACTCGACGGGTAGGTTTACCGATGCATAGCGCACGAATCTATAATGGGTTATCCAATTACGGTTTCGGAAAGTAAATTAAAAAAAAAAAACACAAATAATTCAGGTTTTGTTGAAATTTTTATTTCATTATAAAGTTTGGTCTTTGCCATTATGTGTGGAATACAACATCATTCAAATGTCCTTCACGGGACCTTTTGCAGGACTCAATTATTTTGAGGTAATTCTCGACGACTTTTCCGCCATTTCGGGCAATATCTCGGCCATGACTTCACGAATATTGGTTTTCAATTGCTCCAAATTTAGAGGATTGTTCGCATAAACACGATCTTTTGCGTAGCCCCACAAAAAAAAGTCTAAAGGTGTTAAATCACAGGATCTCAGAGGCCAATTTACGTCCGCTAATCTCGAAATTACTCGTCCTGGAAATTTCTCTTGAAATAGAGCCCTACTTCGTCGGGCTGTGTGACTTGTGGCCCCATCTTGTTGAAACCACGTATCGTCCGTATCGATATCTTCAATTTCGTGCCAAAAAAATTCCGTTAACATGTGGCAATAGCGTTGAGAATTGACTGTAACGGTAGCTCCTTGGTCATTCTCAAAGAAAAATGGACCGATAACACCACCAGACCACAACGCACACCAGACAGTGACTTTTTCTGGATGCATTGGCTGCTCCTCGACCACTTGAGGGTTTTCAGAGCCCCATATACGGCAATTTTGCTTATTCACGTATCCACCGAGGCAGAAATGGGCTTCATCGCTGAAGGAAATTTTATTGGAAAAATTGGCATTTTGTTCTTGTTGTTCCAGTACCCAATTGGCGTATATTCTGCGCGGTGCATGGTCCGCAGGCTTCGATTCCTGTGTGAGTTGGATTTTGTAAGGATGAAGGTGCAAATCCAAATGCAAAATTCGCCATAAAGAGCCATAAGTCAAGCCCAATTGCTGAGCACCATGTGGAATTGAGAAATTTGGGTCTTTAGCCACACTTTCAGCAACAGCTGCGATATTTTCGTGATTGCGTATATTACGATGATGCACAGGCCTTATAATATCCGTGACCGATCCAGTTTCTTCAAATTTTTTCACTGTTTTTCAATTGTTCGCTCATTTGGGCGATTATGACGACCATAATCTGCTCGTAACGCGCGAAAAGTGGAAACGGCAGAATCACCATTTTTGTAAAACAATTTAACAATTTTAACGCGTGATTCTGTCGTATAATGTTCCATATTGTAAAATGGCAAACCTTTAACTAGCCAAAAACCAGTTTGACAGACAAATACAATTGACAGCTGTCGAACAGCAGGGTCTTACTTTCTGAAACCCGAATTGGATAACCCTATATAAGCCGCTAAAGAAGGCTGAGTTCTGCGAAACTGCGAAGTTTTAAAGGCAACACATTATTTATATTATATCAATAGATGTACATTGTAAGCGCCTTCTTTTTAGAGCTTCTATAGAGTCGCGCGCCATGCGTCGGTAAACCCACCCGTCGAGTCGCACATGAAATGGGACAATTGTGGCGTGCTCTACTTCTCACAATTTAGTAGAATGTATTTAGGCCTGACTAGAGTTCTAGATATATTCTAACAGAATTGATCTAAGTTAAAAATTCTTTTGATTCCTAACTTCTAATGTCATTGACAGTATAATTTGTATCATTATATTTTACTTGGTATCTTAAATCTTTTTCTATAGTTCCTTTTGTTGTAATTAGACAATATTTCACTTATATAACCAGACTTATGGTTTTCCAATTTAATTGGTTTAATCATCTGTATAATCTGGAATATATTAGTATATTTTTTGTGTTAGTTCCTTAAGATGAATGTTGTTCTTATCTTCACTATTGTTTTGAATTATCCTCTAAATTTAAGTTTACAAAAATTACTTTCATCACATTTGGAGTTCACTGTTCCATGTTACATTCACTGGAATTCCATGTTACAATCTACTTTTTCTATGAATAATTTTATTTAACAGGATTTTTTTTTATTTTTTATTTTATTGATGACCCTTTTCGTTCATCAATGCATTCAAATATTAGAATTCACATTCCTTAAACCTAACCGCATTTTTCAAATATTTAACGCATTATCATTTAAACTATTGTCCACCGCATTTGGTTTAATTGATCTCTGTATATTTCAAATACATTTAACTCATTAAAATTCAAAGGGAAGTACATATTTTCATTTCTATTTTGACATGACAACTATTTTGAGTTAAAATATTACATTTTATTACTCTGCAACTTGGGACTGCTTTGAGTGTAGGGAATTTTCCAATTAATACCAATACGGTAATGCCGGTTGCCTAAATTTAATGGTCACGTAATTTGCGAACACTAATGAAAGCATTGTACTACAGTATTTCCATATACCATCAAGAAAGAATACAATTAAATACTTTAGATACTTTCCCCTGAAACATACGCAATACAAAATTAACTTTTATTGCTATTAAGTTAATAATGTTTTTGATCTCAAAATAGTAACACCATATTTTAAACAAAATCATATTAACTCAAAAATTGTATTCGGCATTGCCTATTTTTTAGGGCAATGTATTGAAAGTGTTTCATTACATTCTTCTTGATGGTATATTTATATTCAACACAAATGTACCCAAAACTAAACAAATATTCCATTCATTGAATTCTTATTTTAGTTTACTTGTTTTGAATAACTTAACTGAATATAAACCATACTGGACAAAATGTAATGGAACTATGAAATATTTAAAAATCCATCATGGTTTTGTTGAACTAGGTGGTATGGTAAAAGAAAACTTACACAATCTCCTTTTGTCCTGCAAGAGTGGTATCAAATCTTGGTTTTATATAGGTCCAGCCACCTTGATTTTTATGCTCTTCTTGGCACCAAACTATACTGGCATTGGCATATTTTGCACACTCTTGTTTAAGCAAATCAAATGGGAAAGGTGTGAGCTGGAAAATAAAGGTCAATTAATTACAACTCTGTTAAATATGTAGCCAACTTACTTGCTCAACACGAGTAAGCGAAATTTTTGATTCCAAACCCTTGTCTTTAATGGCTTTTCTTATGTCAAAATATACTTTACCACTGCAGAAGATGGCTTTTTCCACGCCACCGGGGTTCTCAGAAGCAGGACCTAGATCTGGTATAATTCTCTTAAATTCTGTGTTTTCTATCATATCATCGAATGAACTCCTTGCTTCTGGATGACGCAGCAAGCTCTTCGGAGTCATAAGAATTAGGGGTTTTCTAAAAGGCATGGCAATTTGCCTTCTGAGAACATGGAATAAGTTGGCTGGTGTTGTACAATTAGCAACAATCCAATTAATATCATGAAGCTGCCGAACTGCGAAGTCATCACTTTCTGGTGGAAAATAGTCAGGATCATCAGATGACATTTGCAAAAATCGTTCCAATCTAGCACTAGAATGTTCTGGTCCTTGGCCTAAAATTGAAGAGTAAACATAACACCTGTGGTATGTTAAACATGATAAGATTGTGTATTTATATGATAAATTTAATACCACGTTTAATATAAAGTTTAATAAGGAGTAAATTTCATGAAAGATACGTTAGTTGGAATAATCATATTAAACCTGGATTTAGGTGATACTGTATACTTGACAGTAATATAATATCAGATGGGGCAGTCAAGTGACATGATTTCAAAGATTCGCCAATATTTCTTATTTGTCTCACATTTTAACAGTCTGAGAGCAAAGCTGAAATATTACATAGCTTTTCCAAGAGAATGTTCTTGACCTTTTGCCAAATTCGCTCCTTAAAATTATCACTGATCCTTGGCGGGTTCTTTATGAAAACCTAGGATTTGAAATACTTCCTAAACAAAAACATTAACCATCAAGTCTAGTGAATAGTAAGGCCACAGGAAATCGCTATTATTGCTGATAAAATGACCAGAAAATGCGTGCTTTAGCAAATCCATTGAATCTCTGACAGTATGGCTAGTTGCACTATCTTGCTGATAAAGCGTATTTTCAACTATATCCATAAGTTTAAGAAGGAAGACAAGTTGTTAACATTTCAGCATAATTGTTACCGTGTCCATCTGTGAAAAATACGATTATTCTGATCGATAATACTGCACACCAAACCATTCTTACAAATGGAGGGGTCTTTCATGGAGATTGCAATAATTATTTAATTGCTAATCAGTACTAAACATTCAGCTTGATGACAGTCACTTAGGTGAAAATGAGCTTCGCCAGTCATCGATAAATTATGAACCCTGTCTTTACCTTCTTCAATAAGACTTAACATCTGTTGACAAACGTGTATTCAGGATAATGTGATCTTGAGGATCAACTGCTTCTACTCTCTAAATTTTGTATGGATGATAATGAAGATCATTTTTCAGAATTCTTCTTACAGTTCGAATGGTTAGACCAAGTTTGGCACTATGCCATCTGGCTGATTTTCGCGGAATTCGTGTGGCTTTAAAATTTTTCGCCCGAAAACCTATACTTTTAGCAGAAGGCATGAGAGCACATGAAGGTACACAAACTCTTGCCTTAATGAGTGTTGAGCATATACAAAACTATATCCGTTTTTGTGACACATCTTTACTGCATACGTGCAATGTTCACTCAACTAACATTTTCATCATTACTACTCTCCGGGTGTTGGCTGTTTAAGTCCCATCCCGTCCTCTAACATACCATCCTCTTCCCATCCCCAACTCCCAACACCCTCCATAAAATCTTGCTGTTTAACTACACACCTTGTATTTATTGGCATAAAGAATATAAAATTTTACAAATGAAACGTTGAAATATGTAAAAAAAAATTCAACGTAGTTACTGATACATGTATCAGTATGATTTAGTTATAATTATTCACTGATATCCAAAATGCGTTATTTTTATGTAAAACTAATACAATACAATAATAATAATCATTGGTGTGTTGATTGGAATAATTGATCTGTACATACCTTCCATTCCATGGGGCAAAAATAGTACCAAACCCGTTTGGCGAACCCATTTAGCTTGACCACTCGACAGTAATTGATCAATAATACATTGAGCAGTATTTGAAAAGTCACCAAATTGTGCTTCCCAAATCACTAAAGCATTTGGATTGGTCATTGAATAACCTAATTCAAAACCGAGAACTCCATATTCTGAGAGGGAACTGTTGCATACGGTGTATGGTGCTTGGTCGGGGTATAAGTTACAAAGAGGGCTGGAATTATATAATCAGATATATAACGGATTTTGAAGTTTTATTTCCTCTTTTCAAATAAATATTTGTGAGATGTTTTATAATGTAAAATATATATATATATATATATATAGATATATATATATATATATATAGATATATATATATATATATATATATATATATATATATATATATATATATATATATATATATATATATATATATATATATACATATATACAATTATCAATAAATGAAAAATACTCACCGATACGTGGCCTTATCAACTGCTTGATGATGTAAAACATGATGCCTGTGAGAAAATGTACCCCGTTCAACATCTTGACCAGATAATCTAACATGAATACCTTCTTTCAATAAAGATCCAAAAGCCATAGCCTCGCCAAGGGCCCAGTCAGTAATTCTACTTTCCACCATCTCCATTCTTGATTTTAATATGCGTTCAATACCTTCAAGAAAATATCTAATTAAATATCTAAGTGATTCTTCATTAAACAAATAAACTATCAAGACAAACATTGAAAAGACGCCTTTATAAAAATGTTATTTTTTTTAAGAACCTTCATAACCGAATTTCTATGGTATAAGTTTTGTATTGTATACTTATTTTATAGATAAATGCAGAAAATAATATGAGCTAATGCTAATCCACATAAGCACAGGAATGGTAATAAAGATACTAGCAATAAGTTCTATAAAGACAATTTCTAAATTAAATATTGTTGTTTTTTTTTTAATCGCTTGATTTAAATGTTTAAAAACATACTTTACTATTTAATTTCTTATGAATCCTATTTACTGGAGATTTACTCATTTATTATCAATATTTTATTTATCGGTCACATAAAATAAAAAGTTCATTTATGTCACTGAATCTAATAGGCGAATTTGTACAGTAGGAGCCAAGTATAGATTTTTTTTTACGATAAAGGTTAACTCTCTCTAAGGTTTTCTGTTTATGAGAATTTATATCAATCACATATTTTTTTTATGCATATGTAGTGGATGAATACATAGTTATTTCATTAATTAATCTTTACCTGGAGGCAAACCTTATTTATAAAGACTTAAACCTTCTTTATGCAAGTCAAATATTGAATATGGTTGATTAATGTCAAAGATTAAAAGAAGGTATTAATATATTTGGCATTTATCTCAGAATCTAATAATCAAAATCTATGATGTAAGGTAAGATCTAGTGTTTAAAGTATGTATCTCAAAAATCCGATTATTTGTTGATTCGCTAAAGATAAAAAAAAAACATAGTAGACACCAACATTTTTCTTATGTTATAGATTTGAGTATGTAAATAATTTTGTACACAAATATAGCTATCAACGTAATATATAAAACTGCATCAGCAGTACTATACTCGAGTAACTTCGCTCCAGCCGAAACACTATCACATAGACTTGAGATATTTGTAGGTAGTTATGTGCACAAAGAATATATTATATCCACGTGGAACTCGTGGAAGATTCGATAACGATTATTATTATTTTGTATTTCGCATTTTATCAATTCAGCATTTTTATGTAACAAAAGTATTGTAAGAACGAGATTGCAGTCAGTCTACGTTCAAATTCTATGTGCTAATTCGTTGAATAAAGTTGTTTGTGGTTTTTAGAAAGTAACTTTCGAAATAAATTCATTTAACTGGCGCAGTCGGTAGGATTATCCGAAAACGTTACATCGCGTATTCTTTTGTGAGTTTTAACTCTTAATGGACAGAAATCCAGAAGAAGAAAGTTACATTTGCGAGTGTTGCATCGTGTAGTCCGGTGAAAAGGAAGCCAAGAAAATTTCACGAATTCAACAACGGATCGAGGAGAAATTGCCATCAAGCGAATACTGGTAAGAGCCATTCCTTTCTCTTTCCAATTACATGAACAAACGTAGATTCCCTAAAAGTTCTTTTCATACGATTCTTTTAGGTTGGACTTATTGTAAGTCGCAATTGAATTGAAAAATTTAAGGCATATAAATTTTTAAAAATTATAGGTAAGAAAGTGGTGAAAAAGATTTCTAAATTAATGAATATTTAATGAAAAATTTAGCAAAATTACCAAAACCAGCTTAATTTAAAAACATAGAATTAAGAAAAGAAGGATCAAAGAATTTTCAAAGGAATCCAATCTTGTTCCACAATTATTGTAAAAAATATATTTATATAAATTGCTCTATGTAAGTCGCAATTGAATTGAAAAATTTAAGGCATATAAATTTTTAAAAATTATAGGTAAGAAAGTGGTGAAAAAGATTTCTAAATTAATGAATATTTAATGAAAAATTTAGCAAAATTACCAAAACCAGCTTAATTTAAAAACATAGAATTAAGAAAAGAAGGATCAAAGAATTTTCAAAGGAATCCAATCTTGTTCCACAATTATTGTAAAAAATATATTTATATAAATTGCTCTAGTGTTGATGGTAGATAGTTTAATAAATAGTTTTAATAGATTAAATTTAGATATGACGGAAAGACAAGTTAATTACCAATTACTTAGACTATATGTAGATTCAATTCCAAATTTTAACGGAGATCCTGGTACTTTAGAAATATTTTTAGAACATTGTGCTTATTTAATAAATACTTATAAAAATAATGAAAATGACCCAATCAATGGTTATTTAATTATCGCAGTTATTGGCAAACTCACAGGCAACGCCTTATCTTTAATAGGTAGCCGCCCTGAAATTAGAAATTGGGATGGTTTAAGAGGTTTATTACGTTTCAAGTTTTGGCGATCAAAGAAATATAGATTGTTTAATTCAGGAAATGTTAATGGCTAGGCCCTTCCGAAATGAAACTAATTTGTAATTTGGTCAAAGAACACAAAAACTTAGGAGTTCAATAGCATCCAAATTAATATCTCTAAATTTACCAATAGACGAACATGATTTTAAAATAAGAAATTATAACGAATTATCTTTAAAAACATTTATCAGAGGTTTAAGTGGTAGAATACAGGATATGATTAGATTAAGAAATCCAGATAGTTTAGAATTAGCCATATCACTCGTTTTAGAAGAGGAAAATTTTGCAGTTTATCAAAAAAATAATTTTCAACCAATATCGAATACATTATATAATAAAACCCCTGTTCAAAATAAACAACAAAATATGTACAGACCTACACAACAAAAGACGTCACAACATTTTATAAAACTAAATAATTTTTACCAAAATTTCAATCAACAAAGAGGTAAATTTCCATCGCAGCCTATCCTAATCTCGTATCACAGGAGTTGCATCACATGCACGAAATTCCCGAAGATTGTTATACTGATAACAATCCTGACCAAATTAATTTTGAAAATCATTTTGAAAATACTCAAAATTATTCTGATATAGAATATTCCAATAGTACTCAAAATCACCAGATTTCTGATAACACTGAAAATTATTATGCTGAAAATGATTACTATGCCAAAAATGAATATTACCCCGAAAATACAAATGAAGTAAAATTTCGTAAAAATCCAGGCCCCACATCAAAATCACCCGAAATAATTCAAGTTAACAATGTATCAAACGGATTACCACACCTTTTTATACTGGAATTAAGTGCAAAATTTTTAATAGACACTGGTAGCTCTCGTAGTTTAATGAATCCACATTTAGCATATACATTTTATAAAGACCACATTTTTAAGGAAGATTTTAATATACAAACCTCTCATAACATAAGTTATCATAATGAAGTAACGATAATTCCAATTTTTGAAATTTTCAGAAAGAAGGCGGTCATAAATTTTTTTTATTTAATTTTAGTCAAAAATATGATGGTTTAGTTGGAATAGATTTATTGACACAAATAAAGGCAATAATTGATATGAATCTAAATTTAATGATTACACCTTTTGTAAAAATTCCATTTATAATAGATGTACAAATTCCACAAATTAAGACAAAAAATGTTGAATGTACCATAAGATAATTATTCCAGCATAAGCTCAAAAAGTCGTAAAACTTCCAGTACATTAGCAGAATGGTATAGGTATTATATATTATATAACTTTTGGCCATAACCTAGAATCACCAAAAGCAGTAGTAACAATAAATAATTTTTTTGTAACAACTATAATTATAAATCATAACTTGAAACCATATGAACTTACAATAAAAAATCCTATCAAAATCGAATTATTAAATATCAAAGAAATGAATTTTATAGATAAAATACCTAGTGATATGTTAAACAAAGAAGAACATAATTTATTAAAGCAAAATTTAAAAAACATTAATCTAAAACATTGTAATAAAGAGAATGAAGCAATCCGTAAATTATGTTTTGAATATAGAAATATATTTTATTGCGAAAATTTGCCATTAAGTTTTACAAATCAAATCACTCATAAAAATTAGGTTGACCGATGATAAACCAATATTTACTAAATCATATAGATTCCCTGAAATTCACAAAAAAGAAATTAGCGCCCAAATGAATAAAATGTTAGAACAAGGAATTATACAATCCTCTATGTCACCATACTCTAGCCCCATATGGATCGTCCCCAAAAAAAATTGACCAATCAGGAAAAAGGAAATGGAGAATAGTTATTGATTACAGGAAGCCGAATGAAAAAACTGTGAATGACAAATACCCACTACCAAACATAACAGATATTTTGGATAAATTAGGACACGCAAATTATTTTACTACCCTTGATTTAGCATCTGGGTATCATCAAATTGAAGTAGACCGAGATGACATACCCAAACTGCTTTCTCAACAGAAAACGGACATTTTGAATTTAGAAGAATGCCTTTCGGACTCAAGAATGCTCCATCTACATTCCAGAGTAATGGATAACATTATGCGATGACTAAACAACGAAATTTGTCTAGTATATCTTGACGACATTGTAATTTTCAGTTCATTTTTACAGGAACATATAATCCGGTTAAAAAATGTTTTCGATAGATTAAGAATGTCAAATCTTAAGGTTCAATTAGATAATTCTCACTTTTTACAAAAATCAGTTGCATATTTATGTCATATTATTACAACCGGAAGGAGTAAAACCTAATCCGGAAAAAAAAATCGCGCAATTCAACAATACACTATCCCCAAAACGCAGAAAGAAATAAAATGGTTTCTAGGATTAATCAGATATTATAGACGCTTTATTAAAGACTTTGCAAAATTAACAAAACCTATGACCATATGTTTGAAAAAGAATTCTAAAGTAAATTATGATATCAATTTTATAGATAGCTTTAATACTTGTAAACAAATTTTGAAAAAGAATTGATCTTAACTACAGATGCATCTAATGTAGCCCTAGGTGCTGTCCTATCGCAAGGAACTATTGGTACAGATAAATCAGTGGCATTCGCGTCGCGCACCCTAAATGAAACGGAACAAAAATTCTCAACAACTGAAAAAGAACTATTGGCTATCGTATGGGCTTGTAAACATTTTCGCCCTTATCTATATGGTAGACAATTTACAATTGTCACGAATCATCGACCCCTAACATGGTTATTTAATTTAAAAGAACCTAACTCAAAACTGATTGAACGTTGGAGATTGAAATTGGAAGAGTATGACTATAAGGTTATATACAAGAAAGGTAAATTAAACTCCAATGCAGACGCTCTTTCAAGGATCCCCCACTTAACATCCGTGAAACAGAATCAATGAACAATAACCCAGGTGACATTCAAGAAACATTAAAGATGTTACAAGAACTGTCGGAAACCTTCCTGAAACATCAGCAGAAAGAAAACTAGAAAATGTTGAAACAAGTAAAGGAAAAATTAAAATACATCCGGACATCATACTGAGACCTTCAGAGCAAGAAAAACAATCAGACAAAACACCTCATTCGCTATCCGTGGAAACAACTAATAACAGAATTCCCATTTTACCAGAAATTATCAATAATAAAATTAATCAAATCCGTGTTTTTAAATATAATGATAAGAAATTAGCTGTTCAAATTGCAACCCAAAAAAATCAGAAAATTTATAAAGTAAAAATACCACAAGAAAATAGCGTAACATATATAAAATTCTTAAAAGAATATTTAAAACCAAAAACTACTTACTATATATATTGTAACGAATTTACTAGAAAGTTCTTTATTTCGAACACTTATTTATAACTTAACTATTTACAAGTTCAACTAACTAACTTTCTTTCTACTTTAACTTTATAAACTAACTTCCTCACTGTATTACACAATGTCACTTTCTTCACACTGTATATTAACTTTATAAACTAACTTCCGCACTGTATTACACAATGTCACTTCCTTCACACCGTATCGCCCACTATCGCGGTCCAGATTCAACTAACTCCTGGCTGGACGACACAATTTTTATGTAGGACGTCTTTCCAGACGTTTCTAGATAAAGAACTTTGGCGAACCTTCTAGTATAGAACGCACTGGAAGTCAACTTCACACGCTCTTGATGGTTTCGAATATTTCCGGCGTTCGGGATCGCTCGAGGCGTTCGTGACACTATTATAATGATCAAAAATTCGTAGCCATATTTAATCAAACGTATTCAAAATTCTTTACAGGGCAAAGTCCTAAATTAATTCAGTGTACTATTTTAGTACATCCTATATATGATGAGGAAGAAATATTCATCCTGATACGTAACCATCATGAAGCTAAAACCAACCATCGCGGTATAGATGAAATCCTTAACCAATTGAAAAGAAATTATTGGTGGAAAAACATGAAGGAATCAATTTCAAAATTTATTAATGATTGCGTTATTTGTCAAAAATGTAAATATGCTAGACATAATCCTTATGTACCTTTAATTCATACCCCAACTGCAGATAAACCGTTCGAGACTATTCACATGGATATATTTTACTATAACAAACGTTCATATCTTACCCTTATTGACAGTTTCTCAAAATTCGCCTAAGCAATGCCTATAACAGGTCGAGCAAGCATACCAATAACTAAAAGCCTTATTCAATATTTTTCCCAGTTTGCTACACCCAAAAATATAATAGTCAATAATGGATCAGAATTCAAAAATAATGTAATTCAAGATATATTAAAACATCACAAAATTAATACCCATTTTATCACAAAAAACCAGCATGAATCAAATGGAATCGTCGTAAGACTACATTCAACACTATAATCGAACAAATTAGATTATTAACAGAAAGTTACCCCCGTGAAAATATTAATGAATTAATGCCTTACGCTATAATAACCTATAACAGCTCAATTCATTCGGTAACAAAATTAACCCCATTTGAAATAATTTTTGGACATACTAAAAGTAATGGCCCCTTGATAAAACAAGATCCTGAAATACAATACTTGGAATATGTAGATGAACATCGAAAGAAATTGGAAACCATATACCGAAAAATCGAAAATAATTGATCTAAATGATTCCCCCGGAATTTTACCATTTAGATTAGGGAAAGCTCACTTGACGACGTCCCGTCATACATTGCTATATAAAATAAATTTAGATAGTATAGAATTAGAAGTTAATAAACTAACAAACACCTACCTTTTATTGAATTAATCATTACACATAAAAAATCTTCAAAGACCTAGTGATTTACACAATCTGATTTTAATAAAATCACCTAAAAATTCTTATAGAAGAAATTCAAATAAAAACTCAAAATATATTGTCTTTTAAAGCACACCAAAGAGAAAAAAGAGGACTTTTTAATTTTATTGGTTCAGTTCACAAATGGCTGACTAGCGTCCTAGATGCATCAGATGGTGAACGGTATGATCACGCAATAAATACATTATCAAAGAATCAAAATAAAATTGTATCCGCTGTAAATCAACAATTATCATTGGCCAAAGAATTAAACGAAAAATATATATCTATAGTATGTTCACAAAGTCCTGAGAGCGCGTCAAAACAAATGCATGCACTGTTCACGTGAACTAACAGATGCTTAATTCACAGGAGCCATCCATGCGTAAAATTATTAGAAATAATAGACTAATAATAATAATTAATGATTTACTATGATAATAACTATAATTTTGTCTTCTTTTTAAAAAATTTAAAAATTAATTTCAAATACAACCATTGCAACCACATTTTAAATTAATCATTCTTTAGTAAAGTAGTAAAAGTAATAATTATTTTTCTAACAACTAATATTCTGTTTTTTTGGTAATGCTAAAGATAATGTATAAAAGATTTTCAAATAGTTTTCTATATATAGTGAGGTTATTAAGTGTTTTAAATTGGAATGTTATCTAATATATACCTAAAATTCTAGACAAAAGGGGGATAAAGGACAAATATTACAAGTGAATATAAAAGTACCACCTGAAATCAGTTTAAATTTGTTTTGGTATGAAAATTTGAGGTTAAGATGATTATTAATTGTAAAAATTGCAAAGTAGAAATCGGAGATTTGGGGACATATATATGTGATATTTGCCTTGAGAAAGTGCATAAAGATTGTTCAAACTTAACAGCATCGGAGATAAAATGTATGTCACTAAAAAATAGAGGATTGAAGTTTGTATGTTCGGAATGTTTAGTGAAAATAACGGATGTGTCAGCAATGTATAAACTTATTGTGGAGATGAGTAGAGAATTTAAAGAAGTAAAAAATCTAATGCAAGAACTTAAACATAATATAATGAAGACGAAGAGTGAAGATAAAAAGGAAAAAACATATGCAGATGTATTGACAAATAAAGAGGTAGTAATTGTGCAACCTAAAGAGGGACAAAATCTCCCAGACACTAGAGAAACGTTACAGAAAGAAATTAGTCCTAAAGAGATTGCTGTAGGTATATCAAAAGTAAAATCACTGAAGAATGGAGGAGTAGCAATAGCGTGTAATAATAAAGAGGAAATTGGTATATTAAAAACCTGAAGTTGAAAATAGTCTAGGAAATAAAGTGACGATACCTGACTTATTAAGGCCTAGAATAAAAATTGTTGGTATGTCTGAATTATTAAATAAAGATGAACTAACTGATAGCATTATCAAGCAAAATAAGAATATTAATGTGGTAAAGGATGATTTACAAGTTATATGTATCAAGCAGATGAAAAAACGGTATATGGCAATTGTTAAGCTGAATAGTGAAACATTTGGGCAAATAATGGAAGATAAAATTTTGAATATAGGATGGGACGCATGTAATGTATACGAATATTTTAGTATCAGAAGATGCTTTAAATGTGGTAGATATAATCATAAAATTACAGATTGCAAAAATAATGAGATATGTTTCAAATGTGGCGGTGAGGGACATAGTACAGTGCAATGTACGAATGATAGCTCCAAATATATTAATTGTAAAGAAGCAAATGAAAAATTGAAATTGAATCTTGATATAAAACATAGTGTTGTAGATAATCAATGTCTATTTAAGACAAGTTGCATCCATAAAATCCAAAACTAAATTTATATATAGCAATCAAATAAACAAATCAAACCACTAATGATCTTATATATGAACTGTCAAAGCTATTTGCCACATTATGACCAAATAAATAACTTAATCTCAAGCAATAATCCTGATGTCATTTTGTTGTCGGAAACACGTATCACCAATGATATAAGTGAGCGAGAAATTTACATTGAGAACTATCAACTTTATAATGAACAATCGCAATCAAGATACAGTGGTGGAGTAATTGCCTATATTAGATGCCAGTACAATTGTGCTATATATTTAAAGGAACATGTAGAAAAAAAGTGGTGGATTATCATAGTTAAATTAACAGTTGGTACTTATGTCATAGTTTGAAACTAATAAATTTATTGAGGAAAAAGAGGAGAGTATATTATGAAGAAATGATTGACAGAAATAAAATGGATAGTAAGAAAATGTGGAAAACTTTAAAAGATGTGGTGAATGATAAGCCTAAAACTGTTATACCTAAAACGATAGAATTTCCTGATGGCAGTATTATGAATGATGAAGACAAGGCTAGAATGTTTAATGAATATTATGTGCAGAGCATTAGAGAAATTATTGAGAGTATACAGGGTCATAATATGAACAGAAATATAATAAGCTAAACAGAACATAAATTAGATAAGTTTCATATGTTAACTATGCACGAGTTAAGTGAAATCATAAATAAGCTTAAATATACTAGTTGTGCTGATGAATATTTAAATATAAACATTTTAAAAAATATTGCAGAAGTGTGTGGACATGTAATACTGGATATAGTAAATACGTCTATTGGGTATGGTGCGGTACCTGACAATTTAAAAATGACAACCATTCTGCCTATACCAAAAATTAGTAATACAAATAAAGTGGAAGAATTTCGTCCAATTAATATACCCTTAGCTATAGATAAGGTTATTGAACGAGCTGTATACAAGCAAGCGACGAGCTACTTTGAGGATAATAAACTATTATATAACATGCAGTCTGGGTTTCGAACCAATCATTCATGTGAAACTGCGCTCCAAGCTGTTCTAACATCCTGGAAGGAAGTGATTGACGATGGTCAAATAGTGGTAGCAGTCTTTATAGATCTGAGGCGAGCATTTGAAACTGTGGATAGGGAGATATTATTGGATAAACTAGTCGCATATGGTATTGGTGATAAAGTGTTAAAGTGGTTTAAGTCATTTCTAGAGAATCGAAAACAAAAAGTCAAGGTTAACGATGTTGTATCAAGTGAGATAATAAACAATTATGGGGTTCCTCAAGGCAGCGTGCTTGGTCCACTATTATTCTTAGTGTACATTAATGGTATATATCGAACACTGAAACATTCAAAAATATATTTGTTTGCTGATGATGCTTTACTATCAATTCAAGGTACAGAATATTTAAATATTATAGAAAAAATTAATGAAGACCTAGCTATTTTGGAACACTATCTTTGTATCAACAAATTGAAAATTAATACAAATAAATGCAAATCCATGGTGATTGGTAACAAAAATAGAATTAAAAATATTAATATTGATGGTAGTGCTGTCGTTATAAATAATGAAGTGATTGAATTTGTACCTGAATTTAAATATCTAGGAGTAATATTGGACTATACACTTAGCTTCACTAGTCATGTTGATTACCTTATAAAGAAAGTTTCAAAAAAAAGATATTTCTTCAGTAGAATTAGTAAAGATATTTCATTATATGCAAGAAATATTATATATGTCAATTATACTACCCCATTTTATGTACTGTGCGACATTATTGTATTCTGTCAATATTACAAAGTTAAATGAGCTTCAAATTGGGCAAAACAAATGTCTAAGAGTAATATTAAGATGTAGCACTATCTGTAATGTATGAAACGTTGAGGCTCAATAATCTTAAAACTATATCGTATGTCCAATGTATGGTGTTTATATACAAGATGATCCATAAACTTGTCCCTGATTATCTAAGTGGAATAATACGTTTTGTTTTAGAGGTGCATGACTACGATACCAGGCAGAGAGAGGATCTATATGTGATCCCTGCAAGAACATTGAGCGCACAAAAGTCAATAACAAATGATGCAATGATTAATTTTAATAAACCGCCCAAATATATAACTGATTGTGATACTTTAAATAAATTTAAAACAGTTTTGTACAAGTTTATTAGTTATTCTGATATTAGTTAACAAAATGTTTATTACTTATTTATTTAAGTTAGTGATAAATCACAATTTTTACAAAAAATAGTAACTATTGTAATTTGGTTGTAATAGTATTATTATACTAAATAAAGGTCTTATTATTATTATTAAAAAATATTTAGTGAAAACACTTTGATTTTGTAAAAACTTTTGTGGGAATATGTCAGGTTTACCCCTCTCACCTGTTCTGGTTGCCATATTATGACGTCACTATTAGCTAAATATTTTAATTATCTCAATTCCAAGTTCTTCAACAAAATATGCAATAATGTTTATGTTTATGAGAAAAATGTAAATATATATTTTATATATAGTATATTCAATTTAACAAATAAAATCCAGTGTTATGATCCACTTATGATTAATTGTCTGAAGAAAGACCACAGAATTCATCACTGCCACTTTCACTTTCATTTATAATTATCGGTTCTATATCTGATTGAATTATATTATCAAGTTCCCAAAATGTTTTCTCTACTTCTTCTGTCACATGCAGCACACATTTCTTCCACTTTTCTGCAGTAACTCTACCTATAGCTTCATTAAAAAGTGGTTAGATGTCTGAAAATTTAAATGAAGTATTCTTTGACACCACATAATTCTTTGTGTCCGCCCATATCATTTCAATTGGATTCAGTTCACAATGATATGGGGGAAGGCAAATAATTGTTTTATTATGCGCCTTAGCCATCTCGTCTACAACATATAAATCATATGCTGGTTTATGCTGTTTAACTATTTGCAATAATTCCTTTTTTAGCATATCTTCTTCAAAGCTAATATTTTTGGATGATAGCCATTCTTTAATTAGGTCTTTTCTCCATGACGATATTGGGGTTTTCTCTATTTTTCTTGAGTGGTAGGAAGCATTATCCATTACAATCACGGCATTATCCTTTAAAAATGGAAGTATATTATTGAGCCATTTTTCAAAATTGTCGGCATTCATCTCTTCGTGATAGTTGTTACTTTTTTTTTGACTCAAAAACCCACAGGCCACCATCAACAAACCCTGTCTCACTTCCAATGTGAGTAATAATAAGGCGTTTGCCTTTACCAGAAGGATTTTTTAATCCTGGTGACAATCCTGCAAGAAATGTCTGACGAGAGGATTTTATAGTATCATCCTTCAACACATGTGAAGTTGTATGTCCTGCATTTACCCATGTTTCGTCAAGGTAATACATTTTCTTGTTTTCATTTCTACATCTCCTTATAGTTCTTAAATAGTCTCTTCTCCAGAGAAGTATTTCGTCCCTATCCATCAACGCACTATCGCGACCCCGTTTAACATGCTTGAAATTCAGAGTTTTTATAAGTTTAAAAAAAGTAGTCCGTTTAAATGATGGCAAGTCTGGATCATCATTGACAACTTTCAAAACTTTGTTGATTGTTGGGATTTCGTTTCGAAAAAAAAAAATCGTGTATTTTTCGTCTAATAGCTGACCGGTCAAAATCATCAACATTATCCAACAACTTTCGTCTAGGTTTTTGTTTTTTCGGTGACGATAATTGACTGGTAGTTTTATACTCATTATTAATATGATAAACGGATGCCTTAGAAACACCAGCACATATAGCAGTTTCCTTAACTATATCAGATATTAAACCATCTGGATTTTCTTTTACTTCTGTTTTGTATATATTTCTTATAACGTTTTTCTCTGCGCTACTTAAAGCACGTTTAAATTTGCGTTTCTTGGGAGGAGAATACTCATTTGACACTTGTAAACTAGAAATTGAAGATTTTGGGAGTTCTATATCACTTTCTGTGGTACTAGACATTATTCAGAAATAAATTCACGGGATGAAATACAATAGCAATGAAAATAACTATATAACTACTAAATGAAATAACTTATAGAAGTGGAAGAAATACAAATATACTTTTACGCAAAATGTGTACTACTGAAGGAACGATAGTCTGTAACTGGATGTTAAAAATGCAACCAATGAGGATTGGGCTACGTCACGCCCACGTGACAATCACGCACATATGATTGTTTTGACGTGGTCTCAGAACTCGGCGAATACACTTTACAATCAAAACTATAACCTCCAATCAAGAACAAATTCAAAACCATATTAATAATTTAATAAAAGAAATGGAACAAGTGAATATTCTTGGAAATTTTCTAAATCTTATTGATCAAATTATAATTGATTCTGTAATACTAATTACCTTCCTAGATAATCTTGAAAATTCTATAACATTCGTTAAATTACATACAATACATCCAGATATATTAACAGTCAAAGAACTTAAAAACTTGTTAGATAATTTAAAAAAATTTACACTTACATCACTTACATCCTATACCAATTTCCAATAATACCTTAATTATACCTACCAAACCCTATGTGGCTCTAGAAGAAAATTCTTATCAGTATATGGAGAAAGAATATTTACATATAGAAGAAAGTTATTTGTGTAAACGGGAAAATTTACATTTAAATGGAGATGACTGTATAACCAAATTAATACAAAGCAAACACCCTGTATGCCAAATAGTGTCTACAAAACCTATACATTTTATGGTCACCAAAATTAACACTAATTACATCCTATTTGTATCCAGTAAAGAACGACACATTGAAATAAAATGTCAAGAATCACAATTTATTACGTTAAAAGGAAATAAACTAAATTTCCTTCAAAAAATTGTAAATTAAACTCCGATAATCTCGAAATATTTAGTGAAGGATCCTCAGTTCAAGGACATCCATTCATCTTACCAAATATTCAAGGAAACTTCGCAACATGGAAGTACTAACCCTTGCAAATAGAAAATGTATCCCTTAGCCGCATAGAAAAACTTCAGGAACAAGTCCAAGTCATTAGGCCCCTAACAATAGAATATTTGGAAAACAACATATCAACAAATTGGCTATTCTGGCTCTTGTTAATTATAATCATTATTTTATTAACTTGTTTTAGTTTATTTACAATATGTAAAAGAAAAAATATCAAAAAGTTCAAAGTCACAATGGAGGAGGGTAATCAAGAACAACCGTCTTCAGTGCTGTTCAACCCCGAAGCCAAGGAGGGAGGAGTTATGTGCACAAAGAATATATTATTTCCACGTGGAACTCGTGAAAGATTCGAGATAACAATTATTATTATTTTGTATTTCGCATTTTATCAATTCAGCATTTTTATGTAACAAAACTATTGTAAGAACGAGATTGCAATCAGTCTACGTTAAATCTACGTTCAAATTATAATTCGTTGAATAAAGTCGTTTGTTGTTTTTAAAAAGTGACTTTCGAAAGAAATTCATTTGACTAGGTACAGGCAATTCAGTGCAATTGAGTTTGTCATTCTCACAGTGTGTGATTACCTACATATTATATAAATGCAGTAATACATATATAATCAATTATTAAAACAGACATAGTTGCTTATATACAGTGCTGCCACTGATGAAACATCCAAGTGGACAGCTTTAGTAAATTAACATAATAAGTGGTTTTCTCAGTGCGCTACTTTGTTAATGGAAATTTGTATTATTTAATATATAAATTTTAATATGCATTTCATATTGTTTAATTATACCATTTCTAAGCTGATGAATGAATGCACTTCTAAATTTTTTGTGCCATGGTTTTATTAAAACTTTTTGGATTTTTTTTTAATTTGGTAATTATATTGGGTTTTCACTTTTAATAAGTCTGCGTACAGTGCATACAGAATCATACATCAAGTTACAATTTTATTATTTAGCAGTAGTTTAAACATCATACAAATTGTTCATTAAATATAAGTATGTACATGTACAGTAGCTTGCCTTTATTTTTATATCTATCCAGCTACATTATCCATCTACATAAATTTGGTCCTACATATAAATGACAAATATTTATTTATAAACTTATTTACTCTCTAATGATCAAAACAAAATATACAGTGGTGTTCAGATAAATAGCACTTGCGCGTTTTTCATTATAAATCGTATTTCCATGATTTCAATGTTGCTTAAATAAACAAGTTGATAATAGGATGCAACAAAATATTTTATTTCATGTTCATCAAAAGAACAACATAACTAGGAAACACATTTCATAAAGAAAACTAAAATGAAAATGTGAAAAGTAAGTGTTCAACTAAATAGCGCAGTGTAGTTACTGAAACTTATCAGTATAACTAAAACTAAAAAAATACTACAAAATGTAACAATAACTATTTGGCATTAGCATGGATAAAAGTGCATTTTGCCTCGACCGGGAATAGAACCCGGCTCTCCCAATTTCCGGTTGAGTGCTCTGACCGCTGAGCTATCGAGGCACACTCATTATCCTTGCTAATGCGCCAATTTAATGCATCACTACAGTACTCCCCCCCCCCCCCCCCCTAGAGACATGGTTTGTCTCGATACAATTTAACGGAATGTGACCGCGTTCGCCATTCTTACGAACCGTTGTTCGGTAACCCCCGGACTATAGGGCGATGGATAGGACGGGAATCGAATCCGCAAATTTGAGATGTAAGGGAGGTTGCATATACGGGAATGAATCACATCACGTCGGGGTCACCACTTTGGCGATAGCAAGGATAAAAGTGCATTTTGCCTCGACCGGGAATCGAACCCGGCTCTCCCAATTTCCGGTTGAGTGCTCTGACCGCTGAGCTATCGAGGCACATTCATTATCCTTGCTAATGCGCCAATTTAATGCGTCACTACAACTACAACATAGTTTAATATTTAGTAGGGTAACCCTTATTTTGAATTACAGCCAAACATCGCTTTGGTAAAACTTTCTACCAAACATTTGCATCGTTCTATAGGAATACTCTCCCAACCAGTCTTTACAGCAGGAAACAAGTCGCGTGAATTAGATATTTTTCGTTCTTATAATTAGGTCTACGTCATTCCAAAGGTTCTCAATCGGGTTGAGGTCAGGGCTTTGAGCGAGGCCATCAAGGACAGAAATTTTGTTCTCAGACAGTCCAAGTCTTCACTAAACGAGAACAATGTTTGCGGTCGTTATCATGCATGAAGTGCCATATAACTGGCATGCATTCGTCGGAATAAGGTTCTATGATATTCTGTAGAATCTGTTTATTTAAACTTGTCCAAAATACCATAAATTTTTTCAATAGGCCTAACACCATGCCATGACATTGCGGCCCAAACCATAATACTACCATCCCCATGTTTGATGGTCTTGATTGTATACTTAGGATTATATTCCTGGTTCCTCAACCTTTGCATATACCTTGTACCATTATGTGAAGGCCGAGGAACTTAGGAATATAAATAATCCTAAGTATACAATTGAGACCATCAAACATGGGGGTGGTAGTATATGGTTTGGGCCGTGTCGTGGCATGGTATTGGGCCTATTGAAAAAATTGATGCTATTTTAGACATGTTTAAATATAAACAGATTCTACAGAATACCATGGAACCTAATTCCGACGAATGCATACCAGTAATATGGCACTTCATGCATAATAACGACCCCAAACACTGTTCTCCTTTAATGAAAACTTGGCTATCTGAGAACAAAATTTCTGTCCTTGATTGCCTCGCTCAAAGCCCCGACCTCAACCCGATTGAGAACCTTTGGAATGACGTAAACCTAATTATAAAAACGAAAAATATCTAATTCACGTGACTTGTTTCCTGCTGTAAAGACTGGTTGGGAGAGGGATAGTACTCTTATAGAACTACGCAAACGTTTGGTAGAAAGTTTTACCAAAGTGATGTTTGGCTGTAATTCAAAATAAGGATTACCCTACTAAATATTAAACTAAATTGTAGTTATTGCTATGTTTTGTAGTATTTTTTTCAGTTTCAGTAACTACACTGTGCTATTTAGTTGAACACTTACTTTTCACATTTTTATTTTAGTTTTCTTTATGAAATGTATTTCCTAGTTGTTTTTTTTGCTGAACAGGAAATAAAATATTTTGTTGCATCCTATTGTTATCTTGTTTATTTAAGCAACATTGAAATCATAGAAATAAAATTTATAATGAAAAACGCTCATATGCATCTGAACACCACTGTATGTATCTGTAGGTACAAGCGAATGAACAAAGTAGTGGGACAAAGTTTATTTAAACTCACACATTTCTTGCTCAACTTTATTGCATCTTTTCCTGTTTACGTTTCATTTGTTAAATTGCTGTGGATAAGTACAAGTACAATAAGTTTGAATTATATTAGCCATTTGTATAACATATGATTTGTTTTCTTGTATACTTTATATATTAATTTGAGTCGAGTGTATAGGTAACCCATTTGAGAGAATAATTTTCTGTTGAGTTCACTAAACTCTTAAACCAAACAAAAAATATTCGTCATAAAAAATTATGCTCCAATTGACAGCCTTAGTGATATTTACGGTGACCTAATTTTAACTAAAATTAAATCAAACATTTTTTTTATTGGCATCAGACATAATTTAAGTATATTCCCTTCATTTTAAAATTTATACTTTAATCTATACTTACAGTACATGTTGTATCTGGTTTCTGGTGGCAAGAAACATGAGAGGCCAAGAATGAAAAAATATACTACATAAATATAACTTACCTTTATGTATAATAAACTCAGCTGCATTAGGAGGCGGTGACGAGAATCTCTTTCCAATATGAACCAAAGTATCCTCATTTACTCCAGTGGGGTTAACTTTTAAGGGATCTTTACCTTCAAAGAAACCTGACCATGGGCTATCAATCCAGTCCTTATATTTAATATGGGTTTCCTGACGTGCTCGTTCAAAAGCTTCTTCACAAATTTTATCATATTTCTCTTTAACATCTTTGACTTCTTCTTCGGTAACAATTCTTTCCTGAATTAATTGCTCAGAATATTTCTCAAGTCCAGGTTTAGTGCCTTTAATTTTTCGATACATCAGAGGTTGAGTGAACATTGGTTCATCAATTTCATTGTGGCCATTTCTACGATAACATACCAGATCAATTACAACATCTTTATGGAAGGTAGCTCTCCATTCAGCTGCCATATTACAAACATGAATCACACTTTCAGGGTCATCAGCATTAACATGGAAAATTGGGGCATTTACTACTCGTGCGACATCTAATAAAGAGATAAGCATTACAACAAAATTCAATACTGCTATACTTTTAACATACCAGTGCAATATGGAGATGATCTAGAAAAACGTGGATCAGTTGTAAAACCAATCTGGTTGTTTGCAACAATGTGAATTGTTCCATGGGTTGTATAATCTGGTAATTCTGACAAATGCATTGTTTCAAAAACTACTCCTTGGCCTGCAAAAGCAGCATCCCCATGCAGTAAGATCGACATAACCTAAAAATAAATAATAAATTTATATGTTTTCCTAAACAATTATTTTAGAAAAAGTACTATACCTTCTTTCCTTCGCCATCACCTCTATAAAATTGTTCAGCTCTTGTTTTACCCTGAACAACTGGATCAACGGTTTCTAAATGAGAAGGATTAGCAACCACAGCTAATCTGATATTTTTATTGGTAACACGGTTTAATCTAAAGCATGAACGCTTTTAGTCACAGAACCATATAAATGTGTAATTTAATTCAAATTGTACCTTTCAATGTAAGTGCCTAAGTGATACTTCACATCACCAGAACCATCATCAGCTACTTCTAGGCCAGCAAATTGTGTGAATAGTTGATGAAGAGGTTTACGACAGACGTTAGCCAAAACGTTCAAGCGACCTCGATGTGGCATACCCATTACAATACTTTCTACTCCCAGTTCTGTTGATTTGTCAATTACTGTTTTCATGGCAGGTATCAGAATTTCACATCCTTCTAAACCGAATCTCTTTTCGGAAGACCATTTACGGGCCAAAAAAGATTCAAATCTAAAATACGTTTCATGCATTTGTATAACAAATTGGACATAGCAATTGTATTCAATATACCCAGGAAACAATTTTTAATTATTAAATAATAAATGCCTCTCATAATCTACACCTTTTTCATCCACGTTAATAAGGATTTACAATACATGTGTATTACTAATATAAAATCACAAAAATGTTTTCAATAGCAATTCCAGCAAGGGAAACTAAATCCAGAATTTATACTTTGAACATAACAAACCAATCGCAGTGTTCATATTTCAATAGAGGTTCTTCAATTATTTTTCAACTTGTCAAAATTTTGTTTGGTAATTTACGGTGGAAAATAGTTATCAAATATAATAAACTTCGACAAATAATAAAATTCCCAACAAAGACGTTCAAATACAAAAGACAGACATCATTATAATGGTCGGAAGGTAGTTTGTCTTTGATAAATAATTGATCAAAATTATTTGATTGCAAGAAAGTGTGGAGTATATAAAAAATAATCCACGTCAAAGTGGATCAATGATCATTTTCCATTATACCTTAAAAGGTTACTCTAGCTAAGTAGGTGGTAAGTAGTAGGTAATCAGTGATTAAAAACAAAGGGAAAAACAGTAAAATTTAAATTAGGTTAATGAAAACCATTTCTCTTCCATTCCATATGAACATTTAGAAACGCCAAAATTAGTGCTCAATATGTGCATATAATAATTACACTTTTCTTGAAACTGTATTATGGAAATTTAAGAACTATGAACGATCAATTATTCAGGGTATAAAGACATCAAGATCGCATACAGATATATTATGTTAATTTGCAGCAGAAATGATTGTAGACTGTTATTTTCAAAATTACTCTCCCTGAATGAGATGCTATCAAGTTATATCACCTGCTTTATAATCCAGGATGTTACACCCAGTGTAGATTAGTAGATCTCAGAGGATGAAAATAGAGACATTTTTCCATATTATTGATAAATAATGATTTTATTTGAAGTCACAGAAAGGCCAAGTTCTTGTGAACGATGAGAAACTGACTGTCTGGGGTTGGCTGATTATTTATCAAACCGGTTGGATTCGAATTTGGCCACTAAACGTCGAATAGTCGATTCGGCGGGACGGTTGTGGCGAGGATAAAAATCAAGTAATGCGCAGAACATTTCTTGAACAGAGCATTGATTTTGAAAATAAGATTTGATGATTTGTACACGTTGTTGAACGCTATAAACTTCCATGGTGATTTGCCATACACTACTGAACATTTCACAACAAATTTTACAGATGTTGCTTTCACAACATGGCCGCTATAACCTAACAAATTTCGAGCGTATCTATTGAAAGAATCTATACATGTACATATATAAAACCTATATTGTATCCTCATTTAGATACAACCATTTTGGGGATTGATAACTATACTTGTTTATCAACATTTATATGTTGAGGAAAAGAGAAATAAAATACAGATCTTGTATACATGTTCCAATAAAAATACTGTACTATCATCGTCAATTTACCAATGATAGAAATGAACCTTGGTAAATTATTTTTGATCTGAGATCAACTATCTTCCTTTATTTAAGAAATGTGTCACTTTTACAAATAAAAGAAATAAATATTTGAGTAGTCTTCGGTTAATGACGACAACAAATAATTTTATTGTTATTAACATGAAATAAAAATTACTTACCCAGTGGAACGGGTCAGACGGGCTAAAATTAATCTTTTTTGATCAGGCGTGAGGTCAGTAATTCCAGGTGTTTCAAGACGTTGTCGAATCCAATTGCATTGTTCTAGGCTGTTTATAAACATAAATTCAACACCAATATGTCTACAGTATGTAAGTTCCAAGCGACGTAAAATTTCGCGTAATGGTAGAGCCTTTTCTTTCCCGCCAATAAAAGTGGTAGATGGTAATTTAAAAACTCTGTCCATATCTGACTCCTCTGAATTATAAGAAGATATTGTTAAGATGATTTATCAGATCTACTGATTTATTTTTGTATTAAACATGAAACGTTAAATCACAAAGACAGGCCATTCTAAGAAAATTGAACAAACAATGCTTAATACAAAAATAAATTAATAATTACCTGAATATTTATTATCGAATCAGCTTGAAACATTCTAAAATAGTTCTGATTAAGCATAAACAAAGCAAGGATGCAGAAATAATAGAGGAAAGAAAGAAACTACTAAAAGAAACTATGTATTTTACTGAGATGGAAAAAAATTTGCTCATCCAAAAACAAGAGAAAATATAGAATCTGGTGCTCATAAGATAGCAGTGAAGCAAAAATTATGTAAATAGTTTTTGTTATTAGTAAAATAAATGACTAGTTATTAGTTTTACAATTTACCTGATAGACGTTTATAAGTACAATATCCCAAGTAAAATATCAATGTATACATGATAGTATAAATAAAATTAAAGTAAATCTTACGTTGCATGAACTGCTGGACTTGCCTTTTCAATTCCTCTGAATAGGTTCTGGATGGGTTGTCTGAGTTAAAAACAAAATAAGCAAAAAGGACACACAAAACAAACTAAATAGAATAGCATTAAATAAACAAAAGACATGCCTAATGCACAAAATTAATGATAGATACTATAAAAATATTATTATGAAGACATTATAAATGAACTACATTGCCTTCTTATGATATACCTTCAGTATTAAATGAACTTAAATACTGATTCAACAGTATTCATTAAATAATGAAATAATTCAACCTATCATTGTATAATGACAAATTTAAAGTACAAACCAAAATATAAAATAAATTATGTAAGATTAAGGTTTGTTAGAAAACATGTACATAAACAACTATATTTTAGACAAGTATACTGCAGTCTGATGAAAGTCAATTTAATAGAAAAGCATAGAATGGAAAACTATGAATGAATGTCTTAATCTTCAATACACTATTAAAAGTGTTAAATGTACAGGTAATGTTAAAATACATGTTGGATATGCATATTGTGGCATGGCAATGAACTTCTATACAAAACTGATGGAAAATTAGACCAATATAAGGACCTATACATCTTGCAGCATATCATGCGGCGATTTTCCGAAGATAATTTGACATAAAAGTGGTCATTTATGCACGATATTATCCAAGATCATTCGGCAGTCAGTGAAGCAGTGGTCGAGCTGAAAAAATGTACGTTGTAAATTGGTTTCCGCAAAGCCCGGATGTAAGTTCAGTGGGGCATTTATGGGATTATATTGACCAAGCCATTAAAACACGGCAGCCATTCAATTTAACCCAGCTATTCGACTGTTATGAAGGCACGGGCCTCCATTCCTAAATAAATAAGTAAATGTTTGGCAAAGAGTATTCCAGTCGGGTGTCATGCTGTAATTATTTCTAAAGGATCCCCAACGAAATATTGAGTTTTACTGAAAACTTTATAGTTTTTGTTTGATGACATTATTTTGTCTGTACTAATTACTTAAGTGAATTAAGTGTTTTTACAAATTATCACATTTTCTATCGGTCCTATGTGATTTCAGCTGTCAGTATTAAATAAATATATAACATTACTTTACAATAATTTTCCGAATGGTAATCTTCCCAAATTCAATGTAACTGGTCAGTCTGGTAATTAGCTGATTTCCACTGTATATTGAAATAGGAAAAGAAAAGGTGCATAAAGTTTAAAACCATTTTTATTATTTTGAATTGGCTTTGAGTTAAAGGCATATTGTGGATGGTGGTTATTATTATGGACTTATTATTATGAAAAGCACATTCTTCACGAATATTTCATTCATTTTCATATTTTCTAATCTTCTCAGCTTCCGTTTTTCTAATGTTCAGTAATCCATTGTTCTGTAAACGATTATTGGTCTGCCTTAACATACCCAAACTCCATTATTTCCAGCATTTGTACCCAACATGCTCTTTGATTGTGGTAACTGGTGCACTCTAACCATATATCCCACCAGTAGTTGTCCCCGCTTATTCTTGGCTTTTCTCTTCATTGTTTCATTGTACCTCCGCAGTAGAGCTACTTTTGCTTTAATTTTTATCTAAGTTGATTCTTTGTAGTATATTAACTTTTGATCTAGATTAAGGTCTCTTGATTCTTTCTATTGTTGCAAATCTCAGAATTGATTTTAACTTCGTTGACACCTTCTTGCTTCTGTTTCCATTTAAGTATTCCCTGAAGATATTCACTATTATTAGATTGACAATCTATTTGGTTAATCGGATCTTACAAGCTGGTTCCAATTTATTATTTCTTGTTCAAGGTCGTCAAGGACGTTTGTCCATTTATTTCTGACTTCTAGAAATTATTTCTATTTATAGCCGCGAAGTATACTCCTAGGTGTCTGGCATCCAAATCTTTGGAATACTTAAGATTTTAGGACAGAAGTTGATTAACTTTTATGGTAATGTTTTGGATATTCCTGTTTCTCAATAAGATGGGTATTGATGACCTTTCCAAGGGTTCTTGAAGAAATCATAGCTAGCTTGAAACGCGTATGATATTCCTTGGTCATATTCGAGACCATATGGTGTTTGAAATTGTCATGTTCAGCATTATTATGTTAGTGACTGTGGTTCCTGTACAGCTGGTTTGTCCATTTAATTTTCCATAGCATTGTGAAGTGTGTATCATACTTCTCTCATTATTCCGTCAATCTCCAATTAAGATAAGATTTCTGTTTCCCTTCCCAGACAGCGGCCTTATTCCATTTCCAATAAATTGCTCCATTTCCAATTGAGATAAGTTTTCTGTTTCCGTCAACCTACGTTCAGCAAACATTATTTTAATTCCTGCATGGAATTATCTCTAGGCGGGAAGTGGTTTATCGCCGTATTCATTTAATCGAAAGAACTTTGCCACCAACATTACAATCTCTTCATTTCCCGCTCACTGTCATATCCAGCGTCGGCTCCAAACATGCCCTGGCGCTCCCCAGACAGCGGCCTTCTTCCATTTCCAATAAATTTCTCCATTTCCATGGGTAAAGTTGAACTTTCTGCTACAGACCAGTTCCCTCCTGCACAGCTGAGAGCAGAGCTGCTGCCACCAATTTCTGCTTCTATAGCCTCAAGTTCTTTCTTCTAATACAAGGTCATAATCTTAGAAGAAAATTCACTATATCTCCATCTGGTTAGTTCATTAGTGGTGGTTCAGGAACTTCTTTGTTATGTGGCAGGTCTGCAATATGACACTCTTCTACATTGGTTTAAAGTTGTAATAATTAGGTTACTAGAACTAAGATCGAAAAGTCTCAGCTTTTCAATGTTAGTTCTCAGGTTCTTGGTCGTTAAGACGGTTTTCGAGATGATTATTGGAGTAATTTCTCTATCTACGCCCCATGTTTCTATGCCGAGGTTTTCGTATTTTCTGATCTTTTCAGCGTCCGTTTTTCTGATATTTTGAGTCGAGCTATATCTATGTGTTCTTTTCGTTGCTCTTTATCAATAAGGCCAATATTAAGCCTATTGTAATCCACTACTCGGTTGGTGACTGTTGGCCTATCCCATCATAACTAGTGTCTATCATTCTAGAGGACTGACTGCACTGATATTTATAATATGGTGGTGCGTTAGATAATACTTTTGTACAATCTTCACTTCACTTGTACTATCTTTGCTATCTGGTTGTGTCTTCCCAGATATGTTGAGTTTGCCAGAGCAGGACATCCCCCAATTATATGGACAATTGCCTCCCCTAGTCTATTGCACTTGCGACATTTGTCTTCTACCTCCTTTTTTATTGTGTATCTGTTGTAGGTGCGAATAAGTATCATGCCGTCTTGAATTGCTACTATGAAACCTTTGGTTCTAAGGTACAAGTCTTCTTCCTTTAGCCTATTCAATAAGCTCTGCTTGTCGATGCCCTCTCCGTCTACTAAGGTGGGGTAGTCTCTGTGATTACTTTTTCGCACAATGTAGTATCTGGTCTTAGTGGCACAATATGGATGTTCCCCTCGCTGAGTTTCAATGCAGTATATCCTTGATCAACTTGCACGACTTTCTGGTATATAGCTTTCTCGGATTCTTGAAAATGTTTTTTATATTTCCTTTAATCTCATCCTTAAGTAAAATCACCTATTAGTTCTACATCTCTTTAAAGGATGCTCATCGTACATCTTTCCTGAAGGTTTTCATAATTGAAATCAGAGTGCATGTGCGCTCAGCTCTCAGCATAGTTTTATATCCGTAGAATCCATAAACATCAGATGAATAACTTTAAAATATTATCCTTAAGGTAATAGAATATTCACCAATAATGGACTATAACGGGCTTAAGGTTTAACAGGCTTAAGGTCCCTCCTGGAAAATGTTTCTTGTTATTTTGATCTCTCCAATATCCGTCTGATTATCATGCAGGTGTGTCTTTCGTTGGACCATAATATGGCTTAATAAATTACGTATTATTTGGATGGATCTTGTATATTTCAAGAATTTTTCTCAACCATTCTTGCGGTTTAGAGTTGAATGTTTTGCTGTAATCGACGTAGCCTATGTTTAAGTTTCTGTTCTTAATCGGAGCTGGATTTATTATTACTGCATTTATAGCAAGCTTCTCCTTCCATCCTAGTGTTCCTTTCTGTTCAACTGTGTATAGAATAATGTTGTTCGCTTCACAATATTGATATATCGCATGCAATGTGGCAGTCAGGAACTTGTATACTACCGACAGATCAGTTATTGCCTATACCTTTGTGGATCCTGTCTTTCTCCTTTTTTGTGTAAAAGGGTTGTATTTTCGCAGATAAGTGTATTCCTTATTATATTGTTAAATGCCTTCCCTAACTTTTTCGTTTGCCTCGGATTCCTCACTTATTTTAGTTTTCAATTCGTGGTAACAATTATCTCCATTAGAACACATCATACCATGGAAAACTATATTTGGTAACTTATGATGATCACATGCACATGTCTTATACGTATGTAATTACTTGCTGCATAAAAATTTTGCAACTTTTTTTAAAAGGAAATTTCAGTGAAATTCTTGAACATTTAAATTAGACCTTAATTAACAGACTTTGAACAGAATATCAAGTCTAAAAAAAAATACATTGAAATTTATCATTGATGAAACCCATGAAATAATAAAAATTGAAAAGACCGACATGAATAAAAACAGCTGATGGTATTCTTTTATTAGGGCTTTATTTGTTAAAACATCTTTTATTAATGGAATGTTTGATATAAATGCTTTTATATGCTTGTTTTATTAACATGCGTTAAGAAAGCATTATCAGTAAGATTAAATAAAAGTAATTATTAATGACTTTTAAACAGGCATGTAATGAGAGTCAGTATAATAGTATAATATAAATGAAATATTTTTATCAACAAATTTCCCTATTTTTTCGTCTTACCAAAGTTATAATTTTTGTAGATCAATTCCTGTGGTGTGTGGTCATCTAAATCGGCGCTGTTGATTCCTAGAGGATCCAATTTCGCAATGTGATGCCCTCGAATCTAAAAATTATCCAACACCTCTATCTACCTTCATCCTTATCTCAAACTTTGGGTGAAAATGACATAAGAAAATGTAAATAATTTCTTAACTTGATGAAGTGATGAAGTGAAAGTCTAGCACGAATTCAATTAATGATTCAGTCTCTATATTTTCTTAATATTAGTACATTAAATATTAGTCAATTATCAAACATGCATTAAATATCAATTATTTCCTAGTAACCTATTACAAAGTTCTAATCTTCATATAAAAAAGAGTATATATAGCAAAAAGAACTATGAAGAACTAGTTTTGTAAGTTTTATCCCATCATAATGTATAGATAATGATATATGACGTACATTTATTGAAATCATGCTTGAAGTATATTCCATTTTTAGAAAGGTACCTATAGATAAAAAAGTAATTCAAACATTATTGTTATTAAAGTAACTGTCACCAAACAAGCAAACTACCAAAGCAAGCAATAATACAATTAGTATAGACCTACATCATGATACAAATATATGTATATATCGATATTATTTGTCATGTTTCAAACTGAACGACCCATATTTCTAATTATAAAATTGTATTTTACGGTTAATCGAGGTCGTACCTAATTTATGCTGACGAGTAATTACATCGGGTGGTGAACCTATACTTTCAGAAAAAGTGGTAGTACGATCATGATACATGATACCCAGAGGATCCAGTCTAGCTACTAAATGACCACGTGCCTACGGTAGTTAAATTTAAAGCAAATTCATGAGAATAATTTCTCCGTTAGTATGAATAACGATTATAACAAATGTTAAGATTATATCAGAATAAGTCCAAAAATAGCATTGTTTCATTTTTAAATGACATTACATTAAACAAATTGTAAGTAGGTACAGTATTACAATACAGTTAACAGTATTATACGACATACTTAAAAAATACTCATAAGACCATAAATATCAGAAGTAATTATATAAACTATTATCTCAGAGAAGAGAATGTCATTTAAAAATGTAAAAATCTATGTTGGATATAAAAGTTTAAGAACAAATATTACCCAAGTTGTACATATATCTAAAAAGCTTTGTCCGTTTATATGGGGAAATCCAGTAATTGGGTTGGATAGAATAAAAAACAACAGAGATAATTTACAAGCGATTATACAAACACTCTTGCAGTTTTTCTTTTCAAAACACTTACGTTTTTGATGAGTCAGGGTAGATTTATGACCACACATTTTTTGATTTTCATCAATTTTAAACTTTCACTTATAAAGTTAAACCTGTATATCGTGGCTTCAGAGCAGAAATAGCCTAACTGCAAAATTTGCCATTTTCAGTTTTTAATCGTTTAGAATAGTTCTTAGCACTATGGATTCAGTGCACAAGTGGCCTATTTCTATCTATAATATGCGGTACAAATTAAAAAGTATCCTACCTCAAAAAAAAAAAAAAAAAAAAAAAAATTAATATTAGAGGAGAAGTATCTTAGTTTTAGCAAATTTTGCAGTTAGGCTACTTCTGCTCTGAAGCGACGACATATCAATGTTTACCTTTATGCAACTTTAATATATTTTACATTTTCATTAAGAGATGCTCTTTGGAAATCAACTTTTAACCTTAATGTAAATAAAAGTGGAAAATGACATTACGTTGCAATAATGTATTGTAAATTGTAATGGCTAAATTCAGTTTTGTGTAAAAAGATTTTGAGAAAATAACTTGCCAGTAAATTATCTCTGTAAATACTTTAATATATAACCTTATTAATATTCAACTAATATTTCTATAAGATATATTAGTTGATATTTCCCTGTTTTAGATGTTATTCCAAATCCTTATTTATGAACATAATTTTCTTAATATGAAGCGATACCAAGCTTACAACGCAGCCACAGAAAAAAAAAAGATATAAATAACCTTCATTTTGAAATTTTCGTTCAGTAATCATTAATAAAAAATACACTGTTCTGTTGGTTTTCCTAATGTCAAAGCACTACATAACATAATATTTTTACCATTTAACCATTTTATACAAACACGATGTTCATGATATGTTTATAAAATATCTGCCATGTAAGTTGGCTTGTTGTAAAACAAATGTTGATAGACTTGATAAAAATATACATAAATATAAAATACCATGCCTTAAATTCTCCTTCTAAGGATAGTGTAATTATAATATTATTGAAAGAAAATTGACAACCTAACATATCAACAATCATACTTGTAATAAAAATCTATAAAAAGATTATTGGACAGTAATTAAAATGAATTACATGAATAGGTTTTATAAAAGATAATGTTTTAAATTATTAAAAAACTCACAGCCTGCCAAACAAGAAGAACTAAGTGACAAGAATAAGGTCAAAACAAAATATTTTAAATAATTTATTAATAAAGCTATTATTTAAAATAAATTAATCATTTTATTCCATGAAAAATATGTAAATACAATAGCGACTAGGTATAAATAGGTATTTGTAGGTTATCTAGTCACCTCAACTAGCAATAGATGTCTGGCCGGTTTTTTCCTTAATAGACATTCCTTCTACTATTTTAAAATGAGAGCATATTATTTAGAAAAAAACTGTATATTTAACGTGTATGTATTTGAACACCTGGTCAGTTGAATCAGATCAATAACATTTTCTTGTTTCAACTCATGTAAAAACCACTATTATATTTTGGATCATTATCATTGGGAATCAGCAAAATCCAGGTTAGCTTTTTCTCAAACTATATTTTTGATATACTACAACCATAACTGGGCTTCTTTGTTGAACGTTGAAATCTGTTAGTGAAGCTAGAAATACACAAGGATCAAATGATGAGACTCATACCTCATTATAAAATATTATTACATAATTATTAGGTAGTGAGAATAACCTTACATAGTATGACGTACTGATGCAATGTACATACCTGATTTTACCCAATATATGTCTCTGATATGATTTCCATACAACATTATGGTAGTCTTATTTGTTTGACAGACTAGTTATTTAATAAATTGCTAACTACATATGTTTGTGTGATTTTTTTTTAGTATTAGCCGTTTCTAGTACTTGAAAATTCATATATTACGAATAGGGATATATTTAAGGATATTTTATGTAAAATGTGTTTACCGATAATAAAAAACTAGTAAATACTGTCGTAAACAAAATACTTTGAAGATGAAAATGAATTTTCTTCTGATTATTTTTACTTCATAAAACAGATGTACAAAAATATTATAAATAGCAACAAGCTCTGCATAACACCCAAAATACCTTCCGTTTTTTCTACTTTGAAATGGAAGTAACTGTTTTTTTTTTTTTTTAACAGAAACACTAAAAATTATAGTTATAGTTATATATTATAGATGTTATTATCATAATTTTAAACACTGTTCCTCTAAAGCAAGATCAAATTCCTGATCATACTCGTCTATATTCTAATCTCTATTTACTAAATGGCTGTTTTCGTGTGTCACGAAATTTTTAAATCGATGTACGAAATGCTTTTCGTTCGAATTTCGATATTTTGACAAAATCAATATAGTAAATCAACCCTTGCGAACAACGTGGTAACTTTTTTTTTATCCGAAGCCTTCAGAGGAAAGCTCCAGAGGTGCCTTCCATATGAGCGAGGGGGTGGCACAATATTATTGCGATTTGCTTACTCGTTATAGGTATATTAATTTGAAATTCTTAAGAAATTTTTTCAGCACCTCTTAACTCATTTCTTTATTATTTTGAGTAAAATGTAATTATCATCTATATATTACATTCTTACAATCAACTAGGATGATTTATATACAGTGAGGTCGTAAAGTTTGGAACAAATACAATTTTTATAAAATACTTTGAAAAGTTTCTTGACATCGCTTTTCTTCTAAATAGCAATTCATACTTTTCCTTCAACGGTTTTTGGCACATGTTTACGTAGTACAACAGTGTAGGACAGTGTAGGATAATTATTAGGCTAAACAAGAAAGTATTATAAATATTTAATTTTCAAGTTTGATATTTTACTACTTTCAAAATATGTTAAAATAACAGCTTTATAAAAAATACTTAAAAGTGAGTTAATATTTTCAAATATCCCTTCGTTAAAAAAAATTCAATCATGTTTTATTGTTACTTCTGACATTACAGCCTATTACTACTATATATGTACAAGTAAAAATTATTTGTTACAATGTTTATTATTGGTAAATTATTCAATACTTTTATATAACAGAAAACATTTACGGTGAAATATAAGAATTTTCTTTTTAAATATACATATCTACACAACACAAACATTTTCATTAATTTAGTTATAACTTGGAACGTGACGGATTACTGAAGTTTGGTTATATTTGTTGTATGTTAGTTTATCTTTTGAATAGAATTATATTACAACTAAATAAGTCATTAATTTTGTTAATTTTGACATAAGCGAGTAAACCTCTTAATAATCCAAATATGAAATTACAGTGTATTCTTTATTGAAAACGTACCATGGAAGAATATTATAAAGTAGCTAAACGAAAATGATTATAAAACTTATTTATCAAAATTCCAAAAAACGTGTTTGTTTTATTTTCTAGTATATAATTGCAGAGCATAAGGTAGTTAACAAATTATTATGTAGATTTTATTGCCCTATTCTGATTGCTTTTGCTTTACCATGTGTTAATATAGGGTGTCTCAGGTGGAACTATAGGATTTAAATTGCGCGCCATTCGTGTTGTCAAAGATAGGGTGTCAATATTTAACGACTGTCATCTACAAACCATACGTCAATATGCCCGTGATAGCATTATCAGCTTCATTTTCAAAGAAGTATGGCCCAATTACTCCACCATTCCGAAGTACACACCAAACCGAACAACTCTGTGGATGCATTTCTTTTTCGTCAACAGCATATGGATTTTCAGCACCCCAAATTTGACAATTTTGCTTACTGACAATTCTGTCAAGATGAAAATGTGCTTGATCGGCGAACAAACTTTTGTTGCAAAAATCAGCATTACCATTCTTACTATTTATTACAATAGTTTATGTTGAACCACACTTTACCAATTATTAATTTATAATGCATTTACCTATTATAATTATTCTATGTATATACAATGAACTACCAATAAATTACTATTGTTGTACATGTATCAAATATGATAATTCTGAGTGTTAATACTGCACTTTATTTAACTATAACTTGTACACTTTTTGTATTTATTAGTTGTAACAGCCATTCTTTTACATCTTATCATTACATTATATAAATGTTATAATAAAATAAATGAATTTAATTAGCAAAATATTGGAATAGAGTTTTGAATACGGCAAAAACCTGAAGTCTATATACTTCTTCATTAAATGTAAGATATTCAAATGATAATTGTAACTTAAAATTTCAATTGCTACTTTACCATATTCTTCCTAACAAAACAAATCTCAAGGCAAAATATAACAAACTGAAATAAATATAATAACATACCTGGTAACTTCTGATAATGGCCTGAACAGCTAAATGATCATCAATAACCTTTTCGTCAATCTGACCTCCTGCCAGAGCAGAACCGGCAGCAGGAAATAAAGATCTTGCAGATACTTCATTCTTGCCCAAAGGTGCCAGTGATGGGGGAGATTGGTAGCCTGGCCCTCCTTGGGCTGAATTTCGGAAAAATGAATCCCACGACTGAAATTAATTATATTATCATAATAAACTAAAAAGAAATATATACAAGATAAAAAAGAAAAATGTAAATATATAAACTCATACTATTATTCCACGACGTATGTATCATGCGCAAACTAACTTTTTGTATTATTTTTCTTTATTTTCTTTTACCCAGTTAAATAATAGTATATACATATACATATATACACATACACATGTAGATGTATATATGTATGTATATGTGCATGTACATATACAGGTATACGTATATGTATATGTACCGCATCCAACCACCCACCCATCTTCGTTAGTTTCAATTATATTTACAAACATCCCTCTGTCCGACTCAATAGGAATACTAAAAACTAAACAAATCTTCCAAGACTACTTAAAACTTAGGGAACATCGTATGTCTAGTATATACTTTCTTGTACAAAACATATTCTATAAACAAGTACAAAAAGCTATTATAAGTCCACTTCCATCCCCTATATTTGCCAAAAGATTTAGAGACGGCTTCAAAACCTCTGCTCTTAACACCTCCTCTCTCAAGCCTTCCTGTTGGAGCAGATGTATAAACGACGTATTTAGTATCTGTTGTCACAAGGACAACGTACTGACACTCCTTGATCACCTCAATAACATCCATCCCAATATAACCTTCAACTTGTAAATTGAAAAAATAACTCCCTTTCCTTCCCTTTCTTGATGTCCTCATCCGAAATCCGAACACAGTACGAAAATATACACCGAAAACAACACATTCTCACATACAGTATACCGCAAACCGACAAACATAAATTGCTATCTATACGCCAATTCCTATCCAGCCAATTCCATCATCTGGCCCGAATCAATTCCGTAGCAAATCAATTCCCTCGTCAAAAGATCCATCAGACTAACAACAATCGCAGACCACAAACATTACAAAATCTATGATTGATGATGATTCCATGATTCCAGACTTATTAACCGACACACGAACCAAACCAAAAACACAACAGACAACCGACAATACAACACAGAAAGCCTTTCTTCCTTATATCTAAGGCGTAACCGATAAAATCATCAAAATTTTCCAAAAACAAGACCGAAGACGAGAAAAACGAGACAAGATCAAAACCATTTTATCGACAAAAATAAAATCTCCAGCTTCCTTCGCTCTCTCAAAGGCAACATTTCCAACGATTCCCATAGATTATAACGAAAATTTCCTATATTCAATGTCCCTCAGCTACACCTGTTAAACCTATAACCGCATAACCAACAGAACCCCGGAGAGTAGGCATATTGAGACTCCGGCAGTAAATTACATACCTATCCTAAACAAAATTCCACCTTCTTTCCTCTTCTTGAAAATAGTTCCAAAATGGTAACAGAAACGTCGAACAGACCTCACTATCAGAAGCAGTTCCTGTGTATTAGTCATTTAAATAGACAGTATGATACGCCGAGTCGACTAGAACCACTCCGTCCATTTCGACCTTTAAACACATTTTGCCTTTATCTTATAGTTATGTATTTAATTGTTAGCACGTTTTTTCTTTTATTTTAATACTGCAAAACTATTAAAATAAGTTCTGAATAATTAATACGTTAAATAATTAATGTCTATACCATTATTTATTTGTTTCAAGTATAAAATAAGAAATAGAATTGCCGAATGAAAATAAAAAGCTATATGTACAAAACAGTATTTTTTAATGGTTTAATGTTCTGCTAATATACGCTTGTTTATCACTGTCTACAGAAAAAAAACTTACCGGTATTTATAAGTATAGACAACATACAACTTAAAACAAAATCTTGGGCAATATTTATAGCAATGGGGGATAAGTTACTAAGTTTAAAAATATATATTAATAAAATTAACAGTAGGAAAAGCAAAGAGTTCATAGTTTGCACGGGAGATTTTTCATTATTCGTAAGCGAAATGACAGCAGAAGTATTTTTGACAAGTATTCTTTAATAAGCAATAGAACGATTCGGATGACACGGGCAATATTCACAAGTGGTATTAACCGTGACGTCAAGGGTTAGTTTTAACTGTTGTTCTGTGTATGATGAAAGATGACTGATGAGTGCTGACGTTCGAATATAATGGCCCTGAAGTGTGATAGTGATTCTGTGTAATGAGAAGACATCCCTAACATTAACTACGAATAAATTTACTTTCATAATTTATTTATTACGGAATATCATTTTCAACCAAAAGTATAAATGCCAAATTTTAGGTAATAGTCCTTGTAAATGTACATAAAACATAAAAAGGCTTACCATCACATCTTTGCAATATTTGTATTGAAATACAGTTACTCACAGTGAAAATCGTCCACCCACTTATATCATATAATTGTAAATGATAGGCTTTTAAGCAACTAAAAAAATCGTGCAGGCATTTATTGCCTGTATTTATTAATAATGTTTCATGAAATTTTGTAAATATATATATATATATATATATATATATATATATATATATATATATATATATATATATATATATTACATACTAAATCAACCTCACAATAAAAATCGTGCACTAACAAAATTATCATTATTTTCATCTTTATAATACAAACATAAAAAAGGTTAATATTTCGTTGGACCTCCCTTACTAAATTCTACGGCCTGTAGTCGTCGGGGCATTGATTGAACTAATTTTTTTGTATAGTCGGGGGTAATTTTGTTCCACTCCTCTTACAGTACTTGCTTTAAGTCAGGTTTATTAGAAATTGTTTTTTCACATTAAGCTTCAGATCTTGCCACAAATGTTCTATGACGTTAATGTCAGGAGATTGGGGTGGAGGATTTGTTTTATGCTTCGGGTCATTATCTTGGTAAAAAGCAAAGGTATCCAAACTATTTAATTTTTCGGTACTTTGTTTCGCATTATTTTTTAGGATACCTAAACACATTCACTGGTTCATGGTACCTTCAAATAAATGAAGATTCCCGACCCTGGAGGCCGTCATACAACTCCATACCATAATGGAGCCTCCTCCATGTTTGACAGTTGGCGTAAAATGTTGTAGTTTTAGCTGTTCATTTGGTTGTCTCCACACGGTCTTCTTTCCATCTGACCCGTACACATTAATTTTGGACTCATCAGTAAACATTACATTCTTCTAGTAACTAAAATCTTTCGTTAAAAAAATTCTAGCAATTCTAATCTCTTTTTCGTATTTGGTTCACTAATAAAAGGTTTCTGTCTAGCAATACGACCATAGTAATTATTTTTCTTAAGAATTCTTATATTTTCGGGATGTACTTTGTTATTGAAACGTTCTTCCACTTCTTTCGCCAGTTATGATGCACTTTTCTTTGGATTTATTTTAATTTGGCGTAGAATCCATTTTTCATCACTGTCGTTTAGAATATTTTTTGTACTTTTCTTTATTTTTATTACTTATGCGATTTTCCGTTTTGTACCTTTTAATAATGTACTCAACTGTAGATCGACTTTTGTTGACAATTGCTGCAATCTGCCGTCGAGACTTTCGTTTTTCATAATGCGAAATGACTAACTTCCTTACCTCAATACTTGTCTGCTTTTTAGCTTCCATTTTTAGAAGCTAAAAGTTACTGTAGTAAAAGTATTTTACTACTGATATGTTTAGTGAAGTATACTAAGTTTATATAATAAATTTAACACCATTTCCTAATACATCATATTAGAAATATATCACATAGTATTAACATTTTATAAACCAATCAAATCAATATCAATCAAAACGTGCGTTTTACCGCTGAAAAATGGTTATTCACGACTGTTTGCCCAATTATGATACAAGAAGAATTACGTTAATAAACAATTTAATAATGAATAATATCCCTTAAAAACATGCATAATGTATAGTTTAAAATCGAGAAACGAATAAGTTTATTTTACCCTTAGGTGAAAGGGGCTCTTAAAATATCTGATAAGATTCCAACGCAGACTATCACCAAGACATTATCTCGCGAGTTGTTTGAATGACGGTAGTGTTTTAATGATAATTTGTTGTGCAATACATACGTATATCACAGAATTGAGTTATAGTATTAGAATAATCATTATATCACTCGTGTCAAGTCAAGAGAATTTTTAACGGCTTTTGGAGAAAAACCGAAGTTATCTCATTGATGCTGGTGTTCACATTACAGACAATCAAACGAAAACAGAATTAAATCCCAAAAAATGTATTACGCAGATGAATTGGTCATGTCATAATCTGGCAGTTGAAGCCGTTTACACCAAAGAAAAAAAATTAATTTAATAATAAAATAATAATTTATTAATTAAGAACAAGTCACATTTTTGCACAAATCGCAAAGATAAATACTAACATAATTAATATAAATGTTACTAATAACATTCCAGTATTATAATACATGTTCGGTACGTTGCTCTTTGAATTAATTTTTGCCTTGGATACAAATTTTCCCGATTTTTATTTGGTATATACAATATTTATAACAAATGGCTAATCAGAGCTACAAATGATCAGAAGCATACGGCCATTGAATTTAAAGAATATAGCCGTTCATAAACGGAATAATAATGACGTCATCATTTACAGCAATAAATAGACGAATAAACAACATGCAACCCAGAACTCACATGACTTTATTGGCAAAGATTACTTATCGTTGCCAAGTATGGAGATGCCAACATTTAAAATGACTGATAATATCGTCTATATGTTTTCACTATATTTTATTTAGTCAACCAAAATCAGAATTGTATTTTTTTTTCATTTTTTTTTTTTTTTTATATCGGCTACTGTATTATTTTAAAACCCTGAAGACATTTATTCATGAAAATGATTGAACCAAAATAAACTTTATTAACGTATTCGGTAAATTAATTAATGAAAATCACATTACAACTGGTTCTGGTTCGATTAAGGTTACGGCCACCAGCCATTAGAACATATATCAAAATAAAAAACATTTTATAAAATAATCTAAAGGATTTACAAATAGGTAATAATTTCCTACGGCCAAGTTATGGAGAGAAAGTGTTCATGTAGAATACTGCAAATGCTTAAGTTTGGAAATCAGATTTTTAGAGAAAGTTCTATTAAAATTTATGTTGTACCATATAATTATCTTAGATATTAACAATTCTTCGGAAAAATGATCTTTGTATATCAAAAATTTGTGAACAAAATACTAGTATTGTTAATAAAGTATTATATGTATATAAATTGTTATTGCATAATTAAAAATGAACAGTTTTTAAAGTTACAGTATGTATGTATGTACTTCCAAGAGTTACTTCAACACATTACTATTTATATAATATGTCTGAATTCCGTAGTACTAATAAAATTACTATAATTTAGTAGAAACGTCACATTGATACTTAATAAAATAATTTTATAATAAAGTTATATTCGAGGAAATTAACATTAGTTGATATTATTACTGACCCTCAAAAAAAAAAAATTGGTCGAAGTTCTAAGGCCGAACCTCGACCCAGATTAACTACACTTGTTATTGTAATCCATTAAATGTACCGTGAAGTTGTTTTTTTTTCCTAATGCTCTAGTTACATGCTATGCTCAATATGCACTTGCTCTGTGTTACACTTATAAATACAAATTTAAAAGAAACGATTAATTTTCATAATATATTGTATTAATCAAATATCGTATAAGATGCAAAATTTTTTTACTAAAAAAATCTGTCCCGAATCATAGTGACCCCTTGTTGTAAATTAATTCGTACCTCATTATTGTTTTCAGTACAACACATACAAATGCAATAATGTTACATATAAAAACAAATATTTTATACAGAGTATATTTGGTTCTTCGGCGTATAACTTAATAACTAGCAATAATTTTGGTTTCGAAAGAGGCCAAAAGGAGTTCCATCAATTTTTGGAAAAACAATTATCAACTTAAGAAAATTCCGCATAAAATTATTATAGGGTGAAAAGGGTGTTGGAAGAAAGGCACAATCGTAGTTTTTATATCACATACGCACCACATCGTTTCGAAACGTTCGGAATTGTCTCTACTTTATAGTATCTAACTACACAATTTAAAAATGTAGACTATTTTCAGAATAAGTTATCAACCAATTCAAAAAACTCTCAACACAATAAATCATAGCAGGTGACAGTTCACTTGGTATGCAATTAAGCAAGGTTTTAGGTATTATATTGGAGTCATCATTTGACCAATCTTAAAATTTGTTTCTTACGAATAGGAATATCCTCTCAGGAATTGCTAAATTATTTGATACTCTAAGATTTATAGGGTCCTCTAGGATAATAGAAAAAAATATATAATGCAAAAAATACGGATTAGTAAAATTAATTGGAATTATAATTATCTAGTGAATGTCGATCAGAATGGATTTTTTTTCAAGATATTCATAGTTATTTATTTATTTGCCTGAGAAGGCAACTGGTGCAGATGCGAGACATCTGCGAGAGCCAAAAGAAGGAGATCGAAGACCTCAAAAACCAAATGAGGAAGCAGCATGAGGAGTCAATGGCGCAGTTCGCCAGGCTCAGCGAGCAGATAGCCTCGAGGGAAGGGCAGCCGAGGGCACCCAGCCCAGGCGGTGCCCCCCAAAGGAGTGCAAAAGAAGAGCCATTGACTCGGACGAGGAGCTGAAGCCAGCAAGGAATCAGGCGATCCGGTCACCCGTCAGAAAACCAGCCGCAGGCGAGTCGGCGGAAAATGGGGAGAGAAATGCCGGAGAAACGGGCAGTTCCCCCAGTGAAGTTCCAGAATCTCCAGCGTCGTCCCCGGCCACGGAACAGGGGGTCGAAACGACGGCGAAGAAATCCAAAGTGCCCCCAGTAGTCCTTCGGAAGAAGAGAGACTGGGCGACAGTTCAGGATTAACTACACTAAGGCCAAGTTGATAGGAGATGGGGTGGAAATCCACCCAACCACCCCTTACGACCACAGAAGGCTCACAAGGATGCTAGGCGACAAAAGTTACGAGTACCACACGTACTCGCTGCCAGAGGCCAAAACCCTGAGGGTAGTGATTAGAGGCATCCTAGATTGCGTCACAGAGGAGGACGTAATCGATGACCTAAGAAGACAGGGACACCGGCCCATAGCGGCACATAGGATGAAGTGCCGGAGGAAGAAGACGACGATGCCCCTGGTACTGGTCCAGCTGCCCGAGAGCGGAGCGACGGCAGCCATGGAAATAAGGCACTGCTGCAGGCTAGTGGTAAGGGTGGAAAGGTAACGACAGTCCACCCAGAAGACGCAGTGCCATAGGTGCCAAAAATTCGGGCACGGGCAAAGCCGCTGCACGGCACAAACCAAGCGCGTCAAGTGCGGCGAAAATCATCACACGTCGGAGTGCGCCAAGGACAAGGCGGCGCCGGCGAAGTGCGCCAATTGCGGGGGACCCCACCTAGCGAGCTACAGGGGATGCGAAAAGTTCCCGAGGATCAAGGCGCAGACAACGAGGAAGTCCACCGCTCCCGTCGCCAGGCAACCCACGAAGACGGCGGCACCCCCGACGCAGGAGCCAAGGGCTACGTCGAAGGCGACACCCAGAGCGACGCAGACAAAATCCTATGCAGCAGCAGTAGGAGCGAAGAAGACGCCAGCCGCCCCGGCCCCGGAGGCGGCAACCGACATCAGGGAGTTGGCCGCGATGATGGCTAACATGCGACAGATGTACTCAGCCCTGAGTGCATTCTTTGCAAAAATGCCATCTATGGAAACAGCGTAAATGGCAGAACACCAGGATGCAGGTAGGTCCCTCAGGATAGTGTCGTGGAACGGCAGTTCGCTCAGAGGTAAGAAGACTGAGTTGGAAGACATACTCGAGAGCCATCGAGTAGACGTCCGTCCAGGAGACCAGATTGCATCCGGACGACCCACTACGAATACATGGTTACCGTGTCCATAAGCGGGACAGGAACAGGCGCAGAGGCGGAGTGGCGCTATTGGTGAGATCGGGCATCGTCCATCATGCCCAGCCCCATCCAGAGACGGAGAACACGGAGGCGGTGATCGTGACCATCCGAACTGGACTGCAGGACGAACTTCGGATAGCTTCCTGCTATCAGCATCCCGGGTAGAGAGTGCTGGAACGAGACCTGGACGAGATCTTCCCAGTAGGAGGCAGGACCCTCGCTGTGGGAGACTTGAACACTAAGTCTCCGTTATGGAACAGTCGGATAACCAACACCAGAGGCAGGGCGCTACGTGGATGCTAGGTATGTGGAGAACCACCCGGAAGTCTGACTCGTTGGCCCACTAGAACCGACCCATCACTCAGTAGGCAGACCGGACGCGCTGGACATCGCGATGGCCCAGAATGTCCACGTGGAGAGCGTCGATAATCTCAGGGAAGGATCCTCGGATCACGACCCCATCTTGGTTCAGCTGGAGAATGAGGCATCGGATACGAGACGACTTCGTCACCAGGCGCACGGACTGGAATAAGTTCAGGACGTGTCTGGATCGTCGCATCGAGGCCATCCCCCCGTTGAAGACGGTGCGGGAAGTCGAGGCAGCGGCGGGCAGGCTCACCGAGGACATCCAGGCAGCCATGAGAGACAGGACCACGGAAAGAACGGTAAGGAGAAATAACCGACGTTTCAGACCCCGCCATGCGTACCGGACTACCCGAGGACAGGCGAGCGGTCAACCAGATGAGCCGGAGGGTGAAAGCGGTCCTGGAAAAGGACAGACAGAAAACGTGGAACCGCTACCTAATGACCCTCGAACCGGAGGACAACAGCCTGTGGAGTACGCAGAGGGTCATACGCCGAGCGAGACCATCAATCCCACCGTTACACGGACAGAGAGGGCTCGTGTTCACCAATGAAGGTAAGGCGGGGGCTTTGGCAGACAGCCTGGTGCTCCATCCAGTGCAGAGAAAACCAGCTGGATGACGAGGACGAGGACTGGACGGACGACGTCAGAAGGAGGGCGCGCCGCATCCAAGAGGCTGACGACGAGGGTTACCAGTTAAGCCCGGCCACGATGGAGGAGGTCACATAGCGCTGAGGAGGCTGCCGAGGAAAGGAGTCGCCGCGCTCACGTCAACTTCAATGGTGAGAACATCCAGTGGAAAGATAGTTTCAGGTACCTTGGAGTAGTCATGGACAAGTCGCTGACATGGAGAGACCACATCCATCAGACGACGGGACGTGCCATAGCTACCGCCGCCAGACTCTGGACGATAACCGGGAACGACAGCCAGCTGAACCTGAGGAACAAGTTGCTGCCCATCAGGCATGTCTTTCAGCCCCAACTGATGTATGCGTCAACAGCCTGGGGCTATGCTGCACAGACTCATATGAAGAGGATCCAGGCCGTCGAAAACGTCGCCCTCCGCCGTGCTGTGGACGCGCCTTGGTATGTGACGAACGCAGACATCCGGCGAGACCTGGAATACGCCACCGTGACGGAGAAGATCAGAGCCATGGCTCGGAAGCTCTACGATCAGGTAGGTGTCCATGACAACCCCCTCATACGAGCAGCATCGACTACGACCCAGGAGGACCGAGCAGACACAAGAGGCCCAGAATGCAGGTGTTATAACCCTGGTGAGGCCACTGTAGAACAAAAGGTAACCATGTACCAGAAGAACCAGTGCGCTCTACTGGGATTCCCGCCACGGGACCGAGGCCCCATAATCTTTTTCTGTTTCAGGAGAGACCTAAGACTACAACCCCACAAATGCCCGATTCCTAACCCAGGGATCGTTTTCATTTGAAAAGGAGCCCGCTCCCAAGTAGCGATACTCTCTCCCGAAGGCGATGCAAGCGGCGCGGTTCGCCCGCATTGTCGTGGAAGATCGCCGGATAGACCCCACCCCGGGCGACGCGCTGGTCACGACGCCCACGACGAAAAGACCCCCCCCCCGGGGGGGGACAGACGCTGGCAAAAAGTAGCTGAACAAGAAGGCGAACGAAGGAAAGGGCGAGCCGAGAAGAAAGTCCCAGCCAGCGGGACCGAAGGAGGCCGAGGGGAGTCAACCGATGAGCAGGTCTTGTTTGCGGACGGCATCTTGCCTCCCGCGTTGAGACCAGTGTAACGGAAGCGAAGCTCGGCCAACCTTAGAAGAGGGGTACAGACCACAGAGACGCAGAGGAGCTCCAGGTAACACTTAAAGAACAATTTATCGCGATTGGCTCACTCAACAAAAAGAAGCAATACAGACAATAATGTTGACACAAACTTATTTTTTGTCCAGGTCTGGTCTGGGCAAGAATATTGAAAACATTTTTACATAAAATGTGAAAACAGTTTAATACATTAAAGGAAAACAAGGCCCAATTAGGAATTTTAAATAATTGGTCTAGTCAATTATTTAAAAATAGGGCCAATTTTAAATAAGCTATTTTTGATTGTACTTGATATACATTCTAACTGAATTTTTCAAATGAAGTTTTTCCGATATCATCCGTTATACCAAAATTAACCATTGGAATTTTAAGAACTACTTTTTAGATATATTGGGAAACTAATTTTGGGAGATATATATGTCTCTAGACAAATGTAAATTTTGATAAATTCGTATTACGGGTGTAATATTGACAAGCAAAGGTTGTAAATATTACAACCTTTACATATTGGGTAATAAAATATTACCCAATTAAAATTATTCTTAGGTTTAGTTAATTACTATGAAAAATTAGTAATTACTAGTTACTTACTAAATTTAGTAAATTACTTGCAAGAAATACGGGCCCTTAAGGGCCCCATTCACTTACAGTTCAACTGAAGGCACCGATCTGACAGTTCATCGTGGTTAGGCACACACATACAGTCGGTATTAAGATTGAGGACTGCAGATGGAATGTACCTGCTAATGTGTGGTTGGTTGAGATAGAGGACTGAACTTGTCAACGGTTGAGAGGCCTAGATCTGACGATGACAGCGTCTACTAATTTTGAGATATAGGAAAAAATAAAACAAGCCATATAAATTAGATAGTCCCCCCAAAGCCGAAGCTCTCTGGGTGATCACAACATTTAATAACTAGTAGCATTTTCCATATAACGCCGCTCTAACCAACTAGGCTACCCTATCGGCCGCTTACCTCAACAAGTTGTCACAGATTATCTTGCAGCCACTTTTTGTCTCATTTTGTTTTATCTTAAGAGCGCGAAATCTGCCACCGCGGTAAATTGGCGCTACTGTAGGGCGAATTGAATAAAAATATATATTTTTTATGAGTTCCGAACCCGCTAACGCAGTAGATCGAATACAATACAGATCAACGTTTTTCCGTAACTAAACAATAGATGGCGGCATATCATTTATGTACTCCATCGCAGTAAAATAAAATTCATATGCACACGTACGAAACGTGTGGGAACGTCGCGGTAAAATCCGAATATCAACAAACTCCGCATCGTGGTGTACTATTACCATCTGAATATAGGTTTGCTATCGATTGACGTTTTGGCCAACATTTATAGTCTATTCAACAAGTGCATTTTTTACGAACTATGAAAAAAACCGCCAAAAAGATATCACGTGTTCCCTTAGGACGCAAACTCAGAATACCTATGTATATGCGAAAAGGCAGACGTATTTACTATTTAGTTGAATTTCATATACCGTGGCATTCGACTATATTTATTTGCTTTTCCAGATTTTTATTCTGATTTCAGGCGAATAATAACGACAAAGTAGTATAAACAAATAGATAGAGACTAAAACTTTATTATATACTATAAAAACAAGTATAACTGCGGTTATATTTGGTGTAATATTTAATTGTAGATAGTGACTATTAAAAAAGTGAATATTTAGTTTATAGATTATATAATTACAAATATAATTGCGTAATAGTGGTAGACAGTGACTACTAACTAATAGGCGACTAGGTTAGTGAGTGTTTTAGTGAAGATTTGAAAATACCTCGTTCTAAATCGCGTATTCCCAAGCGGAATAAACGGAGCAAAATGATGAAACAAAAACGTACAAAAAACAGTAAGTATATATTTTATCGATTTTAATATATGTATATACATGTATAGGTTGTAACTATTATAATTTTGTGTACTTATTGATTATAGCACGTTTCGGTATTACTCAAATTTTAGAGAATTTCTACATTTTTGAAGTTAACTCTACACTGTTTTTATGCTGCTTATAAGGCATTTTATCGGAAAATAATATTTTGTTCGTAAATTATAAGCATCTGAGTACTTATTTATGAATGGAAAGTACGTGTTTACATTTCTACAGTAGTTTTTCAAGTAGAGGAGGAGCACTTTACATAATATGTACGAGATTATTTTATTGGCTTTATTTATTTTTAAATTAAATAACATGAGGAATGGTAAAAAATTTATGCAGTAATACATAATTTGAAGGATTTGTATTTGAAAAGTGAAATAATGTAAGTAAAGTTTTATATCACATGTCGTCGGGTCTCGTTCCCGATGGCGGGTGTGCTCATCTATTGTAATGTTCATTTATGATTGAAAGGACAGCATTTTGATTGAACGTTTATTGAATTATTGCGAACATTTAGCCGAAAGGAGTTTAGACAAAATGTTCCGTATTAATTGCGTATTTATTACACCGTTCGATATTATTATTAGGCGTACTCGTGTACTTGTAACAATATTCACAGTTTATACGAGTACACATACACAAAAATATTATCTTTTTTATATTGAAGCTACATATATCTGCTATGAAGATACATAAGTTTAACAATAATTTCAACAATGCTATGTAGACCAACGATAAAAAACTACTTTTAGAATCTCTTGTTTGTAGCAATATGAAAAAAAAAAAAAATTGTAAATAACTATATTTAAAAATGAGAAAACCATTATTTTTACAGTTTGTTAAAATCATTTCAAGAACTTTATCAGGATTTAACATTGTAGAAATAATACTGCTGTTGAATCTAAGAGAATGGATGCAGATGAGGAAACGCATAGAGCGAATATGTTTTCAGAAAATGTCCCATGGTAAGTTAATAATTTTATTAGACCATAATAATATAATAAAGAATAGACTTTAATAATATAATAAAAATTATCTAACTTCTCTCACGATGCCAAAAATATAGTTAATTAATCTATTTTATATATCAAGTTAATATTTTTGTATTAATTATAGCGAAATTTAATTAAAATTATATTAAAGGACATAATCATTTTGTGTTATAGCATGTACGGACAAACTAATCAATCGCCAGTATCAACACACGAAGATGCTCAATATAGTATACAGAGGTAATTTTAAAATCGTTAGTTACAACGTAAACTCTCGCGTGAAATTCATTAAATTTAATTTTTTCAATCCTCAAAATATTGGTTGAATTTTATAATTAGAATATGTAAGAAATGATCCAAAAGATTTTTCATTATAGAAACCCCTTTTGGTGTAAAAAAGTTTATACTGGACCTGGACCTTCTAAACCAATAGTTGATAGAACAATTGAATATGGAGTAATTCCATCAGATGAATGTGAAAGGTATTGCTTAATAATGTAGTTTAAATTCTTATATTTTGTTTTTGCATTTTTTTTTTACTTGTAGTATTGAAAAGTATGAGTTAGACTATATCAAGGAACCTATTAGTTCTCAATCTATTATTGACGGAAACAGAATTGTAGAAATGGGTTATGTGATAGACCAAATTTTGTTAATCGAGAGAAAGCATAGTAAATCCTGTACCTTGGGCAAATTATGCATTGTGGTCAAATGATTTTGTCTTTCTCTTCTACATATGTTTAGGTTATAGGTACAAGGAATGACTAGTATTTATCTACAAGACATAAATCAACATTATAATTACCTATATTATTGTATGGACATATTAGTATAAGGAAAAGAAACAGCATGTTGTATCCGTATTATATATTATAAGTATTATTATTCTAACTGTATCTTAAATATTTTTCTCTAAAACATTCGTCCTTCATTTAAACCAATTTAAACAAAACAAAGATTAAAAAACCTTGTTTTATGAAGCACCGGGCCGCTGACAAGTAACCGAATCTTTTTTACGCAATTTTTTTTCCTGTATTTAGGTTCTAGAAACTACAACCAGTATTTGGATAATTTCTGAATAATATCAGTTTATGTAGATCTACAAGGCAGAAATCAACTTTACAAGTGCTTATTCTATTATTTTGGTATAAATAAATGGTATACTGTATCCTTATTTATATATTTTTTATTTATCTTACTCATGTGTCTCTAAATATTCGTCATTCATTTAAACTGATTATTTAATAAATTTTGGTTTTGTGAATCCACTGACAAATACCTGTATCTTTTTTACGCAGTGGCCTTATCTCTTTTTCTATATTTAGGTTCTATAACAAATAACTACCATATTTGGATTATTTATAAATAATATCAGATTATGTAGATCTTCAAGGTACATATTTTTTCTCTAAACATTCACTTCTCATTTAAACAACAAACGTGTTTTGTGAAGCAGCAGGCCGCTGACAAATAGTTGTATTTTTTTACGCAGAGGCCTTTTTTTCCTTCTAATTTTAGTTTCTAGAAGGTCTAATATTTGGATAATTAGTGAATATCAGATTATGTATCCAATTCACACCTTGGCAATTACTTATACTATTGTACTGTTGATAAGTTGGAATATTCCTCATTAACGTTAAACAAATAGTTTACTCCAACTACCACAAGTAAAATATATAATATTATGCAATACATGAAACTATATTAAATATACTGACTAATAAAACGAGTTCAACCAAAATTGTTTTGTTCTTATTTTATAATCCAAATCCCAGTACGTATTCCTTATACCTATAATGAAATTATATAATGAAATAATCATCATATATAGTGTGCCCACGGATGGACACTATATAAATGATAGATCTGAGCACCCATGATTTTTATTTGCTTGGGTATATTCTATCAAGTGTTAAAATAATAGCAGTTATTTCTTATACCTTATATATTTAAATGCATTTATTTAATATTTTATTATTAATATAAACATATACTTAGATACATATTATAACATACGAGTATGTATGTAAAATATGAAAATAAAAAGTACAAGTTGTAATCGGGTCCAATTTTCAAGTCGGAGCTGAAAATGATAATGACATGAAAAACATTTATGTAGCTTTAATTTCAGAAAAAAAATCGTAAGTGTAACTTAGGGAAATTAAGAATATAAAAAATAATCTTGCAAAAAAAACGTATATAGGTTATAAAAAAAGGTTATAAAAATTGAAAAGTAAAGCAAAAGCTAAAACTTTTAAACCGCGCGGTGAAACTGTATCATGTCAATAATTACATACACATAACTGACAATGTTGGCACCGAATAGAAATTACAGGTGCACACTAAGCTCCGTCCGCTAAGTTTCCCTCCTCTCCCCGTCCCTTTGTCCAGGGATAATTACCTAACTACCACGTGGCGCATATATGCTATCGTATGAAGGCCACCCGCGCCGTGCCGTTCTGAAGGCGCAAGATAAAATTATTATATCACGTGGTGTCCCAACTCCGATGCCTAATATATTATCGTGAACTTATACGACGCGACGTGAATCTACGAAACTGGTACGAGAGTCGCCGGTTATCAGATGTGAATGATAAACCAAATCACCACATTGAATGCTGTCGTTTGAAATAAAAATGAAATAAAACCCCCGTTGCCAATTCTGCCAAACTAAATGCGTAATCACTATTGCTAAATTTGAATCAGAATTTTAAAATAGTGTATTTTTTGTTATCGTTAAAATTGTATTTGACTAAGCAAACATAAGTTAATTGTTAGTTCATATCTGCCATAGGCCATAGTATATAAATTATGCGTTATAAAAGTAATATTATAACGCATACCGATATGAATCATAATGCATTATAATACCAATTTATAAAATACATTCTGTAATACTACGACACTAGGATAGCTTTTGCGCAGACTAAATATACGATCTTCTTGGTTCGGCCATCTGTGATAGAGAAGCTGAACTAATTACTAATCTAAGCCGTTGTCTTAGATTACCAATTAGTTCAGAGAGTGTGTAAAGCGGCTATGTAATGTCAACAAATTTGAGCGGGAATGCAAGCTATTTTCTCAAACCGTAGATTTACTAAAATACATTTCCTATCGAGTTCTACTTTTCAGGGGTTGAAGATAAAGGTTTATAGTAGGAGATGAAATAAAGGAATTTTGATACAAATGTGTCTGTGATCTTTTATACGACTTTGTTGTTTAAACTATAAATGCTATTATCTCGTTTATAAACAAATATTATGCCATAAAAAATATGTCAGTTCCTGCCTTGTAACATCCTTAAAATATTTCATCATGAGAAATGAAGGATATTGTTTTCGTAACAAAAATCTATTGCATAGAAATAAAGTACAAGTGGCGCCATCCTATATCACTGCAGTAGAACTCCCCCTCTTAAACTACGCATGTTGTTGCAACTCTTGTTGCGACTACGCATAAATTGACCAACCTACTTTCCCTAAAACCGTAGGCTGCTGAGGGGAAGGTTACACATATGGGCAAGGGCAAATACACCCATGTTCAGGGAGAAGTTTAATTTTGAGAGATCAAAACCAAATTCAAGCACAATTAATCCTATTTCACGCTTAATAGATGACGAATTATAAATAGCTGCATTATGCATATGTAGTTTCTTTATATTGTGCTACACCGAGAAAACAGTTTATTCCTGATGAGAATACGCGTTTATTTGACCTTCATTTATTCACAACATAAATATACTAAATACATTCACAACATAAATATACTAAATTGTAGGTAACGTTTAATAACCTTCAAATGATTGCAACTTTAGTCGGTCATATTCCAGCCACATTTTTTGGACACATTTTATTTACCAGAAATATATTTAGTTATTATAAGATTATGGTTTACCATAATTAGAAAATTGGCATTTCCTTAAGCACAAATAATTTTATGTTTTTGAAGAGTTATAAATTATGATATGCCCTATTTATATGTTGAAGAGAAACTTATATTAAGGACAGCCCTGTTGGAACTCGAAGCATATAGTGAGATTTCAATACTCGGCCCAGACTGCCATCTTGTACAACAGTATGAATGACATTGTTGTAGATTGTTATAGGAGAGTACAATAGCTCACCCATCTCTGTTGTAGACGCGGAGCTAAGTGCTGCACTTTTATTAGCTCTTCATCAAGCTACTAACTTGACTGCTGATTGTATTCCCAAAAAAATTAGCGTACTCTATTAATTGTTATGCACCTAACCCTAAGCATATGGCATGTCTCAGAATATTACACATACCATTCACATGTGGACAGGATATCAAACTGAAAGTATCTTGTCTCTTAAATGTAAAGCAAATAAAATAAAACGAAGAACTAAAAAACGAATAAAACTAAAAATAAAAATTAGACTTAGGAGCTATTATAAACAAATACGATAAAAAAAAAAATACAAAATGTAGGACAACAAATACATTTATTTCCTTTTTCAAACAGTGGGAACCAAAATCACTTCCATTTGCCTTGAAATATCTATTATAAGATCTAAAACTGTCAAGTTAATTGTATTGTGATTTAGGTAAAATGAAAGTCAAGAATTGATACGTCCTATTTATACACAGTTTACGAATGTACAATATTAGCAATTATAAATAATTTCATATAATAACCCCAACAAACAAAAAATTCATATAGCATGAAATATTAAACATGTAACTGTAATTTTTTCAATAAAGTATATGAATAAAAAAAAACCTTACTATATTATCTGTATCCCAAATAATCTGTTATTTTAATTATACTGTAGCATGAAAGATCAATTTGTACAAGAACAAATGGTGTCTTAAGGTGTCATACTCGTAAGCAATAAAAGGTGGTGGCAAGTAAAAAAGTTCCTATAAATATACAGGTTCCTATAAAGTACAATCTTCATGTCAATTCTTCAATAGCTCATATTTAACTATTAGTACAGAATACTCGGGCATTTCTAACCTAATTTAACCTGATTAACGTATTCTTACTCTTATTACTTATTGCCTTAAGCCTTATTGCCACTGTTATAATATTTTTATAGTTCTTTTTTACTTCATATTCCTATCATTATATTTTTTTTTAAAATGTAAAACCTTCAGCAAATTAATCAGCTTTTATTGTTTAGAAAAATATATTCCGACGACAAAATTAAAGAAATACATACCTATACTATTTAATAAATTGATAATTTACCGATATTGTAATTTGCTATTGAAATAAACCCATGGAAGGGTATTATAAACCATTTTTAAATAAACGATTATTGTATAATCAGAAGTTTTGTTTCTTCCTCATGAATGTACTCAACAACATTAAACGTCATTATTATTGGATAATAATAATGACGTTTAATGCTGTTGCAAGATGCAAAACATCTTTCTGTACACAATATTTTTTTTATACCCAACTGTCCATATTTGTCCAGAACAAATTATAACTTACTGACGCCTTGCAATAAAATTGCTGACCAATCTAAGTTCCTAAATCTCTTTAAACAAAATGTTATCACAATTCAAATAACTATTAACTTACTGCGTGTACACTAGATGGATCTCGAAGCCATGCATTATACATATCTTCCACATACTGACTAGAGCTCCCATTTAAGAACGGTTCAACTGTCGCTGGCACATTATAACTTCTACATTGAGCACAACTAACTGTTGGTAAGTTCTTAACCAACAACCAAGTAGCCACTTTTCGGCCAGGGGTTCCAAGCACTGTATTAACGAGTATTTTTGCCCTATGCATCTTGATCTACGGAAAATAAGTAGTGAAAAGAAAAAAAAAAAAAAAAAATATATATATATATATATATATATATATATATATATATATATATATATATATATATATATATATACAGGGTGATTCAGCTAACCCGTTCATTAAAAGTTTATGAACTTCCCATTGGAATTCATTTTTTAATATTTGGAATCAGGGGTTAGTGAGGACGATCTATTCAACGAAAGTATTTTTGCTTTTCTGACACTTCCGATTATACCGGAAGTAGCTATCAACTTCCTTATTTTAAATAGAACACCCAGTATATTATTACATTTTTGAATTACCCTGCTGATTTTAAGTGAACTTTCTTAACAATTATTGTTATACCTATCTTCAACAGTTTTTGAGATACTTTTAATTTTTTTTTTAAAATTAGGTTTTATAGTATCCCATTGGAATGCTCGTCACTTATTCAAAACAAAAGTTATAGTAGCAAATTTTGGGCTGTAATTAGGCGGACTATTAAGCTTTCAGGTGATATGTAGTTTGATATTTTATTATTTACAGGGTGTCCAAAAAATTTAGTTCATTCTGACAAACTTATATATATATATATATATATATATATATATATATATATATATATATATATATATATATATATATATATATATATATATATATATATATATATATATCCATTAACTTTATAAAAAAATATATATTACAATAACATATGAAGGGTACACAGGAAAAACGATCTAAGTCACACCAGCGCATAAATTGAGCCAGACATGCTGTTGTGTGGTTTTAAACGTGCTCTTTCTTGTACGCTAGTTCAAATGTTCTTAAATACAATCGAAGTCATATTAAATATATAGAAAAGAAAGTGTGGTTAATGAAAGAGCGAACTAAGTCCCTTCCGTTGTATGAAACACTGATCCAAGTCCCACTACCAAATAAAATCTTTGGTTTTCAGTCTCGTGATCCTGTTTAGTATCAGTGTTTTTTCCATTGCGCAGAATACCAGATTAGTCAGTGCAGGTCTATTGTTCTTGTGCATTAGTTCCAGTTCTGTCTGTTGAAATAATGAGTTCAAGTGCAAGTAGTGATGCCGATGATGACAAACCACTGAATATTTATTTAACCCGTAAAAGAAAATCTTATGCCCGTGTTCGGGATGTTGCAAAGAAACTGGTGAGTCTTGTGAATGCAAGAGGTTCAGATGTTTTCAAATTATAACGGAGACACAAAGGCGTTGTGTCAATTCACTGGGAGACAGAAATTAACAGAATAATCATATATGTTGCCTTATAAGTATTCATGATATAAACAGTGATGTCACAGGCATGAAGAAAATACAGATACGAGAAATATAGAACTTACGAGATAATGCTTTCACTTTTAAAATTAGAATCATGAAAAATAATGGCGCAATGCAAGAAATCGATGTTTGTGAGAAAGCATTCATTAGTTTACATGGAATTACAAACATACAGCTTATAACGTTAAAAAGTTATTGGAAGGAAACCAGAAGTTAGTCATGACAAAAGGGGCACATATCAAAATCGACCCCATAAGATAAAGGACCATACTCTCAGACAAATACATGAGCACATCAAAAGTTTCAAGGGTAGGAATTCTTGCTACAGCCTGAAGAATACTAGACGACTATACTTACCAGAGATATTGAAAGTAAAAAAATGCATAAACTGTACCTTGAAAAACGATATCCTCCTGTAAGCTATGAAACTTATTGTAACGTTTTCCTTAAAAATTTCAACATTGGCTTCGGCTATCCCAGGTCTGACACCTGCAGTACCTATGATGTAGCAAAAGTGAAAATTACGTCGGTAGAGTATAAGATCAGTCAACAATATCTATCTAATAAAGATGAGGAAGTTGAATTGAAGAAAAAACTGCAAAAACTTGGAACAGAAGACAAACTCCATAAGCTGAGGGCCCAAGCATTCTATAACAGAAAACGGCTGGAGAATAAACGCACTAGAAAATATACCAATTTGGAAGCTGCCATAATGGATTTTTCCAAAAACTTGCCGACACCTAATATCACTATCAACGATGTTTGTTATAAAAGGCAACTTACTTTCATTGGCTTTAATATATTATCTACAAACCAATCGGTGTTTTATACATATCCACAGACTACAAACCAATCAGTGTTTTATACATATCCACAGACAGTAGCAAAGAAGGGCGTTAATGAGGTGGTCTCTCTTGTACTATTTTTGCTGCGAAATTCTGAATCCAGAAGTGAAACATCTACATATATTTTGTGATTCCTGTGTGGATCAAACTAAAAATTATACTTTTGTTAGATTTTTTCATTACATGGTCCATACTAAAAAAAGATTTGATTCAGTTCATGTGTTATTCTCTATAAGAGGGTATTCATATCTTGAATGTGACAAAGATTTGGCCTAATCAACCAAAAATCTATAGTGGAAGTTCCTGATCAGTGGATCGAAGTATGTCGTACAGCAAGGTCCAAACCTATGTCATTTGATGTATACAATTGTCAGCAGAACTTTTTTTGTGCTTGGACAAATTTTCTACAAACATACTACCGGAAAACTTGTCCATTTCCTACTAGACCAGTTAGGGAATTGCAATTTACTAAAGAACGTCCACGTACTGTGGCAGTTAGAGAGACAGCATACATTTCACCTCTAACTTCTTTCGTCATCATAACTAAAAATATAACATGGAATCCGGACGTCAGCCCAGAACCACTTTACTCCTATCTGATACCCCTACCCGAGAAAAAAATACGACCAAGACTTAAAACAGTTAATCTCAGAGGAATTCCAGCCGTTTTATCAAGAACTACCCTTTGTCGATAGCAACCGAAGAGACGATGAAATCCACATAAGTTGTTATTGATTTTGATTTTTTCTACTAAAATAATACTAGTAGCTTTTTTTGTAGAAACTCTGAATAAATAAGGACTTAGTTCATTCTTCCATACATTTAGTTACATCAAATATATTTTTGGTTTTTTTTTTTATCAACACAAGATGGCAACTGGTTTATTTTTTATGTAATGCTGATGTCAAAATCTCAAATAAAAATGTTTGCTAAATTGTATTTTTTATGTTTTTAAATTTACGACTAGTAACGTTTTGAACTTTTAACTTTGTCTATCTCCGTTTGTTCCAAATGTGACTTAGATCGTTTTTACCCTGTACTCTTCATATATTAATAACCGAATTTTTATAAAACCTCAAAAACATGAGCTTAGAAAGAAATAAAAATATTTACATAAAAAAATAGCATAAATCGATATACATATGACCTATCCTAATGCCAATTACATAACAAATTATATGTACCTACGTTGCAGTTGCACAATATTTAATAAAATTATATATATAATAATGGCCTCTATTAACCTACCATTTAAACTAAATGTACAACAAAACAACGAAATAACTTTAATTACCTTAATAACACCCCACAGCCTCTAAAGTCTAAACCACAGCCTGTCAATGTCAATTAGATAGTATTTTTTACTGCGCCAGTATCGAAGAATTACGAATATTATCGAAACAGGCCGAATCTGTTAATTCTGTGTTCTCAACCTTCTCAACTATCTACTACGAGCAATGCTGTCTCTTTGCTCGTAGACTATCTATAACTATGGAAACAGGAAAAACCAAGAACACTAGAGAACAGGAGAGATAACTCGAGTGGTGGGGGTAGCACGAAAAGCGTCCGCACTGTGATCACGTAGCGTGTTTCATCATGGCGGTCATTGCGTAGAATCGAGCGAGATTATTTTTGTTTGCTGTGTTTTGAGCATTTCCAATTTTTCTGTTGAATATGTCAAAAGCGTCGAGATACTGGTGCGTTGCGAATTGTTCCTGCAAAAGCCCTGATCGTGGCTTAATGGAACCCGACATTTCGATAGTGGGAGAGAGAAACCGCGATAGACGAGGATAAACGGCATGCGCAAATCCCGCGCGCTTCTACGCGAGCCTGCCATATTGCCGACATTTTCGTGCCACTCCCACCACTAATTTTTCGAGGAGCTATGTCTCCTTACTCTCTAGTCTTCTTGGGAAAAACTATATTCTCTGTATTCCAATAAATGAATCGAAAATGATTTACATGACTGACTTTTCTTACAGCAAATGTGTGGCCATAAAAATAAGCAACGATTACATTTTGTGCATTCTGTTGGTAGGCTGCACAAAATTTGTACATTCTGTGAATTTATGTCGATTTGCTTAATAAATAAGGCTACTATTTTAGAAGTTTCATTTGTTCTGTAGTTGTTAATCAAGATAGATCTTCTATTACATTGAATTTCAATAAAGCGTAAAGAACAATAAATAGAAATCAATACTTCTCTTCAAATAGAATGCCTTCTTTGTACCTTTACATATACAATATTTTGTAATTGTACCATTGTTAAAAGTGATAGATATATAATAATGTATAATTACTTTTTGAATTTGTAATATTACAATTAGATTAAAATAGTCAATTTGCATGAAACTTCTATACGCCTGAAAAAATATTTTTTCTGCCATATAATAAGTACTTAAGAAGAATATTATAGTAATTTTTCATGAAAATCTGTAGTTTTTGCATATTCAATAAAATTAATTCACTCATTTATGTAAACAAAGTCACGTGTTCGAAAACGCTAGTCTGATTGGTCCACGTCACTGTATGGGGAAGTATCCCAATCGCCACTGTTTTGATTTAGTTTAGTGCTAAGAGTTTGTAAAATCTGCAACAAGTGGGTTTTATAAAGTGAATAAAGGTATGGAGCCGATAAAACACAAATTTTATAAGTATTTCATCGTGCCAATGTGTACAAATATTACGATATCAACGCCCGAAAAATTGTATTTGTCGGTTCGCAAAAAGGAAAGAATGCGGAAAAAATGGTGCGTAGCAATGAAAAGGGACGAAAAGAAAAATATAAAGCAATAAAGTTCGACGCCGCTATATTGTTACGAGGATTATTTTATTGTGAGTACCTAATAACATTTATTTTTTTTAGATGTATTTGTACATAACCCCACTTTCACGTTGTATGCTGTTTTCACATTACTTGCCGCATGGAATATTTAGAAAATGTTTGTTCTGGAGGTCATTAGATATAGATAATTAAATAAGATTTACATTTCAATCTTTTTTACAGTTGGAGGAAGACTTGGAAGATTACTGGCAATACGGACTGGCTGGAAATGTACAGAATGACAAACATTTGAAAAAGTTTGAAAAAGGGCATTCTACCTCATATTTTCAGCTGCCAGAGAGAACCAGTACCTGAGCGACAAACTGGGGTGAAACGCAGACGGCTGCAAATTATTCAGTAGGCAGAAAGTGAACTAGTTGCCTCCAGTTCAACGGTTTGCGACACTGAGTTGCCTAGTACGTCAGATCTTCTTGATCTTCCAGAGGAACCTCTCTCGAATGTTTGTGAGAGTTCAAGTCAAGATAACAAAAATAAAATTTTCAGATAAACATGCATTCAAATATGAAATGGTAAATATAGATATAGTAACCTTGTAGTTTTAATTCCTCTAATTTCAATACCCATAAATTGTGAATTTTCCCCTAGAAAGGAAAACATGGTCAAGGAATCAATCTTTGGCAAGTTGTCAGATTGTCCTTGTACAAATTCACTGTCTGTTGTCATAGTCTACACACAATTGTTCAATATTAATAATAATAAATAGGTTCGCACACCGAAAAAGGAATATTTAACGAAATTACACTAAATGCCCATCTATCTCAACAAAATACTATACAGTGACGTCACGCGATAGCCATTTGCATTTCTTGTGTTTACGCACACCGATAATAATTTCAAATTTCATTTATTTATTTTGTGTCTATTATTGCACAAAAAGTGGTAAAATTAACGCTGTATGGATCTAATGACCTATAGAATGTTTTGACAACATAATTCGTACAAATTGCCTATTGAACAAAAATATGAGTCCTGGAATTTAAAGTTTGGATTTAAAAAATAAACAGGATCACACTAGATAACTTTTTATAACTCCATTAACTTATTTATATATTTTCTTATTTATTGGTTTACTTTTAGATAATCTTAAAGACACTATATATTGAACTAAAATACATTTTAGGTATGTCCCCAGTAGTAGCTCAGTTTATGATTGCGCAAATACGCTGAAGTAAGATATCACCACAGGGCAGACGATGGACTCTGGATGATAAAATCATATCATTGGCAATTTACAAAAGGAGTCCAAAATGTTATCGGATACTTAGACGATTACTATCTCTACCATCAACACACACATTACCTATACTCTTACGAAAGGTTTCCTTCGACAAAAAATCAGTATGTTGTGTTATGTGAAATGGGAGTTTTTGTAGACAAGGTAAATTATTAAACCGGCTACTCATCATGCAGTACAATAGCAAAATTTGATATCCTAATTTTTAATATTCATCGTTAGTACATATAGATAGTATATATATTTTTCCTCTGTGTTTTTTTAGTAAATAAAATATCATTAAGTATCTGTTTTTTTTTATTTAATTTTCAGAACCAACTATTATTAGAATCTATATTATGTGAATAGAATACAATATATATAATTTTGTAATCAATATGTTTATTTTCTGAGTAAAACTTTTTATTTGCATTGCAGGTTATCACGGCCGTTTTGTTAATACAGGTAGGTAATTCATCTGGGTTTTGATGTTGCCTAATTTCTCATCAAGAAACGTCAAGAGAAATTGGACCACTTCGGCAGACTCCAAAATATTAAAAATGTTTCCAGTTTGCTCCAATGTTAAAAAATTATGAATAAAAAAAATACAAAATTGTACAAAAATGGTTTTAAATTTGTTAGATATTGGAATAGTCTAGTTAAAATGACAACCTTAGTTTCTCATTCGACCAACCAAAGGTGTAAAACAAAATGAACGAGGAACTCTGGTTTTCGTTTTAAGTAGACTACAATATCTAATAAATTCGAAGTATTGAAGGCGGGCTTTTTAAACGGTTACTGTTCAGCGCCATCTGCCTATGCTTTACATTATAGCAAGAGAGACAGTTGTAGTCTGTCTCTTTTCAGTGGATTAAAATTTTTATTGAGTTTCTTTTCTTTGTATATCTGTTGGTAATCTGTGTGGTCTCTGGTTCGTCCTGTGTGGTTACGATTCTGTCTGTTTGCTCGTAGGATTAGACACTGGCCTGGCACTACTGGCACACTGGCAGTTTTGTAAAAGTAATTTAATAACGTCACATTTTAGGACTAATGTAATTCACATATCCTGTTTCTTCTTGGTGATAATGTAGTATTCAGAAAACTGGAATTGTGGAAACGAGAATGTTTTTTTATTTCAAGGAACTTACGTATTCTTGAACCCATTGGATGCTCTCCTCATATTTCAAACGGACTAAAGGTGCGCTCATACTCTCATAGTAGCAGTAAAGTTAACTTTAAAAAGGAAACAGTAAGAAGTTAGCATTAAGCATTATGGATTTAGAAGTAATGTGTTCATAGCTACGAGCAAAAAGTCTTTGCTCGTAGGTTCGTAGTTTAAAATAAGTTAAGAAGTAGTCATGCGCACTAAATTGAGCCTGCATTTGTTTTGACAATGTCAAATGTCAGATTCACGTCATTCTCGATTTATTTGTAGATTTGTTGTCGACATTAAAAATAAAAGTGTGAAGAAATTGAAGGTATTTTAAGGTAGAAAAAATGAAATTAGATGAAGATGAATTATTCTGTGGGTGATACGACTAGACCGCAAAAAAATACAGATATAACCTCAAAAACTGTGCTTAAAACCTACGAGCAAAGATCTGTATTTTTGCTCGTAGCTTAAAACAAACATAAACCATAGACTTAGCAAACAAATCACAGAAACAGAACTTACTGAACATAGAATTAAAAGAAATTCCCCGTAAATAAACGATTAATCACGATTTTATACGAATCAGTTATCAGTAAAACTTGAGAAATAAAAATTGGTCATTTCTTACTTCTTAAGACTAACGGCTTATTCCTTAATTTTTGCTTAAAATGCGCTATGAATGGCGCCGTATGAAACATTGTATTGAATTTTCTTACGTCTTGTGTTACTTTTTAAAGTTAACTTTACTGCTATGAATGCAGCTTTACAAGCAGTAATAAAATAATTTAAAAAGTTCGCGTACGCGTACTGTACATGATAATGGGCAAACGATGTGATTGTATTTGGTATTAACTATTATTCATGTACTGAAAGACTTTACAAAAATAGATACCTATTTAAACTTCAAAAGTTTATTTTTGTTTGACTTCATTTGTATGAACCAATTACATGTATATTATAAAATGGAATAGTTATGTGCACTAATGTTCATTTACATTTCCAGAATATAGTAATTATTTACTTTAGAGTAAAACTCTCAAATCCTCACCAAATTTTAGCTATCCCCTATTTTCGGGGATATCGAAAACTAGTTTGGCTTCCGTTTTTGGTGGTCGAACACAGTTTTCGAGAAAACAAATTTTCAACTTTCCCAACATGACCACATTTCCTTATCAAATAACTTTCACTTTACATTACATGGATACCTAATATTAATGTAAGTAGATGCTACAACACTTCCTTTATACATATGTATTGAAACTGTCATAAAACTTATTATTCATTACAATTTTCTAATTTATTTGCAATGTTTACAATTGTCATGTAACCGTCCATTTGCTACCCAAGCGTTTCGGGTTATAAAGGGCGCTAGGATACAAATGGACGGCTTCAAGAAAATTGTAAACATTCTAAATTTATTAGAAAATTGTAATGAATAATAAGTTTTATAACGATTTTAATGCGTGATATGTACAAAGCAAGTGTTGTAGCAACCACTTATGTTGATATTGAGTATCTACGTAATGTAAAGTGAAAGTTATTTGAGAAGAAAGTGCTATCGTACCAAAAAATTGAAAGTTCATTTTCTCGAAAACTGTGCCCGATCGTTAATAACAGAAGCCAGATTTGTTTTCAGCGCCCCCGAAAATGGGGGTAGCCAAAATTTGGTGAGGATTTGAGAGTTTTACTCTAAAGTAAATAATTACCATATAAGTTAAACTTTCGATACATCCAACAGGTCATAGCTACATCATTTTTTTTGGTTTACTTTCAGTGCATATGCATTATACTGTAAGTTTTAGATTTGTTCCTACAGCAATAACTAGCGGTTTCCAATCATCAGGATGCATGTAAAAAATTAAATCTATATTTTCCACGATTAATTATTAAATTATACACAGGCTGTAACAACTAATAGAAAACGTACATAAGATATAATTTAGGTTAAAGGTATCCTTGGGGATCTTACTCCTGGAACTACTAAAGTTTTTACAATAATCAATCAAACATTTTGTAAATAACCCGCTATCATGTATGCAAAATAGGGGTAGTTTATAAAATATCTATCAATTATTTTAAGTGTTCTGTGCACATCAACATCTGCATATACTAAGAATAAGCATTCATTTATATTGAAAAATGAAATAAACAGGATAATAATTTAAGTATCCTTATTTTTAATTAAAATATTGAAATGATAATTACGCATGTCAATAATAAAAATTAACATTAAATTTTTATTTGTTTTCTCTCAATTCAGGGCCATCAAATAGTACATTCACTAAATTAAATATTTGATATGATGGACCAGCTTCTTAAGTAATAATCTGATATACAATGCTTTCGTAAAATAATGAATAAATTCATTAAAAATTCAAGGGATAACTTGAATGGGAAAACTCTCGGACACCTCAAATTTTACTTTTAGTTACGCATTTTTTAAAATATAATTAATATATACATGGTGATTTGTGTAGGAGATATGTCATTAGCGTTTTTTTTTAATGGTAATCCTCTTTTTTATTACCGAATATGGATAGTTATTTATTACGGAATATTATCTATAGTCATGCAATGCATTTGCATGAGTATAGGTTAGATAAAAAAAAAATAAATAAATAAATAATCGATTTTGCAAATTCAAATTTAATGATTATTTAAAAAATTAACCAAAATAAATGTACAAATTGTGCACTGTTGGCTGCCTGATAGTAGCGTTAGCGATGTTTTTATTTATTGCTGTCGGATACAAACTTGAAATCATACTTTTGGAATTATTTCTTTATAAATCTATGTTTTGTTTGGCAAGCAGTGTGTTTGAAGTGTTTATTCAGTAGTAACTTTGTCATTTTGTAAAAAAAAAGGGTAAATTAACTGAACGAGAACGAATTGAATTTTTTTGCATGATCGGATTTGGAGTCAGGATGCGCATCTAAAGAGAAGTAGTTTTCAGTCATTTTGCTAATCATAGGATTTTTTCTGTGTGCAAGCAAAGCACGAGGTTACAATGAACAGTTATTTTACTGTCAGAATAAAATTTACTTATGTTAAAATCGTGCACTGATTAGTAATAAGAAAAATGTCGACTCGTGGCAATGTTAGCAAAACTTTTTTTAACGGTTAGTAAAGCATTTTAGCAAAATAATTTTTGCTGTAATAATAACGCGACCTATTTGGAGCCTATTTAATGCAGATATTTTTTTGGAGTTGGAATGATGGCATCCCTTTAAGTAGGGGTTGCCCAAGCGAATGCGAGTATGAATGAGGCGGCCGCGGCCCCGGTACCTTTACCACACTTTTCACATCCCTTCATTCACACATGTGAATGAAGGGATGTGGCTTGGTAACATCCCGGGTATGAACTCTTCTTAAGTTTACTCAAGGGGGGGGGGGGGGCGACAAACCCGGCTTACAACTAAGAAACAGCCCCCCATTCAACCTGGTGAAACTGGATGGGTATGACACGCCCCCCCTAAACCGATGGTGTGAAATACCGAGCCTATCGGACTGGTTGGCTCTCAGAGGATACCGAGAATCGCAATCGGTGCCTCAGGAGCACCTGGTGCAACTCCTGAGTATTTAAGTTACCTTACACCCGCATGCGGGACTCTGCGGTGGTGGATCTTTATTTCCCTACCTACTCGTGGGATCAAAATGGAACCAGTTAATAAAGAAAAAATCTTGGAAGATAAGGAGGTCGAAAGCGGGCCTGTACCGCGGACGTCTCAGTCCTCCCAACCAAGCAGTTGCTCCATCACCGACACCCAGGCCACACTCGGGACCTTGCCCTTGATCTCTATTGAGGAAAAGGGCGAGGGAAACCTGAGTAAACCGGGGGACGAAAGTGGTGCAACTGCTAGAAAACGAATGAGTGGAAGCCAGCGAAGAAAGCTGGTTAAACTAGACGTGAGGGAGCAGCTCCTAGGAGTGTTGGCGACCTCAGTGATGATGTTCCTGGCCCGTCGAAGCGTGGGAAGGACAGTGATGAAACTCCTCCATCGTCGGGCAGGATCAATAAAAAAAACCGGGAGGGGAGAGCCGTGGGACCTTTCCCGCCACCAGTGGTGCTAAGATAGCTGCTGGGGGCGGGGGAGGGCTGACGGCTGCGCAGAGAGCCAATCCCCTCGCGGTAGTGGCAGTAGCGGAGGACTACCCAGACAGGCTCTTCACGCGGGCGGAATTCATCGAGTTTAGAGACGCTTTCATCGAGACCATGCAAACGATACCCCCTGAGAGTTGGCCCCGACTCGAAACTTCCTTCTGCAAAGGAGGAGCGTTCATTTTCATTGCCTTCAACCAGGGATCGAGGGAACGGTTGCTCGGGATAGTAACCACCTTAACCTGATCGGGGCCGAAAATAAAAATGGGGGGCGTTGAGCTGCTCCAGAGACCGTTGAAAGCCATCGCCAGGTTTCCTTCCAAGGAAGAACCTGGGGCGATCCTTCGGGATCTGGAAGCATTCAACCCCACACTAAAAACTGCGGCGTGGCGAGTAATGCGTACGCCTTATGAAAAGGACAGGGAACCTGTTAGCGCTGAGAGCAAGAAGCTCTTGGTGCTGCAGATTCCCGAGTCTCATGCCAGAGCACTCGCGGCACTGGACTACAGGTCTTTCTACCACCTCGGTCGGGTCACTTTTAAAGTAACCGAAAGTGGGAAGGAGGGCCCAAAGCAATGAAAGAGGAGCGAGGAAGACATAATAGCTTTGACGCGACTCCAAATTACGCAGATTAACTTGCATCGAAGCAAAGATGCCCCTGCTATTCTACAGAGGGATCTAGCTAAGATGCACACAAGGATAGCACTCATCCAAGAACCTTGGGTGGTGCGGAGATCTATAAAGGGGCTGAGAAATTTTCTGTTACAGGAGCAGTAGTACCAACAGACCCAGAGCCCGCATCGTAGTGAAGAACATCAGTGCCACACCCCTGTGGAAATTGTCAACAGAAGATCTAATGGCGGTAACTATGATGCTTGAGAATGTAGGTAAGGTGGTCATAGCGTCAGCCTATCTACCATATGACAGCAGGAACAATCCGACACCGGAGGTGAAGAAACTTGTTGACTGTCTGTCAAAATGCCGACCTGCCTTTGCTGATGGGATGTGATGCGAACTCACACCATATGGTCTGGGGTAGCACGAACACCAATAGCAGAGGTATGGAGCTCATGGCATATCTGGTATGTACAGAGCTAGATATTTTAAATGTGGGGAACACACCCACTTTTCACAATACTATAAGGGAGGAGGTAATTGACATTACCTTGGGCTCCAAACACCTGGCGGGTTACTGAGAGTGCGGAACTGGAGAGTCTTGGATGAACCTACACTTTCGGATCACTCTGCTATTAAGTTTGATCTGGGAGTGGGGGAGCATGAGGAGACGAAATGGGTCCGTAACCCCAGATTCACAAACTGGGAACAGTTCAAGTCGGATCTTCTAGTAACAGTTCGGGGGATCCCCGCCAGAATTAGTGAGAGGCAAGTACTGGAGGAGGCAGCCTCCCGACTGAGTAGAGGATTGATAGAAGCCTATGAAGGGAACTGTACGCCTAAACGAATTAGGCCGAAAGGACAGGTAAGACGGTGGGACAATAAGCTGGAAAACCTTAGATGCAAAGTAAGAAACCTTCTCAAGGGAACCAGAAAACGTAACAGCCGTACAACCTGGGAGGACTATAGAACTGCCAGGGATGAGTACAGGGCTGAGGTTAGGGAAGCCCAAAGAAGTATAATACTGTACCACTTTAACTGGCAGTGACTCATATATAATATCAAAACACTATCACTACGTAGTGTACATACAAATTCTATGCAGTTATTAAGCTTTTAAAATAAACGCAAGCTTCCGCTTTAAGAAATGGAGTACCGATCGATGTGTCGTCTGAATTGAAAGAGCTCGAAGAGATCGAACCACACTGAACACTCGAAAACAGTGCGGAAGGACCCGAAAGCTACTTACGCTTTCTCCGAGTAGCTTCGATGTTTACAAATATTTCGAGATTATTTCTCACTGGGTGTCACGTGCTGAAGCATTAGCGTAGCATTCGGTATTCTCTCCGGTATTCGGCGTTTAAAATGGAGCTCTCAGCCAGCTGTAATAAAGAAAATGTGCTTTCAATACCGAAACGCAAATTTGTGCATTTAACGCCCCAGGAATGTGAAATGATTTGCCGTGTGTACAAGGGAATTATGGCACGTAACCTGAGATAATCGATAGTTGATGGAGTGAAACTGTGTAGTGGTTTAACTTAAGTGTCAGTTAGGACTGTAAAGGAGCAGAAAAAGGAAGTCAGTGCCTCTTGCAGCGCGACTAACAATAAGGAAGCGAGGGGGCAGAAAGAAGATAGTTTTGGATGAAGACACGAAATATGCCATTCGTCGATTAACAGTTTTTTTTTTATCGAAATGAGCTGCCAACCTTTAAGAAAATTCAAGTCGCAGTCGCCAATGATGAGAGCCTTCCCCATATTTCAAGCAGAGTACTGAAGCGTACCATTTGTGACTTAAATTTTCGGTTTTTACGGCGTAGTCACAAAAGTGCATTTATAGACAGTAATGAAATTGTTATGTCGCGAAGAAAATATTTACAGAAGATTCGGCAACTTCGAAGTGAAGGAACAAAAATTTATTATATGGATGAAACGTGGGTGCACGGGGGACATACAGTTTCTAAAGTATTGCAAGACGTGAACATTACCAATCGACGGGAAGCCTTTTTGGAAGGGTTCTCGACGGAATTAAAGGCTCCTGCTGGGAAGGGATGCCGATTGATAATTACCCATATCGGGAGTGAAACTGGTTTCATAGAAGAGACTGTTAACATTTGAGTCAAAGAAAACGGGCGATTACCACGAGGACATGAATAGTGCGGTTTTCGAAAAATGGTTTGAAATCATTTTAGCGAAAGTAGAACCTGGCTGTGTTATTGTCATAGACAACGCGCCGTATCATAGCCGACGGTTAGAAAGTCTACCCACTTCAGCATGGCGCAAAGGCCAACTTATGGATTGGCTAACATAAAAAAATATTCCATATGAGGACACATTCCTCAAAGTGCAACTTTTAGAAATTGCGCGCACACAAAGAGCAGTATGTGAAGTATGTAGTGAATAAAATGGCCCGCGCGCAGGGGGTTAAGGTGTTGCGCTTACCGACGTACCATTGTGAATTTAACCCTATTGAACTGGCTTGGGCGCACGTGAAGGGTGAAGTGGCACGAAAGAATAGCACTTTCAAATTACCTTAGGTAAAGCCGGTATACCACGAAGCTATTGCCAATGTAACTGCAGTCGTGGCAGGAATATATTCACCATGTGACCAAGGAGAAGCAGCGGACGTAGGACCTGGATGTGCAAGTGGAAATGTTACTTGAACCATTTGTCTTTAATGTGGGAGACGACAGCAGCAGTGGCAGTGATTTCAAATCAGTATCAGACTCGAATTACTTATAAAAATCAGGGCCTTTTTGAACCTTACGTTATATAACAGTCCGTTGACTGCCTCTCTATTCGTGAATACCTTTTTCTTATTGGATTAGGCTTCTTGGGGATACCAGTATAAAAAAGCGCACCTTATTGCACTATACCTCTTGGGTGGTGTGGAAAAGAGTGAAAGCCTCCCCACTCTATATCTCTAATGCAAATATACTTTTATTCACATTTTTTAAATGTTTCCCCTTTTCCATGACCCGCCTATGGTTTTTCGTCCCCTTCCCTCATTCCCCGCCGTAACGCTCTAAATGCTTGAGTATGAGTCACTGCCAGTTAAAGTGGTATCGTACCATAGTTGGGCCTCTTTCTGTAATGTGATAAATAAGGGAGCTGAGGCAGCACGGCTGAAGAAGATCCTAGCCCGTAGCCCGGAAGCGATTCTAGGATCGCTCAAGCTCCCTAATGGTAATTTCTCGAATCGGATGAGGAAACCTTAGACCATCTCATTAAAGCACATTTTCCGGACTTTCATAGTCCGGAGACATTTCCGACCCACTAGTAATAAGGGCACATGGGACCTGGGCGGTAAACCGAGAGGGGGACGACAGGCAACTTGTGAAGGAGATAATCACACCGGCTAAAATGAGGTGGGCCTTGAGGTCCTTTGATCCATATAAATCGCTGGGACCGGACGGCATTTACCCGGTACTTCTGCAGAAAGCAGAAGATATAATCCTCGATCCGCTTATAACGATCACCAGCGCCAGCTTGACACTGAAGAAGGTCCCAGAAGTGTGGCTAAACCGGGCAAAGTCGGATACACGTTCCCTAAGGACTTTCGACCGATTAGCCTTACTTCATTTTTAGTGAAGACGGTCGAACAATTAGTTGACAGGTACCTTCGGGATAGTCCTAATAAAGAGACCGTTTCAAGGTGGCCAGCATGCTTATCAAGCTGGTAAATCAACAGAAACAGTTCTAAATAAAGTTGTGTCATCGATATGGGCACAACTGGACTCCGGAGGATACGTTGTTGACACCTTCCTTGATATTGAAGGAGCCTTCAACTTTACATCCAGGGGGGTGATTAGCAGAGCACAAGGTAGATGTTATACCCCTAGAATAATCGCTGAATGGATAGACCATATGTTGGAAAACAGACAGCTTATTGCCAACAAAGGCAAGACTACCATCAAGGGCCGGGCCGGGTCGACTCGGGCTGTCCTCAAGGAGGGGTATTGTCCCCCTTTCTGTGGTACCTGGTAATGGATGAGCTGCTTGAAAAATTAAAGAATTACCAAGTGATTGGCTATGCTGATGACTTAGTAGTAATAACGAAGGGCCCTTTCATGGAACCGATTCTTGATATAATGCAGGGAGCATTAAACAAGGTTGAGAATTAGTGCAGGGATAGGGGACTCTCGGTCAATCCCTCTAAGACGGAGGTGATGGCGTTCACCAAGAAATATAAGTGGAACAGAACATGTCCGCTGAAACTTGGTGGTCAAGAACTAAGCTATAATACCGAAGTGAAATACTTAAGAGTAATCCTGGACGGGAAACTGTCATGGGAAAAACATCTAAGTCACATATTTTCAAAGATCACAGCAACACAATTTAACAACTGAGAAGGGCCATTGGTAATAGCTGGGGCTTGAAATAGGAGACCATGAAATGGATGTATGAGGCAATTCTCAAACCCAGACTGACGTATGCAGCACTGGTCTGGGTGGTGAGAGCCTGTTTAAAGTCGGAAGCCAACCGACTGAACAAGCTAAAAGGATTGATTCTAAGAAGTATAACCGGAGCCCCAAGATCGACACCGATGGGGATACCACCTCTTGAAGTCACACTGAAAGCGGAAGCCCCAAAGGCAATGCACAGGGTGGGAAACATGAACAGGAAGGTAAGGGACCTGAATAGACTCTCAAGACAGCTAGCTGAGGAGGGGCTCCTATGGATGCCCTCTGACAGTACGGGTGTCCACTTTTGACAAGATAAGATCACCCTCACCAGTAAGACCAACTGGATAGAGGGTCGAGCTGAATTACCGCTCAATAGAAACATCTGGTACACGGATGGAGCCAAGAGTGGGAACAGAGCGGGTGCGGGGGTGTATAGGCAACGCGATGGGATAGGTAAAACCTTCCCCCTGGATAAATATACTACCGCACTCCAGGCCGGGCTAGTTGCAATTACATACGGTGTTCTGAGGGCCGACCAAAATCAGACCCAGGAGAAGGTATGTATCTGCTCGGATAACGGGGCAGCGTTGGCAGTCCTGAATTCAGCAACGACAAAGTCGAAGCTGGTCTATAATTGCTATGAAGCATTGAACCATTTGGCAGGGAAGGGACCAGTGGAACTCTTATGGATACCTGACCATAATGGCATTAAGGGAAATCTAATTGCAGATAAGCTTGCCAGACTAGGGACCAGGAAAAACCTCTATGGACCAGAACCTGCAGTGGGAATAGGTCGGAATCTGATCAGAGACCGCATCAATGGCTGGGCAAGAGACCAGCACAATAAAAGATGGAGAGGAGTAACAGGTTGTCGAATAACCAAACTCTTCATCGAATACTGAGAGATTGAGAAATGGGCCCAAGAATTCATTAAATTGAACAGGCACCATAGTAGCCTGAATGCATATAATCACAAGCTGAGACTGACTAACAGCCAGGCCTGCAGATACTGTAGAGAAGACGAGGAAACCTCGATTCATCTTCTTTACATCTGCCCCGCACTGGAGAAAAGGAGGTGCCTTATATTAGGGACCCCTGTTATCCTAGAAAAAGCGAGGTTTAAGGCGGGGGACGTGCCTAAATTTTTGGATAATGACACGGATAAGAGGGGATCGCCAAGGGACTACCCATGCTATCAGTGGCTGATGAGGCCCAAACCCATATAACATAATAATAATAACTTTACTTGTTTAATAGAATTTTCTGTGTAAGTAATTCGAAGTAAACCTACAACTTAAAGTTTAATATATAAGGAATATAGATAATTCGAGACAATACAGGTAAATTGGACTTAATCTAGAGATGATACGAAGTAATATTGATAAGGAAGGTTGATATTTGGTCACGCTAATTTCCCGAGTTATTTTTTGGCTTAACCATTCTATATATTTTTTATTTATGTTGCCATATTTATTCCTAGAAAATGAAAAATTGGCCACTGGACGTTTTTAATTTGATAATATACGTACAGTATAGTCATTTATGAAAGTATACTACCTTGCTCAAATTTTAAATGAATTTTTGCCAAAATAAACGCTAAATATGAGAAGGTGTAAGCAAAATTTTGCATTTTTTATATACAAAAAAAGTCATTCTACAGATCGATGTATCACTGGCAAAAATATATATACAAGAAAGACTTGCTTTGTATAGAACCGTATATTTATTTATAAGGTATGTTACATTGAGATAATTTTATGTTGATTATACAGCATGAGGTTTGTGCATAACATTGATGATGGAAGAAATGCAACACACCAGAAATTAAAAATAAGCCTAAAAAAATTAAATAAAAAATAAATAATATATCTCCTTATTAGGAAATATACAACACTAAGTAATTATAATTAGACTTAAATATCTAATAATGCAGGTTTTGTTTCTTTGGCACATTTAAGGACAGACTGCATAAATTTCACAAAACCTGTATCCTTTGGTTTTTCAAGTCCTCTAAGTAAACGATTCTTCATAACTGCGATAAATTCTTTATTACTGAGCTGACCATCCTCTGGAATTTATTGTCATATTAATATTATTTGCGATTTTTAATTTTTCTTAGAATTGTAAGTTATGAAATAAAATAATTTGGCTCTTAATGCGTACTTTATAGAAATTAGAAGTGTAGTAAGGGAAACTATGTGTGTTTACCTTACAAGTTCTACGTAATATAGAAAGAATAATTGCAAAAACTGCCCTTTAAGTATTAAACATGTACACCTCCGAACATCTACTTCATTTATTGTTGTTTGGTTGTTTCATCAGATCAGGTTGTCTCATCAGACAACATAGCATTGAATTACAGAAAGAAAGTATATATGCCCACTACATTTAATTGTAAGATTAGATTAGCATAATGTAAACATTAATTCACATTAAATTATAAGAAAAATCATAAATAAAAGTAAAAACTCCCAAAACGGCTAAAAAAAAAGCTAAAGAATATCGTACCATATTTGGATGTTTTTTTAAAGTAGCACAGAAACAGCAGACTGCTACTTCTATACTTTACTTTAACTCTAATGATCCTATAAAATGTGTAGTACAGAAGCAACAGTCAATTGTAGACTGCAACTTCTGGACTAGACATTTTACAGGATATGAGTATGTGAGTAATTTCAACAACACCTCTACATATTATTCAGTGGGTGTTGGTAATTTACTGTATCAGTTGTACTGAATGTAATATGCATATATAGTGCATGTCCAAAGTCCCTAGTGTTCTAATAGAAATCATGCAAATAGTCGCTTAGGCGTTTTTACATATTCGAATTTTGTTTACATGAAAAATAAATTCTAGGTTAATGTTAAACAATCTAATTCACAAATAACAAGATAACAATAAAGTAGTGCGAAATGTGCACCTCCCTCTTGCTGACAGTACAGCATACTATTATAAAACTTCTCTAACCCCTCCAAGTGTTTCCGCCAAAATTAGCTTACATTATTTAGTAGTTTTCTGCTTCAAAACGCGGCGTTTTGTGTAGTGTATATCTTGGATTTTAAGAATTCCAAAAAAACTATGGGTGTTAGATCTGGAGACCGAGCAGGCCATTCTATTGACGAGCGGCTAAAATCTGACCTCCGCTCTTACTTCTGCACATGCGCGAGCTCCTTGCCACAGTGTTGTAGCGCCATTATTTCAAATTAAAAGTTATGTAGTAGGTGATCTGAATATCCGGATTGCACTAATTTAAACATTGTAACGAGGTTAAAAAACATTAGTTTATGAATGTAAAATTGTAGATGAATTTCTTCTTTAGCTTCAAAGGTTCAAAATAATTAAAAGGTATAAGTATAATTATCGTTTATTCAAAAAAAGAATTAATAAGACATATAAACAATATATAATTATAATATAATAATCTAATTTTAAACAAAAAACCATCTAAAAATCACATAAATAATGCAGTAATAATTAATAATGAAATAAACAATGGTACATATAATAAAATAAACAGTTTTAAAATCTTAACACGGACTTTTCCGCACGTAGAACATCTCCATCTCGAAATTGAGTGGCCAAGAAAAAATAAACTAACACATAAATGCAGAATATCTGTTTTATGCGACAGTTTTACTTTTTTTAAATAGTCCACCCTCGTGCTTCCTCATGACCCATGAACAGGGTGGGATGTGTCCTATTTGCCTCAAAATCAATAGATGTTGGTAGACGTCCCTAATCAGAATCAGTCGAAACCCGAGCGATCCGATACGATTTAATTGAGTGATCGTGTTAACAAAAAAAATTCTCAAATAGTCCATCATTATGCTTTCTCATGAACATGGTAGAGTGTGTTCTATCCACCTCAAAATCAATAGATGTCGTCTGGGAGACGTCCCCGATCAGAATCAGTCAAAACCCGATCGATCCGACATGATTTAGTTGAGTTATCGTGTTAACAAAAAAAAAAATCTCAAATAGTCCACCGTCATGCTTTCTCATGACCCATCGACAAGGTGGGGTGTGTCCTATCCAACTCAAAATCAATAGGTGTCGCCTGGGAGACGTCCCTGATGAGAATTAGTCAAAACCCGATCGATCCGACACCGTTTAGTTGAGTTATCGTGTTAACAAAAAATTATTCTCAAACAGACCCAAGGGAGGGTGTGTTGTGTGCTATCCACCTCAAAATCAATAGGTGTCATCTGGGAGACATCCCCGATCAGAATCAGTCAAAACCCGATCGATCCGACACGATTTAGTTGAGTTATCATGCTAACAAGAAATTTTAACGCCGACGATAACGACGACACACATTTTGTTTAAATCATTTTTTTTTTGGTTTTTAGGCCGATAAACGAAAAAATTTTTTTTCCATTTTTCTTTACACGATTACATTACTTTTCCGCTAGTATAGTTGAGTGTGGAAAAATAAAATATATATTTCACTGATCTGTAACGCTATACTCAAATAGTCCACCGCTATATATAATACTGATGGTCATACTCAGCACCGATTGAAGTGTAAGGAACTTGCTCTCTATTCAGAAGCGAACAAATAATTTTTGTTTCTTCTTTAGTGGGTTTATTTGGTCTTTTTTTTATTGGAAGTGCGTTTTTTACGCGTTGAATTAAATCTTAATTGCTTAAGATTTTTTTACTTTCAGGCTCGTTTCTGTGTTGGCTATTAAAGTCTGCACATATATTACTTGCATTTACTTTTGATTTATATGTTGTAATTTTTTAAATATCTGTAAATTTGTGACGAAACTTGTGGATCTGAAACGTTATTTAGATTGTTTTGTAATTCTATCGCTTCAGTGACAATTTTTTGCTCTAAGTATTGCACTTGTATTGTACTTAAGTTAGGAATTAAGTATTGCACTTGGGTTAGGAAAACAAAACACAGCCATAATTCAAGTGGATTATTGCACTACTATAAGTATTGCACTTAGGTTAGGAAAAAAAATTGTTATGTTGACGGTGACAATTTGCGCATTGTTGGCGCATGTGCAGAAGTAAGAGCGGAGGTAAGATTTTAGCCGCTCGTTTCTATTGTACCCCGCGTCCAAATCTATATATTGAGATACTGTTCAATAAAATAAACTAGTACTGCGCCATAATAGTATGGACAAGTCCCAGCTTTTTGCAAATTTATTTCCATATCTCCAAAGTCACCAGGACTTTTCTCTAGAATCTTCAAAATTGGCGACTCAATGGCATTCTGCAATATGTATATAATAGATACAATATATAATAGTATATAATATATAATAGATAATGTATATAATAGATACTTACACTTCTCTTGTTAAATTTCGATTTAAAAACAGGTCAAACTACGTGATTACCCAACATTCCTGTCCACAGATTTACTTTTTTTTTTTTGGAAACTTTGTATAGTTCTCATGAAAGATATGAGGATTCATATCACTCCAGTACCTTACATTCTGATTATTCACATTACCATTTAGGAAAAACGTGGATTCATCGGTAAAACAAATTGTTTTTAATATTCAGATTCGAGGGACTATTTCTCCTGCTAATATTTCACAAAAAGGAGTCTGCAATCCGGATCATTTTCTGTGAGCTGGTGAACCAAGTATAATTTCTAAGGCTGAAGTATTTGTTTAAAACCATTTGCATCGTTTTTGCAGATACTCCATCTACATCTCAAGCTACTGCTTGAGATGCAGATTGTGTGAGATTTGGACTATTTCACATTACTGACTGAAGATTTATTTACTAGTTTTATTCAATGTCTGGACGTTCAGTTCTTTTTTCATCTTGAATACTATCTGAAACTTCTGAAGTATATGTATGTCATAAGTATGCTCTAAAGACAGGGTGAAAATTCTTTCAGTTGCATATAGATTTATTCTTTAAGAAATTTAGATGCGCACTGTATAACTTGTATAATTCGATACCTTTTTTTTTTTCTCGAGGAGAAAATCTTCAAAAGACACCTGGCCTCTGGTGTTCTGTTATTGTTTGGCCAGGTAGTGTCGGATTCGTATACGCCTACCGACTAAAAATCCCCCGCTATCCTATCAGTGTGATGCCGAAGTCGCTTTACTTCTCTTCGGCATATCAATCAGGATACTTACTCATTCCCCACTTCCCTTTCCTCCTTATCTTTCTCCTTCATGATGGACGTTACCATCTGCTCCACTACTATCCATCTTTCTCTGTTCTCAAGCATGATTAGGATCATGTTGTCCGCAATGATAGCATGTCCTATCTTTTGTTCCGCAGCTCTCCTTTCTCCTGTCCACCTTTTGCAGCTGAACACTGTGTGGCCGGCATCGTCGACCTCTTCACAGGACCAGCACTCTCTGCTCTCGCGTTTGCCTATATCCAATAGGTAGTCCGCGAAACAGCCGTGCCCAGTAAGGACCTGGGTTAAGTAATATCCGACATCACACGTATTTCACACCATGGCCTTATGTCCGGGATTAGCACCCTCGTCCATCTCCCTCGGGGGTCCGCCTCCCATCTTTCCTGCCAGTGTTCCCATAGGCTCTCCCTTGCTGCACCTCTGTCAGCGCCTCCGTACACCTCCCATCTCTCCCTTACTAGAAGATCGATGGGTGGTATACAGGCTATCACCAGCGTTGCCGCTACCGATACGGTCCTGTATGCACTACAAACGTTTAGTGCTGCTCTAGACTTTGGTGAGTTCTTTCTGACACTTGTCTCTTCTCAATATATCCACCCACACTGGGGCGGCATATAGTAAGATCGACTGCACCACCCCGCTGAGGACTCTCCTCTTTGACGCCCTGGGGCCCTTAATGTTTGGCATCAAAGGACCAAGGGCCGAGACAGTTTTGCCCGCCTTTTCCAGCGTGTTTGATATGTTCCCTAAACGACAGAGAACTATCAATCCAGACTCCCAGGTACTTAATACTCTGCTTCGGCACGATTTTGGTATTCCCTACTCGAAATGTGATGCACGGAAGCTTTCTCCTCCTTATCAGGAGGATTGCCTCCATTTTGTCCAACGCTAGAGTTAGTTCCCTCTCTTCAACCCATCTCTTGATCCTCTCGACAGTGAGGTTGGCGTTTTCCCTCACGTCGATGTCACTTCTTCCGGTAACGACCACTGCGACATCATCAGCGTAGCCCAAGACCCTCACTCCTTCGGGCACTCTGAGTCTAAATACCTCATCGAACATAATGTTCCATAGGGTAGGACCCATAAACGAACCCTGTGGTACACCACACGAGATTCTCCTCCTCTCGCTACCGCCCCCAGCCATCAATATCAGGCCTCTGCAGGATACGTAGCTAGCGATCATGTTTACAACATATGGTGTTATTTCCAGCTCTCGCAGCCTCCCCATGAGGCCGAATTGAACGCGTTTTTCACGTCCAAAGTGATCAACGCGCACAAATTCTTGGATTCCCACGCCTCCTGTGCAATGGTTTTTATGACCATGACAGCATCCACCGTAGATCTTCCCGCTTTGAACCCGTACTGGTTCTCTGACAGGCCTCCCTTTCTCTCCAGCTCACCTAGGAGTCTTCCTAGGATGAGATGTTCCAGGAGTTTCCCGAGCACATCGATCAGACATATCGGCCTGAAAGATGTGGGGTCCTCCACCGACTTGTTCGCCTTGAGAATTAGAACTAGCCTGGCCATCTTCCATCCCTCGGGAAAGTCGCCGCTCCTCATGACATCGTTCATGATTCGCAGCACCTCCGCAGGATATTCCTCCACCACGGCCTTCAGGATCTAGGGGGGAATACCGTCCGAACCAGGCGCCTTGCCATTTTTAGTCTTGGCACAAGCCCTTAGCAGTTCCTCCTCCGTAGGTGGATCGAGATCTGCTCCTGGTTGGCGTTTCCATTCTTCCACCGGTTTCACGGGGAAGAGCGCGTCCATCGCCTCTTTCATCTTTCCTAGAGGAATCTCCTGCTGGTGACTATTCGTCCTCTTCACCATCAGTTTGTACCCGTTACCCCAGACATCTCTATCTACGTCGGCGCACAACTCGTCCTACTTTCTCCTTTTCTCTGCCTTGATTGCGCCCCTCAGCTTTTTCTTTTCAGCCTTATACGCTACCTCCGCCTCTCCCTGCTCATTAGGGTTCCAGGTTCGTCTGGCCCTGTCCCTGATATATTGCCTTCGTGCGGCACTTCTTCCTTTGGGCAGAGATCTCCTCTGTCCACCAATATATCCTCGGGGACTGCCTGCTTCTCCCTTTTCTGGACATGAATGCGTCACACGCCCTCGTGACGCTTTCAACCAAAGATTTGGGATTCCTGATCCTCCCATTTCCTCTTTGGTCGTCCATAACCCCACAGAAACTAACTTCTGTCCCAGCTGTTCAGCTTCAAGCCTCTGTTCCTGGTCACGCTAAGCGTGTGACCCACACGTTCTCCGACCTCAAAAAGGATGTATTTGTGGTCGCTGAGTGTTTCCTTATCAGATACACTCCATCGCATCACTTTGGCTGCTACACCTGTCGTAGCGAACGTTACGTCCGGGTTCGACGCCCATCTCCCCCTTTCGAACGTTGGCTGTGTCCCTCGATTTAACAGGACCAGATTCAGCCTTGCTACCCACTCCAGTACCAGGTCCCCCCTGGCATTTGGAGCTCTCCCCCATTCGGGGGCCCTGGCGTTGAAGTCGCCCGCGATGATGCAGTCATCATCCGCGCTTGTTACCAATTCCTCCAAACTATCCAGCGAGGCCTGAAGTTCCTCTAGCCTTCCGTTTAGAGAAAAATAGCAGCTACACAGGATGATCCCGCCTACCTTAACCCACATGTATCCAGGACCATGGCCTGAACCAGCGACGACGAACCCTGTGTTCCTTCTCCCGGGACATTTTGACGTTGGGCTCGCTGATGATGGCCACATCCACCCTCTCTTCCCTCATCGTCGCCCAGAGTAAGTCCTGGGTCGCCCGACACCTATTTAAGTTGACCTGGATGACCCTGAACGTTCTAGCGATCCCTTTCCTCTATCCCTCTTCGGTCTCGACCCTTTGCTTACACTTAGCCGGATCGGCCGTGTGGCCCTCCTTTTTGCAAATAGGGCAGAAAGTGGCATTTTTGCATTCCGCCACCTTGTGTCCCTCTTGTCCACACCTGAGGCACAGCCGCCTCCTGTCCACCCCTCTGCATTGGGCCACGACGTGGTCGGTACTCCAGTATCTCACGCATTTCGTCTGGAACGGTCTGGCTTTTACCCTACACCTTCCCCAGCCTATACGTATTCTCCCTTTGTCTAGGAGCTTTTTAGTCCCCGTCTTGCTGACCTCTAGCACAGCTACCTGACTGTCTGCCGGACCCGATTTTAGGGACACAACGGAGATCTCCCCATCCCCTAGTTGATCCCTCAGGGCCTCCTTTACGTCTTCCTCCATAACGAGTGGGTCAATGCCCCTCACAGAAAGCCTTGCTGCGTTTTTCATCGCCCTAGCCTCCGTCCCTTCTACCCTTTTCAATATCTTATTTCTAAGGACGTCCGCCTTAGCTCTCCCTCCTTAGTCTTAGGAGGACAGCGTCTAAGGTCAGCCTTAGACCCTGTATCTCCACTCCAATGGCCTTCGGATCCACACTCTCCTTAACTCTTCTTAGCATATCGGAGTACGTGCTTTTCCCAACCTTCACAATGACCGCTCCGGGTTTATTGCTACGCTTAGGGACCGTCTCAGTCCCGTCTTCCTTGGGTTTCCCCTTCCTTCGTCTTGCCTCGACGACTTTCCATTCGGGATCCTTCTCCCTTCCCTCCTGTCGCTCCTGGCCCGCCTTTGTCGGGGGGTACATGGAGATTTCTACCTCTTCGCCTCGAAAGACGAATTCGGCCACCATAACCATGTGAGGTGGGAACGCCAACCACTTCCTTCCCTACTTCTTCATCAAGTCCTTAAGATGACCTAATGCTTTCAGCAGGGTTTCAGAGGTTCCAGGTCTGTTCCCCTCCTCCGCTACCATCAAGTGGTAGGCATACCTATCCTTGATGACTTCCTCCTCCCCTTCCTTCGAGGGCCTAGCTGTCAGGTGATGCAGGTATGCTACACCCCCAACAGGAACCTCCTGGTCACCAATCTCCTGGATTTCGAAGAATTTCTCCTTCGTAGCCTTGGGGATGCCCTCGTCCGCCGATAAATCAGTGGCCCCGCACCGCACCAATTCCCACTCGGTGGGGAGGTCGCCTATTTTCCCCTCTGCCACTTTGGTCTTTTCGAAGGCTGCCTCGGGCCAATCCTCCCCCTCCAGGACTTTGAAATCCTCCGTCTTTCCTTTTCTGAGGGCGGTTCGAATCTTTTCTACCCTTGAACTCTTAGCTACCGTTTGCATAGAGGCAACACCCATATCCACCGTGTTACGCCCTTCCACCGTTTGCGTGGAGGCGTCGATCATGTTCACCATAGTACCGCCTTCCACCCGTGGCCATTATTTGGTTGGAGATACTCCTAGCCGCTGCGACTGCCTCCTTGATCTCCTTCTTCGTAGTAGGGTTATCTTTAACTAATCGATGAAGGATCCTCGCCTGATTGTCGGCCTCTTTTTTATCAGCCGCCGTAGTTTGGTAGCCAATTGCTCTTCCTGGCTTCTTTCCAACTTGCGAGGAGTCGGCCTCCCCGTCACCACTTCACTTGTTTCCCGCTTCCACACCGACGTGGCCTGCTCCTCATCCCATTCAAGGCTCACCGTCGCCACATTTCCCACTGGTGTCCTAGGGGGGGTCGCCGTCTCCGGCGTCCCCGGTGCAGCACTCTCTGCCTGGACGTGTTTCTTTTTGCCCCCTGTATACTCCGACGGTGGGGACGTTAAAACAGATAGAGCCACCATTCTGTTACTCTTCGCCCTAGCCGCTCTGACTAGGGTCTGAGTACTCAGTTTGGTCTTTTGACCCCTTCTAGTCTCCGCCCTTTCTGCACTTCCTGTTCCTCCCGCTTTTTCCGCGCCTCCTGTTCTTCCATCTACATCCCCTTCTCTAACTCCTCCTGCTCTTTCCGAACTTCCTGTTCTAACTGCTGCTCCTACTCCTGCTTCTGCTCCTACTTCAACACCTATAATTCGATACCTGTCATATATATACAAAAGTAGTTGTTTAGATGTGCTTATGTAACTTACTTTATGTGAAATTTTATATGGCAGCAATTTTTGTCAATATGTATTTTTAATGGTAAAGCAATTTTAGACAATTTTATTCTATCAGGGTATTGTTAATAATAATGACACTAATGGTAAAGCCCACATTGATATACTCTAAATTATTAAGTGGTATAAACATAACAATAATAATATAATAGAAATTACTTACGATTTTCATCAAAAATGGTAAATACAACATGAATAACATGATCACTTAAATCAACATGTGCAACAGTCTTTGCTACATGTTTAAGAGTTTGTTGATCGATTGAAGCTCCAGCAATGTGATAAAATGTTAGAGCAGTATCAACATCATTAATATTGTTTAAAAAATGGAAAAAATTTAAATAGTCCTGTTTTGATATACCCTGACCATGATCTCTAAACCTAAAACCAAAACAGAATCAGAATTTTTAAACAAAATTTAAATAAACGTAATAGATTACGTTTTTTTTACACGTTTTAACATTCTAGCTTTCTTCTTTTGTGGATAGCCTGCATAAGCTAGCAACAATTCAGTAAAATCTGCTTCGGTAATATTTCCATTTTCATCAGGAGTTTTCCTTTGAAATTCTAAACTTAAAATTTCTTTTTGTAGTTTCTCTTGAAAATCTAGGAACTTTTCTATGGTCAACTTTTGTTTCAAATTCGGGCCAAAAAAGTATGTTGTAAGTGCCGAGTTAACACCCTGAAATTATAAATCCATTCTGTTTATAAATGTTCAATGAAAAATATTTTGAATATCTGACATCAATAAATGTTTTTCATAAAAGTACCTTAAATGTATTTCCTGTATTCGCGTGGTCTCTATGGCGGGAGCCAATGCTAGTCTGTTGCCTAATTAAAGTAGCTACTTTTTCAAATTCTTCACAATCTACATCTCCATCGCCATTCAAATCAAACATTCGAAATGCAATCTCAAAATGTCTCCGGGAAGCTACAATGTCGAAAATTATTATTACAATTACGATTGATATTTTATAAACAAATTTATTTATAGTACATTTAATTAAATGTCTATTTTATATGTAATATTTCTTTAACAAAACATATTTAAGAAACTGAGACAGAAACATAATGACGCTCATACTTGACACCATTCATAATCCATTCCATTATGTTATCAAATTAACAAAAAACGCATACTATTTTCATATTTTCTGTTTTCTGGACCATAAGTATGATTTATATTTCACTTGTTTTTTTTTTATTTTGGGCAATTAATATGAAATAAAAAGGTTTTGACTCCAACATTTCGTTTTTAATTCCACTTAATTTACCATCTTCAGTAAAAAAAAACTAGTGGCTAATAAACTGAACAATTTTTGGAGTAGAATAAATCAGAAAAATGTTTTATAGTTATTAATTATTGTAATTTCTCTGAAGATGGTGATTAAAACAAATATTACAGCAAAAACTTTCTTTCAAAAAAATACCTTGTATAGAGCACAATATTAATCCATGTTAACATGTCGACGAACATGTGACGATGTTGACATATTGAATTGATGAAAAAACTCCAGTGGCGGCTCGTGGTGATTGTCATGGGTGGGTAACAACTACCTATTAGTAGGTTATATAGTGCAAAATAATGAAATAAAATATAGTACAAAAGAAAACTTTGACTCATCACTCTATGTTAGTCACTGTACAAGTATATGTTACGAGTTAAAATTCTTTCAGCTTTCAAGTCGAAAATGCATAGCATTAAAATTGAATAAAACCAGTACAGACTCTTATAAATGCTACACAGAAATTCACGTTCTAAGAAAAAGTTAACAATATCAGTATTAGTATTTACTATTTCTCTCACGTTCGCCATGGTATAAATACTAAATAAATACAATACTAAACAAACACAAATGTAAAGTACCAAAATCCACAGACAGACTGCCGCACTAATTTATTGTAATTATTGTTAAAGAACCGTTAAAATTTTGAAAACCCTAACCTAGAGAGTACAGACCTCGCTGAGATAAACAACGTTCTACCTCTCTGAAAACTGAACTCGGGAATCGGACTCATCGGAGATTCTCGATTCCTTCCCCGCTTTGCCGAAGGCTTCTTGAGCAGGGTGGTCTAGCCCACCCGTGTTACAGCTTACTCGAGATTCGAGGAAGCTGTGCCCGTGTTTCAAATTGTTTCATGTAGTTTACACGCGTATAATTTTGTTTTTATGTCTTCAAATCATTCGTAATTTTTTAATTAATTAATTCTATTCATGTGTTTACTGTTTATTCAATTTTATATTCCAGATTCCCATGTTTCCATATTATTGTGAAATAATTTAAACTTTCAAGGGATGTTGAAAGTATACCTATGTCAATAATATCAATATTAATTTTAAAACTAATCTTGGTAGACACTTATTTACTTGTGTTTATTTAATAAAGCAATAAATATAATTTTTTGAATTAATCTTTGGAACTGTGTTCCTCTTCTTCTAGGAAACAGCTGGGTGGGCACTGCCCACCCTGCCACCCCTGACCAGCCGCCACTGAAAAATTCGTTTCCTTAGCGGGATATAAATGACTCTAGTGTTATTTGATAGAAAATGTAAAGCATATGCAAGAACACTTAACAAAACGTTTGTAAAATATACAAATTTAACCTGTAATGTCGCAATTGCAAAATTCATATTATAAGGAGACTGGACTTTGCAAAAATCAATCAGCAGAAAGACTACCGAAGAAACGAAAATATTGTGCTCTAAGAAGAAAACTAGTGCCTTAATTATGTAGAAAAGAATTGTACGAAAAACTATTGCAAGGACTAGATTGTATAAATAAATCACAAAATGAGTTTTTATTTTATATGATAAACATGCATCATACAGAAATTCCCATATAACCACTAAACTTCACGCTTCATTGATTACAAATTAAATGAATGATGAAAGAGCAAAATAAGGTTTTAACAAAGTATTATTATAATAAAAAAGATGACAATGATTGGATAACAAAGAATTTAGAAACATACTAGTACATGCGAGCAAACATGAGAATGTACCATTTTTAACCTATAAGCATATTTTGTAAAAATTTAAAAAAAAGAAATACTGTAAATGTTTTGTATACAGAAATCTGGTAAAATACATACCTATTTCACTTATTTATTAAGCCACTAATAGCTGCCCTAACAATGTTACTAAATGTAACTCTAATTTGTTTGATTATGATAATATTAAAATTGTTAATAACATTAATGGGATTGATGGAATTCGTGCACAATTAGTGTGTGCTTCTCTGCAATATTTAAATATATTACGCACCGTATAAATTGTAGCCTGGAAGTAGGAACAAAAATGAAAGATAGAAAAAAATGGAAACTCAATTGTAAAGCCATTACCAACGGCAAAGGACCCAAAATCATATTTAAATGTATGTGTGTAGACACCTATATTATTACACTATATATAAGTATTATTTCTGCCTTTTCCGAAATATTGGAAAAATATTATTCATAAATCTCACCATCTCGATGGTAAGATATGAAAGATTATAGCACTATTGTTAAGTAATAGTATGACATGTACATTAATCTTCTTAGATTTCTCTAAAGCATTTGACACAATTAATCGTAATTAGTTTCTCTTTCCCGTGCTTAAGTACGTAGCTGTATAACTACCATTATTTTAAGTTGATAGTTTTGACTTAAGCAAATAAAAAAAATGTTATACAACATAGATGACTCTACCATTTACGAGAAAAAAATGTAAATCGCCTAATCAATACATTAAATATATTATGGAACAAAAATAAAAGTAAAAACTGCAAGATATCCTTAAATAATAGGGCAATATGTCATGCTCAAAATAATTTAATTCGTAGAAAATAATTTTTATTTAGACCCTTTAAATCCTTTATTATTTAAGGAATTCCATAAATATTATGGTTTTTACTTTTATTTTTACCATAATTAGGGTTTACACTTTTTTTCTCGTAAATAATCAAGTTGAACACCCATGTTATATAACACCTAAACTTAGTTTAGGTTTAAACTATCAACTGTTAAAATAATGGCAGTTATATTTCTTATACACTGTATATTGATGTTTTCAAATATACTAAGTTCATCAATATTCAAGCTTTTGCTACTGATACAGTTATTTTATTCATTTAATTATGCAAGTCAAACTTGCTTCAGAACATATTAACAGGATTTGCCTGTGTTGAACAAATTTATTTTGGAACTGAAATGTTTTTAAAACAAAAGACAATGTATCATACTTATTTAAATTTAAAAATCATGTAGCTCAGGTCATAAAAAAATTGTAGATTATTGTAACATTGATCAATTTACTCAAACATCCTCTTCAAAAAATTATATATAACTGTTTTTGTGATTTGTTCAGGCTGAAAAAAGAAATTAAATGACTAAATTATAATGCAAATAAAATATAATGCAAAAAATGGATAGTTATTGGCTTCATTCTATACACGTATTACCATTACTTAAATCCCAATTCTCAATATTTAAAACGTAATATAAGTTATAAGGCTTCTGATGTTTATGATATTCCACTATTCCAGATAGTATCAAATTATTGTCTTTACATAGCTTTCACAAAAAAATTAAAATAGATTATAAACAATCAGTATATAATTTGAATAGGATCCTTGTGTGTTGTGGCATTGCTTATAAATATTACAAATATATGTATAATGTAGTTCTTGTCATATAACATATAACTTGTCATATATTACTCTATTGTATATTATTTTTTCTAACATATTACAAGGTGTATATGTATAAATAGTTAAATAAAATAGCCAATGGGATAGATTTCGTCTTAAGGGGGTCGTTCTTCTATATGTTCTTATCCAAATGAAAAAGTGAGCATTTTTATATTTCTTCTTCTTGGAAACTGTTTAACAAGTTTTGATTAAATTTTAGAGACTTAATTTATATTATTAAATGAATAAACAGTACTAATTAAGAATTTTTTATTATTTCGAAAAACAGATACATCTCAAAAAAGGAAAAATGTATTCTCACTAGAATTTTTTTCTTAATAAATATGAAATAATACTTAGAACCCTCTATAGAGTTTATGCTCTATGTTATTACGCAATACGTTCAGTAGAACCAGGAAAAAAATGACATAACTGTGTCAAGCCAACTTAGGAGAAGCGAAAAACTGAAATTCAAATACAAGTACAGAAATTGATAAAAGTATGTAATTGTTATAATAATTTAAACCAAAATTAAATTAGGACGCCTCCGATGCTCGAATTGTGATGAAACAAAAAAGGAATTGATGCAGAATGGAGGCACAAAATGTAAGCGATTTTTTCATTCTCTTAAGTAGTTCAGACTATAAACGTCATGTACTTAATGTACAGACACACATATAGATATTTTATTATTAGTATTAGAATTATCAATATATTTTTAACTTGATATCTGCAAATTGTCTACCACTTACTTTAGCACAATGTACATGGTACCTTTTGATTCAATTATGATATGTATAACTAGAAATTGATTGTGTGGGATTTGAAGATACACAGTTGAGTATTGAAATAGCATCTCATAAATATTTTAATCTTATGTCATCAATTAAAAACTTCGTAATACTTACTTGATAAAACTGTTAAAAGGAATATGTAGTCTGAAAAAGTAATGAGCCCAGAGCTTCCCAGTTTGTAAAATATGCTATCTTCGTCCAACGTCAGTTCAAGTTTTTGTTGTACGGTCTATAAACACATATTTATAACACATCACTGATAATCAATGATTACAAACAATAAAAACAAAAATTAGTTATTCTCATACTATTGGATGTCCAAAAATATTTTATATAATCTCTACACAAAAACAAATGACGTACTAATACGAGAATATTTACTTCCTGTACAACCATACACTGTTAATGTACAATCATTTAAACTTTTATTCGATTATTTTTTCTATACTTTATGAATGTCCAATATATATATATATATATATATATATATATATATATATATATATATATATCTTACTCATCTAAGAAAAAAACTGTTGCTTGGGCTTTTCAAAAGCCACTTAGAAAAAATAAATTGAGATTACTAATATGTTAGTTATAATAATTATGAAAATAAATAGTTTTAAATTTTATAATTCACAAAAGGGATGAATTATGAAACTAATGTTTTATTATAGATTTATCCACACTAAAACTTTGTAAAAAGTTTATTCTTTATTATACCTATCTAATATTCATTAACAAAATGAAAATTAAACAAGTATAAATACAAGGGGAATTTATCAAACATCTATTATTTTGAAAATAAAGAACATTTTATAAAATGACAACCGAGACAATTCTTTTAAAAAATATTTTCTTTACATTACATATATATATATATATATATATATATATATATATATATATATATATATATATATATATATATATATATATATATATTTGCATATTCAACAAATTTGCATATTCAGCAAATATACAAATGTAAATTTTTGTATCACACAAAATGGCGAGGAGCCATAAATAGCTAAATGCATAAACAACTTTTCAAAGAATCATTTCTCGTTTGCAATAGTTCTAGTAATCATTTTTTAAGGCATTTTCTTAACTAAACGTTATTAAACCACTAAATAAGAAAATATATTAATCAGTCACTGATTCCATTTAAATCACAACAAAATAAGAGCCAATAAAAAAGCCAATTTTTATCTTTATTTTAGATTTAAGTTCATGCTGCAAAAAAAATTCATGCAAGAAAAATATCATTCGACAGATAAGATTTATTACCTGGAGACCGTGCTGAAATAAAAAAAAACACACTTTTATTTGGATATTGACAATATTACAAAAAAAAATAAATAAAGAAAGAAAATATGAGAGAAACTGTGTTTTTCATAATAGTTACGAAATACTGTTGAATTTACCTTAGGGTCATATCTTTTGTACTGATCCAAGCCCAAGCCTAAAAAAAGACAAACAGTAACTAAATTATAGTCCATTTTTACATACGCCAATAATTTTACAGCAAACAATATTTTTGTTTTATTAAATATATGAAATTTAGTTAGTTATCTAAGCATAATTTTTAATATCATTATACCAAGTTAGTTAATAGAAATAACATTCTAAAACAGCATTTTTAGCGAATGTAAAGCCAAATAAAACAATTAAGAATTATCATTGGTTGATTTTATCAATCAACCAATCACAATCAAACAGCCTGCCATGATGGTAGGTAGATTTTTGTTATTTGTATAGAATATATATATATATATATATATATATATATATATATATATATATATATATATATATATATATATATATATATATATTTGAGATTGAAGAAATAATTAAGTTTCACTCCTTTCCCAATTTTTTTAAAAATCAAATATAATATATGGAAATATTTTCTATGTATCGGATATTTTAAATTAGTTTTTTTGCTGAAAATTGTCTTGTTGAAGTGGCTTAAATCACTTATTTATTCAGCTATAGGTTTTTCATTGATTTTGACAAACTCTATAATAGGTAGTGTTGTACATGTTTGATCATAGATTCATAAAAAATATTTTTTTTTTCAAAAAAGAAAAAATTGTTAAAATTAGTTGACAGAAATTAAATGCATTTTCTACATACTAATAGAAAATAATAATTAGTCTACTAATAAGAAATAATACTATTATATAAAGTAAGGGTAGAAGCAGAAATAAATATTTATATACAATACCTAAACTATTAGAAATAATTAACTCTTTCTAACAATTAGAAATTAAATGGGTATCCATTAATGCCCATTTAATTAGCAAAAGTTCCCATCCTTTATGCAGTTTAATGCCTGTTTTATAGCTCATTTTGTGTTGAATAAGTGAGCAATGTTATGTAAAATGTGAAAATACATTTTTATGAAATTTATAGATTTGTAAAACATTAAATAAAATATATCCATTTCTAAATGTTATACATTTTTGTAAGATGTATAACAGCAAACACAATTTTATAAACTTGTTTTTTTAAATAGAAAGAAAATAGAGGTATATGTAAATTATTCATGACGTGGGTAATGTTTATACTGTAAAAAATATATTGTAAACTAACCATCAGGTTGTTTCAAACCAGGCGTCATCGATCTTAAAAAATCATCAGGAGTCATATAAATGTCATGCTGATCAACTGTAGCTCCTTGAACTTGTAGAGTTGCAAAATATCGAAAAACTTTGTCTGGGGTTGAATAGTGTCTAATACGGTTTTCATATTCGATTATCTGGCATGCATAGAAATAATTAATTATACTTTGGAAAAAACGACATCAAAATGTTTACATGAGCTATAATTATATATATATATATATATATATATATATATATATATATATATATATATATATATATATATATATATATATATATATATATATATATATATATATATATATCCTTATACATATATTAACTGTGATAATCATGTACTTAAAATAATACTAGACATAAGTACATAAATTCTAATAAAGAAAAACTTTATAGCATTTCTCCTCTATAAGTTACCGCTGTTATTTGTTGTTAAAAAACTAAAAATTACGAGGGATTTTATCGCAAATTATTTACCCTTTCGCCCTGTTAATCTTTTTTGAACCTAGCAGTGTTAACAGTTTTTATTTTCCTATCTTCTAAGTATTATTATTAAGTATTACAAAACGGTGTGAATGGGATATGTTAACTGCAAACAACATTTACATATATTTGAAATGGGTAACCATTATTAGTAGACATATGATGTCACCAATACAAGGAGAGAATTTGATTATGTTTAACATATATTATGTGCATATTTACATAGTATGAGACTGAGTACCGAGTATTTTCTATACATGTTTATCATTTGATTTCACTTTTCTGCACTCCACTATACACGGAAAGTAATGTAATCGTGAAAATTTTTTTCTAGCGTTTATTTTTCGTTTTTCGGTCTAAAAACAAAAAAAAAAACGGTTGTTAAACAATTTTGTGTCCCTGTCGTCGCCATTAATAAAATTTTTTGTTAATGGCGACGATAACTCAACTAAATCAGTCAAAACCCGATCGGTCGGGTTTTGACTGATTCTGATCGGGGACGTCTCCCATACGACACCTATTGATTTTAAGGTGGATAGAACACACTCTACCATGTTCATGGGTCATGAGAAAGCACAATGGTGAACTATTTGAGAAATTTTTTTTGTTAGTACGATCACTCAATTAAATCGTGTCGGATCGATCGGGTTTTGACTGATTCTCATAGGGGACGTCTCCCATACGACACCTATTGATTTTAAGGTGGATAGAACACACTCTACCATGTTCATGGGTCATGGGAAAACACAATGGTGAACTATTTGAGAATTTTTTTTTGTTGGCACGATCACTCAAATCGTGTCGGATCGATAGGGTTTCGACTGATTTTGATTAGGGACGTCTCCCAGACATCTATTGATTTTGAGGTGGATAGGACACACCCCACCCTGTCCATGGGCCATGAGAAAGCACGATTGTGGACTATTTGAAAAAAATAAAACTGTCGCATAAAACAGATAGTCTGCAACAGATATGTGTTGGTTTATTTTTTCTCGACCATTAAATTTCGAGATAAGAGATGTTCTACGCGGGGAAATGTCCGTTTTAAGGTTTTAAAACTGTTTATTTGAAAATGAAATTGTGTATGAAACAAATGGAAGAATATTAAGCCTTTAACCCAACATAACCATTTTTATTTATGTATTTGTTAATATTAATAGTTAAAGAAAATAGACATAAAAATTCATGTTTTTTTAATGCTTTATTCCACACTACATATAAACACTTTTTGTTAATAGCGTCCAACACCACACAGTATATAATAAAGCTCAGCAATTATTTACCATCAGGCTGTTTCATCCCAGGTGTTATAGCTCTAAGAAAATCATCTGGAGTCATGTACACTTCTGTGACATCATTATGTATAAGTTTTACTGTAGCGAAGTACCTAAATATCTTGTCAGGTGTGGAAAAAGCTCTCATACGATTCTCATACTCAATTATCTATTATTGATTTGAAACAAAACGTAAAAGATAAAAAACAGTGAGAAGATATAAATTGAACAATTTATATAAAAAAATTGTAATAACTGTAGGTATCTACAAGGAGCAGTCCTTTATATACATAAAATAATTTAAATATTAATTCCAAATAGTATGTTTCTCTAGATATTTAGGTTGTATATTAACAACAAAAGTATGTGTTCATGAAAGCATCACAAAACTCATATCAATTAATATTGAGGAGGCATAGGTATAATAGATGGGTTATTATTTTTAAGTGAATCAAAAACTCAATGATATAAACTATGTATCGTTCTTGCAATACTTCGATTCAAAATTAATGATTCATCAAGAGTCAGAGAGGCAATACTACCTAATCTATACAAAAATAAAGAACTTTATGATATATGACATGTAATTATGTATATGTGTACCTACATAAATTGTTAGTATAATGTGGGTTGTGTACTATTTACTATCACATTGGTGAGTCAGGACTGTATACAGGTGATTAAGAGTTCTTATGAGCATATTATGTTAACGTATTTAAGTATTTGGGCCAATTTATGAGTGATAATTTATACAGTTGCAGAACTAGATATCTATAGATATTATTCAACCTAACATCAATGTTTAAAGGCCCCTACACACGCTCCGGTTTTCACTCCGGCGTATCTGCGCGAGCTGGGTTTATGCAGTTAAGTCTGATTATGTATGGATCATTCAGGCGGCCTGTACGGGCCATAAGCCCGGCCTGTGCAATGTCTGTTCGGTTCTGATATTTTGGCCAGAATGAACATATCTGTGCAGACAAGCCGGCATGTGTGTTGACACGCCAGTCCAATACTACAGTTTTGGATGAGTTGTCATTGCGCTCAATTCATACCTGTTGCATTTAAAGTAAAAATATGGACACCAGTAATTATTCAAGACATTTTCTCAAGGAATTTATAGAGTTGTACCGGAGCTATCCTTGTATATGTATGTTTCTTAATCTATACGAAGGTAGTTAAACCAATCAGCCTTTGTAGTCTTTAATTCAGCTAGCAAATTTATATGAGAAAAATTTTGTCTCTTTAAAAGCCAGTCTTTGGCCAATTTATTATTTTTTTTTTGCTTAATTTAATACAACGAATAGCCAAAATGCTTAAGAAGAGAACTTGTGTGTTTTGTCCGATTCTTTATGATGTTGGAGATAAAATTTGTATGTAACAATATAAGTAATAAGAGATGCGGTCTTGAGTTTGTTATTCACAACAAAAAACTGAAACCTCAACTGAAAAACGCAATGTGGAGATAACTCAGAGGTCAGGCAAACCCGAGCGTATTTGCTCACGCAGGCAAGCCGGAGTGAAAACCGGAGCGTGTGTAGGGGCCTTAAGATTAAACTATATTTGTGAAAAACTATAGGGAATATTGACTCTCGTATATCACAATAAAATAAATTTAAAAATCAATCATGATAGCATCGAGGAACCGATAAGGAAAACACTTAACCAAGCGTTCAGGAACTCCTGTCAGGGCCTTATACTGCTTTCAGTTTGCTTACAGTTATCAGATATGATCACACACAAAAAAAAAAGTAAGGTCCAAGTGCAAAATTCAGTAAAAACATATAAAGTGAATAAAGCAGATTAATTAATGGTTGGGCAGGTTGGATACACAAATCTACTTCCTTCCCCTAAACCCTTAGGCGGCGGAGGAGAAGGTTATATGTGATTAAATGAGGGCGAGCACACTCATGTTAAGGGAGAGGCCAAACTCCCCTTGTTCGAACTCAAACCCAAACATAGAATATCGCCCCTAATACTGTATGCCATCCAGATCACAGTACGAATGATGTTGTCGTAGTATAGGAGATTACGATGTCTCCCATCCATGTTGTGGACGCTGAGCAATGCTGCACTTTTATTAACTCTGCATCGGAAAACTGACCTGAATGCTGCCTGTATTCTCAATACAGAGATATATTATTTTTGTAGTAACAGAACCCAAATCATATATTTTTTTCATGTGCTGCTTGTACATTTAGTCAATCAAAGGACGAATTTGGGTGACGTGTGTGTTAACTATATGGAATGAAATGCAAAAGATACTTTCTTTTGTGAGTAATTATTATAAAACTTGAACGCAAAATATGTTAAGTATAAAAAGCTAAAAATACAAAAAAAAAATTGAGTAAGTGAAAATTATACATTTATTTCTCTTTATAATTCCTGATGTTTTATCGTCTAAAGAAATTATTTGTTATAACATTATTTCTATTCTATTAACAATAGGGAATTTGACAAACATTTTAAATAGGAAAAAAATACTATAAGGCATAAGTATATATTGTATTAAAACATATATCAGCAAACAGAATACTTTTGTTTGTCCCAAACGACCAGAAACACGGTGCTATTGATCGTGACGTAAAATAGATGATTCGTGAGCGACGGCTGTGTGACAAGCCGCTGCTGCTTTCGTTTTACGTACGGATTTGCAGAGGAAGCTGTTTACTCACAATTTTCTAATGCTAGAATTTGTATCTACGGGACAGTTATCGTGTATTTATTAATTTTTGTTCTCATATTATGGCCGAGGACAAATGTTCTGAAGCTGCTATAAAAACTGCAAGTCGGCCAGACAGCAGATTATGGTTTGATTTGGAAAGTGTGGTAAAGTGCTTAGAAAAATCCTTTAAGATAAAATTAAACCGAATTGGCTTACAATTAAATCCCAAATATCCAACTTTCGGGGTTTCAGCAGATGCAATGAAGAATATCTTGTGGAAATAAAGTGTCCACAATATACTAGAAGTGTAACAAATTATTTAACCAAAGACAATAAAATAACTGTAAAACATAATGCATAGGTGCAATTGCAAATGTTTATGCTAAATAAAATGTATTATTTATTATTTTATTACTACTGAATTCATCGAAAGCTGTGATTAGAAAGGACTAGGTTTCATAAATAAGCCTCATCTAGTTACTTAAATTTTAGCTTGTGTAGTGAACTTTAGAATAAAGTTCATAAATATTATCATTAGTAATTGTAACTATACAATTAAATGGACCATTCGATTATTTAGAATTGGAAAGAAACTTACTCTATGTATATATCTATAATCTTACTTTTCTATCTCTAAAACCAATTTTTTCTCTGCGATGTTTTTTTTTTTTAATTTCATCTTCATTATTTTCTTCTATGTTACCTTCTACTCCCATGCATTCTTTTATTGTTTCGCTCTCTGCTTTAACTGTTAATAATTGTTTCATCCTGTAATATAATGATTAGAAATATAATTGTTATACATATACATACATATACGTATACATATATGTATGCATATATATATATATATATATATATATATATATATATATATATATATATACATTATACATATACCTATACATATACATAGACCTATACGAGCTCAGTCGCATATGAATTGGCACAAGCGTAAGTAAAATACGAAATCGTATTTTGGACAGAGATATTATTTTAAAGAAACGAACTCAAAAGCTTTGAATAATTATATTTGATGCTTGATATTAGCAACAAATTAACAACTGCATAATTGAAGTAAATACTTTGAAAACGTAAGCACAAAAGCAAAACTATGTATGGCACATAAGAATTGGCCCATGAAGTTTTGCCCATAATATATATATATATATATATATATATATATATATATATATATATATATATATATATATATATATATATATATATATATAGCAGGAGGGACCGCACAACATCCATCTGGCGTTTGGTGAGTAGCGACACCACTTACTCCAATTGGGGTGCAAAATCGGACCGGCAGCACCAGCGCACCCGGGAGGGGATAACAGATTCCCCTCTGGTGTCGATCGTGGGCTTACTGGGCTAACTCCCCGGTAAGCCCATACTCATGGTTCCAAAGAACAGAAGAAGAGGCCCCCACGATCGATCCCGTTCGCATGGGGGTTATGGGCAAGATGGTGGGGCCCAAATGGATGGATTGCCTAGAGACGACGTACGCCAAATACATGGATGCTTCGAGTGGACCGACGAGCTGAGGGACAACCTGCTGCAATGCTATGAAAGCAGTGAACCCATACGGAGGGGATACATTGCACGTATGCATGCCCTGTGGTGTGAATTACACCCAGAGTATTATGCCTTCACGCAGCAGCATCTGCGTAATTATGTATCCTATCTTCGTAGAAAGGGCTATGTGAGGACTGCGCCCCGATTGGCCAATGAGGTAGCTGAACGGTTGCCTAATGAACCAGTTGAGGATGCAGTCTTCACCGCTCCACTAATAGTAGAGGGCCTCAGTACCAGAAGGGGGTTACATCGCATAAGACCCCCTAGGCCACAAGACATGGCCAGAGTGGATGCTGAAGTTCAAGCATCGCTTCCATCGCCGCCGAAAACTTCTTTCATATGAAGAGGGCGAACAACTCTTCCTCTCCGCGAGAGAGAGCGGAGCGGCGTGTACGGAAGATGGAGGCCAAGATTCAGTCGGCAAGACAACAGGTATCCCGTATCCAATGTGTGATGGACTATATGGCGGCCAATAGGCCTTTTATGCAAAAATTACGGCGAATCGCCGCCAATTGACCCGTCCATCACACACTTAATGAGGTAGTGCTGCGTACCACCAAACAGCACTGCTTTGATAGGATACGGATGCTAGTGACGTGCAAAAAGTCACTAGTGAGGCGGGCGCGAATGCTGGCGGAAAATAATGTGTTCCGCCAAAAACCCTCGCGCCTATTCGAACCGCCTCAACCTGTTGTCAAAAATCCGCCGACTGTGGATCAGGTGGCAAACTTTTGGAAGGCGCTGTACGAGCAGAAGCTCCCACTCCAGCTCTGACACACTTTGAAGACTTTTGCGAAGGTCATCAGCGACCAGAACAAGTGTGCCACCCGATAACCCCTGAAGAGTTCGAAGAGCTCTTGCGGGCTCTAAGAAATTTGCTGCTCCAGGTCCCGACGGGATAAATAACTTCTGGTGGAAAAAATTATCTAGTACCCACCACCATTTAGCCAGACGTTTTACCACTTGGCTAAATGGGGAGCAGCAAATTCCTTCTTGGGTTGTCGAGGGGCGGACCGTGCTAATCCCGAAGACCGGAGATTTGTCCAACCCAAAGAACTACCGACCGATAACCTGTTTAAACGCATGTTACGAGGTGTTTACACGCATCTTGTACACGCGAGTACTCCTAGCAGTTGAGCCGGTTTTCGAGGGGATATACGAACAACGAGGGTCTAAGAGGGGTGTCGCTGGCTGCAAGGAGAATCTGTTGATTGACAGATATATCACGCAAGACTCCTTGCAGTACAAGCGAAACCTTTCCATGGCCTGGATCGACTACCGCAAGGCATTCGACATGACATCGCATGAGATAATAATTCACTTGCTCCAATGCCTTGTGGTACTCGGTCCTGTAGTGAGATGTATTCAAGAACTGATGCCGGTCTGGAGGACTCGGTTTACCATAACATCGGGTAATACTAGAGTCCGGGCAGAGCCGGTATCGTTCAGAAGGGGCGTGTTTCAGGGAGACTCCCTTAGCTCCCTTCTGTTTGGCATCTCACTGCTGCCGTTGTCCGTGTCCCTCAGGAAAACCCGTGGCTATAACTGCGACACACCCGGCGATCGGAGGCATAAGGTCACCCATCTATTTTACATGGATGACCTAAAACTTTATGCCTCCGGAGAAAGAGAATTACGCCAGTCCCTAAGGGTTGTGCAGGAGTACACGCAGGCCATCGAGATGGAGTTCGGGTTAGACAAATGTGCACTGGTTCATCTCAAGAGAGGGTGAAGCCGGGAATACGCAGAGGATGCGCAGCTCGTACACGGATGCATCTTACACCACTTAGATGCCGGAGGGCCGTACATCTACTTGGGTGTAGAGCAACGCTTCACCCAAGAGGTAGGTAGGAGTTTGCATCCCAGATCGTTCGTTCCACGGTTATATCTCCCACAACATCGCGGAGGCCGTGGACTTTTGAGTTTGGAGTGTCTCCATAACGGGATGGTTCTGGACGGAGCCTATAAAGTTATGAGTTCGGATCCCCTTCTCTACATGGTCCGAGATCATGAACATGCAGGGATAGGAGCATTTTTATTTTAAGGCAGCACGTAGAGTAGCCGACGATATTGGTCTCGTCTTCGACACTGAACGGGCCAATCACACGATTTAAGAGCTCTGCAGCTTCACAAGGATAAGCCCATGCACGAGGTCTTCTATAGGTATATGGAAGCCCTGGGATTATCCAAAAGGCTGACCTTTCGGATAAGCTCAGAGATACACTGCTTTCAGAATTAAAGAGCATACCGGCATGCCGAAACTCGGCAATAATCTTAGCCGGTTGCATCAGAAGGCCGTAATTCTCGGCATATAATTAATAATAATAGCAAATAATACGCATTGTCTTAATTGTCAATGTAAACATCAGAGTACATGTCAAAGTGAGAAATCTTACATAGTATTATAAATTATAACGTGTATTATGGAAATCCAACAGGAATATTCAAATGAAGACATATTAAATTTATTTCATTCAATAGATTTATATCATTCATGGAGAATGTAAAAAATTATTAAAAGGACTTGTCGTTTGTTTAACGAGAGTAATTCACATTTACGGCCTTTAAACAAACCTGCCTTCAACAGAATAGAAGCAAATTTTAAACGATTTGGAACTGAAGTTACTAGAACATGCCCCAAAGATGTTATTGGTGATGAAGGCAACCAAGTAAATGTCGGCATATTTCAATGCAAATCCACATACGTCGATTAGAGCTGCGTCACAAGATTTGGGACTATCTTACTCGTCAATACAGAGAATTCTGGAAAAACATAAAATGCATGCTTTTTCCATTTTAAAACTGTAAGATCTCCACCAAGGTGACGAGGTACGACGTGTGGAATTCTGCGAAAGCATTTTATTAAAAACGCAAGACTCACATTTTTTGAACAAAATTATTTACACCAATGAGTCAAAATTTAACAGAGAAGGGATAATAAATAGGAGGAATTGGCATGTTTGGACAGAACAAAATCCACGAATGGTGCGTGAAGGTAACTTTCAAAATACATTTAGTTTTAATGTTTTTTGTTTGATGATGGATAATCGCGTGTTTTGAAGTGTATGATGAAAATTTAAATTCTCGTAAATACCTAGAAATTCTTACAACAGTGGTTTCAAATTTTTTGGAAAATTTGCCACTAAATATTCTAAATACGTGTTGGTACCAAATGGATGGCGCTCCAGCCCACTTAACCCATGAATTTTACCATGAGTTAACAAATATGTTTGAAGATCGCTGGTATAATCGGAAGTGTCAGAAAAGCAAAAATACTTTAGTTGAATAGATCGTCCTCGCTAACCCCTGATTCCAAATTTTAAAAAATGAAAATTCCAATAG